>CM044008.1:13110268-13821151 GCA_024085815.1 Flaveria linearis | reverse complement strand
CTCCAAAATCAGGGGGTTGGGAATCAAATCCCATATGAACTAGGATGCCTAGTTCATGGGTTGTGAGAGGCCTCAGATTCAACTACTCACGATTTGTTTGAACAACCTAATCGCCAATCTGAGCAGGGATACATTCTTCATGTATCCCCGATTTCTTCAACACATAATCAACTGTGAGATAGAACCAAGCAAGCTTGTCTCGCAGCTGCTCTTCCTGTTCCACACATGAGCCTACCATCTTCAAGATACTGAAGAAGATGTCCACCAACTTCACTGGACGGTACACTCCATTACCTCCAGAGATGACTGAGCGCATAGCTCCTGGTGACATCCCTGTTATCCCCACAGGTGATGAACCACACCCAGCAACATCCACCACAATACCAAAGCCTTCTTACCCATCAAAGCTACATATCAGAGACGCCCCAAACGAACCCTTGTTCAATCTACTCTGTTGAACAAGCTCCTTCTGTTCACACCCAAAGGACTAGAGTGGAATCATGGGCTCCCACTCAGTCCGAGATCACACCATCCTTCACATTTGACCTCAATGTGGGTTTTGACCTCCTCAGTCTCAAACCCCTGAGCCCGAACCCCAAGCCTTAAGCCCACAGGGTGAGTCTTTACACTCCCCTGTGCAGCTTCTAGGGACAAGCCCCACCAAGGGCTCAATGCCTATAGACATTGATCTAAGTCCCGGGTCAGTAGGACTAACCACCCTCTCTTTCACTGACCTTTTAACTCCGAACTGATGAAGAGATTACATCTCTCCATGGCCATGAAGTTGATCTACAACACCCACTGAAGATCAACAGAGCCAAGTGTAATACCCCTAACTTAATAGTATAAATAAGCAAATATGAAGTTTTTCTTTCATATATTGTTGAACGAGTAAGTAACGAGTAAAATGAATATTTAAAATTTTAAGTTTCTAGACTAATTTTAGCGTCGTAAGAGACCATTTAAATATATTTAAATATAATAATATATTATATTTAAACGTGCACTATTTTTAATGAAACTTGGTCGACTCGTAGAGAAAAATAAGCTCGTCTTAACGATATATTTGAAGTTTTGTAAAACGTTATATTTTAAAGTTATAAGAGAAAACGAGTTAAGATGCTAAATTAATTATATAATAAAATAATAAATATATTATATCCAATTTGTGAGCACATAATGGATATTGGTACGTGTAATGAATGTATGTATGCATACCCAATGTGTTGCTACGTGTTTTATATGTTTCTACCGACTTTTAAATCCGTGACATTTATATATGGATACATCATACACAACTTTTACAATCATAATGTTCAAAGATTTATTACTCTACTAAGTACTAAGGTATGTATTTTAAATTTCTAGTCTTTTAAGTTTAAGTTACATAAATTTTGAGGTTTAGTATATTATTGTGAGTAAGATCTTAAAATTTTAATTATGGTGCTCGGGTAGCCTAACCTTGATTAGGCATGGACTGATCAACCATGCTTAAACAAGGTAAATGTTATCCAAAACCAATCATGATTATTACTAGGTAGTATTTCTTATCTAATTAGTTGCTAAGACTTGTTTCAATCCTAATCAGGACCACAACTCTGAAACTGCCTATTTATCTCAATAATACTTAGAGACCAAGGTGAGTTATCATGTCTGTTTTCAAAACTGTGATAATATACGTTCTGTCTGTACTGGTAATAATTATAATGCTTACATATATGCACGGGTCGGTAGGGGTATACAGGATCCTGATATATTTAATGGGGTGTGTCGAACTGGCTGAAAAGAGGATGGGTTCCTCGTATGCATCAGGCACATGCTCATACCTATTTGACGGCCGGGAGGGTCTAACAAACCCGCCGCCGGTGGTTGTGGTAAAACCAGGGAAGGCACTGTGCCTATGGACCCAAATATCACAACCCATATTGTATGTATGTCAAAGTAAATTTTATAAATTGTATAGCATGAGCTCACCAGCATTAGCTGACGTCTTTTTGAGTATATGTATCACAGGTAACCCTTAAGGAAATGCTTAAAAGGTGCCTAAAGATAAAGAATCTAGAAGACCAGAAGTTTTATTTTAGTTGTTTTTTTTAAATACTGTTGTAATAGTAGTGTAACAAGTTGGTGATATTATAGTTTGTAATAAACATATGTTAGCTTCCGCTGTAAGTTGTATCAATTGTTGACGCCCGCCCGAGTCACGGGTGGGGTGTCACAGTTGGTATCAGAGCCTCAGGTTTTAGCGAATTAGGTATTATAAAAATGCCTAAGCTTTAACCAATAGAATTCTATAGGATTAATGCCAGATTCAGGTTATACGAATAACAAGGTTTTAGAAAAGGTACTTATATGCTCCTTAGATAACATAAGATAAATCTGTTATTTTATGTTTATCTATTTCTAGAATATATGTGATATAAATGATTCTGTGTTATATAATTATAATGTTATATATTTGTTTAGCAGAATAGTAACTCGTGTATAATTATATTATCATAGGAAGATACAATGTCTGAACATAGAAATGAACAAGAATTTAGACACGAACAAGTTAACAGCAGAAGAGGTGAAGGTTCTCATAGGACTCGAACTTCCTCCCAAAGTGCTAGATCTCGATCTAGTATGAATCCAATTCTGAATGATGAAGCTATCCATAACATAGCAATGGAAGTTGCAAAAATATTAACAAATGTTCAAACTATTAATGTCGATAAATCAGAAGAACGATTGGAAGGAAGCTCATCTACTTCCACGCCTGTACAAGAAAGGGAAAGAATGGAAGAAGTCAAATTAAAGGAGTGCACTTATAAACATTTCATGTCTTGCAAACCTCCGTCATTTGACGGGAGAAAAGGAGCCGTAGAAGCCCAAGACTGGCTAAACCGGATTGAGTCAGTATTGGATGTTTGTGACTGTAATAATCATAACAAAGTACGTTTTGCTGTACATATGTTTGAAGGTGAAGCCCTTCACTGGTGGAACATTGTAGTCCGAACTGAGGGTAAAGAAAAGGTCAAGAAAATGAACTGGGAGGAATTTGTTCATAAGTTTCTTACTAAATTCCGTCCTCCTAGTGAAACTGAACAGCTGGAGGTGGAGTTCTTCCAGTTGAAACTAGGAAACAAGACATACCGAGAGTATGTTACTCGTTTTAATGAAATCTCTCGATTGGTTCCTCATCTAGCCACAACTGAGGAACAACTGATCAATAGGTTTATTTGGGGTTTGCCATCTGAAATGAGGGTGTTCATCAAATCCAAATCCCCCAAAACTTACTCAGAGACGGTTGAAGCTGGCGCTATCATGGCTGCCGAGATGTTGCGGCGACAAGCTGAATCTCCTGCTCAAAAAAGAAAATGGGAAGAAGGAAAGGGTGACACCAGGAATAATAACTTCAAGAAACCTAGAGAAATGCCTCAATGTAGATTTTGCAAGAAAAATCATTCAGGACCGTGCCGCACACAACCATGTCCTAATTGCAAAAGAACTGGACATCTTCTTCAAGAATGCAAGGAGAAGAGAAAATGTTTTGAATGTGGAGATGTAGGACATTTGAAACCTAATTGCCCAAAACTTCAAAATGACAACAATCTGCAACCAAACAAACCTAAAGGACGTGCATTTGTGTTGACCACGGAGGAAGCCCGTAATACTCCAGATGTGATTACTGGTACGTATCTTGTCAATGATATATATGCACGAGTATTATTCGATTCTGGTGCCAATAAAAGTTTAGTATCAGATACCTTTAGGCACTATTTGAACCAAGAATCACAAAAGTTAGATCATACCTTTATAGTAGAAATGGCTGATGGGAGTCAAAAGGAAATCAACAATATTATTAAGAATTGTATCATAAATTTAAATGGTTATCCATTTCCTATTGATTTAATGCCTATGAAATTAGGAGAATTTGATGTAGTTATAGGAATGGATTGGTTAGGCCTAAATCACGCAGAAATAGTGTGTGATAAAAAGATCGTTCGACTCCAGCTACCCAATGGAAACGGTTAACCATATTAGGAGATCGCGCTGAAAGGACTAAAAATCTCATCACGATAACACAAGCACAAAAAGATATGAGAAAAGGTTGCATTGCCTTTTTGGCGTATTGTGTAAACACCACAGAGAATAAGAAGATTGAAGACGTGCCAGTAGTACGAGAATACCTTGAGGTATTTCCGGATGAGCTCCCAGGACTTCCACTGATAGACAAGTGGAGTTTCGTATTGACTTAATACCTGGGACAGCACCAATTGCCAAGTCTCCGTACAGACTAGCTCCGACAGAAATGCAAGAACTCAAGAAGCAACTAGAAGAATTACTTCAAAAAGGGTTTATTCAGCCAAGCTCTTCACCTTGGGGAGCACCCATCCTATTCGTTAAGAAGAAAGATGGGACAATGCGTATGTGCATCGATTATAGAGACTTGAATAAAGTCACTATAAAGAATAAGTACCCTTTACCAAGGATTGATGATCTATTTGATCAATTGCAAGGAGCAAGTTATTTTTCAAAATAGACTTGCGATCTGGATATCATCAGGTGAAGGTAACACCAGAAGATGTACCTAAGACTGCTTTCAGGACTAGGTACGGTCATTATGAATTTTGGTAATGCCGTTTGGGCTTACCAACGCACCTGCAGTATTCATGGATCTTATGAATAGAGTTTGTAAACCGTATCTCGATAAGTTCGTGATCGTATTTATTGATGACATTCTGATCTACTCTAAGAACGAGGCAGATCATGAACAACACCTTAGAGCAATTCTTGAATTGCTTAAGAAAGAAAAACTTTATGCAAAGTTTTCCAAGTGTGAGTTTTGGATACGTGAAGTTCAATTTCTAGGCCACGTAATCAATGAACAAGGAATACAAGTTGATCCTGTGAAGGTCGAGGCTATCAAGAAATGGGAAGTGCCGAAGAATCCTACTGAAATTAGAAGATTTCTTGGGTTAGCAGGATACTATAGAAGATTTATTCAAGACTTCTCCAAGATTGCTATGCCATTAACAACGTTAACCCAGAAAGCCTCTAAGTTTAATTGGGGATCTAAACAAGAAGAAGCCTTTAACATGTTGAAACAAAAGTTGTGCAGTGCCCCAATACTATCACTTCCTGAAGGAATTGAAGATTTTGCAGTCTATTGTGATGCGTCTCATTATGGTATGGGTTGTGTACTCATGCAAAGAGGCAAAGTAATTGCTTACGCTTCTCGACAGTTGAAGACTCATGAACGAAACTACACGACCCATGATTTAGAACTTGGTGCTGTAGTATTCGCACTAAAATTTGGAGACATTATCTCTACGGTGCAAAATGTACTATTTACACCGACAATAAAAGTTTAAAACACATATTCGAGCAGAAAGAGCTTAATATGCGTCAAAGACGCTGGATGGAGTTATTAAGTGATTACGACTGTGAAATTCAATATCATCCAGGTAAGGCTAATGTAGTAGCTGATGCATTAAGTAGAAAGGAGAAGCCCCAACCTATAAGAATTTATGCGTCTAGAATAGATGTTAAAACTAGCCTCTTAAATCAAATTAAGAATGTACAACAAGAAGCTCTAAGGGAGAACCAAGTGAAAGAAAGAATGATTGGGAGACTAAAGTTGTTGACAACAGGAAGCGATAATATCTTGAGAATTAACAATAGGATATGGGTTCCTAGTTTTGGAGGACTACAAGATATAATCTTAGATGAAGCCCATAAGTCTAAGTATTCTATCCATCCCGTAATGACAAGATGTACAAAGATCTAAGGAATGACTATTGGTGGCCAGGAATGAAACGATCTATAGCTCGATATGTAGAAAAATGTCTCACCTGCCTTAAAGTGAAAGCAGAACATCAAAAGCCATCAGGTTATTTACAGCAGCCGGAGATTCCGGAATGGAAATGGGAGAAAATCACTATGGATTTTGTTACAAAACTCCCAAGGTCAAGTCATGGTTATGATACTATCTGGGTAATTGTAGACAGACTGACTGACTTTCTGTCGATTCGTGAGGACTATAAGATGAACAAGCTCGCCCAGATCTACATCAAAGAAGTAGTTTCGCGGCATGGAGTGCCTATATCAATCATATCAGACAGGGATAGCCGTTTCACATCTAGGTTTTGGCAAAGTTTCCAACACGAATTGGGAACCAAACTTAACTTAAGTACTGCCTATCACCCGCAGACAGATGGGCAGAGTGAACGGACTATTCAGACGTTAGAAGACATGCTTCGGGCATGTGTGATTAATTTTGGTGGTAGTTGGGATAATCATCTGCCACTTATCGAATTCGCTTACAATAATAGTTATCACGCCAGTATCAAAGCAGCACCTTTTGAAGCTTTATACGGGAGAAAGTGTCGAACTCCTATCTGTTGGGCAGAAGTAGGTGAAAGTCAACTATCAGGACCAGAAATTATTATTGAAACCACAGAGAAGATTCAACGAATCAAAGAAAAGATGAAAAGTGCTCAAGATAGACAGAAAAGTTATGCAGATCAGAGACGTAAACCCTTAGAATTTCAAATAGGGGATAAAGTGATGCTAAAGGTATCACCTCTGAAGGGAGTGATCCGATTTGGAAGAAAGGAAAACTCAAACCCCGATACATTGGGCCATTCGATATAACGGTGAAAGTAGGACCGGTAGCATATCGATTAAAGCTCCCCGAGCAACTGACAGGTGTACATGATACTTTTCATGTGTCAAATTTAAGAAAATGCCTAATAGATGAAGCACAACAATTGCCACTGGAAGACGTGCACATCGACGAAAAACTCAACTTCATTGAAGAACCACTACTGATCGAAGATCGAAAGATTAAAAAGTTACGTAGAAAAGAGATTCCACTCGTCAAGGTCAAGTGGAATGCACGTCATGGACCGGACTACACATGGGAATTAGAAGATGAAATGAAAGAAAAATACCCTCAGCTCTTTAACTAAAGTTAAATTTCGAGGACGAAATTTCTGTAACGGGGGGAGGATGTAATACCCCTAACTTAATAGTATAAATAAGCAAATTATGAAGTTTTTCTTTCATATATTGTTGAACGAGTAAGTAACGAGTAAAATGAATATTTAAAATTTTAAGTTTCTAGACTAATTTTAGCGTCGTAAGAGACCATTTAAATATATTTAAATATAATAATATATTATATTTAAACGTGCACTATTTTTAATGAAACTTGGGTCGACTAGTAGAGAAAAATAAGCTCGTCTCAACGATATATTTGAAGTTTTATAAAACGTTATATTTTAAAAGTTATAAGAGAAAAACGAGTTAAGCTGCTAAATTAATTATAATAATAAAATAATAAAATAATATTATATCCAATTTGTGAGCACATAATGGATATTGGTACGTGTAATGAATGTATGCATGCATACCCAATGTGTTGCTACGTGTTTTATATGTTTCTACCGACTTTTAAATCCGTGACATTTATATATGGATACATCATACACAACTTTTACAATCATAATGTTCAAAGATTTATTACTCTACTAAGTACTAAGGTATGTATTTTAAATTTCTAGTTTTTAAGTTTAAGTTACATAAATTTTGAGGTTTAGTATATTATTGTGAGTAAGATCTTAAAATTTTAATTATGGTGGGTCTCGGGTAGCCTAACCTTGATTAGGCATGGACTGATCAACCATGCTTAAACAAGGTAAATGTTATCCAAAACCAATCATGATTATTACTAGTAGTATTTCTTATCTAATTAGTTGCTAAGACTTGTTTCAATCCTAATCAGGACCACAACACTGAAACTGCCTATTTGTCTCAATAATACTTAGAGACCAAGGTGAGTTATCATGTCTGTTTTCAAAACTTTGATAATATACTCGTTCTGTCTGTACTGGTAATAATTATAATGCTTACATATATGCACGGGTCGGTAGGGGTATACAGGATCCTGATATATTTAATGGGGTGTGTCAAACTGGCTGAAAAGAGGATAGGGTTCCTCGTATGCATCAGGCACATGCTCATACCTATTTGACGGTCGGGAGGGTCTAACAAACCCGCCGCCGGTGGTTGTGGTAAAACCAGGGAAGGCACTGTGCCTATGGACCCAAATATCACAACCCATATTGTATGTATGTCAAAGTAAATTTTATAAATTGTATAGCATGAGCTCACCAGCATGAGCTCACCAGCATTAGCTGACGTCTTTTTGAGTATATGTATCACAGGTAACCCTTAAGGAAATGCTTAAAAGGTGCCTAAAGATAAAGAATCTAGAAGACCAAGAAGTTTTATTTTAGTTGTTTTTTTAAATACTGTTGTAATAGTAGTGTAACAAGTTAGTGATATTATAGTTTGTAATAAAACATATGTTAGCTTCCGCTGTAAGTTGTATCAATTGTTGACGCCCGCCCGAGTCACGGGTGGGGTGTCACACCAAGAGGGATCCCTTGTCTCTAGCCCCTATCAGAAGCCAGCTACTGAGGTGAGTCCCACTGATGTGGAGGGGACTCATGTAGACTCAGCTGCCACTACTCAGAGTCTCTCACTGAGCTCTCAGGACAGTGGTAACATAATTAGGACTGAGTCTACGGCAACTTTGCCCATTGACATCTTTGAAAGAGATGACTCTGAGCAAAGGAAACCAGGGTGCCAAGAAACCACATCTGGTGGTGAGAGTGAGCATACTAGGTATGTTATCTCATCTCCCCGTGATTCTTCTTATGAAGATGAGAGAAGTATGCAACTAACACTTCAGTACTTGCTTTCTAAGGTCTCCAACCTGGAATCACAGGTGAGGATCTTAGAATCAAGGACTGCCACTCAGCAACTTGATATTAACTCTCTCAAGGCTAAACTAGCTGAGAAACAGACGGAGAGGTCTGTTAGGCATGTACCAATTCAGGTCTCAATGACTTCTTCCTCTAGCTCATCTAGCTCTCAAGATGATGCTACCAAAAAGGGGGAGAAAGTTCAGAGACAAACACCACAGGAACCACAGACCAAATTCATTTCTTCCCAAATCATTACACTACCTGAGTCATCTCAATCCTTTCTGGAGATTGACTCAAGGATGCTTCAAGATCTCTACAGACTTTTCACAAAGTTTGTATTGAGATCATCCCTAGAACAGCCCAGCCTCTACACCACACTTGCATACTTTGGGGCTGAGGAGCTTCAAAGACTGACTGCACCTTCTACCACTGTGGAGGAAGTTGGTCAACCTAAGGTCTTCATGGAACCTGAGATTAGCTTCGAAGATTTTGAGAACCATAGGAAGATTTAATGATCGAGTCAAGTATATGGATTTAATGATCGAGTCAGATCACCATTTACACTTCGCTTAGACAAAGTATCCCGAGATGTAGGAATTTCACTTACAGTTTTGCATGTTCTTATTTATGGGACACATCCTTAAGAAGATTTTGAGAACCATAAGTAGCGGTTTAAAGTTTTGAAGACCATACGGTTTAGATTCCTAATATCTTTAGGTATATTAAGATCCATGTTCACGTTGGTCAATGCATAGAAATAGTTACATGAAACGCTGAGTTCAATACCGTTACACGTTACTCGTTGAGCGTAAGAATTGAAATGTAGGATGAGTTCAATATTAACAGGAACATTATTTAGATTAAGAATGAGAAGATATTAAAACTTTGGTGATAAACCCGTTCAAGGATTTAAGGATTTTTAGAATGCAAAAAGGATGGTTCCATTTGGTAACACATTACCATTTGGAATCGTTGACACGTCAAGGTAATTTTGACCCATTTGCTTTAGAGACGTGTGTTGACCATAGTTTATCACTCATCCCAGAAATCCCCAGGTAAGCATAACTGGTCTCGCAATGAGATTTATATGATATGCTTGCCTTAGCCCGAAGACCTTTTGCCAGGAAATCCAGAATACAGGTGTCTATGTGTCAAGTTTCTTTGGTTCGTAGAATCAAACCTTGATTCAGATGAGTTAGGAGAGTTGGTATGACTGCAGCAACCTCCCGGGCTACAAGAGTAGAATCTTACAGCCAGAGTTTCTAGACAGTGAACGGATTTGACGAGAAGACATTCTGGAATATCATTAAGATATTTTAAAAGAATTGAAAAATAGGAGTTATACCACATGAAAACAACAATCGGGAATTTGGCATAATAACAATGAGATGTTCCGAGTGTAATCGTTTGATTCGTATATCAAAGCGAGTACGTTGACTAATCAAAGTATTATGTCAACCACAACTTTGTTGAAAACATGTGTACCTATAAGCAGATACTCATCCCAAGGGTTCCCAGGTAAGGTAGACAGATCCATCGGCTGATTTGGATTTATACGAATACCTTGCCTAGACAGAACACCTCGAGATACAGGCATCTTACTCTTCCAGTATTGCATGTATTCAGTGGTGGGGCACAGACTTTGATGATTTTCATAAATTAGACATAGAGTCTAAGGAATTGATCCCACGACGATAAGTGTAGTCTCCACATGTCGTTGAGAATAAGTTTAGGAAGTTCATTTATCGGGGAGAGTCAAAGAGTCGAAGTTAAGTTTAGGGAGTCTAAGTTTAAGCATACATAAGGCAATCCTATGCTAAGGCATCAAATTGCACAAAGGCATAGCATTATGTAGCATTCAAACAATATGTAAGCACAAAAGTATAAGGATCTTTCTATGAGGTTCATGCAACTATAGTCTAGGTCACCATTTCTAATAACCTAAATCCCTATAGTTATGGGCTCTGATACCAATCTGTCACACCCCAACCTTGACGGCGGAATCGTCGAGGCATGAGAGTTACGATCGTTCATAGCCACATAACGCTATTTCCTGAAACATGTCAAAAATAAAAGGTCAACATAAAGATGTTGGTGAGCATTCTATAGTTTTGGATACATAAGTATATAAAAGATGGCAATTCATATTGTAAATTAGAGAAACAAAGTAACTAGGGATGTAAGACAGAATGCACAATCAAACCTTGACAAAGTTTTACAAGTTTCAAACGTGTACTTGGATCAACCAAGTTATAAGTATATACGATTAGCTAAGTGTACTTGGATCAACCAAGTAGGCTTGTCAGGCCCATAGATCTATGACGTCGCCAGGCTAGCAATAGTTAATGATTGTACATGTATTCGACATTACATGGTAGCTACAAGATTCAACTAATCACAACACACAAGTAAATTGCCATAAGTTTACAAGAATCAAACGTGTTTACAAGTGTAATGTTTATAAGGTAACATGTTTCATCCAAAAGTGTGTGAAAATAATAAAATGGGTATAGAAATACTCACATGACATATAGGTGTATAAGGTGATAATAATGGTTAAACGACATTCCAACGAATTCTTTACAAGGCATCTAAACGTATTTATTACAAGATTAATAATAAGCTTAACAACTAAACGTGAACTAGGATTTTAGATGGAACTAGGTTTAATATCCAGACGCGCGTTGCGCGTCTTGGACTCGCTGTAAATCGATACTCTATCAACCATCAAGACAGCAAGATGAAATGAGTCCATCATGGCCAGAGGGCGGGTTGCAGGTAATAATCTGCCATCCTACACCCCAGAAAGATAATAAGAATAATATTAAATATTAATACGAAAAATCTCATGTTGATTAGGTGACATTTAAATAGACTCAAACAGCATGTCATATACTAACTTTTTCAAAAGGCAGGTCCAAACTCCCCTTTAAGACGCTCATGATCTACAGACTACATGTTCGAAAAAAGGGCAAAATTCCATCACTGGTTTATTTGCTACAAAAATCTACTAATCATTCAATTTAGCATTACCATAACCAAATCTTAGATTACAGGAAAAGGCCCCTAAATTCTACAACAACTTGGATTAATATCTAAATCTAATACGATAATAACTAAAGCAAAATAAAAGAATTATATGTATATTATAGAGCTGAAAAACTTACCTCTTTCCATAAAATGCGTTAAAAACATAGTCGTTGTTGTAGTTAGTTGACCAAGGGTGGCGATTCATACCGACTACTGCTTGTTGACACGCACTTTCAAAAGTCCCCGAGACCTGCAAAAGAGTCAGGAAGTGCTTTAACCTAGTCTATCTTTGGTTTTTTGCCCGTGCTCATGTCCTGCACTGTAAATGTTGATGTATTATTAGAGGTAGTTATTTGTTGTCTAAAGTTGGTATTTAATTTTCTTGTTACCTTCTGTTTCGAAAAGCGCACGTTTAACTGATGTTTTTGGCTGGGTTTTCTGCGGAAGTGATGGAGGGTTTGATGTTTTTGGAGCTGGTGTGGAAAAGTCAAACACCCGGGACGTCGTTTCCTGCCAAAGTCATATAAAAAACATCATAACTATTAAATCATATCAATAACTCAAAAACTACCTATAAAAACGTAGTAGATAAATTGGGTAAAACCTATAAACCCTACCCTGTTTACCACATCCAATCTAACCATTTTACCAGGCATAATGACAGATGTGATTTGGTTAATATTGTAGTGAGAAGATCCCTAGAAATAATAAAAGCGCATCATGCCCTGTTTAAGAGGTTATACATACCACGACACATTTAACATGACAAATAAACCTTGAAGCAACATTTTAAACTAAAACACATCATTCCTTTGCTAAACTATGACACAAACAGACTGAATTGATAAACGCGTATAAAAATGAACTTATTTCATAACTTGTATAACTATTAAAATCGTTTATAACAATTTATTTTTTTCCAACAAAATTTTTCATACAAAGCCTCTTTTACTGATGTAATTAATAATCTAAATCACACTCTAAAGCAACTGAACTTGTATCAGAAAAAAAATTACCAACTCGATGATTCAGAAAACTACGCATGGAACAAAAAAATCACCGGCAGAAAATAGGGCCACCAGCAACAATCAAGCGGTAACAAATCGATAACATACAACCACAGATCACCGGTGTTAATAATGAACGTTCCAATATGAACGCAGAAGTAATCTACATCGAGTTTCATGATCAAAATCACAACAATCAAGTAGTAAGAAATCGATAACATAGAACCACAGATAACCGGTGTTAACAATAAAACCAATATTCTTACAGAAGCTATAAGGATCGAGTCTGATGATGTAAATCAGACTTTTTAACCAAAAGGGTCATCTTATATCATGGTGAAATAATAGAATAACAATAGGTAATAATAGAAACCTAATAAGTTTAGTAATCAAGCAAAGGAGCAGCACCTGCTTTAAGAATAAGAATCATATATTTATATGTTATTGATCATAAATACTAACTAAAATGAGAATTATTTTTACCACAAAGGTTCAAGCACCACTGCATTCAGCAGATGAGTTTTATGAAATATGAGAACTGGTCAACATATGGGTCGTCGGCACACCAAATTAATTCCAAAGACACATACCACCCTGTTTTACCCACCGAACCAAATAGTAGATGAATTTATCATCAATGTTTAATGATGAAAATCACATGTCTCATACAATTGTTCATATTATCTTACCTTAAAGACGGAAAAGACGAATCTTCACTTCACAATGCCCTGCAACACCCACATAAGAAAACTAAAGTAAGCTTATAATAAACAATAAAACAATTGCAATGTATAAAATTCTTAATTCTCTATTGAATGGTAGTACCTATTCAAACGTAGTTTGTCAAACATTTTTCACCAAACCCATTATGATTCATAACTATTTATGAGACAACTTATACTTTGAATTCCACTCAAAAACAGGGAATCAATGGCGTATCTACAACACAAAGTTAATCAATCGAATCAATTCCTTAGATCTTAACCGAATTCAACCCAATCTCACGAATCAATTTGATTCAAATCTTATGCACATAACCTGTTCGATCAAATGCTCGATCAGAAATCAAATTGGCAACTCATAATCTTCCAACAATCAAACGAATTTAAGCTCAAATCAAACTAGGTTTAAATGATTCTTCCACAATGGTTAAATATAAAACAGGTAAATAGTCTAACAACACATGCCTCTTTCTCAGCAGCTCCAGCTCTGCAAGCAGTAATTGAAACGGCTAGTATTGCATTTGCTCCAAGTTCACCCTAGATAAATGATAAAACATAGAAGATCCCATACAAGTGTTAAGTTCCAACAAAGCTTTAACAACCTTATATATCAATAGCATACACTATTGCCGAAAGCAAACTATCATATGTGTATTAACACACCCAAAAAAGCACAGAACATCGTAAGATATTACAAATAGAAACATATATTGCATATACTACCATTGAGTTACAAAAGGCGTTGTAACAAACACCATTAGGAGCAGAAGCTCTAAACATTCCTTTATTAGTATACGGATCAACTTCAACAGTCGGAATTTCAAACACCATTAACCCAAATCGAACCCGAGAACCCCCTATAGAAACCGAGAAACCCATTGCCATGGAACTCAACACCACCATAAGGGCCACACCCACACCGACTGAACCCAAATCACGGTCGATCAACTGAACCCAAATCGCAGTCGACCCACTGCCCAAGAAGTCGAGAGGAGTAGAGAGAGAAAGGAAATTATACCTTAGAGAGAGTATGATCCGAGAGAGACGAAGAGCCGAGGAAGATTTCGTCACCGGTGGAGCAGGCTGCACTGCGTGAAGGGGGCCACCGGTGGAGCAGGGCTGCAATGCGTGAAGGGGGTCACCGGTGAAGGTCGTCGTCGGTCGTGAAGGGGGTTGGAGGTGTGGTGGTGGTGGTTTAGGGTTTGGGGATTTTGGTGGTGGTGGTCGAAAGCGGTGGGGTGGTGGTTTGAGGGAGGAGAAAGGGGAGGCTCCGGAGGCGATGGTGGTCATGGTGGGTATCGGTCGTTGACGGTGGGGAATTGAAGAGTGGTATTGTGGTTGCAGATGGTGGTTGCAGATGGAAGAAGAGTAGAAAATGCAATCGGTGGTGTTAAAGAAGAGTAGAGTTCGTGAATAGTACTATTCATGGTGAATAGTACTGTTCATGGTGTCAAATCACCCCTTGCAAAATTCATATTAGGTAATTTGGGGTTTTGACAAGTAATGAAATTACTTGTATTTCGATTTATTCGATAAGAATTTGTTAATCTAAATAATTGTTAAAGTATATTTTATAAGAAATTACGTTTGTAAATAATCATGAAATTATAAGATGTATAATTTCTACAATTTACAGGATTATTTCATAATTAAACATGATATAGTGTCCATTTTTATAAAAATAATTATTTATAATATTTATAAATAATATTTTATAAATATTATTAAGGTTTTAACTAAAATAAATTTACAGAAATTATTTATGTAACATTATAAATATGAAAAGTTTATAAAATTTATTTTTATAATTTTTAAGAACTTTTCTGAAATTTTTAGAGGCTTAAAAGCCAATTAAAAAAATAAGGGGGGTGCCCGGGGTCGAACCCGGGACCTCCTAGACTTGCATGCATGTATCTAACCATTAAACCAAAGGCCTTAGCCGCAACAGAACCCTGTTTCATTTGCTTTTAAACCGTGTAACCCAGTTTCCCCTAAATTCACATAAACCCTAATTTGATTTCGATCCAATTGAACATCAAATCGATGTTAATAACCCAACTAATGTTGGGGCTTTGTTTCCCCATGCTAAACCAAATGTGTAGATACGTTTAATTACCTGTTTTGATTCGGATTGATGATATGAACAGATAAGAACAAGCCGCGACCGAAGTGAAATCAGTTCAAGTTGAATTTGTTGATGGTAACCAAATTAGTTATACAGAAAGTTTCCAAGGGTGATAATGATCGATAGCCCTCTGTTAATTTAGGTTTAGAAAGCTCGGAGGGTGGTGTTCGATAGAGTTGCAGGTCGCGATGAAGATGGTGATCGATGATAGTGTTTGTGTTTATTTTTGGTGCAATTGGAACCTGAGTTCGATTGGGTATTTATAGATGATCGAGTTGGTAGCTTTAATTTGTTTATTATTGTTGTTTGAGTGTATTAGTGAGCTGTATCGAATCCGAGATAAAAGTGGAGATTATAGCCGTGTGTTTGACTGATTCAACTCGTTTTTATGTTGGAATCCAATTCGAATTGGATCCAAGAAAGCTTTCGGTGAGGTTGTGGGGTTCAAAATTGAGTAATTTGGTCTGAATTGGTCGGGAATAATGTGGTTTCGATATTGGGAGCTTTGGATTCGAATATCTCGATGATTAAACGTGTTTAATGGTGCATTGGGTTCGAATCTTGTCCATGAATGCATTGGAACCGGTTTTGTGGGTTAAAATTGCGTATTTTTGGCTAATTTGAATCGCCGGAGAACGGCCGGAGACTCGCCGGAGTCTCGCCGGAAAATCGAGGGGGTGGAGAGAAAAGCAGTTGGGTTTTGAAAATTTTACAGAAATGGTCCCTGAGGTTTTATTTTTTGTTATTTATGCTATAAATTTCTTTTAAAGTTTCTAAATTGGCAAAAATAACCCCTTGACTATTATTATTATTATTATTGTTATTATTATTATTATTATTATTATTATTATTATTATTAATATTATCATTATTGTTGGATCATGATGAGGCTGGTGCAACCAAATCACTTCATAGTCACTTTTGGTACTACATTGAAGGGCTTCCGAAGCCAAGCAAGAGATCTTCCTAAAGTCTGAAAGAGCTTCCGAAGACAAAGTCTGAAAGAGCTTCCGAAGACAAAGTCTGAAAGAGCTTCCGAAGACAAAGTCTGAAAGAGCTTCCGAAGACAAAGTCTGAAAGAGCTTCCGAAGACAAAGTCTGATGAAAGAGCTGAAGACAAAAGACAAAGAAGACTCCAAGCCTCGGAAGAAGCAGTCTTCCGAAGAATAAGTGCCTTCGAAGAAGTTATTCTTCCGAAGCACTTTATCCTTCGGAAGACATTGCTATGTCCAGCAGATAAAAGTATGGTCCCTGACAGTCCGCTGCAGACCTCTGATACAGCATGGCATCTTCCTAAAGAGCCATGTTGTTGACCATACTTTATTCTACTGTTCACCTTTTATGATAGTACATGTTACCAACTTTAGTTGGTGACAAAAGGTAAGTCAGGGACATGTCCTGACTACCAACTCTCAGGCAAAATGTCTGAAAGACCTCACCTAGAGTCTTGTAGTATAGATGTAAGGTTAGAGGTGTCCAGCTGGTATCAAAGTATATCCGGCTGTAGGTAGTATTATATATATCTTCTCCCTGTAACTCTTTAGACAAGCGATTTGAGTCCAAATGTCTTGTAATCCTTTGAGTTGAGAAGCAATATATAAAAGTACCTTGAAAATTTACCTGCTGTGTTAATTTTCTTACTGCTTGTTACTTGTTATATTGTGATCAACTCTTCATAGACTGCTTGCTGAGTGTCGTTCACAGTGAGTTGAGAGAAAAACCACCCACATAATCGATCCTGCAATTATTATTAAGATTATTATTATCATTAACATTATTATTATTATTTAAGAATAGGAATTATAGTACCATTAGAAGAAGGGGCACCTGTGGGAACATCTCTTTTATTATTATTATTATTGTTTATTATTATAAAAGATTAAATGCCGAAATACGAGATGTTACAGTCCGATCTTGAATCATTGTGTGTGTGTGTGTGTTTGGTCGAATTGAAGTTTCAGAGAGTATGAGGGTGTGATTTCGAAGGTTTGCCCTTTATTATGTAGGAGTAATTTGATGTTAAACTACTCGAACGGTTCCAACTTGATTGTCGAATGTTCGGGTCGATTTGGTATGTGATTGAACCGATTTTATGTTAAATTGATGCTTTGATTATTATTATAATTGTGATTATGCGATTCCAGATTGGTTGATTGAGTCCACTACTCGATGTTCCACTCAAATTCGAATCGGTATTAGTGGGGTGGTTGGGTTCGGTTCTAAGCCGCGTATTTGGGGTCAATTTTTTAATTTTATGGGGCCATAGGTTCGAATCATCACGCGTGATCAGCGGGGGTGATTGATTTGGTCAAAAAACCGCGTTAATTGGGGTGTTGTGGTCTCGCCGGAGGTTGGCCGGAGGCGGTGGTCGGAGGGGGAGAAGAGTCGACGGGGTGGGGGTTGAGTTTTAAAGCAATTTTACACATTTGCCCCCTGAGGTTTACATTGCTTGTTACTTTATGTCAAAGTTTTTAAAATAAGTATAAATATTGCATTTTCAACCCAAAAGTTAATAGGATTAAATACTAGATTTTTTTATTATTATTATATTTTTTTTATTAAATCTTTGAAAACCTAAAAATATTTAAAGTTATTTTATTTATTTTTTTTAAATTTGATAACTAAACTTCATAATTACTAATATAACTTTATAAATTCATAAAGATATATGATTATTATTTGAATTAAATGACAACATTAATGTGTTTTCAACAAATAGATTTCATTTACTAATATAAACGAGTTCGGGTTACAAATTGGAATGGGTCGGATGTTACAATCTCCCCTACTTTAGGAAATTTCGTCCCGAAATTTGTTCACGAGGAGGCTAAAGTGAAAAGATGAGGGTACTTGGATTTCATTTGGTCCTCACGTTCCCAGGTGAACTCTGGCTCACGTTTAGACTCCCAACGAACCTTGACAATCGGTATTCGGCTGCGTTTGAGTTGCTTGACTTCCCGATCCATAATCTCCACAGGTTTCTTAATAAAGTGCATGGATTCATCAATCTGGACTTTGTCGAGTGGAATGTGGAGATTTTCATCGGCTAGGCATTTCTTGAGGTTTGAAACATGAAACGTCGGATGCACATTGCTGAGTTCTTGGGGTAGTTCAAGCTTGTAGGCCACTTTCCCAATTCGCTCGAGCACTTTGAATGGACCCACGTAACGAGGTGCTAGCTTCCCTATCTTTCCAAAGCGAATCACTCCCTTCCAAGGTGATACCTTAAGAAGTACGAGATCACCGACATTGTATTCCATGGGTCTTCGTCCTTTGTCAGCATAATGCTTTTGACGATCTCTAGCAGCAAGCAAGTTATCGCGAATCTTAAGAATTTTGTCGGTGGATTCTTGAATCAGTTCTGGGCCGCTGATTTGTGCTTCACCAATCTCAAACCAGCAGATAGGGGACCGGCATTTGCATCCATACAAGGCTTCGAACGGTGACATCTTGATGCTGGTATGGTAACTGTTGTTATATGAGAATTCGATCAACGGGAGGTGAGAATCCCAAGAGCCATTGAAATCGATGACACAAGCTCGGAGCATATCCTCTAGGGTTTGTATTGTCCTTTCTGTTTGACCATCGGTTTGGGGATGATAAGCTGTACTGAGGTTCAGTTGGGTCCCCAAGGACGATTGGAGGCTTTGCCAGAAACGAGAGGTGAATCGACTATCGCGATCGGAAATGATGTTCAATGGCACACCATGTCGGCTGATTATCTCATTGATATAAATACGAGCCAGTTTCTCAACTCGATAATCTTCCCGAATTGGAATGAAATGTGTCGACTTAGTCAAACGGTCAATGATGATCCAGATGATATCATGACCACTCGAAGTACGAGGTAACTTAGTGATGAAGTCCATAGATATGTTCTCCCACTTCCACACAGGCACTTCGGGTTGAACAAGTAATCCAGAGGGACGTTGATGTTCGGCTTTGACCTTTGAATAGGTGAGACATTTGGACACGTACAAAGCTATGTCCTTCTTCATGCCAGGCCACCAGTATTGGTTACGGAGGTTCATGAACATTTTATCCGCACCGGATGAATGGAATAACGAGTTTTGTGAGCCTCACTCATGATGAGGGTCAGGAGGTTATCGCGGTTGGGAATCCAAAGACGATTTAGAAAGTACAACAAACCATCGGGTTTTGTTTCCAATTGCAATTCAGCGCCGCATGACATCTCATCATACATATTACCTTCGGTGACTGACTCATACTGGGCTTGGAGAACGCGAGTTTTAAGGTCGTTTTGATTAGTAACGCTTTGAAGCATGACATAATCCTTACGACTCAATGCATCGGCTACGACATTCGCTTTTCCGGAATGGTAACGTATCTTGCAGTCGTAATCGTTAAGTAATTCCACCCAACGTCGTTGTCTCATGTTCAATTCCTTTTGATTGAAAATATGCTGGAGACTCTTATGATCAGTGAATACAACACACTTGGTGCCATAAAGATAATGTCTCCAGATTTTGAGTGCGAAAACAACAGCACCCAATTCGAGGTCATGTGTTGTGTAATTCTTCTCGTGGATTTTGAGCTGCCTCGAGGCATATGCTATGACCTTGCCTCATTGCATGAGAACACAACTGAGACCTTGCTTTGAAGCATCACAATAGACAACGAAGTCGTCATTCCCATCGGGGAGAGTCAAGATTGGGGCATCGCACAACTTCTGTTTGAGGGTTTGGAAAGCTTTCTCTTGATCTGGTCCCCACAAGAATTTCTTGTCCTTATGAGTCAAGGCGGTAAGAGGCACGATGATCTTTGAGAAATTTGGAATGAAGCGACGGTAGTAACCGGCTAGACCAAGGAATGAACAAACCTCGGTGGGAGTTTTAGGTTCCACCCAATTCTTCACTGCTTCAATCTTTGCAGGATCCACGTGAATTCCTTTATCATTTACGATATGACCAAGGAATTGAACTTCCATAAGCCAAAATTCGCACTTGGAGAATTTTGCATAAAGCTTCTCCTTTTTCAGAAGTTCAAGGATCAAACGAAGATGATGTTCGTGATCGGATTTGGATTTTGAATAAATCAGAATGTTGTCAATGAAGACAATTACGAATTTGTTTAGATATGGCTTGCACACGCGGTTCATCAAATCCATGAACACAGCAGGTGCATTGGTTAGCCCGAATGGCATCACCGTAAACTCGTAATGGCCATATCTCGTTCGAAAGGTTGTCTTAGGAATATCATCATCGTGTACCCGTAGCTAATGATAGCTTGAACGAAGGTCGATCTTGGAGAAATGAGTGGCTCCTTGAAGCTGATCAAACAAATTGTCGATCCTCAGTAGGGGATACCGGTTTTTGACAGTAAGCTTGTTAAGCTCCCGATAGTCGATGCACATATGGAACGAGCCATCTTTCTTCTTCATAAACAAAACCGGGGCTCCCCAAGGTGAGGAACTTGGACGAATGAAACCTTTATCAGATAGCTCTTGGAGTTGGCTTGCAAGCTCTTGCATCTCAGATGGTGCAAGTGATAAGGAGATTTTGCCACGGGAGTTGCGCCAGGCACAAGGTCGATCCGGAATTCAACTTGACGAACGGGAGGAAGACCAGTTAAGTCTTCAGGAAAGACTTCGGGGAATTCTCAAATAATTAGAATGTCTTCAATCTTCCTAGATTTCTCATCCGCTTTCACGATATGCGAAAAGAAAGCCACGTAATGCTTGCGGAGGTACTTTTGGGCTTTGGTACAAGACATGAGTTTAAGCCCTTTGGAAGGTTTTTCCCCGTAAATATTTTGGACGCTTTTGGATGCAAGAGGAATCCGGATAATCTTCTCAAAGCAGACAACCTCGACATGGTTCTTTGATAGTCAATCCATGCCTATAATGACGTCAAAGCTTCCAAGTTGCATCGGTATAAGGTTGATAGAGAATTCGTGCTCGCTAAGTTTAAGGGTACAATTCGGAATGACAAAATCAATTATGACGGGTTTTCCATCAACTATTTCTACTGTAAAAGGTTTTTCTAACTTAGTTCGGGTGTTAACAAGCAAAGGCTCAAATCCTAAGGATACAAAACTTTTATCGACCCCTGTATCAAACAAGACTGAAGCATATTGGTGGTCGATTAGAAACGTACCATTCACCACATCATTGGTGGCTTGAGCTTGTTGGGCATTGATGTTAAAAGCACGTCCTTGAGCCGTAGGAACCGGGCTGACAAGTTGAGGGCATCGATTGCGAAAATGGTTCGGATCACCACATTGAAAGCATGCACGACCCTGAGTAATTGCATGAGGATGTTGAAGGACAGGTGCGGTAGTCGGAGTCTTAGCTGCGCTATTGCACACATTGAAGGTATGGCCGAAACGACCACAGTTGGTGCAGCGGCGACATTGTGCATTGACAGGGTGATGGTACTTGCAAATGTTGCACTGCGGAAAGGTTCCAGTGTAAGGTTTCTTTGCCGGGACTTGATTGTTGGAGACTGGTTGGTAGTTTGATGCGACTTGATTAACTGGAACAGTAGGGGTAACCACAGCAAAGTTTTGGGATTTAGCCTTCCTCTTCTTATTTTGAGAAGATTCATGTTTTTCCTCCTCAAGTGGTTCAGCTGCGGGTTTCTCGGGCACCTTCTTAGCACCCTTCCTAGTCAGAGTTCCAGCCTTGACATGATTCTAGTTAACTGAGCAGCTAATCGAATGGTATCTTCTAGAGTTGCAGGATTCCTACCCCACACCGTGTCTTGAATTTTCAAGGGTAGACCACCGATGTACTTCTCGATGGCCCGGGGTAAAGGAGTAACCAGGTGGGGAACAAGTAAACTCAGTTCATGAAATCAGTTGGTATAAGCTAGATTTTCTCCACTTTCTTAAGTTAAGTCCCAGAACTCAGCTTCTAATTTTATGATTTCATTTCTCGGACAAAATTCCCGAGTCATGAGCTCCTTGACTTCATCCCACGTCAATGCTAAAGCGACATCAGTTCCACGGGTTCGTTTCTCCCCGTTCCACCAAGTGAGTGCTCTCTTTTGAAGAACACTTGTAGCATAGCGAACCTTGAGATTCTCGGGACACTCACTATTGAGGAAAGTGTTCTCGATACTCTCAAACCACTGTAAAAGACAAGTGGCTCCTTCGGTCCTGCTAAACTTAGTAGGATTGCAAGAACTGAAATGCTTATAGGTACAAGCACGTGGAGTGTTCTCGATATCTCACATTTTTGTTAATTAAAAAGGTTAACTTTGTTAAATTTTAAAAGGGACTTTTATGCCATTTTGAAAACTTTGAGGACTTGTTATGCATGATAAATAATTTGGTGGTTAACAAATTAATTTAATAATGAATAATAATAATATTATAAGTGTTATAATGTTTACTTAATATTACAAAACTTAAGGTGATAATAATCTTAGAAATAATAATAATAATAATAATAATAATAATAATAATAATAATAATATAATAATAATAATAATAATAACAACAACATTGATAATAATAGTAATAAGAATAAGGATAATAAAAATAATAACATCAATAACAAGTATTAATCTTCTAATAATATAAGTTTATTTTATTAAAACTTATAAATAATAAGATTTGTACATGAAATAATAACAATTCTAAACTTCAGGGACTAAGTTTAACTAAAACTAAAACAAAACTTTAAATCTCTGGTGTTAACTCTTGGAAACCTCAGGGACCATTTCTGTAACTTTGAAACCCCACCCCCACCTTCTTCTCCACCCACTTCGACCCACGATTTCGGCCGAATTTTCCTCCACTATCGAGCACTAACACTTGCAATAATGCAATTAAATTAACCAAAACGATCGTATATCTAATCCTAATAAGTTGTTATACTCAATTGCACCTGAGAAACACAAAAAGATACGCGTTCGGGCCTCTCTTCTTCGCGAACCTGCAACTTAACGAAAACCCATGTTCGAAACTCTATTAAACCGAATTGATAGAGGGCTTTGTATTAAGAACCTCATTCGAAGCTTCCTGCAAAGTTGATTTGATTACTAACAACGTTTGCACCATGAATCAACACTCACCTCGTCGCGACTCGTTCTTACACTTGAGATCTTCAAATCGAACTCAATCATGTAAGTTTTACACATCTATGTACTCGTTTTTGCATGGGCAGTCAAAGCCCTATGGTTGAATTCATTAACACCATCAAATCGAGGTTCAATTTTGGATTAATCGGTTCCTAAGGTTCTTGATTTGGGAATTGGAAGTTTCTCTTTGTAGCTTGTGTTTAAAAGTAAAGGGAACCAGCAAATACCGCGGCCACGACCCTGGTTCACTGGTTCCCCACTCGCAGTTGGACTTTGAGGTCCTGGGTTCGAACCCGGGGACCCCCATTAATTTTTTAAAAAAGGTTTTTCAGCCATATTTTCATTTTAGAAATTTTTTATTAAATATAAAAATAACTTTTGTATATTTTAAATATTTTCATGAGCACCAAATAATTTTCTAGATTTTTCTATTAATTTTAAAAATTAAATAATTGTTTTAAAAACATTTTAACAAATATTATTCTTGGTTAAATCCTATTAAAAATGAGTTTCAACTAATAAATTAATTTCGGTTCAAACGTTATTCTTTTAAAATCATGGTTGTCTTAAAATATTTGTTTAAATTTTATATTAAAACTTTTATTATAAATGTTTTCTTTTAAAATAATTAAATAATTATTTATATGCATATGGGCTTGTTACAATAATTTAAAAATCATTTAAAATACTTAATCATATAAACTTATATAATTCCTTCTAATGGAATCAAAATGTAAATAACTATATTATAAACTCATTACTTATTAAAAACCTTAAAACTATTAAAAACCTAATTCTTATTGAACGTTAATCCTATTATTAAACCTAAATCTTATTAGATATATATAGGTGCCTTGTGACGTTCATCTTGGAACGACGCTTATTATTATTCTTATTAGTCGTCATACTTATACTTATTTGCCATGTGAGTTTTCCTTGCCCATTTTTACTTTATTTCACACTATTTTGGGGTGAAACATGATACTTATACATCATACACTTATAAACGTTTGAGACTTGTAAAGCACTTGCAATTCATATTTTTGTCATGGTTATTTGTGTGTTGTAAATGATTATATGAGATACATAGTTTGTTTACAATCATTAACTATTGCTAGCCTGGCGACGTCTTAGATCTTTGGGCCTGACAAGCCTATTTGGTGCTAAAGTCGATGTATTGCCGACTCCTAAGAGCCGTATGCTTGTGCACTAGGGAACCAAATACACTTAGCCAATCTTATATACTTGTAATCAAGTCGAGGTTTGGTTGTAACGATATGTGTTCTATAACCTTACTAGCTTATAACTTATGACATGAATTGCTACTTGTAATCTTTTCATATTATGTATGAAAACCTTGGAAACTCACCAATTATTTTTAGTTGACCTTTTATTTTTATCATGTTTCAGGTCATGCCCAAGTTTAAAGTGAACTTTTGAAGCTTGCATAATCTAGGACTTGGACCTAGTTAATGAAATAAAAAAGATTATATTGTGTCATGTTATGTTTGAACTTATTTCATTATTGAGACTTATACTTGTATTGTTACAATTGAATCTTGATTAATATATTTGGAATTAATAATAGCGTTATGTGGCTGTGAACAATCGTAATACCTCACATCTCGATGTTTTCGCCGTCTAGGTTGGGGTGTGACAGATTGGTATCAGAGCCCATAACTATAGGGATTTAGGTTATTAGAAATGGTGACCTAGACTATAGGTTATGCATGAAACTTATAGAATAATGTTTATATTCTTGTAAATATATACATTGTTCGTATGCTACATAATGCTATGCCTTTTGTGCAACTTGATGCTTTAGCATAGGATTACCTTATGTATGCTTAAAACTTAGTTACCTGTCTCCCTAAACTTATCTTTAACTCTTTGACTCTCCCCGACAAATTAAACTTCCTAAACTTATTCTCGACGAGGTGTGGAATCTACACCATCTATCGTGGGTTTAATTCCTTAGACTCTATGTCTAATCATTGAAAATCTTATCAAGGTTTTGATTTCATGAACCTAAGAAATTTGTGTGACCATAGACACCTGTATTCTGGATTTCCTGGCAAAAGGTCTTCGGGCTAAGGCAAGCATATCGTATAAATCTCATTGCGAGACCAGTTATGCTTACCATGGGATTTCTGGGATGGGTGATAAACTATGGTCAACATACACAAGTCTCTGAGGCAAATGGGTCAATTTACCTTAACGTGTCAATGATTCCAAATGGTAATGCGTTACCAAATGGAACCATCCTCTTGTATCTTAGAAATCCTTAATTCCTTGAACTGGTTTATCACTAAAACCCTAATATCTTCTCATTCTTATTTCACGAAATATTTCCTATTGATACTGAACTCGTCTTACCTTTCAACTCCTATGTTTAAACATCGTTACACGTTGAGCGTTTCATATAACTATCTTCTTACCTTGACCAACGTGAACATGGATCTTAATATATCCAAAGATATAGGGAATCTAAACCGTATGGTCTTCAAAAATTTAAACCGCTACTTATGGTTCTCAAATCTTCTTAAGGATGTGTCCCATAACTAAGAACATGCAATGCTGTGAGTGGAATTTCTACATCTCGGGATACTTTGTCTAGGCAAAGTGTAAATAATGATCTGATTCGACTATCAAATCCGTTTATTTGACTTGAAACCCTTGAGGTGAGTGACCACATATAAGTACGCATGTCTTCAATAAGGTTATGGTTGACCTCATATATTGAGAAGTCCATGTATTTTCCTTTCGATTGTGAATCGAATGTTCACATCTCATTATGGTGTTGAATCATTCTTGTCCTTGATTTCGTCTTCCCAATTTAAGCTATCCAAGATTTGAACATCATAACATATTCTGTTACCTCGAATTCTGACCTTAAATTTTGTAAACATGATTTCCCTTTTGTTACATTGATGTAACTTGAAATTTTCTGAATTGATATACTTTTCCTTTCGTTGTTAAGTCGAACCTTGAACCGTTTGCACTGAGGGAGATGCAAGAGTTTGTAAGTCAACCTATGACTAAGAACATTCGTATCTCCTAAATGATTCTAACTCATCAAAACAGGGGTGATCCCTTACTTTGATGATTCTCTATTCGTTTCGATAAATGGTTCCCAATCGTGTGTTTTATGAAATTTCATCCTCTGGATTGGAGTGATTACCTTATCTTGAGGATTGACTTCAAGTATTTTCTTTGGAATGGCATTTCACAAATGACATGATCTTACCAAAATAGGATTGAAACCCGTACTTTGGTGACAAATGTCAATCTTCAATTATTTTCTTGTTATTATGAAATTCAATCATCAATATAGGTCTGAATTCCATAACTTGATGATAATTTCATTTTTATGAATTGTATTTTCTCAAATGAAACGACCTTACCAAAGTAGGAGTGAATTCTGGATTTTGATGAAGAAGTTCATTCTGTTATATTTTGTTTTTTGTAAAACTTTACCGTTAAGATAGGAGTGATTTCCCTTACCTTAATGGTGAGTTACCTCGTCTTATTTCTGTGGATCCTCAACAATGAGTTGGGATCGAACTTTTTGATTGGTAAGTTAGTGGTCATACCTTGAGAGTACACCATCAAGTTAGGGGTGAAAACCATACCTTGATGACTATTCTCATTTCTTGATCTTCAACTTATCAAGGTCGTAATAAAGTGACAAGAAGCATGTAGTAACTTGACGGGTGAAACAATGTTAGTGTTTCGATCTATCAAGCCAAAGCATGATTTCTGAACTTGAAACGAGACCCGATCGCTCTAGGTTAATTTTGGTTCCGAGCTTGGAGCATGTAAATTCTTAAATCGATTTCTTTCCCTTTATTTTCATGTTTTGACTCGATCTAGCTACATCGAACCATTTATTCCTTATTTATCAACTTTCATTTTGAGATATCATCAACGCCTGATTACGTGATGGTAGTCTTCTAAACAATCTTTTGCCAAATAAAGATATTATCAACTTGTGATTATGTCTTTCTAGACACACGAATGTTCTCAGCTATGATTATGAGTTTGTTGAACTGCGTATGTAAACTGTACTTGTAGATTTGCTACCTTGCCAAACATGGTTACAAGTGCATTTCTTATTGCTTGCGTCATTTCTTGAATCGCTTTTAAATTCTTAACCTTGAAAATCATTGAAATTCTATCATGGTGTTGAACAACAAGACTCGTTATTATCCTCATTGCGATGTGGATATGATGGTTCATAAACTTTCGTAATTTGTAGTCATGGGTATGGCATAAAAGGAAAGACATAATTTGGCATGTGTCCAAGTGTCTTACCTTCACATATGACAAAACCTAACCTCCGTGTTCCCGTGAATCTCCTGTTTAACTTTTCATTCACTAAGTGCCTCTTAGCTGTCATGATGACAATTGGTGCATTATAGACCGATTGACTAAAATCTCATATTGACTCATGTGAGATAATGGGTCGAGAAATTCACCTGTATCTGTTACAAATATTCGTATACCGTGATATGACGGTAAAACATCGATCGTTATTTTGAATGATTGATTCATTTTCTGTTTTAATAATATTCTTAACCATCGTCATGAACTCATTCCAAGATCTTCACATAGCGTATTATTCTTAGACCGACGGTTGGTCAAAGGAGAAATACATATTTACCAGATATGCGTTAAGGTCGTTTCATATGGTGACGTTTGGGATTCTTAAATTCCGACGGTCAACCTTTCTTATCATTGTTGGTCTTTATTGATTTCTAGACATCACCTTACCATGAAATTATATTCTGGAAGTTGTGATACCACGGTAACTCGTCATCATTTCCAATGTTTCCTCTCAAAACGTCTCGTATTTCACTGGAAGAGTTCAAGTTGGCATGTATAATGTCAAGAGACTTGAAGGATTCCCTAAAGTGAAACATCTCATCTGTAATTAAACGTCTATAACTGTCCGTTCGTTCTCTCTATCTTTCTAGATAGAGGAAAGACTTGCCACCATATACCCCTCCCAGACCCTGCTCTTCAGCGGGAGACACTGGGTATGTTTGTTTGTTTGTTTGTTTAACTGTCCGTTCGTACGCTATCTTTCATTTAAACCCTCTTGTTCGTTTAAGTTTCATTCTTAATTTTGGGACGAAATTCTTAAAAGTTGGGGAAACTGTGACATCTCACATTTTTGTTAATTAAAAAGGTTAACTTTGTTAAATTTTAAAAGGGACTTTTATGCCATTTTGAAAACTTTGAGGACTTGTTATGCATGATAAATAATTTGGTGGTTAACAAATTAATTTAATAATGAATAATAATAATATTATAAGTGCTATAATGTTTACTTAATATTATAAAACTTAAGGTGATAATAATCTTAGAAATAATTATAATAAAAATAATAATAATAATAATAATAATAATAATAATAATAATAATAATAACATTGATAATAATAATAATAAGAATAAGGATAATAAAAATAATAACATCAATAACAAGTATTAATCTTATAATAATATAAGTTTATTTTATTAAAACTTATAAATAATAAGATTTGTACATGAAATAATAACAATTCTAAACTTCAGGGACTAAGTTTAACTAAAACTAAAACAAAACTTTAAATCTCTGGTGTTAACTCTTGGAAACCTCAGGGACCATTTCTGTAACTTTGAAACCCCACCCCCACCTTCTTCTCCACCCACTTCGACCCACGATTTCGGCCGAATTTTCCTCCACTATCGAGCACTAACACTTGCAATAATGCAATTAAAGTAACCAAAACGATCGTATATCTAATCCTAATCAGTTGTTATACTCAATTGCACCTGAGAAACACAAAAAAATACGCGTTCGGGCCTCTCTTCTTCGCGAACCTGCAACTTAACGAAAACCCATGTTCGAAACTCTATTAAACCGAATTGATAGAGGGCTTTGCATTAAGAACCTCATTCGAAGCTTCCTGCAAAGTTAATTTGACCTTATAGTTCTCTGACAGCCCCCTGATTTTTTCTCGTTTTCAGTGTATTCGACCTTATACGCCGCGTATGGACCCATACGCGGCGTATAGGGGGTGTCGGTTTATCTGGGTGGGTGTCTATATATTGGGACCCTTTTTTAACGGCTAATTGGATTATTTACGGATTACTGTCTCACTGATAATATTAATTATTTGAGCACGTAACCCGAGACCACCTATAGCAGAAAACTCATCGATGGTAGGACAAAACCCATTTGCTCAACTTGAAATCCTTTTTTTTGTTGTAAGTTAGACTAAAACCCAAGAGCTCTTTCTATTTTAACAAAATCTTAATATATCTCACTCCAACTGGCTATAAAAATTCACGTTGAATACACATGCAGTTTTAGAAAGTAAGCTACAAAATTGCATAAAATATGTAGTTTTGATTTTATTGTGATACGGAAGAGGAATATATAATTATATACCTTACTATATTTATAATTCTCATTGTATTTATCACGCACTATTATATATAAGTACATTATATGATTTTATACTCAAAAGAGTGAACTACAAAAACTGCATAAACATTTGTATTTTTTTTATTTTATTGTAACACGCAAGAGGAATATATAATTGTATACCTCACTTTATTTATAACTATCATTGTATTTACCAAGCACTGTTATATACAAGTCCATTATATGATTTTATACTTAAAATTGTTTCATTTATAGGTTATAAACAAAAATTTCATATATCCAAACACATTGCCATTTTTGTTATTTTTGTTAGATGTTTAACTATTGTTTTATTAAAAAAAACTTGATTTCCAAACAGAGAAACTAAATTTTAATATCTTAAGCATTTAGAATAAAGAAATTTCTTATTATTTTGAATCAATGATAATTATACTCTATATAATTAAAGAATTTTAGATACAGGAAAGTTAGTTGGATTTATATTTTTGACCAAAAATGTTTACTAGTCTACATAATACAATTTTTGTGTTCATGTCATAATATAGAGAACTTTAACAATGAAATATATTACTTTTTATATTATAGTAATAAACAAATGATGTTACATGTGTGTGTATAACACAGAAAAGAGAATATCATGGTTTTTTTGTTTTTATTTTGATCACAAGATTTTAAATATTCTATTTTTTCACAAAATTTTCTTTCAACGTTTTTTTTTGATAATTCAGTTTTAGGTTTTTTTATTAATGTTTATGCTTATTGTTGCATCCTTGTTTGTATTCGAGTTTTATGGTGCTCACTTTTACAACGGAGTGATCATTACTTTTACGATGGAATACACTCTTATGACAGAGTATCCCTTCGGGGTTTTATGACAGACTGACCCTCACTTTTATGATAATAATAATAATAATAATAATAACATTGATAATAATAATAATAAGAATAAGGATAATAAAAATAATAACATCAATAACAAGTATTAATCTTGTAATAATATAAGTTTATTTTATTAAAACTTATAAATAATAAGATTTGTACATGAAATAATAACAATTCTAAACTTCAGGGACTAAGTTTAACTAAAACTAAAACAAAACTTTAAATCTCTGGTGTTAACTCTTGGAAACCTCAGGGACCATTTCTGTAACTTTGAAACCCCACCCCCACCTTCTTCTCCACCCACTTCGACCCACGATTTCGGCCGAATTTTCCTCCACTATCGAGCACTAACACTTGCAATAATGCAATTAAATTAACCAAAACGATCGTATATCTAATCCTAATCAGTTGTTATACTCAATTGCACCTGAGAAACACAAAAAAATACGCGTTCGGGCCTCTCTTCTTCGTGAACCTGCAACTTAACGAAAACCCATGTTCGAAACTCTATTAAACCGAATTGATAGAGGGTTTTGCATTAAGAACCTCATTCGAAGCTTCCTGCAAAGTTAATTTGATTACTAACAACGTTTGCACCATGAATCAACACTCACCTCGTCGCGACTCGTTCTTACACTTGAGATCTTCAAATCGAACTTAATCATGTAAGTTTTACACATCTATGTACTTGTTTTTGCATGGGCAGTCAAAGCCCTATGGTTGAATTCATTAACACTATCAAATCGAGGTTCAATTTTGGATTAATTGGTTCCTAGGGTTCTTGATTTGAGAATTGGAAGTTTCTCTTTGTAGCTTGTGTTTAAAAGTAAAGGGAACCAGCAAATATCGCGGCCACGGCCCTAGTTCACTGGTTCTCCACTCGCAGTTGGACTTTGAGGTCCTGGGTTCGAACCCGGGGACCCCCATTAATTTTTTAAAAAAGGTTTTTCAGCCATATTTTCATTTTAGAAATTTTTTATTAAATATAAAAATAACTTTTGTAAACTTTAAATATTTTCATGAGCACCAAATAATTTTCTGGATTTTTCTATTAATTTTAAAAATTAAATAATTGTTTTAAAAACATTTTAACAAATATTATTCTTGGTTAAATTCTATTAAAAATGGGTTTCAACTAATAAATTAATTTCGGTTCAAACGTTATTCTTTTAAAATCATGGTTGTCTTAAAATATTTGTTTAAATTTTATATTTAAAACTTTTATTATAAATGTTTTCTTTTAAAATAATTAAATAATTATTTATATGCATATGGGCTTGTTACAATAATTTAAAAATCATTTAAAATACTTAATCATATAAACTTATATAATTCCTTTTAATGGAATCAAAAAGTAAATAACTACATTATAAACTCATTACTTATTAAAAACCTTAAAACTATTAAAAACCTAATTCTTATTTAACGTTAATCCTATTATTAAACCTAAATCTTATTATATATATATAGGTGCCTTGTGACGTTCATCTTGGAACGACGCCTATTATTATTCTTATTAGTCGTCATACTTATACTTATTTGCCATGTGAGTTTTCCTTGCCCATTTTACTTTATTTCACATTGTTTTGGGGTGAAACATGATACTTATACATCATACACTTATAAACGTTTGAGACTTGTAAAGCACTTGCAATTCATATTTTTGTCATGGTTATTTGTGTGTTGTAAGTGATTATATGAGATACATAGTTTGTTTACAATCATTAACTATTGCTAGCCTGGCGACGTCTTAGATCTTTGGGCCTGACAAGCCTATTTGGTGCTAAAGTCAATGTATTGCCGACTCCTAGGAGCCGTATGCTTGTGCACTAGGGAACCAAATACACTTACCCAATCTTATATATTTGTAATCAAGTCGAGGTTTGGTTGTAACAATATGTGTTCTATAACCTTACTAGCTTATAACCTATGACATGAATTGCTACTTGTAATCTTTTCATATTATGTAGGAAAACCTTGGAAACTCACCAACTATTTTTAGTTGACCTTTTATTTTTATTATGTTTCAGGTCATGCCCAAGTTTAAAGTGAACTTTTGAAGCTTGCATAATCTAGGACTTGGACCTAGTTAATGAAATAAAAAAAGATTATACTGTGTCATGTTATGTTTGAACTTATTTCATTATTGAGACTTATACTTGTATTGTTACAATTGAATCTTGATTAATATATTTGGAATTAATAATAGCGTTATGTTGCTGTGAACAATCGTAATACCTCACATCTCGACGTTTTCGCCGTCTAGGTTGGGGTGTGACAGTTGTGGTCTCGCTGGAGGGTAGCCGGAGGCGGTGGCCGGAGGGGGAGAAGAGTCGACGGGGTGGTGGTTGGGTTTTAAAACAATTTTACACATTTGCCCCCTGAGGTTTACATTGCTTGTTACTTTATGTCAAAGTTTTTAAAATAAGTATTAAATATTGCATTTTCAACCCAAAAGTTAATAGGATTAAATACTAGATTTTTTTTTATTATTATATTTTTTTATTAAATCTTTGAAAACCTAAAAATATTTAAAGTTATTTTATTTTTTTTTTAAATTTGATAACTAAACTTCATAATTACTAATATAACTTTATAAATTCATAAAGATATATGATTATTATTTGAATTAAATGACAACATTAATGTGTTTTCAACAAATAGATTTTATTTACTAATATAAATGAGTTCGGGTTACAAATTTGAATGGGTCGGATGTTACAATAAGTGATAGCGGTATTCTCTAACCTGGTAGAATTAGTTACTTAACTATATGCAAAATTTTTATTCAATATGTGTGCGTGTAGAGCTGGAACCATACACCTTCACGCATGCATCGTAGTTTATAACACTAGTACATAGAATTGGGTTCTTATGGTCGTAGATTATTAATATCGTTGTTTTCAATACCAACAGTGTGAACAATATGTCGGTCCATGGATTTTCCTTAGACTGTCCACAATGCACCGCCCTTAGCCCCGCCCTTAACCCCACCCGTGCCGCCCTTCGGAAGGGCTGTGTTGTGCAGACCCATCCGTCCTTCACCCGCCCTTTGCCAAGGGCGCTCCATGGATGCATTTTGTGGGGCTCACATTATAAAAATGTGTGTTGTTTTGTTTTTTTAATGGTTGTTTGTGGGAATGATTGTGTTGGGGGTAAAAATTGATTGTGGGAAGGATGGATGAAAGTTATTGGAAAGCTGATGTAGCATGCTGATTGGGACTATTTGTGGGAAGGGCGTCTTTTAGCGTTATGAACAGTCTTATGTAGTATTTCATATAAAGGCCTTTCTAGTGAGAATCTAGTCTTCAATGCTAGCCATAACCTTCTACAAAGTTTATTAGACATACAAGTTGAATTAACAAAGTCCTATCATATATTTACACAATTAGCTTAGTAATGATATAACTAAGGAAAAAGACGTCATGTGGCACAAGTATGAAGAAACTGAGCAACTAAACACGTTGCATTCTTGAGAAAACGAACGTATTTACCTTTGCAACAAGTGAGGTTTCAACATTAGCGTTATATGTGGACTATTTGATTAACCAAGCGTCATATGATATGTTTTTGTGACCACAATGTTTAGCGAAATGTCCTAATGACTCTTTTTCATATGTGATTCAAAATGTTAAAATTCAATTATTACCATCCATTTGGTTATAGGCCGACGCAATGAAACTTTATAGTAGGTTTAAACTTATATTTTTCATTTTTATAAAAATCCAACCTAACTTCTTTATCGTATAATTCACTAAAATGAGTTTTGATTCTCTCCCCATCCAAATTAAAATACGTAATGCACACGTGAGAGTACTTTTGCTCATCTAAACCCTTTGTTGGCCAAATTGGTTAATAGATTCATAAGTTTCACAAACATAGTCAATTCAATGTGATTTTGAAACTGATTCGATCAATTGATAAAATGACTGGTTCGGGTTTACAAATATTAACCAAAGGCTTTTTCAAATCGACACACTTTTAGTTTAACTTTGATAAAGTTAATTACACAAATAATCTTTTGACATGGATAACGTAAAATATTTGGCTACTAATTTTCAATTTTGTAAGTTTTTTGTAACTTGTAAAACTAACACTGGTTAACTTTTTAATTAAATCAAAGTAAAATATTAATAATCAAACAAGCAACTTTTTTTTTCAAAAAAAAAATGGTATATAAACTCAATTGCAAAGTTCGGTGTCTTGTCGATGGAAGTTTATTATAGTTTTTTTATGTATTCTGAAATTTGATATATATATACACAAAACAGGTTGTTTGCTTGATGGTAATAAATCCAGCTCCCACAGCTCCAACCCGGGTTCAACTTTCAGCCCCACGTCCTCTAATGCGATTTTTACTGTTTTTTTTTTGCTTTTTCTTAGTTTTTTTTGCCTTCATTTTTCCTTTTGCTTTTTTATATTCATTTTTAAATTATTTTTTTCATCAATTCATTGAGTAATAACTCAGGACAATAACCTCAAACGCAACCTCATGTTATTTTTCAAATTAGGTTTTAAATCATGAACTTATAAAATTTACTACCTAACAAAAGAAACAAGAAAATTTGCGTTGTAAATTCCTTCATCATCTTAAAACATTCACAGTGAAATCCTTGAAAATATATGAGTGTGTTTGGTATATTATATTGAATGATTTTGAGTGATTGTTAGTGAAGGAGAGAGATAAAGTTATTGTTGATTGGTATAATTAAAGAATCACTGTACAATCCCTATAAATTTTTTAATATATTTGAAAGTGGCTGTGAATGGAGAAGAGAGAAGAAACTAATGATAAGGGTATAAAATATTATTTAATTAAAAACAAGAGAGAAAATATAGTGTTTTTTAATGTTATTATATGAGTAAGATAAAGAATACACTGTGAATGCTTTTATACAGGACACCGACCTTTAAATGCTTTATTTTCTTTGTCACAAAGTACAACTTTTTTCACGAATTTGTCATTTTAAATGTTAGGTATTGTTTTACTTCTATTAGTTTCGACGTTGTGACTAAACAAACAAACAAACAAATCCAGTATATCCCAGGAAGAAATAGGTGATGAGAGGCTGTTTGGGATTGTTTTTTTAACTCATTTAGACTTTTGGAGGGGTGAAAAGATCAAAATACCCATTTAAAAATCATTCAAAATTAAAAATTTTAACTTCTGGTGAATTTTAAAAAAGCATTTCTAAAAATCAAAAGGAGTTAAAAACACAATCCCAAACAGCCCTGGTGGATAACAAAAACAATAACAAAAACGATAACAATATCAACCAAGCATACCCTTATAAATGTTGATATACTTCCGAATTGCTAATTTCTTGAAAGTTTTCCCCCAATTTATCATGATTTCGATTGGTTTAATTTGGATTTGAAATTACCATAAGGATCGTATGACGATTCATAAAAACCCTAGATTTTCCAATTTGGTAATTTGGGGATCCTTTAATGTACTGTTCCTCGGAGTTTCGGAAGCTAAATTGAGTTGATACCGTTGTCGTTGAGAGGAAATTAACTGAAGGATTTGATGTTACTGAAGGTATGTGTGTTTTCATTTCGTTAATTTCATTTTGGATTCCAACTGTGAAGCAAACCATGTTTTCTATGATGTTTCTGCAGATTTCACATTCAGTTGTAATTAAATTACTCATACATGAATACATGATCTCTCAATTTCGCATTCAGTTATTAATTTCATTAATGCTTTGCATACTTTATAAAATGAGGTTTTTGCCTCACTATATTATTATAAAGACGCAGTATTTTTTTCTCAATTTCACATGGTATCATACCCAATTTTCATTATTCATCCTCTCATTGTCAGCTTATCGTCTATGGTATGGGGAAATAGTGTTGATCTTCTTCATCTTGTGTTTGTTCCCAAACGATTTCTATATATCGAATACCTAAAATTCGTATGTTTATCGTTTCTGATATCCGTTGGGTGTAGGCTTCGGGTGAATTAATATAGAGCAGTTGGCTCGGTTGGCCAAGTTCTAAATAGGGCTAGTTTAGTTAGTTATTAACTAAAGGGATTAATTCTAATTGTAGCCTATAAATATATCTCATTGTACTTGTAGTTATTATCGTTTAATAGAACGAAAATCTTAGTTGCCCCAAGAGGACGTAGGTTGCACATTGCGACTGAACCTTTATAAATCTCTCGTGTCTCTGTTATTGTTTACAGTTTTCTATTCGTGTGTTTGTTGCTATTTGATCCTAACAAATTCCAACTCTTAGTACCTTGTTTGATTGGTTCTCAGTGTCATATATGAGTTTTGACCATATCATCAGACTCGTCTCATACCAAGTGTCAAAATGACAGAATCTAGAAACAATTGCTACATTCATCAACTCTTGGCATTTAAACAATATTTTGCTTACTGCTCCTTGTCACAGACACATTTACATTCGTGCTGGCCTACCTTGCTTGCAGGAAGATTCCAAACAAACCGGACACATCGTTGCCACCTACGAGACCATTGCCTGCCATAAAAATTTGCCGGCCTTTCCTGATTTTCATTTCTATCCCCATTTTATTGATTATTGGTTTACCAACAAGGCACACGTCTTACGAAGTTTAAGTTATACGAGTCCAAATAGGACACCCGGTGTTTGATTATTAGTTGCTCCCCCTTTGCACAGGGTCCAGGGAGGGGCCGGATCGCTTCATAGTGTGATGTACGCAAACTTACCCTACACTTTGTGCAGGAGGTTGTTTCTCATAGCTTGAACCCATGACTTCAAGTTCACAAAGCAACAACCTTACTAGATAGGACATGGATATCTGGAAATATAGTATTTTTCCATGTCATGTATAAAAGTTAACAAAAATCTTGATAAATTCTAGGTAGAAAGTTTTCAAGAATCATGGCGGGGTTGATGTATAACCCGTTGCAGGTTGTTTTCTCATTGTGAACAAGCCACAATACTTGAATTTGAGGACCCATAATTTTAAAAGAGGCATGAAACAAGTTCAAGAGCCCTCTTTCCTTTAACTTATTTGCCCATTTACTTTGCATTCTCTTTTCACTTATGAACATGTTCAACATGCCTTATGCTTGTGCAAGCTTTGTAAAGTAAGATAAGTTATGCAAAACGTGTAATCCAATTTCTTGTAAGTTCTTTGTTCTTGGTGAACTCTCTCCTCATATTCAAAACGCCACAATGGTTGTAATAGAAAGGTGAACAAAACATATAAACAGAAGAGATGCTAATTTCATGACGGTGAATATAGATGCTATTACTTGGTTTTAAAAAGCGTTAGGCGCTCCGAGGCGTTTAAGTCTGAAAAGCCGAGGCGCTATGCGTGAGGCATGAGGCGAGAGCCTCACGTATGCGAGGTGTTGTTCTATGTACAACAAAATAAGCCATATGTACAGCCAAAAGTTGCATTTATCTAAATTTTTTTACATATTGGCTTTTTTTACCATGTAAATCATTCATAATCTCATCATCCCTTTGGTTATTGACTTATTTCTATGTAACATCCTTTTACAGACCCTAATCTTGACCAATGTTGACCAAATTTACCTAGATGTGTATGAGGCGCCGCCTCAAAGCCCCGAGGTGTTTTCCTGATTGCCTCTAGCGCCTTACGCCTTAAGCAACGGCGAAGCTTCATAGGGGCTGGGGGGGGGGGCTCTTTTTTTCATCAGTAGTGTAATTTTTCGGCTCGATAGTGTAAATTTTCGGTCCGGTAGTGGAAATTTTTTAATAAATATAGAGTCCGCCCTTCCTAAAATAGTTTACTTTCGCCCCCGTTCCCCCTAAGCTTTCGCTCAAGCTCCGTCACTGGCCTTAAGCGCGCCTCAGGCGCTATTTTTAAAATTAAGGATGCTAATTTCATGACGGTGAACATAAAGTCAATCTACTTTTGTAGCAGTGAACACAAACTGATAACATGTTTATTACTAGTCAAAAAGACCAAAATTTATACTTCAAAAAAGGATCTTAAAGAAAAATGACAATAAATTGTGCTCTGTAGAAAACTAAACATAAACCACAGAATCTAAGAATAACTAAGCATGGCAAAAAGAATAAAAACGATTTTGAAGAAATATGAGAAGTACAGATCATTGAACATAAACCGATAACTTGTTTATTTTTAGTTAAAAAGTAGTAGTGAACAATAAACTGCAGAATATTGAAAATGAACATGGCATAAAAAGAAAGAACCGATCTCGAAGAAATATGATAAATACAGAACAATAACATGTCAGAACAAAAAACTCACCTTTATGTGTCTGGGGAGAAGGAAGAACATATCTTGAATATTGTTAGTACCGATCTGAATCAGGGAGAGAAGTAATAGCTGATCTTGAATATTGTTGCTAGTTAATACCCTTCTGAATCAAGGGAGAAGAAATCACGTCTTCTTTAACCGAGTAGAAGTAACAATAAAGGCGAGTAGGAGACTGCTTGGTAAGGTCGGTAGTTTAGTTTAAATAGAAAGAAAAGTATGAAGCGTTGTTGACGTTCTCAAAAGAAAAAAAAACAAAAACAATAAATCATCGCCTAACATGGATCGAAGAGATTGCATAGCCTGGGCCATGTTGCTCTCCTCACCATCTTCAAATTCAGCAACTCATTTGCATGGCTTCCAGGCATCTGGGTGTCACCTTCCCCAAGTGCCTAAGCACCCCCCTTTGTGTGCCTTTGACAACATATAGTTCATCTAGGTGTAAGTATTGGAGTTGAATGAACATGGCAGTTGTTTCCCAAACTTATCTTTTTGTAAGCTTTGTAAATTAATACCACCATGATGTATATTGCAAGTACTTTTATGTTTACTAAGCAGTTTTTTGTTTTGAAATTAGCATGATAAAAGAGATTTATAAAAACAACTTCTTGTACTCATTAGTTAAAGTTTATATTCAGATATGTGTCTAATGCAAAAGTTCTTATATTGAGGTACAGGGCATCTTAAACATTTTCTTTTCTTGTCATAGTGTTGATTTGATATAATTTCAAAATGCTCTGTTCAGAAATTTTTGACCAGTTCTTTTCCATATCATGTCTTCTTAATCTTTATATGTGACCATTCAACTTGATTTTTGATTGAATGAATGCGCATAAACTCAAAACTTCAGGGGAAAACCTCCCTATACATTCATCATATATTCTACCCTCTGCTTGTAATAGGATTTCAGAAATATATAAAACCTAATAATAATCATATTCTAGTGGTATAGTGCCTCCCCTCTATCCAAGAGGTTTAGGGTTCGAATCCTTGCAGCAAGTTTAAAGGTTTTATTTTATCCACATTTTTCTAATACATATATGGTAGATGGTATATTGATCTCTGGGTATTTTATATTCGTTCTATTTGCAAGTTGAAAGTTTGTGAAATTTCATTCTTAATTGTAGCATAGTAATCATTTCAGGATATTATAACTCTTTTGGCAAAATGCTCTTTAAAATGTGCTGCATTCTGTTATCCGAAATCAGGTAGTTCTTTTGCACTGAAGTCACCGTGTATTCAATGGAAGTTGTGATCTTTATGAATGAATAACCCACTTAAATTTTCTTCTTCATGTTACATTATTCATTAATTTTAGCAAATTGCATTAATGAGATAATGCATAAATAGTGTTCTATTTAATTAAATATAGTCATTTGCGGTAGCTTTGTGTTTAAGGTGGTGTTTTGTATCTGTTGCATTCATGAAAGGTAATTTGTTTCCTTTTATTCAGAAATATGTTCTAAAGGTATATTTTTTTTGTTATTCACATTGGGCATTTTTTATGTAAGGTGGCCTGATTCCTTTTAATAGCTATACATTGGTCCTGCCTCTATACATTGTGTGAGGCTTTTCTGTCTTCTTCATTATATAAAAACTTGACTTCATTATAATCTCAGCTCTTAAAAATCCTATTTGATCTACTATCATTATCATATTAGGGGTTGTGAGTTTTAGTTCGAGGAATTCTTAGTACATTAAAACTTGCAGATTAAGTTGAATAAAGGCTAATTATCCTCTTATATATAATGATGTACTAAATGCTTAGTGTGAGTTACAATCAATATAACAAATATATCCTGTAATCATAACTAGGATAGCTACATTTCCGACGGCATCTGTACTTGTCCATGTTCAATGAACTTAGAGCTACAAGTGTAAGTAGTTTTTAATGTGATCGCCAATATGCAGACCTAAAACCGAAGTTCTAAGGCATAAACATAATTAGGGTTCCGAATCACTTCCTTTCAATTCCTATATCCAACACAAAGGCACATCCACCCATTCTACATTATGTTCCTTTCTTTTGTTAACAATGAATGTTAACGGGGATTCATGTATTTGTCTCTAAAAATGGCACGGAAATCATTGAGGGTAAAGCGTTGTGCTAGTGAAGTGATGAATGATGATGATCGAATCAGTCGATTGCCAGATGGTGTGATTCATCATATTTTCTCATTCATAGATACTAGATCGGTTATTGAAAGCAGTCTTCTATCAAGAAGGTGGAGAAATATATGGAAATCCCACCCCCATTTGAACTTTGAGATCAATCGATCTCCTGATCAGGCAAGTAGGTCTAAATTTTCAAATTTTGTGCACCGCTTTCTATCTAAGCGTGATGACGTTACGGAACTTCTAACCATTGAGTTCCGATCAAATTCTATCAGTCTTTCTCTTCTTAGAGAGATCATAAACTATGCAATGTCGCATAGGACTCGAAAGCTAGAGATTGAATTCTTAGGTGATAAGCAAACAAGACGTGGTGGATTTGATTTGTCTTTGTTTAGATCTCGATTTCTTCAACACCTCTTTTTGAGCATTGACTTTGGGCTTATAATAAGTCCACCTCTGACATGGGATTTTCCTGCTTTGACCACTTTGAGTATTGATCGTGTTACATTTACATTGCAACCTCCGAATGATGGTGCTAATAAGTCTATTGATTTGTTTTCCCAATTTCCAAATCTAAAAACTCTTGTCTTGCACAATTGTTCGCTATCAAAAATTGATACTTTCATCATCATGTCAAGTAAGTTAGAGAGTCTGTCCTTAATAGGTCTTCAACATTCATGTGAGTTTGTGGTCTCTGCACCAAAGCTCTCATCTTTCACCTATAATGGTATGGCTCGGTTTAAATTATCAGCCAAAGATCTTCTTTCATTAAAGACAGTAAATTTTCAGACAATCTATCATAGATCTCTTCGAAAGCAACCCAAGTTTGTTGAATTGATGATCAATACATTCCAACAACTCTACCGGGCAAACTCTCTTATTTTAAACATAGATGCATTGAAGTTTCTTTCTGAGTTCCCAGAATTGCTTGAAAGACGAAATTGCCCCTTTACAAGTTTGCAAAGTTTGACTTTGGTTTCGCGGCAGCTACCTCATCCCGCTATTGTGCTTGCTGGTGTTATCAGTTATTTTGGTTGCCACTTTCCAAAACTTGAACTTGATCCAACACCATTGCGTACCCGGTTCCGTCTTTACTGATTGATCTTTTGTTTGCAGCATGAAGAACTCAATTGTCTAGTAAGGTCAGTCTACTTTCTTTTACTTGTTCTTGTTATATTTTGTTCTGAGCTATTGTAAAACTTACAGTTGCTATTGTAATCTACTATGAGTAAGCATGCTTTATTAATTGTAATGATCTTGGATCTTTTTAATATACACACCAGCATCTTTTGTTCATATTTGAATCAATAACTTTATTATCTGGTTTTAACTTTTTCTCACATCATTTATTTCAAAGTGTATAGAATAAACAAAAAACAAACATACCCAGTGTATCCCGCTGAAAGCAGGGTCTGGGAGGGATATGTGGTGGCAAGTCTTTCCTCTATCTAGAAAGATAGAGAAACCACTTCCGAAGAGACCCCCGACTCATTAACAAAGGCAGAACCCATAACAATCATAATACATATCATACAACACATAGGTAAATATCACATGCAGAATTAGATAGTGCGCACATCATAAAAAGCGACGTGTGACACCCAAAAAGGGTAGATGACGAAAATCTACACCTGACGCGGGAGGTCCCGCCACAAGTAACCGTAACCCGTCCCACCCACAAATCCCACTAAAAGTCCTTACTTTTTATTCGACTCCTCCACTCCCTCCTATCCTCGATCATGTGCTCAGAGAGGTGCAAGTCTATCATATCTCGCCTAATAATCTCATCCCAAGTCAACCTAGGTCTACCTCTACTCCTACCCTCTACGTTGATGTTCTCTACTGCTCTAACAGGTGCTGCCATCGTTCTCCTCTTCACGTGCCCAAACCATCTTAGTCTTCCCTCTCGTATTTTATCTGTGATACATGCCACCTCTAGCCTCTGGCGAAAGACGTCGTTTCTGATCCTATCCAATCTTGTGTGTCCACACATCCACCTCAGCATTCGCATTTCTGCGACCTCTATTTGTCTCTCTTGCGATTTCTTTACGGCCCAACAGTCTGTGCCGTATAGCATAGCTGGACGTACTGCCATTCTGTATAGTTTTCCCTTTAGTTTTGGGGGGAACCTCTTATCACACAGAATCCCTGATGCTGCTTTCCACTTGCACCATCCTGATTGCACACGGTGGGTTACATCGTTGTGTATCTCTCCGTCTTCCTGTATATACGAGCCAAGGTATTTGAACCTACACGTCCGGGGGACCGCCATGCCCTGTATACTTATTTGGGTGTCCTCTTCGGCCTCACCACTAAAGTTACAATGCATGTATTCTGTCTTAGAGCGACTTATCCTTAAGCCCTTGCGTTCTAGTGCTGCTCTCCACTGTTCTAATCTCTCGTTCAGCACCGTCTTAGATTCTGATATTAAGACAATATCATCCGCAAACAGCATACATCATGGGACTAGCTCTTGTATAGACTTGGTCATCTCGTCCAACACTACTGTGAAGAGGAATGGGCTCAATGCCGATCCTTGGTGGAGTCCCACTTCCACCGGGAAGAAGTCTGTTTCTCCGACAGGTGCTCGTACACACGTTTTTGCCCCGTCATACATATCCTGTATTATTTTGATATAGCTCTCTGGTACCCTTCTAATTCGTAGACTTTACCAGATGAGTTTCCGCGGCACACTGTCATAAGCTTTTTCTAGGTCAATGAATACCATATGTAGGTCTCTTTTCTTTTCTCTATATTTCTCCATTATCCTCCTTATGACATGTATAGCTTCTGTTGTAGAGCGTCCTGGCATAAATCCAAATTGGTTTACCGCTATCTGAGTTTCTCGTCTAATTCTCGTGTCAACAATTCTTTCCCATAGTTTCATCGTGTGACTCAATAGCTTTATTCCCCTGTAATTTGCGCAACATTGGACATCTCCTTTTTTCTTATATATGGGGACTATGACACTGCTTCTCCACTGCTCTGGCATCTTTCCTGTCTTAAAGATAGTGTTGAATAAGTCCGTTAGCCATTGTAGGCCCTCATCTCCAAGGCACTTCCACACTTCAATCGGAATGTTGTCTGGCCCCACCGCCTTAGCCCTTCCCATTTTCTTTAAAGCTCTCGTAACTTCATCGACTGTGATGCTTCTACAATAACACTTGTTTTGTTGCGTCGTTTGATTTGTTTCATCGATCTCCGTCTGTTGGTTACGGTTCTTTATGTTGAAAGGTTATCGAAGTAAGTTTTCCATCTCCCCTTGATGTCTTTCTCCCTCACCAAGACCTTACCATCCACGGCCTTTATAAACTTCACCATTCTCAAGTCCTGTCTTCTACGTTCCCTTGCCTTGGCAATCTTAAACATGTCATGTTCACCCTCTTTCGTCTCTAATCGCTTATACATCCTCTCGTATGCTGTGTTCTTTGCCTCTGACACAGACTTTTTCGCCTCTCGTTTAGCCTCTTTGTATTTATCTTTTAGCTCGTCTATAGACATAAAGAAGGCCATGAACTTTTTGGTAGACATCCTATCTATAGACATAAAGAAGGCCATGAACTTTTTGTACATCGTATGCCTACCTTTATTGAAACTTGTCCGGTCGTTTTGGTAGACGGAAACATGATTTTTAGAGCTGACGTTCCTTTATAGTTACGTATACACATGTGCATGTGGGTTTAAAATATAGTGCACACAATTTTGTTCCACTAGACCGAGTTGTTATATGAATGGAATATCACCTTGATGAACAAAAAAATACAACTCCAGGTTGAAAATTGCATAGTTACATAGGATGATTGTGTTGAACCGAATAAATTGCATCAGTAAGTTGTAATGGTTGCTATGCATATATGCCATAAATTAGCAATTTCCTTCGCATCGATGTAGGGAATATGAGCTTGCAGAACAGCTTCATATGTTTTTATATCTGTCTTACCCCTTCTTGCATGGATAAATATAATTTTGCAGGTTCGCTTAATGTTTTGATATCGGACTTGAAACCGTGCTCCTAGCTGGCTACCCTCTGCTTTGGAATTTAGTTCATGGCTGCTTAGTTTGCATAAACTTCATTACAGTACTATGATATGGTTTTTAGATGTTTATGTCTTTTGGATTTCTTGTGAAACTATATTTAATGTCTTTTGGATTTCTTGTGAAACTTATCTTTGTTGTTACCGTTTACAATCTACATATGTTGTTTAATTGTTTTGTTTTCAGAAATACTATATATGTTTCTTGGGGAAAATTTTAATTTGGGCTACCATTTTAATCACATTAATTACTAGACGAAGCAGCATTAGTGGCGGAAAAAATCCATCGCTAATGTAATGGCTGAATTCAACACATATGTGGTTATGACCGATTTGTGACGTGTTTTAGATGGTTTTGCTAATGGTCGGGTAATTTGATGGTATAATAATCATTTTGTTAAAATTTTAAACATTATTATTAACTATTAAAATTCGAAAGGCCTTCGATCAATGTCTCTTTACTTTATTTTTATTTGGTATAGACGACCTGATCTTTATCAGGGATCACCGGACAACTCAGATTATAGTACATGGTAAACTGTTTTTTCTGTCACTTAAGATAACATTGTTGATGGTAAAAATAATATAATACCCAAGTCAACAACCAACTAGGGTAAATGTTGCTGTATTTTCTGGAACCTTTAATGTTAATTACTTTGTAATGATCTTATTTTTGTGTTTGTTACAGATATTTTAGCTTCTTGATGATGTTAATGATATTCGTCCATTGTTAAATTTAGAGTTCAATTCACCATTTTCAGCAACTCCATTGTTTAGATAATTGAGTGCAGGGATTTTAAGTCTACAATTTTCAGAAAATGTAAGTTTATTCTATTATTTTATATGTATTCTATATTTGCATCAAAATAATGATTATCAGTTACTTTCATTACAACATTAAACAAGTGATATATTAACATGTTTAAGGGTCTGTTTGGATTTGAGGATGAGAGAGTGAAAACAGGAATGATAAAAGGTATTTCTAAGGGTATGGGCTTTAAAAATACAAATGAAACCATTGATATTGTGTGCTCTTTAAACCCGTGAAGGGAATCAAATATTAAAATACCTCAGATAATCTAAACTCATAATTAAGATTTGGGATTTTGTAAACCTGCAGATGATAACAAGATAGAAAAGTAGGAATTAATTAGATTACTATATAAATAATCTTAATTTAGCCCTTTCTTTTAAATAATCAGATGAAATATCTTGAATATGCAAATATTCAAAAAAAAATTAAAATTACCAACCGAGTTTGAATCCTAAAAAATGGATATCCGAAGTTTGGATATCCTAAATTTCGGATTATTTGAGTTTAGAATTTCGAATTTCCCATTCAAATATTTGGTTTCGAATATTTTTAAGCACCCCTAAAGATTACTAGATGATAAACTACTAATATATTGTTGTTTATTATTATTTTTTTTTTTCTGATAGGGTCTCATTATATTCTGACTAGTGGGGAACCCACGCGATGCGGCGGCTGCAACAACTTAACTTGATAACTAACTTAGTAGTAAATATACCTACGCGATGCCAGGGCTTTTTTTATTTGTATTAGGACATTAAAGTTCAAATAACATTTGAAGTTGACATAACTTTGGCAATTATTCTAATACTTTTATGTACAAACTTATCTGTTAACCTATATCAAATAATAAGGTTTTCCTTTCTGATATCCACAAAAGTAACCTTATAAAAGCTTAACTTTTAAAAACACAAATGTGATACAATTTAATTGCTGAGAAAATATATTTATATCTAAGGCTTTTGTAAATAATAAACAGAGTTTGTATTTCACTCTTTAACTATGGGATAATCGTTAGAATCGAAATAAAACTCTACTTTTCGCCGATAAAATCAATATTATATTTCCAACGTGTATGTACTTGTTTGTATTTTTAAATCATTATTACAATAAAAGCATGCATCACCTAACTGTATTTTTAATAAACCCTCTCTGTAGAGGCCCTCTTCATATAGTCTTGGCCCCCATTTGTATTTAAATCCATACATAGCCAAATACAAAGAAAATAAAAATAATAATCTATACTAATTAAGTGAATTCAAAGAGTTATTGCTCACATGTTTGTGTTAACAATTACCTTTAACACTCTCAATTTTCTGGCTTTTCTTTCTCACTATCACATCTATTGTTAATCTTTCAAGAACCTGTAATTCTTTCCATTATAAAACTTTTTTCCTAAGCACACTCCATATCTGTTAATGGTCCTTTCAACCTACACATATATAAAAAAGATGTCATGGTAAATATACAATTTAAAAATAGAGATTCCAAAGTGTTGGTATAAGCATGCAAGCATCACTTGCTCAAATATTTCCCTGTTTTCATGCAAAAAAGCAACCCTTTTCATATAAAAAAGATCAATAATTTATAAAACAGTTGCTAACATATTCAAAGGGTGTAATAAAATTTTTAAAAATAGTTACATTTTCCATCTTCTGATTAATACATTAATTATATCCACATATGCAACAGAACCAATAGCATGTGACATAAAATTTCATCCTTAGAACTTCATTTTCATATTTCTTGATAGGACTCCACCAAGATATTTGTTTTCATAATCATTAAATTAGCACATAAATGATACCATTCAACAAAAAAACACAAGTACTTTTACCTTTTCTTCTGTTACAGGAGCATCGAAAGTAATCATATGATGTCGCAAACAAGGTGCAAGGTGAGTATCTTCTCCATTTTTCATTTTATAATATCTATATGGTTTTAATACAACATGAAAGAACAAACAAATAAGATGTTAATCATCGTCATAGAAAAATAAGGTCAAAATGACAAAATTTAGGGACTCTAATCTATATAATCACATGATACATCAACATAGAAAGCATAACAAAGATGCATCCAAAGCCATGTGTAGAAAAAAAAAAGAACATAATGTAATATTGGAGAGCAGAGGTAGTAAACATGCAAACAGAAGAGTTTGGCACGTCTAGTCGTTTGTAGGTAAATAGAACAAAGATGAATACCGACACAGACATAAAGGACAACCTTCGTAGTCCCTGGGTGGTTTGGTGCGTCTAATTTCCATCTTAAAGTTCTAGAACCGAAAAAACGAATATTATAGTTCAAATTACAGGTAGTGGAGAATAGTTTCTCGAAATCACCATGCTAAGAGCGAGGGGGACAACTTTTGAAACAGGGTGCATTCTAGGATCCATGTATTTCACCTGGCCAACAACCGAATAGTTGCTGAGAGCGTATATCGGCACTGGCACCGGAAGCAACAGTCTAATCGGCCGTAGTTCCAAAGTAGAGAGAAGCAGTTGCTTTTTAAGTGTCGTTTCCGGTGTAGATGAAGGCCGCGATAACTATCAGCATGACTTGAGAGAGAGAAAGATGTGTATATGAGGTAGTGATGCGAAAAAGAAGACATGAATTTAGGGTTTCAAATATGCTTGTTTGAAGGCAGAGGGTCGACGTAGATGAAGGTTCATTTGAAATTTGAAATTGAAATCGACTTGGGCTTCCAAAGATGCTTGGAGAAATTCTTAGCTTTTTTGTGTTATACGCTATGGTTTAAGAGTTGTGCAACTCTTAAAATTAAGAGATTTGTGAAAAAGACTATTTTGTCCTTCCTATATGCATATTATATGTAGTATACAACATCAAAGAACAAAAAAATAAGATGTTAATCATCGTCATAGAAAAATAAGGTCAAAATGACAAAATTTAGGGACTCTAATCTATATAATCACATGATACATCAACATAGAAAGCATAACAAAGATGCATCCAAAGCCATGTGTAGAAAAAAAAAAGAACATAATGTAATATTGGAGAGCAGAGGTAGTAAACCTGCAAACAGAAGAGTTTGGCACGTCTAGTCGTTTGTAGGTAAATCGAACAAAGATGAATACCGACACAGACATAAAGGACAACCTTCGTAGTCCCCTGGGTGGTTTGGCGCGTCTAATTTCCATATTAAAGTTCTAGAACCGAAAAAACGAATATTATAGTTCAAATTACAGGTAGTGGAGAATAGTTTCTCGAAATCACCATGCTAAGAGCGAGGGGGACAACTTTTGAAACAGGGTGCATTCTAGGATCCATGTATTTCACCTGGCCAACAACCGAATAGTTGCTGAGAGCGTATATCGGCACTGGCACCGGAAGCAACAGTCTAATCGGCCGTAGTTCCAAAGTAGAGAGAAGCAGTTGCTTTTTAAGTGTCGTTTCTGGTGTAGATGAAGGCCGCGATAACTATCAGCATGACTTGAGAGAGAGAAAGATGTGTATATGAGGTAGTGATGCGAAAAAGAAGACATGAATTTAGGGTTTCAAATATGCTTGTTTGAAGGCAGATGGTCGACGTAGATGAAGGTTCATTTGAAATTTGAAATTTGAAATCGACTTAGGCTTCCAAAGATGCTTGGAGAAATTCTTAGCTTTTATGTGTTATACACTATGGTTTAAGAGTTGTACAACTCTTAAAATTAAGAGATTTGTGAAAAAAACTATTTTGTCCTTCCTATATGCATATTATATGTAGTATAGATAACTATAGGATTCAACAGAACCCGTTTGATGCATTTGCATTGTGACATCCTTTATAATAATACTCTTCTCCACCTAGCATAAAGCAATATATATAGTCCATGATATATGGATGGTCTATCGTATATCAGTTTTCTAGCTCATTGTAAAAACTTTATGATATGTGCGGTAATACGTCAATGTATTGTGTTAAGGATAATATAGGAGTTTGGTTTTTTACTAACGTAAAAGATTTTTCCGATATACGTAATTGTTTTTTTAATTCAGTTTTTACAATAGTTTTATTTTGATTTTTTAATTTACGATATAACGAACTGAATCGATACCATTTGAATTCCAGTCGTATCGCGTGAGCTTCCTACTAATCTTCTATAAATTACCACTTTACGAAGAAAACGATCAAAATAACTCACAGAACACTAACACGAAAACATATATGATAGAGATTAAGCTAGGTTATAGAAATGATATTTAACTAGTATGTTTTAACCACCACATTCAACTACATATACTTAAAAAGGAGTAAAGAGTTGTTGCACTATCATCTTTAACTATTATTTTTCTTTTTTTACTTCCCGTTACTTGTATGGGTCATTATCAATCATTCATTTCTTTATGATATTAGTCATTACCTTTTTGTATTTTGAATTACATAATATAACGTTATACAGTTTGTAAAACCGATTCGACTAACTAACAAAATGATCGGCTCAGTTTTACAAATATTACCTTATGGCTTTTGCAAATCCGCATATTATTTGTTAAAATTTTATAGAGTTAATTACACATAATCTTGTGGATAAACTAACAGATTTGACTACTAATTTTCACTTTATAACTTCTTTGAGTATTAAGAGTAACTTTTGTATTAATTTAAAATGAAATGTTTACTTTTTGACAAATGTACGATTCTGATCCGAAGTATATGTATTATCTTAATCAGACTCTTCTATTCGTTTTCCAGCCAAGACTACAATCACAACCCCAACCCCAACCCACTCAGAAGGAAACTAATTACTAAGAAAACGTACTGACTCAACTTTAAACATTTTGCTTAAAGTGATATTTAAAATCATAACTTTTTAATATTTACATGAGTATCTAATCTTAAACGGTTAAAGCTAAAAATCGTCAATAAATGAAATGTTACTACTCAAAGGGCAAACCAACTTTAGCAGTTAAAAATAAAAATATTTACCTCTTTGTTATCCTCTTTAACACAGGGCGATAGTTTTATCATATTTTCCGACATATATCTTTGGTTTCAACTTCGATTGGTTTGATTTTGATTTGAAATCACCATAAGGATTGTTTGACGATCCTTAAAAACCCTAGATTTTCAATTGGGTATTTTAGAATCCTTTATATTTATTGATCTATGTGGTTTAGGAAGCTAAATTGAGTCGACACCGTTGTTGTGAGAAAATTAACTGAAGGATTTGATGTTGCTAAAGGTATGTGTGTTTTCATTTCATTAATTTCATTTGGATTACAATTGTGATGCAAACCATGTTTTTTATGATCTTACTGCAGATTTCATGTTAAAGTTGTAAATTACTCATATATGATCTCATTTGTCATCCGCATTTCAATTTTTAGGGCTCTTTTAGGCTGTTTGGGTAAGTTTGATTGTTGTGTTCTTTCGTTTTTTATTAAAGCACCAAATTCTGATTTTTAGTGGCCAGATTGAAAATATTTAACTTTGAAATTTCTGGGACACCAACAAGGCACACATCTTATGAAGTTTAAGTTATATGAGTCCGCATAGGACATGCGGTGCTTGACTTGGCTTAGCTCCCCCTTTGCATAGTGTCCAGGGAGGGGTCGAATCGTTTCACAATCTGATGTACACAGCCTTACCTACACTTTGTGCAGGAGGCTGCTTCCCACGGCTTGGACCCATGACCTCAAGGTCACAAAGCAACAATCTTACCATATAGGACACCGGTATTGCGAAATATAGTATGCTCCCATGTTATGTATAAACTCTGACAAGAATTTTGATAAATTCTAGGTAGAAAGTTTTCATGATTCGTGGCGTGTTGATGTATAACTCATGCGGGTTGTTTTCTCATTGTGAACAAGCCGTAGTACTTGAATTAGATGACATATGAATTTAATTTAAAAAAGAAGGCATGAAAACAAGTTCAATAGCCTTCTTTCCTTCAGCTTATTTGCCCAGGTATTTTGCATTCATTTTTCACTTATGAACATGTTCAACATGCCTTGTGCTTGTGCAAGCTTTGTAAAGTAAGATAGGCAAAACATGTAATCCATTTTATTGTCAAACTCTTTATTTTTGGTGAACTCTCTCATCGTGTTCAAAACACCACACTGTTTGTAACAGACCGGCGAACGTAAACTGATAAACACAAGAGATGCTTATTTCATGATAGTGAACATAAAGTCAATCTAGTTTCATAGCAGTGAGCACAAACTGGTAACATGTTTATTACTAGTCAAAAAGACAAAAACCTTAAACTTCCAAAATGGATTTTAAGAAAACATGACAATAAAACGTACTCTGTAGAAAACTAAACATAACCGCAGTATCTGAGAACAACTAAGCATGGCAAAAAGAAAAAGAAATGATATTGAAGAAATATGAGAAATACAGATCAGCGAACATAAACTAATAACATGTTTATTTTTAGTCAAAAGTAGCAGTCAACAATAAATTGAAGAACATTTAATATGATCATGGCAAAGAAAAATAAAAAAAAGAAGACCCGATCTCTAAGAAATATGACAAATACAGAACAGTAACAACATGTCAATTGTCAAAATAAAAAAAACTCACCTTTATGTGTCTGGAGAGATGGAAGAACATATCTTGAATATTGTTCCTACCAACCTGAATCAGGGGGAGGAGAAATAGCTAATCTTGAATATTGTTTCTAGTTGCTACCCATCCGAATCAAGGGAGAAGAAAAACGACTTCTTTATCCGAGAAGAAGAAATAATAAAGGCGAAAAGGAGACTGCTTGGTAGGGTCGATAGTTTAGGTTTAATAGATAGAAAAGTAAGAACTGTTGTTGACGTTTACAAAAGGGAAAAACCAAAGGCAATAAATTATTGCCTAACATGGATCGAAGTGATCACCTTGCAGCGCCTGGGCCAAGGCGCTCGCCTCACCATCTCCTAATTCAGCAGCTCACCTGCATTGCTTCCAAACGCTTGGTCTTCACCTCCCCCGAGTGCCTAGGCACCCCCTTTGTGTGCCTTTGACAACATATAGTTCATCTAGGTGTAAGTTTTGGAGTTGAATGAACATGACAGTTATCACCATGTTATATATTTGCAAACCAAGCAGTTTTTTGTTTCAAAATTAGCATGAGAAAAGAGATCTATAAAAACAACTTCTTGTACTCATTAGTTAAAGCTTATATTCAGATTGGTGTCCAATGCAAAAGTTCTTATATTTAGCTAGAGGACTTCTTAAATATTTTCTTTTCTTGTCATAGTGTTGGTTCAGTTGCGATTTAATTTCAAAATGCTCTGTTCAGAATTCTTTGACCAGTTCTTTACCATTTGTCTTCTTAATCTTTATATGCTACCATTCAACTTGATATTTGATTGGAATGCATGCTCATAAACTCCAAAATTTCAGAATCCTCTCAATACATTCATCATATATTCAATCCTCCGGTTGTAATAGGCTTCTGGAAATATCACACTTAAAACCTAATAATAATCATATTGGTGTCTATCACCCGATATCCCGAAGAGGACATCCTAGTGGTAAGGTGCCTCCCCTCTATCCTAGAGGTCGAGGGTTCAAACCCTTTCAGCAATTTTAAAGGTTTCATTTATCCACATTTTCTAATACATATATTGTAGATGGTATATTCGTTCTTTTTTCCAGTTTAAAGTTTGGAAAATTTCATCCTTAATTGTAGCATAGTAATCATTTCAGGATATTACAACTCTTTTGGCAAAATTCTCTTTAAAATGTGCTGCATTCTGTTATCCAAAATCAGGTAGTTCTTTTGCGTTGAAGTTATTAATTTTAGCAAATTGCCTTAATGAGATAATGCTAAATAGTGTTCTATTTAATTAAATATAGTCATTTGTGGTAGCTTTGTGATTAAAGTGGTGTTTTGTACCTGTTGCATTCATGAAAGGTAATTTGTTTCTTTTTATTCATGAATTTGTTTTGAAGTATATTTTTTTGTTATTCACATTGGGTATTTTTCCAGTAAGGTGGTCTGATTCCTTTTAATAGCTATACATTGGTTCAGCCTCTATACATTGTGTGAGGCTTTTCTGTCTTCTTCATTTGATTAGAAACTTGACTTTATTATAATCTCAACTCTCCAAAATTCTATTTGATCTACTTTCATTATCATATTAGGGGTTGTGAGTTTTAGTTCAAGGAACTCTTAGTACATTAAACTTGCAGATTAAGTTGAATAAAGGCTAATTATCTTCTTAAATTTAATGATGTACTAAATACATAGTGAGTTACAACCTATATAACAAATATATCCTGTAATCATAACTAGGATAGCCACATTTCCGACGGCATCCATACTTGTCCATGTTCAATGAACTTAGAGGTACAAGTGTAAATAGTTTTTAATGCTGAACGCCGATATGCTGCCCCAAAATCGAAGTTCTAAGGCATAAGCATAATTAGGGTTCCGCATCACTTCCTTTCAATTCCTATATCCAACACAAGGCACATCCCACCCATTCTACATTATGTTCCTTTCTTTTGTTAACAATGAATGTTAACGGGGATTCATGTATTTGTCTCTAAAAATGGCACGACAATCATCAAGGGTAAAGCGTAATGCTAGAGAAGTGATGAATGATGATGATCGAATCAGCCGATTGCCAGATGGTGTGATTCATCATATTTTCTCATTCATAGATGCTAGATCGGTTATTCAAAGTAGTCGTCTATCAAGAAGGTGGAGAAATGTATGGAAATCTCACCCCCATTTAAACTTTGAGATCAATCGATCTCCTGATCAGGCAAGTGGGTCTAAATTTCCAAATTTTGTGCACCGCTTTCTATCTAAGCGTGATGACATTACTCAACTTTCTACCATTGAGTTTAGATCAAATTCTATCAGTCTTTTGCTTCTCAGAGAGATCATAATCTATGCAATGTCGCATAGGACTCGAAAGCTAGAGATAGAATTCTTAAGTGATAAGCAAACAAGACGTGGTGGACTTGATTTGTCTTTGTTTAGATCTCGATTTCTTCAACACCTCTTTTTGAGCATCGACTTTGAGCTTATATTAAGTCCACCTCTGACATGGGATTTTCCGGCTTTGACCACTTTGAATATTGGTCGTGTTACATTCACATTACAACCTCCGAATGATGGTGCTAGTAAGTCTATTGATTTGTTTTCCCAATTTCCAAATCTGAAAACTCTTGTCTTGCACAATTGTTCACTATCGAAAATTGATACTTTCATCATCATGTCAAGTAAGTTAGAGAGTCTGTCCTTAATAGGTCTTCAACATTCATGTGAGTTTGTGGTCTCCGCACCAAAGCTCTCATCTTTCACCTATAATGGTATGGCTCGGTTTAAATTATCAGCCAAAGATCTTCTTTCATTAAAGACCGTAAATTTTCAGACAATCTATCATAGATCTCTTCAGAAGCAACCCAAGTTGGTTGAATTGATGATCAACACATTCCAACAACTCTACCAGGCAAACTCTCTTATTTTAAACTTAGATGCCTTGAAGTTTCTTTCTGAGTTCCCAGAATTGCTTGAAAGACGAAATTGCCCTTTCACGAGTCTGCAAAGTTTGACTTTGGTTTCACGTCAGCTACTTCAACCCGAGAATATGTTTGATGGAGTTATTAGTTATTTTCGTTGCCGCTCTCCAGACTTTTTGTTTTTTAATGAACTTGATTTAACACCATCGCGTACCCGGTCTTTAGTGATTGATCATTTGTAGGCAACATGAAGAACTCATTGTCTGGTAAGGTCAGTCTCTTTCTTGTTCTTGTTCTTGTTCTTGTTACATTTTGTTTTGAGCTATTGTTAAACTTACAATTGCTATTGTAATCTACTATGAGTAAGCATGCTTTATTATTTGTGATGATCTTGGATCTTTTAAATATACACACCAGCATCTTTTGTTCATATTTGAATCAATTACTCTATTTTTCTGGTTTTAACTTTTTCTCATTTTATATGTTAACTGAATGTGTAGTATGATGAAACTTGTAGTTTGAACTTCATAAACATGGGCGTATGAGGTTGGTGTAGGCTCGGGTCGGCCTCAGTATTGGGGTATTAGGCTATGGCTATCATGTCCGGATTATATGAGAAGTGGTGGCTAGGCGTATGTGTTATACTGAGATTAAATAACTAATGGGTTAGGGAAAAAAACACTTAAAATAGGAGTAGAGGGGTGTTAGGAAAAAATGGAAGCATAGTAGAAAGTAGACTGGTGGCACTAGTAGAATGAACAATATGAGACTCTGGCTCCAAAAATGTAAAAATCAACCTAGATAACAAAATAAAAAATGACTGCAACACCTATAGCATTGGTTTTAAAAGGCGCAAGGTGCTCAGGTCCCGAAATCTGAGGCATGAGCTTCATCTATGCGAGGGGCCCAGTATTAATACAATACATATAAACTAATTAAAGATAATATGTACTACTTTGTTGAACCTTGAACACTAAAAGATTAAGATAATAAAAGAATTAAAAAATTATATTCAACCTAAGAAGCACAAATATATGCACAACATAAAGAAGCTTATTTTTTAGTTCTAAAGCTGGCCACTTGTTTATTAATCACAAATTCAATTGACTTTCAGTTCAGTTTGAAAAACAGAAGGTCAAAACCAGTGGTTGCTTGGTTCTTAATCGACAAAGTAAGTGGTCAAATGTTTTTGGATTGCAGAATCCGTTGGCCAATTTCAGTCCGTCGACAAGCGCCAGCGAACTAAATCAGTGGTCGATTATGTCTTAATTGACAAATCAAGTGGTCAATTGCCTCTTAATAACAAAAAGTAACTTGTAGATTTTACAAAAAGTATGTTATGAACATGTGCATAGAATGTAAAGCAGTGTATCTTTCACAATTATTTTAAACAGAAGAACATCATATAGGTAATTATGTACATGTGCAAGAAACTATACGTATAATATAAATACAACCAAAACACACTAATATGCACATGTGCTTGAAATACTAATTTCTTTGTATACTCAATCCAAATTAAAAATTTTATATTCATGATATGCATTTGTGCAAGTATCAAAATAAACATGGGTATGCAAATGCGCATGTTATGGAATTTACGTTGGTCTTCATAAAGTCCTTTTTTCTTTGACAGAGGTGGACATTCAAGGTCTCTATAATAAAAAAAGTAAGGTATGTTATATCTTCAATTTCACCTTAATTATATTTAATTTTCGAAGCTTCATTTAAAGGTATAAAGATGCGTATTAGTTTATGTCAAAGATCAGTCTAAAGCAAATGAATCAATGTCACAAAAGCAGATAATTTTATTTCTATGAAATGATGATTATATACAATCATATAATAATTCAGTTTTTGGTGAAACAGATATATTATATACATATGCATGTGCGTATGTGAGTTTAACATTACAAGGAATATAACTCAAAACATTAGTGTTTGCCTAGGAGAGGAAGTTATAATATATAGACATATAGTTAAATATCATCTTGTCAGTGATAATCACGAACACACAACTCAAAATATTATTAATAACTGTATAGCTCCCTTGAGTTTTAAAGAAAATAAGCACATGTGCCTAAAATCATATAGAAATATATAGAGGAGTTGGTGTTAGGTTAGCCGAAAATCGAAGTTTATCAGAAGCTTGGTCTAAGATTCCTGAAAAATTAGCCTTATACGATTAGATCATAAATAATCCGGCAAAAGGGGGATTATTCAGGGCGGGCTCAATGGATAACGGGGATGAAATAGCGGTTGGATGGTTAGACATCCTAACTTTAGAGATAAAGAAGGCCATGAACTTTTGTATGTCGTCAGCCTACCTTTTTTATAACATTTCCGGTCGTTTTGGTAGACGGAGATGGGATTGTTAGAGCTGATGTTCCTTTATAGTTACATATGCACATGTGCATGTGGGTTTAAAATATATAGCGCACACAATCTTGTTCCACTAGACAGAGTTGTTCTATGAATGGAATTTCACCTTGATGAACAAGAAAATGCAACTCCAGGTTGTAAATTGCATAGTTTACATAGGATGACCTCGTTGAAACGAATAAATTGCATCAATAAATTGTATGGTTGCTATGCATATATGCCATAAAGTAGCAGTTTCCTTCGGATTAATGTTGGGAATATAAGCTCGCAGAACAGTTTCATATGTTGATATGTTCATACATCCGTCTTACCCCTTCTTACATGGATAAATTTTATTTTTGCAGGTTCGATTAATGTTTTGATATTGCACTTGAAACCATGTTGTGGAGGAAAATACAGTGATGTTCTCTTGGTTTGCTATCCTGCTTTGGAAATTAGTTCATGGCTGCTTAGTTTGCATAAACTTCATTACAGTACTGTGATATGGTTTTAGCGCAGTATGTTTTAATGTTTGTCGGATTCCTTGTGAAACTTATCTTTGCTGTTACTGTCTGCAATCTACATATGTTTTGTTTTCAGAAATGTTGTATGTTTTGCTTGGCGAAGGTTTTAATTTATGCTACCATTTTAATCAAACTAAACTACTAGCGAAAAATCCATTGCTAGTATAACGACTGAATTTGCCACAGATTCAGTTGTAGATTCAGTTGTGACAGATTTGGGATGTGTTTTTAATGGTTTTGCTAATGGTCGGGTAATTTGATGGTATAATAATCATTCTATTAAGTGTTTAAACATTTTTATTAACTATACAGTTCGAAAGGCCTTCGAAGTTCGATCAATGTCTCATTACTTTATTATTACATGATTAGAATTTAGAAGTGTAGCTCATAAATATTTTATGGGGCATTTTGATCAGTTTTTTCACAAGAGACTACACTAGACTTATTTAGGTGGGTTTAGATAATGTCTTTGACAATTTAGAGATTGTTTTTTTCCCTCTTTATCTTATTAGTTATTTTATCTCTTTGAATTAGATTTTGATATGTATGAGTAGTTAAAAGTGGAAATAGTTCTAAAGAGTTTGTTATTTGTGGTAGATACAAGAAGTTAGTGAGTTAAGTGGAGTTAGCATAAGTCAATGTCTATTGTTAATATGAGGTAAGTCGTACGTCGTCTTTAAACTTGTAAACTTAAATATTTACACAAGAAGAGCATTGAAAACTTGTGATTTCAGGAAATATATATTTACATGTTTATAACGATATATATATAACTTTCATGTTAGTTTTATAAATAGTCGCGTATTTTGAAGGAAATCGCTAATGAAATTATCTTCTTGCAATCTTCAATAGCTTCCAAAAGACTTAGACTGTCTGTTTAGCTTGTTTCTCCCAGTTGATAGCTTAGTGATTGATCATTAATATTCAATCTTAATCACTCTTGACTATTATTTTATAGTAATTTGTATATTTGTTCAACCATATGTCAACTAGGGATGTTTAGTTTATAAAAATAAGGACTTAAAGCTTAAATAGATTTAGAAATGAGCTGCCACAAAATTTATAAAAATTACTTGCGTATGTTATATGATATTTTGAATTTTGTTTGAATATACATGATATGTTAAAAGTTTGTAATGAAATTCTCTCTATTATGTAACATGTATATGTTATATTACATATACGTTCTATTGCCTACATATGTATAGGTTATGTACATAGTGAATTGTTCATGAGCAAATCATAACTTATGTGAAAATTACGGAAACCAAAGAGTTGGGTATATGAACCTACGAGTTACATGTGTACGACTATCAGTATATGTAACTTAATATCTGTCTTGTTATGATTGAAGAGATTTAAATTTTAATATATAGTTATTTAAAATTGCGAGCTCATAGTTTACTCAAATACTCTCTAGACAATTATACAATATGAATTGTTTTAAAGTTTAATGATTGACTACAGATGATTTTTATGGCCTTTTTCTTATAAGGTGCTGTTTGGTAATATCTGATTGAATAAGTACTGAATGAATAAGAGGTTCTGAACCAGTAAGAGGTCTGAACCAGTAAGAGGTCTAAACCAATAATTGTGTTTGGTTGTAAAAAGGAAAGTTTTTAAAATAAAAACCCAATCAAAACACAAACACCACACAAACACCCTCACTTTCGTCTCTCTCTCTCTCTCTGTTTTATACACCCACAAACACCACCATCGCAAACCACCACAACCACCACCCTCACCTCTCGGTTCTCTTAACACCACCACACCAAAACCATCAACTCCATCATCATCATCATCCACCGCCACCATCCATTGTTATTCTTGTGGTTCCCGGAAGTCCTCCGGCCGACCACCACCGCAAGCACCACCACACCGCACACCACCACCACACAGATCTGAACCACCACGTCGCCGACCACCACCGCAAGCACCACCGCCAGTCGCCGACCACCACAGATCTGAACCACCGCCCGTCGCCAACCACTACTGCAAGTCTGCAAGCACCACCGCAAGCACCACCGCAAGCACCACCGCCCGTCACTCCACCTTCACGTCTGACCACGGGTCAGATTATGGTTGAGGCCTGACCGGGTAGGAGCTTCGGTCGGACCTTTTCTTCGATAAGAGGCAAACAACCAAACACCCAGATCTGATCGACTCAGACGTTCATGTCTGACCGGGTCTGGTCAGACCCAACCAAACAGTACCTAAGTTAGTAGTTTTCTCTTGATCACTTCAATAACATAAATAACAAAAACAACATAAAGTCATAAACAAACAATCGAACTAACTTGTTAAATTTGTTTCTGAATTTTAGGAGAAAAGAATGAGAAGTAATAACCATCACTTTAAGAATTTATCTTTAGTATTTAACTAGGGGTGATGCCCCCACGCGCGTTGCGCGTTTTGAAAACGGATAAAACCGAGTCCCAAATAATGAGTAACCCATACAGCGGAACTCCCGAGTCTATAACCTTCATTAAATCATAAGATTGCAATTATAATTCCTATAGGGTTCGTGGAATTTTATAAAACAAACTTTAAGAGTAAATTGTTTACATAATTATTCTATTAAAAACGCATAGAAATACGTTAATAAAGTAAGTAAGAAATCAAAGCATTAGACTCAAAACATGAAGCAATTTGCTCAGATCTGGGTTTTTGGTTATTATGGCTGCAACTCAGGTTGCAAGTGCAGCACACCACACTTGCCATCACCAAGTGTGCCACGCCAAGAAACCACCTTTACCACAGTCATCATCATAGCAAGAGGGAATAGCCACGATTAGGCCGGCGAAAACGAAGCGACGTCAGCAGCCGATCGCCCACCGCCTTCGCAACCACCACAACCAAATGAAGAAAACAGGTGAATATCACATAAGAAGGCACGACACAGAGCCTGATGGACGATGAAATACCAAAAATACCCCTGAGTTACTGTTCATCGCATTGCATCTTTCATATATAAGGTAATAAACTAAATATGAAACCAAAGCATAATACTCAAAACATGAGGTAATTCGCTCAGATTTTGTTTTTTTGGTTACTATGGCTGCAACTCAGGTTGCAAGTACAGCACACCACACTTGCCATCACTAAGCCGACCACGCCAAGAAACCACCTCCACCACAGTCATCATCATAGCAAGAGGGAATAGCCACGATCATCAGCAAACTAGAAACAGATTTAAAGTAATCAAACAAAAAATAACGGAGTTATAAGGGTCTCAGATGACGGGTTGTCATCATCATTGACGGTTAGGGTAACATAAACCCACCAACAACCGAACGGCCAACACATCGGCAGCCCACCACGAAACCCGAAATTACTCCACACGCAAACACGTTTTAGATGTTCTTTTGAGTTTCTTATTGGTAATGCTCTTAGGTTATCATTAGCTAAAAAGGAAATCCCAAACGCATCAACATCAAAAAATTAATTAACATGAAGAAACAGCATGTGAAGACACACAACGGACGTTGAAGCAAGTGGGCAAACTTGTCATCGTATGCCTGAAATACCAAATGCATCAAGATCAACTGGTTATGAAGTTTTACAAATCACATAGAACAGAGGAAATCAGAAAACTAAAGTGTGTGGAAAATGGCTCGAACCAAGGGTAGGTCCAAATTATCATGCTCAGAGTTCCATTACAGCTGTATGGGGTTGTAGGTCAAAGCCCACCATCCACCAACACTGCCAGACCAAAGCAACATTTCATCTTTCTTTTAGATAAACCCATAAACTCATCATAGGCCGATCAGAAAGTCTAGCAAAAAATGAAAATAATTAAACCATGAGCAGCTACATGTGAAGGTCTGAAATTAAAAGTGAAATTTTTGATATGATAATCATTAAACCAAACCTTTAAAGTAAATATAAGAAACCAACATCGAGTATAAAGCATTTAGACAAATTGAGGCTTACAATGTTGAATAGAAAGCAATACCACCTGTTGACACAAACCTAAAGTGTGTTAAAAGCATGCAGGTGGCGTCGGTTGCCAGCAGTCCATCTTGTTACCACATACCATGAAAGAAACAATCTACATTAGTAGTATAATATTCATAAAAGTTTGCCTGTCATATAAAGCACAATAAATCAAAACATTAAGCTCAAGAAAAATACGTTGGATAGGGTTGCAGAATCCAAAACACAACTCATGACAGCCTTATTAGAGAGCTTCCCATTTAAACCATAAATGTCCAGGAACAAACAGTTTAGATATTTGTTGTGATCGCGCCTACGACAATGGCTGGAAGGACCACTTTTTACTTCTATATAATGTGTAATAGAGTTGTATAACAAAAATAAACTACAGACAGACAAACAGTTAGGTAACAGTAGTCAAGCAGGTGCATACACAGAGAACTGAATGAAACTTTATGATTTTTTTGAACATAACATCCCATAAAGAAACAACAGTTGAGAGCAACAGATACACGAAAAGAGGGCTAAATCAACAGCTTCCTGTCATATTGTTAGGCTCAGAGTTCGCAAAGCAATGAGTCAACCATGGCTGAAGGGCGGGTTGCAGGCTATAACCTACCATCCTCCAACCCTATCACACATAGCCAACGTCCTCATCCGACTTTTATTCAGGTCAATGAACTCATCACAACCCATTAGAAACACTAACTTTATATCAAAAGATCAACGTGCAAAACCAAAAGGCATCCAAGAACCACTTTTTACCTCTACATAATGTGTAATAGAGTTGTATAACCAAGAATGAACTACAAACACACAAACAGTTAGGTAACAGTATTCAGGCAGGTGCATACACAGAGAAGTGAATGAAACCATTAAAATAAACCAAGAGCATCAGCATATACTCTATATGATTTTTTCGAACATAACATCCCACAAAGAAACAACAGTTGAGAGCAACAAAGAGACGGAAAGAGGGCTAAATCAACAGCTACATGGCGTATTGTTAGGCTCAGAGTTCGCAAAGCAATGAGTCAACCATGGGTGCAGGGCGGGTTGCAGGCTATAACCTACCATCCTCCAACCCTATCACACATAGGCAACGTCCTCATCCAACTTTTATTCAGGTCAATGAACTCATCACAGCCCATTAGAAACACTAACCTTGTATCAAAAGATCAACGTGCAAAACCAAAAGGCATCCAAGGCAACCTCCACTCTGGAGCATGTCTTAGGTCAGATAAAACCAAACCGAAACTCCACAGACAACAGATGCCACCACCGGCGGAAGGAGATGCCACCACCGGCGGCAGGAGTCGCCACCATCAACAGATGCACGCGACGACGACGCCGGGTGGCAGTGGGCAATGCCATCCGAAAACCCTAAAAGAGTAACGGAGAGATTATGAAGAGCCGACGGTACCCTGACGCCCGGCCTAGGGGAACACCGCCTGCACCGCCACCAGCACCGCCTTCTTCTTTGCATTGAACCTCAGATCTGTAAATCGTAAGCCCCATCGGACGACCACCGACAGCACACAACGGCAAGGGCAAGGTAACCATCGGTGTTTAAAGTCGACGGTCGGCCGGCGAAAACGAAGCGGCGGCAACAGCCGATCGCCCACCGCCTCCGCAGCCACCACCACCAAATGAAGAAAAGAGGCGGATATCACATAAGAAGGCACGACACAATGCCTGAGGGACGATGAAAATACCGAAAATACCCCTGACACTATTCATACTGTTCATTTCCTTTTGTTATTAACATATAGTATAATTTGTTATTGAATTTTAAATATAAATGACTTAGTTTTGTTCTTGTAATTATTTATGTTCTGCCGATTAATTTATATTTTAATCTAAATTCAACTTTACAGATAAATTCAAACGAATTATATCTACGCGTTGCGGTGGTTTAGTTTAGAATAAAATTCATATCAAAACGTAAAAAGAAGTTCCGCAACAGTGTATTATTAATTTTATTAAAAAACATTTTTTTTACTCAAAGTTATAAAAGAAATCAATTTTGATCCGACTAGATTTTTAATAAAATGTATATCCAGTCATAGAGAAAATTATGCTAAAGGGACTATGGCTTTTACCTTTTTTAATGTGCTCATTATCCAAATCTAAAAAATGAAATAAGGACGACAATAATTAAAAACCAAAAGAGTAACGAGAAAAATAAAAATAAAAATGCAAGCTCACATGACAAGTATTGTGTGATAGTTATAGTATTTAACTATTTATCACCATTGTTTCTATTAAGTTCTATAATGTAAAACAAATTGTTTTAAGAGTATCTTCTTTTCGATTTTGGCATCCTTAATTTTCTTTAAATGAAAGTCAAGTAATTTCTAAATTCCCTTAATGATTTCGAAAGTAGTTTAGATATCTCTGATACCTTGGTCAAATATTGCATTTAGCCATTTACCATGAGATATTTCGTAACTTCTTGCAAAAATTTAGCAATCAACAATTGACTAAATTAACATGGGTTTCATGTAGGTATAATTCTTAATTTGTATTATGTAAATTAATAGATACTTACCTTCCAAACTACTATTTAAGTTTAGCTTTAGACATAAACATATTAACTATAGTGATTAACACCAATTTCAATATTTATTAATTGTTACAACTGACTGAACTGTTTTTATGAAAAAAATTTGATATAACTCGATTTACACGTTAAATAAGTGGCTTTATTGATTCGATCCATGACTTTAAACTTTGCTGTCTATCTTTATTATTTATTCACTTCTATTTTTTGAATTTCTTTTTCCTTAAAATCGAGCAAATGAAACCGTATGCATTAACATTATCAAACACCCAAAAGTTCCATAGTATCAACTATCAAGAGAAAACATATCATAAAACTTGAATACCAATAGGCAATAGCAGCCTCCATTAGGAGAGAAAGAGGCCCAATAATAGGGCCCATATACCAAATATCACCCACCATTTTCTTCTCTATTACTTTTGCTTAAAAGGGTTTCAATCTTCTATGCTTCTTCACTTCTTCTGCTCACTTTTTGGCTTCATTTCTAAATCATAGTTTCTCATATAGTAAGATTCTCTCTTTTTCTCTACATGTATACATATATACACACACATATACATACGTGTGTACATGCATGTACACACGTATACATGCATAAATATATACACACGTATGTATATGTGCATATAAATATATGCAGGGAAGAGATCTATATGGTACACTGTAAATTGAAAGAAATCACAACTTAAATCTTTTTAATATTCAAGAAAATAGTTAAATTCAATGTTTCTTCACTCATTTAAAATTTATTTTTTTAATGTATACATGTATAATCATATTTTATTAAACATATCAATGATCAAGGGTAACTTTAAGTTTTTCTTAATACAACTTAAAAATGAAAATTATTAAAATGTTAGACATCCACATGAGTAGGATTGATATCCTTATATTTTCATATATGTATTTATCTTTAAAATTATATGGAAATAAATAATAGAAACTTATATACTAATTCTTGTTCATTCCATATCCTCATTTCTCTTAATCTAAAAATCAGTTTTAGAAGAAAAAGATAATAAGACTAGAGCATAAGTAATAAAAACAACTTGTTTGCATTTTCACGTAACTCAAATAAATGTTTGGTGATGTTCCTCATCACCTTTGTATGTTATGTGCAAGTAATTATGCATATGGTACAAGTTTCTTTGCTATACGAATATTTTTATATTTGTTGGATCTAGAATTAAGTTGATCTTGCATAGGGATAAAAACAAAAGGAAAAAATTGACGATGATGTGGAAGTAGGTTGAGCTCTATATCTACCACATGGCATTTTACCTTCAGTTTCTAAATTAAATTGAATAGAAAAATAGAAAGTAAAACAAATCTATCGTGTATATATATTTTTAATTATTTTTGGTATTTGGATTTTGGAATTAGGTCGTATTTAGTTTATATGAACTTGAACCCATTACAATTTTTCTGTGGCGCGTTATTATTTATATATTACTAGCTATAGTAACCTGTGTGTTACACGGGTTGAATAAATAAAAAATTAATATAACAAAATTTATTAATTATAAAATAATATTTTAAGATATAATATCATTGAAATTATGTATTATAAATGACTGTAAGTCATAAAATAGTGATATCAACTTTTTAAAACTTTATTTTTTTCAAAAAGAATAAACGTTTTGTTCTAAAACAAATCATATAAAAATGTCATTTTTAAAAATTTTCTTATTATAACCCTTAAATTTAATTATTTTTGGTTTAAAAAATAACTTTTTAAAAATACCGATTTTAAATATTTTGTATTTTTTAAAAAAAGTCTTATGCTTTAAATAAATTTATTATTTTATAAAAAAATTGTTTATTTAGAAATAATATTAATAAATAGATCTCTTTATTAATTTATTAAATCTAAAAAAGTGTTAAATAATATTATTAGTAATTAAGGTAATTATTTAATAGGAGAGAGAGGCGGAAAAATTTTAATGAGAATGATTGTGGTGTTGACACGTGTCATACCAGATACCTTTTTATTAGAGTAGGAAGATTGAAACATTAATAAATATATTTGTTAGTATATAATTATATATTATTTATTAGTATATAATTATATATTATCTATTAGTAGATAATTATACGTATTTTTGTTATGATTTACATTTGTTTGCTTATATTTTAAGGTATTAGTAATACAAATCATCCTCAGCAAACACAAGCTCATCAACCCAATCAAATTTTAAACCATCAAAAAAATAAAAGTATAAAACCACGCGTTCGTTAAATTATTGAAGTTTGTATTTGACTTCATTTTCGAATCATCGTGTATATATAGACTTTAATTTGGATACTATTGTTTATGTTTAAGATGATTGAAATTGTTGAATCATGTGATGATGATTTTTTAGACTTTTGTTTGAATATTACTGTTTACGTACTTTTAAATGTGTTCGTATTTGTTCATTGTTTTTTTATCTTTGCTAAGAGTATGAAAGGAATAAATCTTATTGAATGAATATGAACAAAATACATTTGGTTAAGTGTTTAAGTTTATTACTTTGTTTGGTAAATCTTGTTCATGTTCGTTTGATTAATTTACACGCGTGTTAAAGCTAGGATTGCAACTTCAATGTTTGTGAATTTTTAGCTTTCAGGATGGATGATGGGTTTGAGACGAAGCTTCTTCGACATGAAGAAGAAGAGGACGGCAACCTAAAACAAAGGATATGGGACGAGTCGAAAAAAATATGGAGGGTTGCATTGCCCGGTATCATATCTAGGGTTTGTGCATTCGGAACTATCATTGTCACCCAATCATTTATTGGACATATTAGCGACATAGATCTTGCTGGCTACGCACTTGTTCAAACACTTAGTGTCCGCTTTGTCAACGGAATACTTGTAAGTTAACTGTTAACAATAGTGCGTTACACATTATTATTTGTAACATTATATGTTATTAATATGTATCAACAGTTAGGAATGTCGAGTGCAACCGAAACGCTATGTGGACAAGCATTCGGGGCTGGTCAACACCACATGATGGGCATTTACTTGCAACGATCATGGATCGTTGACTTGATCACTTTGACCGTTTTGCTCCCGATCTTCATCTTTGGTACCCAAATCTTTAAACTCGTAGGCGAGGAAGAATCGATAGCAAGCAGTGGCGGATACATATCGTTATGGTTCATTCCTTTTGTCTATAACTTTGTTTTTAGCTTGACTATACAAATGTATCTACAAGCTCAACTAAAGAACATGATTATAGCATGGCTTTCGGCTTTTCAATTCGCGATCCATATACCTTTGTCGCTACTTTTCGTGTATAAGCTGAATATGGGGATCTCGGGCTGCATGATTGCACTCTCGCTGTCTTCGTGGTTTCTTGTGATCGGAGAATTCATATACATTTTTGGAGGATGGTGTCCTCATTCGTGGAAAGGGTTTACGATAGCTGCTTTTAAAGATCTTGTTCCTGTTGTAAAGCTCTCGGTATCCTCTGGTGTAATGGTCTGGTGAGTGTTTAACACGACCCGTTTAATATCCCTAGCTAGACCCGACCCATAATTTGTAACTCATAATTCATGTCAATGCTAACTTTTGCAACATTTTTTGTAGCATGTAAGTGACTGTTGACTTTCAGATATGTGTGCTAATTTCATTTGCAATGTGGACTAAAATATATTTAATTTATAAAATGATATGTGCAATTTTTTACAGAAAACTATAACATATTAAGTAACTTAATTAGTGTGATTATTTGTTCATTAAGTTAAGAAGCCATTTGTTTGACTTTGAATGCAAACTATGGTCTGACCATTGTTTTTTAATGTGTAGCTTGGAGTTATGGTACAATGCTGTTCTAGTGTTACTTGCTGGATACATGGCTGACGCTGAGGTTGCAATATCCGCCTTCTCGATCTGGTATCGATTCGTGTTAAGTTACTATTTCTCCCATTATGATTATTTTCAGAAGAAAAAAAAACTCTTTTTTATGACCTGTTTGCAGCCTGAACCTTAATGCGTGGGAGTTTATGATGAGCCTCGGTTTCTTAGGTGCCGCATGGTAAGTAACCGACGATCCCTTGAGAATTTTCAACAATTACATTTCGTATGCTTTGCGGTTTAATCACTAACATGAAAACCTATACCAAAACCAACATTTGCATGACAGCATGACAGTACCCAAAGTGACCTTTTCAACTGATAATATTTATTTTGACCCGTTACTAAACCACTGTTTACTGATACTATTCTTTTTTTTCTTTTTTGTGTATGTGACTAATGTGACTTCTACTGTAACATTAACATGTATAAAGTGTTCGGGTGGCGAACGAATTAGGCAGAGGAAACGCGAAAGCAGTAAGGTTTTCAATACAAGTATTGTTGGGGACTTCCCTTGCGATTGGCATGTTCTTCTTTGTTCTATGTTTGGCATTTGGCAAAAAACTTGCATACGTGTTTACGGATGATGAAAGAGTTGCAGATACAGTATCTGATCTTTCTTTGCTTCTCTCGTTTTCGGTTTTGTTGAACAGCATTTATCCTGTACTCTCTGGTAAGTCCTTACATATCATAAAACTAATATTTTTTTTGACATGTTTACAAAGTTGGTGTTTAAGTGTTCACCATCTTTGGGTTCGTAAATGAAGATATATATATTGTCATCAGGGGTGGCAGTTGGTGCTGGTTTGCAGTCAGCTGTCGCGATCGTTAACCTCGTTTGCTTTTACTTGATCGGCATCCCATTGGGAGCTTTGCTCGGATATTTAACGAGTCTTGGAGTTAAGGTACATAAAAATAACGAAAAATTAGGGGTGGCGATTTTGACCCATTTATCGAGAAATGGGTTGATTTGGATAAAAAGTTTTTGCTTGAAACTATTTTGACCTATTACCCGACCCACTCATTTTGTCATGCTTACGAAAACTCTTGCATGGTCAACTTTTTCTATGATTAATTCGTCGTACTTAACAGGGAATATGGATCGGAATGATTGGTGGTGTTCTAACACAAACGATTACGCTTGTATATATGACTTGGAGAACAGATTGGGACGATCAGGTAAATTTGTTGAAGTAATTAAATAGTCTTTATCTATGTTATATTATTTGAGTTTATGTTATGTTTATGTTATGTTAGTTGTGTCCACGTACGTATATACTGACGTGTATGTTGCATGGGTGAAGCATGGTATCATGCATGCTGGTGTATCACGTTCTAGTAGTTATAAGAGTCATGTAGTTGTGGGTTAGTGGTCAGTTATGGAGTACTAGGTCTGCAGTCCTTATATGTATTTGTATTTCCAAAAGTTCAATGAACAAGTGTGTGTTTCCAAGTTACATACGAATCACAAAAGAGAGTGTGAGGTTAGAGAGATCTCTGTACCAACATCTGGTATCAGAGCTAGGATGGCTACCGTAAATCAGTCAAATGTCTCGTCCACGCCGCTGCCAGTGTTCAAAGGAGAGGGGTATGAATTCTGGAGCATAAGGATGAAAACTATACTGTTGTCACATGATCTGTGGGACCTAGTATCAACTGGGTACAATAGAAATGATGGCGATAGACAGCGGTTTCGCGAGAATCGGAAGAATGATGCTAAAGCTTTGTCACTAATTCAGCAGGCGGTTCATGATGAAGTCTTCTCCAGAATTGCAGCAGCAACATCGTCACGAGAAGCCTGGACTCTCCTAGAAACAGAATTTCAAGGTGATTCGAAGGTGAAAGCAGTGAAACTACAGGGGTTGAGACGAGAGTTTGAGACTCTTCAAATGAAGGATGGCGAGGCCATTGGAGACTTTCTATCGAAGGTGATGAAGATTGTCAACCAGAAGCGATCTTATGGTGAGTTGATCTCGGATCAAACGATTGTTGAAAAGGTTCTACGAAGTCTACCAGTCAAATGGGATCATGTAGTAACTGCTATCGAGGAGTCCAAAGATCTCACTCAGTTGTCCTTTGATCAACTAATGGGATCTCTGCAAGCGCATGAAACTCGGGTAAACCGGGGGGCAGAAGTTGTAAATGAAGAACAAGCACTTCAAGCTACGACTCGAGATGAAGACAAGTCTCAAACATCTCGAGGTCGTGGAAGAGGTGGAATGCGTGGTAGAGGTCGTGGTCGAGGAAGAAGCTTCGGAAGAGGACGAGTGCAGTGTTATAACTGCAATAGGTTTGGACACGTTCGGGCAGACTGTTGCAATGAACCACAAGCTCAAGCAGCGATGGAAACCGAAGACGATGATGAAGAATATCGATTGTTTATGGCAATTGGAAGTGGTGAAAGTGGAAAGAACATATGGTTCTTAGACAGCGGGTGTTCCAATCACATGACCAGTCAGAAAAGACTCTTCAAAGATCTTGACTCCACTAAGAAGGTTCAAGTAAAAATGGGCAACGGTAAAGATATAACGGTTGAAGGGAAAGGAAAGATCGAGTTGGAGGCAGTTGCAGGTAAGTCTCGTATTTTAGAAGATGTTCAATATGTGCCTGAGTTAGATTACAACTTACTAAGTGTGGGGCAGTTAATGACTAAAGGATATGCACTATTGTTTGATGATGATGCATGTACTATTACTCATAAACGTACACGAGAAGTTGCATGTGTTATAAAGATGACGGGGAATAAGATATTTCCATTAGATGTGTCCACTCAGCAATTAAACCTGACAAGTCTAGTTGCCACAAGCAAAAATGATTCATACTTATGGCATCTTAGATTTGGGCACTTGCATGAGAAAGGCTTACGAATGTTGCATGAAAAGAACATGGTTCACGGGTTATCACCAATTCAGACCTGGTCAATCTGTGAAGGGTGCATGATGGGCAAGCAAACTAGAAAGTCATTTACTCCATCCGAATGGAGAGCAACTAATGTGTTGCAGTTGATACATGCTGATCTGTGTGGACCTATGTCCATACAATCATTGGGTGGAAGTTTGTACTTTTTGTTGCTTATTGATGACTTTAGTCGAATGTCTTGGATTTACTGTATTGCTTCAAAATCAGAAGCATTTAGTAAATTCAAATCGTTCAAGACTAAAGTTGAGAATGAAACTGGTGAAAAGATTAAAGCCTTAAGAACAGACAGAGGAGGTGAGTTTGTATCAAATGAATTTAATTCATTTTATGCTGAACATGGAATTCACAGAGCCTTAACTGCACCCTACACTCCTGAACAAAACGGAGTCGCTGAACGCAAGAATAGAACAATTGTTGAGATGATACGGAGTATGCTGGAAGGAAAGAATTTGAGTAAAGTCTTTTGGGGAGAAGCAGCAGCTACTGCTGTGTACGTGTTAAACAGATCACCAACAAAAGCCTTGGAGTATCAAACACCTTATGAAGTGTGGACTGGTCGCAAACCATCTATTCGACATTTCAAAGTGTTTGGAAGTGTAGCTTATGTTGTACAACCAAAGCAACTAAGAAAGAAGTTGGATTCCAAGTCCAAACGTTGTGTGTTTGTAGGGTATTGCTCAAATACAAAAGGTTATCGGCTTTTTGATCTTGAAAAGAGAACTATTGTAATAAGTAGAGATGTGACCTTTGATGAAAGGTCAAAATGGAAAAGTGAAGAAAAAGAGAATGATGGGATACCTACTGGAGTAATTCACGTGACTTTAGGTAATGAAGCAACATGTGATCAGCTTTTTGGGAATAGTACAAACAACCATTCCATAAGTGGTGATGGGTCTAGTAATAGTAAGGATGGTAGCAGTGGACCTACTCCTGGCAGCCATAGTACAACACCTTCAAGTAGTCATGTGTCAAGCAGCTCAAGTACATCACCTAGTTCACCTAATGTGTCCACGTCTTCTGTAGAAAGTGAACCATTAAAAATGAGGACTTTGGAAGATTTATATGCAAACACAGAAGACATAGAAGCTGATTATACATGCCAATTCGCTTTATCATTGGTTGAACCGACCACCTTTAAAGATGCATTCACAAGTGAAGCATGGATCAAAGCTATGAAAGAAGAGATAGCATCACTTGAAAGGTATGGAACTTGGTCTCTTACGGATCTCCCAACTAACAAACAACCCATTGGTCTAAAGTGGGTGTTTAAGTTGAAAACTGATGCAGCCGGTAATGTCACACGTCACAAAGCTCGATTAGTCGCCAAAGGGTATGTCCAAGAATATGGCATTGATTTCGAAGAAACTTTCTCTCCGGTGGCTAGATTTGAGACTATTCGTCTCATATTATCGTTGGCAGCACAGAAAGGATGGTTTGTACATCAACTTGATGTGAAAACAGCCTTTTTGAATGGATCTATTCAGGAGGAAGTGTACGTATCACAGCCACCCGGATTCGAGATTAAAGGAAGTGAACACAAAGTGTATCGACTTCACAAGGCACTCTATGGTTTGAAGCAGGCTCCAAGAGCCTGGTACAGCAGGATCGATGAGTTCTTAATACGCAATGGGTATGAAAGAAGTTTAAATGAACCTACTATGTACATGAAGAAGAGTGTCGATCAAAAGTTCATAGTTATATGTTTGTATGTAGATGACATCATCTACACGAGCTCATCAGTGGATATGTTAATGGAATTCAAGGAACGGATGGTTAAAGAATTCGAAATGTCTGACATTGGTATGCTACGCTATTATCTTGGGTTAGAAGTTGAACAACGAGAAGATGGAATTTTTCTTTCTCAGCAAAAGTATGCCAAGGATTTATTGAAGAAGTTTGGAATGCTAAATTGTAAAATAGCTAGCACACCAATGAATGTTGGGGATCGTTTTCAAGCCATTGATGGAAGTAGTGCTGCAGATGGTTATCAATACCGAAGTCTTATAGGCGGTCTGATCTATTTAACACATACACGTCCTGATATAATGTTTTCTGTTGGAGTTCTCTCACGTTTTATGCAGAATCCATCCCAAGTTCACTTTGGTGCTGGAAAGAGGATTCTTAGATACTTGGCTGGAACTTCTGACTTTGGGTTAATGTACAAGAAAGGACGAGAAGTGAAGCTCTCAGGATTCACAGATAGCGACTGGGCTGGTTCCTCAACTGATATGAAAAGTGTGTCCGCCAATGTGTTCTTTCTTGGATCAGCAGCTGTTTCATGGAGCTCCAAGAAGCAAGCTGTTGTAGCTCTCTCAACAACTGAAGCGGAGTATATCTCTGCAGCTGCTGGTGCTTGTCAGGGGGTTTGGCTTCGGAAGATGTTACGTGAACTTCATGAGAATCAAGTTTAGCCTACAACAATTATGTGTGACAATAGATCTGCAATCTTCTTAACAAAGAATCAAGGTTTTCACAGCAAAACTAAGCATATCAGCATCAAATACCACTACATCAGGTCATTGGTTGAAGGAAAGGAGATTGAACTCAGTCCATGTAGTTCGGGTCATCAAGTTGCAGACATACTAACCAAAGCCTTGGGTGCAGAACAATTCATGTACTTACGAGCTCAGTTGGGACTTCAGACTATTTGAATTAAGGGAAGGTGTTGAAGTAATTAAAATAGTCTTTATCTATGTTATATTATTTGAGTTTATGTTATGTTTATGTTATGTTAGTTGTGTCCACGTACGTATATACTGACGTGTATGTTGCATGGGTGAAGCATGGTATCATGCATGCTGGTGTATCACGTTCTAGTAGTTATAAGAGTCATGTAGTTGTGGGTTAGTGGTCAGTTATGGAGTACTAGGTCTGCAGTCCTTATATGTATTTTGTATTTCCAAAAGTTCAATGAACAAGTGTGTGTTTCCAAGTTACATACGAATCACAAAAGAGAGTGTGAGGTTAGAGAGATCTCTGTACCAACAAAATTCACTAGAAATTAATTGGCTTTCACTCCTTTCGTTTAATTTTTTGTTCCTTTTCGTATATCATATAAACATGTATTATTCTTCAACTCACACGTAGGTCAAGAAGGCTTCAGAACGACTCACGCAATTTTACTTAAAGTCGGATGAGAATACCAAGCAAGTTTCTAACGAGTTGTGATGGTGAAGCTGGCGCGCTTCGTCTAATTATATCATTTTTATTTTTTATTTGTATTTTTTAAGTTTCACATCTGGTTAATGGATCTATGGACTTTCTAGTGTGTTGAAATTCAACTGATTCTTGCTTACAGGAATGAATATAAGTTCTGTTGACTGTTATAAACTCATTCCCAAGCGTTCCCATCAAATGCACCCTAGTTGTGCACCTGCGTGCTGCAGCGGGGCTAAACAATTTAACATATCACACATTTATGACGTCTACTGGTTTACGCCATTTTGTAAATGTGAGTGATAACATATTCGTGTGACAAATTCTTAGGGTTAGATTTACTAATTTTGGTCTATCATCACTATCTCTGAAAATAGAAAATTTAAGGTCAAAATTCTAGACCATTGTGGTCGCAAAAGTACAGGTTACTATGAGAAAATAGAAAAGTTTTTAAATTGTCATCAACTGCCACGCTAGACGAACGAAAGTTGCACAATGCATCATCGCAGCCTCCCATTCCCTTGCGATCCAAGTTAAATATTAACTACTGTATGCGTTGTGATTCAAAGACTCAAATCAAACGATAACGGATAAAATTAAGGGACACTTTTGACACTATGTGTCAATCCCCCTAAGGCAAGAAACGTACAAAATTAAACGAACTTTAAAAAATCTAATGGGCAAAGTGCAAACGAAAAAAGTTAAATGTAGAAATCAGCACCATATACATAATGATTTTAATGACACCAAATCTAGAATACGTTTGTATTATAATGTCATTCACTTGGGGTTTCGTTGGTTGAAATCGATTGTCAATTCTTATTTTGTTAACTACGATGGAAACGTACTATACCCAAGAACATACAAATCTATATGATTGGACACTGTAAAACCCTAAATTGACATGAGAAACGATTACACAACTCGGAATTGCAACCTAGCTCAACCGAACTTTGATACCATATAAAATATCTCAAATATTCTAGAAAATATGCACAAAATGTTGTAAGAGTTGGATAAATGTTTTAACTTACTACAACTCGATGTAGGAACAAAGACCACAACCCTAATCTGATTACATATGAGATTAGTACTGAACTTTCAACAAAATCACTAAGATATTTTTACGCATAATTTTTACGTATTGATGCTTAAAAACCACAAACCCTAATCTCATTACATACGTTTTGATATTAAGGCTGCCAACGGAGTCTTTTAGGCTAGAAAGGGCAAGCAAGAATCGATCAGTAGGTTTTTAGTCAGTCGATCATAGTAGGGCAGGAGTCGACAAGTAAGGTTGATCGAAGAACAACGACAACGTTCTTTTCATCAAAAACAGTTCACAAAGCTAGAAAGGTGCTCTAAGTAGCGACAAGTGAAATAGGGTGGTAGGTCTTGATTAACAAGAGACTTGTCAATCCAGGTTCGGATCGAAGAACAAAGGTAACCAAAGGAAAAGATCAATTAGGGTGAAAACAATTGATGAAAGGTTGCAAAAAGGTTTGCAGGTAATATTTTTGGCGGAGTTTTTCAGTTGATTATTATTCCTTGGTAGTGCAATACATCGCAAGAATGACTGATCAATCAGAAAATCAAACAATGTTGATATGAAGAAATTGTTATCAAAACATGGGTTTAAACCAAGAAGACTTTGAGTGTGACCGAGGAGGTTGGGAGTTCGGGAGAAATCAAAGTGAAGACATATCCCAATAAAAAAGTTGATGTGAAGGATAGTGCAAGACAAGATTTTTGGGGGGGGGGGGGGGGGGGTTGTGGTGGTGGTGGGTGGGTGGGGGGTTTGATTGTTGGACAAATCTTATAATTGTCTAATCTTGTCTATTTAGTTAGTTAAACTAAATGGTTTATTAATTGTGATTTAATTACCTGATTTAGTTTGATTTCATAGATTAATTAGTTCATTATGTTTTGATTTGGTTTCTAATTTAAGATTAGGTTGAGTAAAAAGTCTGCAATTTTGTTTAGTATATAGAGGTTGAAGTTTTTGTAATTGGGCGTGACTTAAATGATATATCAATAAATTTTATTCTATGTTGTTTTATACTCGTGTTGTTTTCGATTTTATGCTGCTTTCAAGATCGGATCTGTGCCATCATGTTATTCCTTCTATACAACGAGTACTATATAGGTTAATTTCATCTTATGTTTAAGATTATTCTAATTATTTGATTAATTTTATTAAATCTAGTTGATTTGTTTTATTATATTGTTACAATTATTTATGTTATATATATCTAATAAATTGCATACTTTCTTGCTCTTTTTCACACTGCCGCAACGTGTTATAATTTTAGCTCCTCGAGATTTTTTCCCCTACTTTTTTCTTTTCAATAATATTGCATCATTATTTACTTAAAAGTAAAAATTAATATATCGTTTTATATTTTTTAATAGTGGATACTGGCTATTTAATTTTTTTATTCAACGTGTATAGTACATATGTGAATATCTAGCATGGTGTATATACACTCACAAACACATATACATACACAAATTACAGTTATTGTTATTATGTTTATCCGTCAAATTATCGAGTATTACTGACTACAACAAGATAAGTTAAATAAACTCGAACTCTTTGATATCTACTTGATAACTACTTAACCATATCGACACTATCAAACTAGATAGCGCGGTTTCGACGATTCTCTTAAGGATCTAAATACCATAGTAAATAACACCGTTGCCCAGATGGAGCATACCCCATACTTTCTCCACCTCTGATGACATGACATCCCTACCTCTATTTCTATCTTTTTTTTAACAGCAAATGTAAGGCTTCTATTTCTACCTTCAGGCAAAGGCAGAGGATTGTGGGGACCGGGGGGGGGGGGGGGGGGGGAGGGGGGTGCCCCCCCTCTTGTTTTCATCGGTATTGTTAAATTTTAGTCTATTAGTGTAAATTTTTGGCCCGGTTATGTAAATATCGAGTTCGTCCCCCCTTTAAAAATTTAATTTCACCCCCGTCCCCCGTACGGGGATGTTGAAGCTCCGCCACTGCTTCCGGTAGCAATTTTACATTATCAAAAGTCCATTAACGCATAGCAAGGAGAGGAGGGTTAGACGGTGACGATGGTTTTACTTCATGATTCAAGGTCCATCTGTTGGGGTGGGGGTTTATTTTCTAAGCATTTTTATTCCGGTGGTTTAGTAAATTGCATAGATAGTCCCTGATATGTTATCAATTATTTTAGTAAAGGTAGTAAAACCTTATTTTATAAAAAATTTAAATGACTTTTTATCATAACCTAGTGTTAGACATCAAACTTGTTCCAAAAACTAAAATCATGTAACATAAACATGTAATTTTTTAAACTCAGACTTAGACTGTAATCGAATCATACCATTATTTATGTAATTAACTATCAAATTAATAATTAGAAAAAAAAATTCTAAATATTGATAAATGAAAAATATGCAAATTAAGATGGAAGTAATTCATCTATTATGCCGCACCACTTTTAATGCATATGCACTAGATCTTATACCCAATCACTGAATGCGGCTTTTCAAAATTATATAAGAAAGCAAAAGTATTCTATTTATCTTGATATTGCTTAAATCAACTCTTAAATGAAATAAAAGTTTCATCAACAGCATGAGTAAGTCTCTTAAAATTTTTATTCATGATCGATGCCGGAACACGCCGCAACACCACCCACGCCGGCGTTATGTGGGCGTGAAAGGCGGGTGGCGTTACCACCATAACACTATTTTGTGTAAGGCCCCGTTCCCGGGACGATTACAGCTGTTCATTCATCGCACTTAAACATATAATTAAATAAACTTTACTAAAATCATGCAGCAGAAACATTTAAGACTACCGTCTCATTTCTTTTAATTAAAAACCTTTGCAAAATAATACATTATTCATTACAAAGGATCTCTCGTTCGTATTACATTGCAAAAACATTAAACGGAATAATGCCATCCAAAAAGAGCTGAGTAGTCGACCCACGTCATCCTCAGCAACATTACCTGCCAACTGAAAACACATCAAAGTCAGCGTTGCTGAGTGAGTTCTAGTTTTATAGATAAAATACTTTACTTTCGTTAAACCGTTCTTTACTTTCTTTCAAATCATACTATAATTTCGCACATGATCACACATCATACGTACACATAGATAATATCATTATTATCTTTCATTGCATTCGTTAACTTTCGTTCATTCAACATACATCATTATCATTCATTTCTCATCTAGATCCCGTCAAGCTTTACCCTCCTCATGGCACACAGTCACGATTACTGAGGTCGAATGGCAAGGATCCCGTTCGTTCTTTATTATGATATTTCGTTAACGTTCAATTCATACATTTGTTCATTTCATACATATCGCACTTTTTGCACAAATCGCACCTTCGCATCATCGTACCCGAAGTACATATCGCACAAATCGCACACATGAGGTAGCCAAATCGCGCGCTACATAGCACACAGTAAATACCACATCGCACGTATCGGAGCCGTTACCAAAACTAAACTCCCACTGTGTCTATAGTCCCTCATGATATCCATTGTACATATCGCACAAATCGCACCAACGGAGAGGTCACCAAGGCCGACTCCCCCTGTGTGTGTGAACTCTTAGGGTTTAGCCAAAATCGCACGCCATCTCATGGGTTTGCCAAAATCGCACGCTACATAACCCACATGAGGTAGCCAAAATCGCACGCTATATAACACACAGTAAATACCACATCGCACGTATCGGAGCAGTTACAAAACTGAACCCCCTACTGTGTCTATGTTCCCTTATGAGTTAGCCAAGATCGCACGCTATAATACACAAACAGTTGAGCTAACAACTCTCAATGAGTTGTGAACCTCATTTCTTTCTCTTGCAAGCCATCCTTACTCTCATTCATTCGTTCATGCTTGCGTTCATTCATTACGTTCCTCTTTTCATTATCAGTCGCATGACATCCGGGCGTATGGACCTCAGTCGCATGACATCCGGGCGTATGGACTTCAGTCGCATGACCTTCATGCAAATGGCCCTCAGTCGCACACCTTTCATGCGTATGAACCTCAATCGCACGACTCACAGGCGTATGGACTCCAGTCACATGACCTTCATCCGCATTTCATTCAGTCGCATGAACTTCTTCCGCATCTCATTCAGTCGTATTACTTTCGTGCGAATGAACCTCAGCCGCACTCCTTTCGTGCGTATGGGCCCAGTCGCATAGCCCTAGCTGGGTGCAGAACGCAGTTCATCCCGAACTGCAGCTGCCAAGTTCGACCTCCAAGCTCTTCCAAACCTCTTTTAAGCTCAAATCAGCCATTCTAAACCTTAAGAAAGCATACCACGACACCATTCAAGCACAACCAAGTCTGAAATCAAGACCCAACGAATCATATACATACACATACATACACAAACGGGTTTACAATCAAATTACTCAAAAACGATTTTCAGATGTGTTCCATCCCCAAAATCATTCAAAACGTGTAAAAGAGGGGTCCTAGAACACACAGAAACAATACCGAGAAGTAGAGCTTCGTTTGGACCCGCTACACGATGATTTTCACGCTCGAATCCACCCGAACCAAGCTTTTCTCCCTTTTCTCATTCCCTTTTCCCTTTGGCTGAGTTTTTGCAAGAGTGGGGAGGGTGTGGGCTGCCCTCCCCCTTTTATACCCCCACTCATCCAATTTTTTTTCCCGTTTTGGCAAGTTTGGTCCCTCGTCTTTGGACTTTATTTCTTTTTTTCTTTCGTCGGCTTCAAAGAAAATATCCGGGTGTTACAAGTCCACCCCCTTATATAGGTTTCGTCCCCAAAACCTGTTATTCCTTGAACAAACGTGGGTAATGCTGTCAAATTTCTTCTTCGGTCTCCCACGTTGACTCGGATCCCTTCCTGTGCTTCCACTTTACACGCACAGGAGCAATCACTTTATTTCTCAGCCTCTTCTCTTTTCGATCGATGATTACCACTGGTTGCTCCACATAATTGAGCCGTTCGTCTACTTCGATATCCTCCAGTGGAACAATCATATCTTCATCTGCCAAGCACTTACTTAGACGAGATACGTGAAACGTCGGGTGAATTCCACTTAACTCATCTGGCAACTCCAATCTATAGGCCACATCTCCTACTCGAGCAATGATTTGGAAAGGGCCTATGTATCTCGGGCTCAACTTGCCCCGCTTTCGGAAACGAATAATACCCTTCCAAGGTGAGACCTTCAACATAACCCGGTCACCCACCTGGAACTCAATCGGTCTGAGTCGTATATCAGCATACGACTTCTGTCTATCTTTAGCTGCATTCATGAAGGCTTTGATCCTTGCAAGCTTCTCAGTCATAGCCTCTATCACCTCGACGCTCCCTAACTCTTTATGACCAATATCACCCCAACAAACGGGCGTTCTGCATCTCCTACCATATAGCATCTCATAAGGTGACATACCAATGCTGGCATGATAGATGTTATTGTATGAGAATTCAGCTAACGGTAAGTGGTCATCCCAACTTCCCCCAAAATTAATCACACATGCCCGAAGCATGTCCTCCAATGTCCGAATAGTCCTTTCTGACTGACCATCAGTCTGGGGATGATAAGTCGTGCTAATATGTAACCTCGTCCCCATGGCGTCGTGGAATTTCTTCCAGAATTTGGATGTAAAACGGGTGTCACGATCAGACACTATGGACACCGGCACACCATGACGAGTTACAATTTCCTTGATAAACAGACCAGCCAACCTCTCAGATGAATATGTCTCGCGGATTGGTAGGAAGTGAGCACTCTTCGTCAAGGGGTCAACAATCATCCATATAGCATCATACCCTTTCGGAGTACGCGACAGCTTCGTAATGAAATCCATGGTGATGTGCTCCCACTTCCATTCCGGTATATCCAAAGGTTGGATCTTCCCATACGGCTTTTGATGCTCGGCCTTCACTTGCAAGCAAGTAAGGCACTTACTCACATACTCCACTACATCAGGCTTCATACCCGGCCACCAATAATCTTTATTCGGGTCTCGGTACATCTGACGGTTGGGATATTAGTGTATCCACATACCTTACATCGGCCAAGTAGGCAATACGTTCACGCCTCATGCACTTTCCCGCCAAGCGCATTAGCGGCGACAACTGTCGCCGCAATTGACCCCGTCTGTCGCCGCTATTAGTATTAGCGGCGACATGTCACCGCTAATGAGTCGCCGCTAATGATTCGTCGCTAATGTGGAAAATATCGCCGCTAATGGGTCGCCGCTATTGATGTCGCCGCTAATACCCTTATTTGCGGCGACAATATCGCCGCTATAAAGTTGGAAAAAAAATTCCGGGAAGACTATTAACGGCGACTATGTCGCCGCTAAAAGTCCATTTTTAATTTTAATTTTTTTTTATTTTTAATTTCCAGTTTTATAAACCAAGAAAACCTGTAAATAAAACCAAAACTGAACCCCCTAATGTGTCTATGTTCCCTTATGAGTTAGCCAAGATCGCATGCTATAATACACACACAGTTGAGCTAACAACTCTCAATGAGTTGTGACCTCCTTTCTTTCTCTTGCAAGCCATCCTTACTCTCATTCATTCGTTCATGCTTGCGTTCATTCATTACGTTTCTCTTTTCATTATCTTCCACTTTACGTTACATAATACTTTCATTACATTCATTAATGTTCATCACAACCACGGGAATACAATCATGCATAATAATAAAGAACATAACAACATACAACATCAATCACACAAGGCAACATCGCACACCCATAATAAACATCATGCATAACATACAACATGCACAATCACACAACATCAAACATACACGAATCATGCGCATCACATCATATAAAATCATACGGCATCACACATCATCATGCATCGTATCATCATCATCAGCTCATCATCATAAATCATCTTACATCATCCATGCCCATCAAATCATCTACAACCCCAAAGGTCCGAGCCTACGTGTTGGACCAAAAGAACCAATGATCCAAGATCAGGAAAACCTCTAAGTCCCACATGCCACTGCAACAACTGCTGAAGACTCCATCAGCTATTGTGTTCTCTTGCTTGAATGTCAGACTCGAGAGCATCTTAGCTCCAGCCATCAGCTGTTCTGACAAAGTCTGAAGAACAAAGTATGAAGATCAAAGAACTGAAGAACAATAGCTGAAGACTCCAAAGTACTGAAGACCAAGTACTGAAGTCTGAAGTACTGATCTTACAAGTACTAAAGACTTCAAGTACTGAAGACAAGTACTGAAGAATCAAAAGTTGAAGAACTGAAGAACTGAAGACCTTCTACTGAAGCACAAAGTCTGAAGACAAAGACTGAAGACAACAGCTGATGATATCTTCTGAAGTCATCAGCTGTTACATCATCTGAAGCCAAGTCTGAAGACCAAGTACTGAAGACTCAGAGTTTGTCACAACAGCTGAAGAAGTCTTCTTCAGTTGTTGTGATGGTTTTTCCTTTTCTGTAGTTTATTTGTTTCAGTAGTTGTACAACAGCTGAAGAGCATGTTCTTCAGCTGTTATAGTATCAGTAGTTATAAACGACTGAAGAGTTTGTTCTTCAGTCGTTGTAGGATTTCAGTAGTTTACTTTTGTCAGTACTTAGGAACTTTTGTAAGAAGATGTCAGTTGTTGACATCTTCAGTAGTTTTATGTTTTGTCAGTTGTAATTTTAATATTCAGTTGATGTCAGAAAAAGGACATCACCACCATCCTTTTGCCGCCTATAAAAGGATGCTGAACCATACTGTTTTAATTGCCGAAACGTGCTTAGCAATAGAAATTTATTGTTTCGCAGAACTCTTCTCTCTCTATGTTTATGCTTTTAATTGCAATATCTTTTATGTTCTGCTATAATTGCTAATTAATGTGCTAAATCCGCTGCAAACATAATCTAGTTGATCAAACGAGAGGCTGAGATCCTGTCAAATGGTATCAGAGCAGGTTAATCATTGATCGATATCACTATTGATCAGTTGAAACTGCTCTTTTGATCTCTCTGTTTGATCGAATTAGCAATTTGCAAGAATTAGCCATAGAGAGTGAGTTTCTGCTGTTTCTGGCCAAAATCTGAGGTCTTTTGGTGGTTTTGAGTTACGTTTGTCGTGTTTAAACTTGTTTTTGACTAAAACCTGAGATGACAACACCAACTAATGATCCTCATAATACTGGTTCCTCAACCAAGCCTCCGATGCTGGTTAGGAACGAGTATAACATATGGCAAAGACGTATGCTACAACCACTTGGCTGTCAACAGTGCTGGTTGTTGGAAGTCAGTGGTGCATGGGCCATACAAGCCTATGGTGAGCGTCCCGGAATCCAATGAACAGGTTGCAAAGAAACCTGAACAATATTCGGACGAAGATCTAAAGCTGTTCGAAATTGATGCTAGAGCCTATGGAATTTTAGCCATGGCCATTCCAAATGAGATATATTCAGGGCTCTTGCATCATGAGTCTGCTCATGACCTATGGGTTGCTCTAAATGAACAATATGGAGGAACTGATTCGGTCTTAGCAAACAATAGGGAAATCCTCGCCCAACAATATGAGACATTCTCATATAGAAAGGGTGAGACTCTGACCCAGCAGTTTGAGCGGTTCTCTTGTTTGATCTCTGAGCTGAAGATGGTCAAACAAGAGTACACCAACAGCCAGATGAACAACAGGTTCCTCAGGTCATTGCCTGAGAGATGGGACACATATACCATTGTCCTACGCTCCAGTGCTGATCTGGAAACTCTATCTCTCCCCAACTTCATGGGAAACTACTCACTTTTGAGAGAGAGATAGAGCAAAAGAGGAAGTTGTCCTCTTCTGGCAAGCTCGCTGATGACTTTGTCCAAGGTAATGCTGCCTTGATAAGTCATGAGTCAGAATATGCTTCATCAGAAAGTTCTTATGATGAGCATATTGATTTATCTACTAACTCAGAACAAGCTTTTGTTGGTGTTAGTAGTTCAGGAGGTGGTGGTGACAACTTGTGTTTTTCTGATGGAGGACTTGAAGGGCATTCCAGATGATGATCTGGAAGAGATGGATATTTTGAACCAAATGGAAATGATAAATATCCGCTCTCAAAAGTTCTACAAGAGAATGGTAGGAAATTCCCAGGACTCTCTGGCAAAACCAAAGTTGGTTTTGACAAGAGCAAGTTAAGGTGTCACAAGTGCCAAAGGCTTGGACACTTTGCAAGAGAGTGTAGATCATCTGGATCTAACTCATCTGCACCCTTTGTGACTTTTCCAGCAATAGCTCACAGCACAAAGGGCAACCTTCCTCCAGTTCTACCCATCCATCTCAGGCACAGGCACCACCTGCTTATTTTGCCACAGGGTCATATGCCATATCCTTACCCCTGTTACTACATGCCTCAGCCTAGTCAAACTCAAGCACCCCCGGCTCAACCACCTCATGCTCTTCCAGAGCCTCAATCTTCCCCATCTCATCATCACACACAACCTCAACAACACAGCTTTTCACCCCAAGTGTTGTTGACTGGAGTAGTCTACCAGAAGAGCTATCTGGTCAGGAACAACTACTCCAAGGTGCTGGTCAACATGGTGGTGACCAACCTTTGGAAATCTTGCTCTGATGGCCCTTGATTCTGCTGAAGGGTCATCATCCAATGCCTCATCTCAGGTATCCACTGAGGCAAAAGCTAAGCTTTGTTCTGAATCATGCATAGCAGCATTTGCTTCTATTAGAGAAGCAAATGTAGCTTTAATAGATAAAAATCTTGAGCTTGAGCATACTATTTCCAAAAGAAAAGCTGATTTTGAGGCTGCACTAAAAGATAAAAATGATGAGATTTACAAGCTTAAATGCCAAATCAAAGATGATAAAGCTAGGGAAGATGTACTTCTAGAGAAGTACAAAGATCTCAAGAAAACTCTTGCAACCACCCAAGTTGAGTGTGATCGATGGGTGCAATCATGCAAGGGTTTTGAAATGCTTCTTAGTAAGCAATCAACTTCCAATGTGAAGTTTGGCATTGGTTATAATCACACTACTCCTCCCACAGATTTCACTTCAAGAGCAGAAGTTGAATCTGATGGGGAGAGCAATAACCAATCCTTCTCATCATGTGACCTACTATCCTCTAAATCAGCATCATCAGAGATAGATGTCAGCATTTACTCCTGCCAAAACCAATCAGCTGATGCTACAACAGCTGATGGTTCAAATGCTGACCGTCACATGACCAAAAGGCTGATCAACTCAGGTGTTATCACTAGAAGTACTAAAGGTACTAGAGAGCAAGTGACAACATCTGAAGTTCAAACCTCAAATACTGTTAGCACTAAGAGAAGAAAACTAACAGTAGGAAAGGTTTGAAGACAGCTAGAGAGGATACCAGGAAAGCAGGCACTAGGAAGAAAACTGCTAGTACTGATGGCAAACAGCTGAAGAACAAGTCTTCAGCAGTTAAATCCTCTTCAGCTGATAATCAGCATAAGATGAAGAAAAAGCCATGTGAGATATGTGGCTTGTTCAATCATCTTACTGATGATTGCTGGTACAAAAGGGTTCCAAACTCAAACAGAAGGAGGAAATTACTGAGAGCATCAATAAAATGAAGAATGAGTTTGAAACCAAGTTTGTACTAGCAACATCCAAGCCTGAAATCCCTAAGCCCAAAGATAAATCTAAAAATAAGGTAGGGATCACTCAGGCAACAGCTGAGGTTGCTCAGAAAAAGATGGTACAACATAGGAACTCATCATTAGCAAACTCCAATGTGTCTGAAGAGCTGAAGGCTTTATCACAAAATCAGACACAATTGGTGATGATGGTTCAGCAACTAGTGGGAAGAGTCAACCACTTAGATGCTCCTATGTTGAAACCACAGAAAAGGAAGTCCAAGCCAAAGGGTTCCTCTTCTGCACCATCTTCTTCACCTCAAGCTGTCACATACTACACACCTGTTAGTGCTGCACCTGTAGCTGAGAACAGACCCAAAACCAGCAGGTTTGGGTCTCCAAGACTAACTAACACATGGTTGTGTTTGCAGGGTTCTTCAACATACCATAGAAGCATCTGGTATGTAGACAGTGGAGGATCCATGCACATGACAGGAAGCAGCTCTCTCTTAATGACTACTCTCAAGGAAAGAAGGGATTTGTTTCCTTTGGCAATGATGCAAAGGGTTACATCATCGGAAAAGGCTTTGTTTCCAATGGGGAAATAATGTTTGATGATGTTAACCATGTGGAGAATCTCAAGTACAACCTCTTGAGTGTCAGTCAAATGTGTGACAAAGGCCATGTTGCCCTTTTCACAAGCCAGAACTGTCAGATTCTGTCATCCAAAGTTCTGAGTTTGATTGACAAGGCATTGGATGAACACACTCTCCTGAAGGCCAATAGGACAGGAAGAGTGTATGCCTTAGATCTTTCCAAAAAGATGGATCTAAAAGGCCATCCTTGCCTATTCTCCAAGGCATCTCCTCAAGAGTCTACACTATGGCATAGAAGGCTGGGTCATGTTAATTTCAAGAACATGAATCAGCTTATAAGCCATGGTTTAGTAAGAGGATTGCCTCAGAAGGAGTTCAAGTGTGAAGATGACTGCACTGCTTGCTTAAAAGGAAAACAACACAAAGTTTCATTCCCTTCAATAGAAGAACCAAAGTCCACTGCCTGCTTACAGCTTCTGCACATGGATCTCTTTGGTCCTGTCAGAGTAATGAGCATGGCAAAGAAGAAATACTACTGGTAATTGTGGATGATTACTCCAGGTTTGTATGGACTTTCTTCTTTCACTCCAAGGATGAAGCAGCAAAGACAATAATGAACTTTGTGTTACTTGTAGAAAAGCAGTATTCCCTATAGGTCAAGTGTGTGAGGAGTGACAATGGAACAGAGTTTAGAAACCACACACTTGATGACTTCTACCTGTCCAAGGGAATTAGAAGGCAGTTTAGTATTCCTAGAACTCCTTATCAGAATGGAGTGGTGGAGAGAAAGAACAGGACCCTCATTGAAGCAGCAAGGTCAATGTTGGCTGACTCAGGGTTGCCACTGACCTTTTGGGCTGAAGCTGTCAATACAGCTTGCTATGTATAGAATAGAGCTTTAGTAAATAAGAGGTTGATGAAGACTCCTTATGAAGTTCTTCATCATTTGCCCCTCTTATTTCATTCTTTAGAGCCTTTGGGTGTCCATGTTTCATTCTCAACACTAGCAACCCACTCCAGAAGTTTGCTAGTAAGGTGGATGCAGGGTATTTGTTGGTTATTCATCAACTTGCAAAGCATACAGAGTTTTCAACTGTAGAACCTAGGGGTTGAAGAAACTCTGCATGTTAAGTTCAATGAATCTCCAAAGGACAAGATTCCACAAAACCCTGTGGAGTTGTTTGATCTGGACATACTGCAATATGTTCCTTATCAACCTCCATCTGTTGAGCCTGTCAACAAATCTCCACCTGGTGGTACTGATGATGATGTAGTCGTACTCACCTCTTCAGGTTTAGTGACAACCTGCCTGAGTCCACTGAACCTGATGCTCCTGTAGCCTCAGCAGCTCCATCCACTACAAATGCTGATGAGATTTCTGCTTGCTCTACTTCGTTTGAGCTGCCATCCTCTACATGGTTTTAGGAATCTCCATCACCATCTGTTGCTGCTGATGGGTCTACAAACACTTGCACAGATATCATAGTCTATCAAGAGCTCAAGAATCACCCCACTTCACAAATCATTGGTGATATCCATGCTGGAGTTTCAACCAGGAATCAATTGTCTAACTTATGCTTCTATGCTCTCTTCATCAGTCAGCAAGAGCCAAAGAACTATCATATTGCTTTAAGAGACAATGGATGGGTGGAAGCTATGCAGCTTGAGCTTCTTCAATTCAAGAAACAGCAAGTGTGGGAGCTTGTTCCATTACCCAAAGGTAAGTGCGCTATAGGCACCAAGTGGGTATTCAGGAACAAAACAGATGAGAATGGCCAAATTGTCAAGAACAAGGCCAGACTGGTTGTTCAAGGGTTTGCACAGGAGGAAGGCATCGATTATGATGAGACCTTTCACCTGTGGCTAGACTAGAAGCAATCAGACTGTTCTTAGCTTATGCTGCCTTTCACAGTCTTAAGGTTTATCAAATGGATGTCAAAAGTGCCTTCCTATATGGGAAAATAAAAGAAGAGGTTTATGTGTGTCAACCACCAGGCTTTGAGGACAATAAACATCTTGATTGGGTGTACAAGCTTGATAAGGCTCTTTATGGGCTGAAGCAAGCACCTAGAGCCTGGTATGAGACACTCTCAACCTTTCTTCTAGAGAATAACTTCACTAGAGGCACCATTGATAAAACCTTATTCATCAAGACTGTGGGACAACATAAGCTCCTTGTTCAGATTTATGTTGATGATATCATCTTTGCATCCTCTGATCCAAAGTTGTGTGATGAATTTACAAAGCTCATGAAGCTAAGTTTGAAATGAGTGCTATGGGAGAATTACAGTTCTTTCTAGGTTTGCAAATCAAATAACAGGATGATGGAATCTTCATCCATCAGTCCAAGTATACCAAAGAGTTGTTGAATAAGTTTGATTTACAAACCTGCAAGCCCTGTTCTACTCCCATGAGCAGCATTACACAACTAGATGTAGATCAGAAAGGTAAAGCGGTTGATGAAACCCTTTACAGATGTATGATTGGGTCCTTGATGTACCTTACAGCTTCTAGACCAGACATCATGTTTTCAACATGTGCTTGTGCTAGATTTCAGGCTACACCTAAAGAATCCCATTTGATTGCAGTCAAGAGGATCTTTAGATATCTGCAAGGTACCCAATCACTAGGACTTTGGTATTCAGCTGGGCATTCTTGCAAACTAGTTGCTTTCTCTGATAGTGACTATGCAGGATGCAAAGTCACCAGAAAATCCACTTCTAGTGGTTGCCAATTCCTAGGCAATTGTTTAGTTTCTTGGCAGAGTAAGAAACAAACATCAATTGCTACATCCACTGCTGAAGCTGAGTATATTGCTGCTGCAAGTTGTACCTCTCAATACTCTGGCTTCAGAACCAACTTTTGGATTATGGCATTACTGAGACTAAGACTCCATTATTAATGGACAGTGCTTCAGCTCTTTGTATTGTTAAGAATCCAGTCCAGCACTCTAGGACCAAACATATTGAGATCAGACATCATTTTATCAGGGATTGCTATGAGAAAGGTCTGATTGATCCTAAGTTTGTGCCTAGTGCTGATGAGCTTGCAGACATTTTACTAAGCCATTAGATAGTGCCACATTCCAAAATTTGGTACTAAGGCTTGGTATGCTGTAGCTTGATTGATTTGACCTATGCTGATGCTTTTACTTCACAACTACTGATGAGCATTAGGTCAAATACAAGTACTGATGAGTAATTTAGTCTTCAGCTCTTTCACAACTCCTGAAGACTAAAATGACTCCAAGTACTGATGTACATTATTTATTGAAAACAACTGATGTAGTGAGGTGGATTACAACTACTGAAGTATGATTTTCAAATAAATAAGTACTGAAGAACAAATTTTGCTCATAAGTACTGATGTGTAATCTTACACAAGTACTGAAGACAAAATTTGTTCACCAGCTCTGAAGAGTATGTCATCAGCACTTGTGAACATCTGATCACAAGCGCTGAAGGCATAAATATTTACAAGAGATGAAGGGTCAATGAAACATCTGAAAGTCAGCCAACGAGCTGATAAGTGTGGAGGCTAGTATGAAACAACTGATTTGACGGAAACAGCTGATGAGTAATTTCTCATCAGCTGATGCCAACAGCTGCTGTTTCATACCCAAACAACTGAAGGACAAAACCATGTCTTCAGTAGTTCACAACTACTGACATCAGTAGTTCACAACTACTGAAGGCTAACACCAAGTCCTCAGTTGTTTACAACAACTGAAGCAATACCATGTCTTCAGTAGTTCACAACTACTGATCTCAGTAGTTTACAACTACTGAAGACTAATACCACGTCTTCAGTTGTTACAACGTCTGAAGAAGAATATTAGGTCATCAGTAGTTCATAACTACTGAAGACTGATAGTAATTCTTCAGACGTTTACAACATCTGAAGGACAAAACCAAGGTCTCAGTAGTTTCAACTACTAAGACTAATACCAAGTCCTCAGATATTACAACCACTGAATGTTAAAACCACGTCATCAGTCGTTACAACAACTGATAACTAACACCAAAACCTTCAGTAGTTTTCTTTCAGCCTTTACCCTACCCTATATATACCTGACCTTCAGAGCATTTACTCCTCACTTGACCTAATCTCTCAAAACCTCTGAAATTCCCATACACCATTAATGGCGACCATGCAACTCAAACCTCGACACAACTGTGTCGCCCATCTCACCAAATCGCCACAATGGCCTAAGTTTCACCAAGCCGTCGATCTCATGAACGACTCACCCTACAAAACGGCTTTTCTCCTGAACCCTACCATATACACCGACTCCTTGGCGGAGTTTTGGACGAATGTAACCGTCCAAACGGAGAGTAGGATGGCGAGGTCTCTCTCCGGTCCTCCGTCAACAACCGACCCGTGGTTATCACTCCAGCTGCCCTGCGCCAAACCCTAAAGCTGGAGGATGCCACCTACCCAACCTCCTACCCCAAAGGTGCCCTGGATCTCTCATTCACATCCAACGACTACCAGGGTAACCTCTCCGCCTCCACCTTGTTGAAGAAACACTTCTCGGACCCTCAACGACTGATCTTCCACATGGTGAACGTGTGTCTGGCTCCCAAAACATCTTCGTGGGACCAGATGTCAACAAGGTGGCAACAGGTATTGTTTTCTATCTTTGAGAACCAACCCTTAAACTTAACTGATATAATCTTTTTGGAACTTAAAGACATGGCCTCAAAACCACTTTCTAACCGTTGGATCTTGTATCCACGGTTCATCATGGCCATGATAGAAAACCAGCTTCAGGCTGAGGGACTTGTTGGCACTGGGGTCCCTGCCATGGCTGTTCTAGCCGAGGTATACTCCAGGCACAACTCAGACCACACACTCAAACAGGCTGGCCGGCTGCGAAAACCCACGTAGCAGGAACCCACAGCCTCCACCTCCAAATCTAAAGTCCCCACCAAACCAAAAGCCAAAAAGAAGCCCAAAAAGGCTACTCAGGGAGATGAGTCCCCTGAGGATGCCCCTGCAACACAAAGGCAGGATGTGCCTGCTGGTTCGATTCTCCCAGCAGGTACCACGACTCCACCCACCACAACCGCACAGGCTTCCTCTCAACAGGAGCCTGATGCAACCAATATTGGGGCAACCACATTACTGGGGTCTATCTCACTTGAGAAGACTGCCATTGAAGAGCACAGTCCTCCCCCTGTGCACACTGCTTCGAGCCAATCTACTGATGAGGCCGCCCCACAAAGCCCTACATTGGCAATAGCCAAAGTGCTGACCCATCTGAGCACTCCACCCTCTCCCCAGAAACCTATTACAACTGGGGAGACTCCAACAGAAGAGGGGGTGGTACAAGTGCCGGTGGGAGCCCACAGCACAGAGAATCAGTCCAATCTCCCAGTGTGGCTAGGGAGATAGGACAATCTGGTGAGGCTGCCACTTCCCCTGCATCAACATCTGAGCAGGGTGAAGTTGGTAACATCACTAAGACCTCACCAGAGGCAATTGCCGATGATGGATCCAATCCGGAGGCTAGAAGTCCCCAGTACCATGAACAAGGGGCACATGCCATTACTGAGCCACACTCAGGGCATGTACATCCTGACATTGTCAGGAGGTCAGGTGATTCAGCTCATGCTGATGATGACCTGAGCTTCTTCTACGATGTAGTAGCTCAAAACACTATCTTAGAGGATGAGATAAGCAGACTCAAAGAGCTGCTTGCTCAAATGACTCAAGATAGAAGTCCATCTGCCACCACTACCCAACAGATGGCACCTTCACCCGAAGGTCTCATAAACACTGAGCCACTCCCACAAACTCGACCACCAGCCCCTGCTTCTGGCACCAGCTCTCAGGGTCAGAACCCCCCTGAGCAGCTGGATGCTATCCTCCAGAAATCACTGCCTCTCATCACACCCATACTTAAGACATAGTCATTCAGACCCTTGATGAGAGGCTTCCCACATACATACAACCCATGGTGGAGGTTGCCATTTCTAAGGCACTTGCTGAGAGTCAAACCCCAACCAATGCACCCAAAAAGGGGGAGACATCAGTGCAAGTCAAGAGGAAGAGGGGTGAGGAGGAGTTAGAGGCAGAGAAAGAGGTGGTGGTTGAGAGGGAGTTGGTTGAGGAGACTAGGAAGGTGAGGGAGAAAGGGAAGAGGAAAGAAAGGGAGGTTGAGCGTATAGAAGTGGCTGAAATCCAAAAGGATTTCAGTATCACTGATAAGAAAAAGGGAGAGGGAGAGGGAATGGACTCTGATCTAGCAGCCCTTGTCAAGGAGGCTGATGCTGAACACAGCAAATCAATGGATTCTGCCATTGATCAGCTGTTCAGGCAAGGCTTTGACAAGGACACTGCCTTGCTAGATCAGGAGCTCAGGAGGATGGAAAATAGGGAGATTGAACACCGATGGTCTACTTATAGCCAAGAGGATCGAAAGAGACTCGAGGCTATGAGTAGATTCATTTCGAAGTATCTGGGCAGGCCAGTCCTTGATATTAAGGCATGGTCCAGGGACAGAATCTTGGCTATAACCACCAAGATCTGTTCAGCTGGTACTTTTACTAAAGGACTGGTCGCTGAGGCCCTTTCCGAAGCCGGTGCTGGGAACAGGACACTTCTAGCAAAACAGACTAAGCTTCTCTCATATCTAGATTGCTAGAAGTGCCTGCCAAAATTCCCACACCAACCACCAAACCACAACCCACAAAACCAACCCCCTCACCATCAAAACCCGCAGCCAATGATCCACCCTTGATGAAGAAGAGAAGGGTGTTGAGGCTGCAAGAAGAAGAAGAAGAGGAGGATGAGGAGGATAGCCTGCCAATTTGAGCAGTTATACCTCTACCCAAAGCCAAACCACAAACCATCACTCCCACCTCACAGCAGGATGCTGTGAAGGTAAAATTAGAAGAGGAGGAGCAGCAAAGGCGGCATGATGAGGAAATGCTGAAAAGCATTGACAAATGCTATGCTGCTTCCACCTCTATAATGAACATGCAAAAGGAAGCTCTGAGATTATTCACCCTCAAACAAACCTATCAATATGAGAAGGAGAGGGTGAGAACTTGGCCTGACCCAAGGGTGTCTCACAGGATAGTCAAGAAGGACATGCCTGTGAGATACAAGAGCCAACTAAAGAGAATCGTAGATGAAGTGATCTCTGTGGCTCTTGTAATCATACCCTGGGAAATAGTAGAGGAGTTCGAGAAAGCCTATAGAGCCAACCAATCACCCCAAACAATGCTAGATAATAGGGTGATTAGGAAGGGTTTGGTCTATAAGAGGCTTGAGAACTTCCATAGGGATGAGCTCAATCTGTTGTTGGAGGGTAAACATCCTGATGAATTTGCATACAGGCAAACCACAACAGTTGAGCTCAAAAATGGTAGACAGGTCAAGTACATCTCAGAGCTGTACGGTCGGGAGGGATTGTTTGATGGTGTGCCTGAAGACCTCTCCAAAGAAGAACAAATGATCTTTCTTCAGGCCTACACCCGAGAATCCTACCGGCTTGTACATGGGAGGTAGATCTCATGGATGGGACAACAGCTCTGTGTCCAATTCCCCAAGACAGAGCTCCCATCCATACTTAGCCAAACAAACACTTGAGACTACCTCTCAGGCCAGTGCTTATCTGGGTCAACTTCTAATCTGATCTAGAAGGAAATAGACCAATCTTTATGCCACAATAAGTGGGACAACCAATAATTAGAGGTTTTGGCTGCATTGGTTCAGGGGGAGTTTGTTGGACCAAAAGAACCAATGAGCCAAGATCAGGAAAACCTCTAAGTCCCACATGCCACTGCAACAACTGCTGAAGACTCCCATCAGCTATTGTGTTCTCTTGCTTGAATGTCAGACTCGAGAGCATCTTAGCTCCAGCCATCAGCTGTTCTGACAAAGTCTGAAGAACAAAGTATGAAGATCAAAGAACTGAAGAACAACAGCTGAAGACTCCAAAGTACTGAAGACCAAGTACTGAAGTCTGAAGTACTGATCTTACAAGTACTAAAGACTTCAAGTACTGAAGACAAGTACTGAAGAATCAAAAGCTGAAGAACTGAATAACTGAAGACCTTCTACTAAAGCACAAAGTCTGAAGACAAAGACTGAAGACAACAGCTGATGATATCTTCTGAAGTCATCAGCTGTTACATCATCTGAAGCCAAGTCTGAAGACCAAGTACTGAAGACTCAGAGTTTGTCACAACAGCTGAAGAAGTCTTCTTCAGTTGTTGTGATGGTTTTTCCTTTTCAGTAGTTTATTTTGTTTCAGTAGTTGTACAACAGCTGAAGAGCATGTTCTTCAGCTGTTATAGTATCAGTAGTTATAAACGACTGAAGAGTTTGTTCTTCAGTCGTTGTAGGATTTCAGTAGTTTACTTTTGTCAGTACTTAGGAACTTTGTAAGAAGATGTCAGTTGTTGACATCTTCAGTAGTTTTATGTTTTGTCAGTTGTAATTTTAATATTCAGTTGATGTCAGAAAAAGGACATCACCACCATCCTTTTGCCGCCTATAAAAGGATGGTGAACCATACTGTTTAATTACCGACACGTGCTTAGCAATAGAACATTTATTGTTTCGCAGAACTCTTCTCTCTCTATGTTTATGCTTTTAATTGTAATATCTTTTATGTTCTTGCTATAATTGCTAACTAATGTGCTAAATCCACTGCAAACATAATCTAGTTGATCAAACGAGAGGCTGAGATCCTGTTACTACGTCTGCACTTTCCCGAAAGTCAGATAATACTATGGTCATTCGGGCGTATGGAACCTATTCGGTCGCATGGTCTTCCATGCGTATGAGAACACTCAGGCAAATGGACCTCCAGTCGCATAGCCTCCAATCGCATGCTTCCCGTGCGAATGAACCTCAGTCGCGTGACATCCGGGCGTATGGACCTCAGTCGCATGACCTTCATGCGAATGGCCCTCAGTCACACACCTTTCATGCGTATGAACCTCAATCGCACGACTCACAGGTGTATGGACTCCAGTCGCATGACCTTCAGTCGCATGACCTTCAGTCGCAGGACCTTCATCCGCATTTCATTCAGTCGCAGACCTTCATCCGCATTTCATTCAGTCGCGTGACCTTCATCCGCATCTCATTCAGTCGCATTACTTTCATGCGAATGAACCTCAGCCGCACTCCTTTCGTGCGTATGGGCCCAGTCTGTAACATCGTGTATTTGTGATAAATAAAAAAAAATTAATTTTGTTTAATACATCAATGTTGAATTCAAAATTTCAATAATCGTAATAACAATAATAATAATAATAATAATAATAATAATAATAATAATAATAATAATAATAATAATAATAATAATAAAATAATACTACTATTGATAATAAGTAAGGATTATTAAATATATATATATATATATATATAAACAAGTATTAAAAATATTGATTATAAGTCCAGGGGTGAATATGCAATTTATGAAACTTAAAACCAAAGTTTGAACATAAAATAACAAGTTTGAAATCGCAGGGACCATTTCAGTAATTTTTTAAAAACCGTCTTCCCACCCCGTTTTCCGGCGAGTCTCCGGCGAGACTTCCGGCCGGTCTCCGGCGAACCAAATTAGCCAAAATTACTCGACTTCAAGCTACAAAACCGGTTCCATTGCGTTCATGGATGAGATTCGAACCAACCCAACCATTAAACACGTTTAATCATCAAAATAATCAGATCCAAAGCCTTCACATCGAACTCACTAAATTCCCGACAAGAAATCAATCAGATTATCAAAATTGAACCCACAATCACACCGAAAGTTTTCTTGGATCCAATTTAGATTGAATTCCAACAAAAACACGCGTTGAATCAGTCCACTAACGGCTAAAAATTCTTACTTTTATCTCGGATTCTAAACCGACAAGAAACCCACTCAAACACTTATAATAAACAAATTGAATTCATATAATCAAGCATATCTCAGTTCCGAACCTCTCTGTACTCTCAAATTCATCTAAAACAACACATACATCGAATTCGATCGTCACCTTCATCGCGACCTGCAACCCTTTCAAAACCCAACCTTCGATCGATCTTAATCAAAATTAACAACGGTCTTTGATTCCAGATCATCATACGAAGCTAACCTCAAGTTTAATTTGATTATTATCACTATTTGAGCATCAAACGATTACCCCACGAGCCGCGACCTGTTCTTGAAGAGTTCAACCTCAATCGAACATCGTACGGGTAAATTACACACACATACATACTCGATACATCATGGGGAACAAAAGCCCCATGATGTTCGAAGCTATCTAAGTCGAATTCATGCTCAATTTGAGCCTTGATCGATCTAGGGCTCGATTGGGAAATTGGGGTTCTGTTGGGTAGTTTAAAAGATTTAAAACCCAAGTGTAACCGCGGTTGTGACCTTGGTTCACTGGTCCCTGCACCCATTGCAATCCATGAGGTCCCGGGTTCGACCCCGGGCCACCTTAACCATTTTTTTTAAGGCCTTTAAAAATTCAGAAAAAAAATTTCTAAAAATCATAAAAAACATTTTTACACAACTAGAAATTTTTAAAACAACCTAATTATTTTTCTGAAATTTATTTCAACATTTTAATTATTTATTTAATTGTTTTAAATAAATAAAATAATTAATTATATTTTCTACCAATTTAAAATTAGTGTATAATATATAATTACAAATTAAATCCAATATATCTACATAGATATATACTATTCGATTATCGAAACAATTTTATTTGAATAAATTACATGTATATAATTTTTTTTTACATAATCGTACACAATTTATAACTAACATACGATGTATAATCATGTGTACTTATGTATAAATGTATTATATACATACAATAAGTATATCAATATACATATAATTGTATATAATTACATGATTATATATAATTATGTATATGATTATACATATACAATTTATTAATAAATTGTATATATGTATAACTTATATGTATAAATTATTTTAAAATTCTTAACATAATCACTTACAACCAATTCATTTCAAAACATTCAAACCAAATAAAATTAAACAATTTAAACTACCATAGGAAATCCTAACACATTCCCAAATTCCCAAATCATTATTATTCTAATTTGAGACACCGTTCCTTAGGTTAATCATAAGGAAATCATTGGTGTTTAATCTATCACGTCCAAACTCCAATCTCATCAATCAAGTGAGTATTCATATCCCCTTTTTATATCATTTCCTATTTGGGGGAAATCATGTGATACAATATATTCTATCATGATATTCTATTGTTATTTCATTTTCAATTCAATTCAAGACAGGTTATGTTATTACTTGCAATTACGTGAACATACTGTGATAAACTGGACGACAGTAAAACCCTAATTCAATCAATCAATCCTGGTATCAATGGTAGATCTACTGGTTTGGATAACCCACCCCACATGGCTTACGAGTGGTGATTATACCAGAGGCAATTAGTCAATCTATGGTGTTTGTGTGGAGTCTATTATATGCAAGTGTCAAGTCAAGGGGTTTATATTGTGTCGGTTTATCTATATGCTTCGCGGTTGCCATATAAGTCTTAATATTACCTTGTGAATTGAATTACAATCGATGGATCAATCAATCAGTATATATAAGTATATTCAAATCTGTGATTACTCACCAGCTAACTCGTTAGCTGACTTTATTTTCTCACATGATTTCAGGTTAAGCAAGATAGTGGACTTCTACCTGTTCATTTAAGACCTGGACCTAGTTAAAATAAAGGACATTTGCTATTTGTGGTTTCAATTGTTGTATTTGTGTATGTTGAACTTATATTATCATGTAATCTGATTGTAATATTATTTCCACTATTAGACAACCATGTGTTATGAACAATCCATCATTCCCTTGTCCGCTCCGATGATTCCGCCGTCGGTCGGGGTGTGACAGATTGGTATCAGAGCCATGGTTATAGGGAATTAGGTTATTAGAAATGGAATGACCTAGACTATAACTAGGTACCTTTACACATGAGTCCTCTCATGTATTTTATATGCATAGATAGGATTATATGTGCTTTACATGTTTATACTTGATTATGTGATTATATACTTTATGTGATTCTTCCTATACTTTGAAACTATCAATATACACACGAATCCTAACTCATATTCTAAGGCATTGTGTGCCTAATTCAAGTGATTTCAAACTCCAAAAACTCGATTGTTATTCATGGTTTTCAAATCTCGTCAAAGTCCGTGTCACACGACCGAGAACATGCAATGCTGGAAGAGTGGGATACCTGTATCTTAAGGTGTTCTGTCTAGGCAAGGTATTTCATACAACTTGATTACCTTACCTGGGAACCCTCGAGATGAGTATTCGCTTATAGGTACCCATGTCCTCGTGGTGGACGCAAACACTTTGATAAGTCAACGTATTCGTTTTGGTTTGCGAACCGAACGTTTACACTCCTAACCTCTCATTGTTATTTTAAACAATCTCATTAACGAATTTATTATTTTGAAAAGTTTTAAAAACCATTACCCGTTACTCATAAAGGTTTCTTCGTTCCTTATTATACAGCATGTCTTCTCGTCAAAACCGCACCCGATCTAGAAGCTCTGGCCGCAAGATTGCTGCTATAGTGGTACGTGCCGTTGCTGCGGTTATCCCAACACTGCTTACTCATTTGAACCAAGGCAACAATACTGCCCAAAACACAACTGCACCAAACACTGTCCAAAACCCAACTGTACCAAACCCTCCCAAAACTTGTACTTACAAGCATTTCAATTCTTGCAATCCCACTAAGTTTAGCGGAGCCGAAGGTGCCACTGGTCTTTTACAGTGGTTTGAGAGTATCGAGAACACTTTCCTCAATAGTGAATGCCCCGAGAATCTCAAGGTTCGCTACGCTACAAGTGTTCTTCAAAAGAGAGCACTCACTTGGTGGAATGGTGAGAAACGAACCCGTGGAACTGATGCAGCATTAGCATTAACGTGGGATGAAGTTAAAGAGCTTATGACTCGGGAATTCTGTCCGAGAAATGAAATTAAGAAATTGGAAGCTGAGTTCTGGGACTTAACTCAAGAAAGTGGAGAAAATCTAGCTTATACCAACCGATTTCATGAACTGAGTCTACTTGTTCCTCATCTGGTTACTCCTTTATCTCGGGCTATCGAGAAATACATCGGTGGTCTACCCATGCAAATTCAAGACATGGTGTGGGGTAGGAATCCTGCAACCTTGGAAGATACCATCCGGTTAGCTGCTCAGCTAACTGACAATCATGTCAAGGCTGGAACTCTGACTAGGAAGGGTGCTAAGAAGGTGATCGGGAAACCCTCAGCTGAAACCCCTAAGGAGGAAAAACCTGAACCTTCTCAAAACAGGAAGAGGAAGGCTAAATCCTAAAACTTTGCTGTGATTACCCCTGCTGTGCCAATAAATCAAGTCCCTCCAACTCGTCAACCAGTAGTCAACAACCAACCACCGATGAAAAAGCCATACACTGGACCTTTTCCGCAATGTGACCACTGCAAGTATCACCATCCTGCTAACGCCCAGTGTCGCCAATGCACAAACTGTGGTCGTTTCGGCCATACATTCAACGTGTGCAAGAATACTGCAAGGGTTCCAGTTACCACACCAACTGTTCAGCATACCCCGACAATCACACAAGCAAGAGCTTGCTACCAATGCGGAGATCCTAACCATTTCCGCAACCAATGTCCGAAGCTTCTCAAGGCCGCCCCTGCAGCACAAGGTCGAGCATTCAACATCAATGCCCAACAAGCCCAAGTTAGCAACGACGTGGTGAACGGTATGTTCCAAATTAATAATCAATACGCTTCGATTCTTTTTGACACCGGTGCCGATAAAAGCTTTGTATCCTTAGACTTTGAGCCATTACTTGCTAGCGCCCGAACTAAGCTAGATAACCCATTTACGGTAGAGATAGCTGACGGAAAACCCATTACAATTAATTCTGTTATTCCCGATTGTACCTTGAATCTAAGCGAGCACGATTTCCCTATCAATCTTATACCCATGCAACTGGGTAGTTTCGATGTTATAGTAGGCATGGACTGGTTATCAAAGAATCATGCCGAAGTGATTTGTCACGAAAAGACCATTCGTATTCCTCTCCCGACCGGAAGCATACTACAAATTTACGGGGAAAACCTTACAAGGGGCTTAAACTCATGTCTTGTACCAAAGCTCAAAAGTACCTCCGCAAGCATTATGTGGCTTTCTTAGCTCATATCGTGAAGGCAGATGAGAAACCTAAGAAGATTGAAGACATTCCGGTTGTTCGAGAGTTTCCTGAAGTCTTTCCCGAAGATTTAACTGGTCTTCCTCCCGTTCGCCAAGTTGAATTCCGAATCGATCTTGTACCTGGTGCAACTCCCGTGGCAAAATCTCCTTATCGACTTGCACCATCCGAGATGCAAGAACTTGCTAGCCAATTGCAAGAACTGTCAGACAAAGGATTCATCCGCCCGAGCTCATCACCATGGGGAGCTCCAGTCTTATTCGTGAAGAAAAAGGATGGCTCGTTCCGTATGTGTATTGACTATCGGAAACTTAACAAACTCACAATCAAGAACCGTTACCCATTACCCAGAATCGACGATCTATTTGATCAGCTTCAAGGAGCCACTCACTTCTCAAAGATCGATCTTCGTTCTGGTTATCACCAACTCCGTGTGCACGATGATGATATTCCAAAGACCGCTTTCCGAACGAGATATGGCCATTACGAGTTTACAGTGATGCCATTTGGGTTAACCAACGCACCGGCAGTATTCATGGATTTAATGAATCGCGTGTGCCGGCCATACCTAGACAAATTCGTGATCGTATTCATCGACGACATTTTGATATACTCCAAATCTAAATCCGATCATGAGAATCACCTTCGTCTAATACTCGAACTTCTGAGAAAAGAGAAACTCTACGCCAAATTCTCAAAGTGTGAATTCTGGCTTAATGAGGTTCAATTTCTTGGTCACATAGTAAACAGCAAGGGAATTCACGTTGATCCCGCAAAGATCGAGGCAGTAAAGAAATGGGGAGAACCTAAAACTCCTACAGAGATTCGTTCATTCCTTGGTCTAGCCGGATATTATCGACGTTTTATTCCTAACTTCTCAAAGATTGTTGTGCCACTCACTGCTTTAACCCACAAGGATAACCCTTTTTCTTGGGGGCCTGATCAAGAAAAAGCATTTCAAACCCTCAAGCAAAAGTTGTGTGAAGCACCGATTCTAACTCTTCCTGATGGAAACGACGATTTTGTTGTCTATTGTGACGCTTCAAAACAAGGTCTAGGTTGCGTTCTCATGCAGCGGGGCAAAGTTATCGCTTATGCTTCAAGACAATTGAAGATTCATGAGAAAAATTATACGACGCACGATCTTGAATTGGGTGCTGTAGTATTCGCACTCAAAATCTGGAGACACTATCTCTATGGCACTAAATGTGTTGTATTTACCGATCATAAGAGTCTCCAGCACATCTTCAACCAGAAGGAGCTTAACATGAGGCAACGACGATGGGTTGAACTACTCAATGACTACGACTGTGAGATTCGTTACCATCCCGGTAAAGCTAATGTCGTAGCCGATGCATTAAGTCGTAAGGGTCAAGTTATGCTTCAAAGTGTTACCATTCAAACCGACCTCTTGACCCGTATACTCGAAGCTCAACACGAATCAGTCACCGAGGGCAACATGTATGAAGAAATGTCATGCGGTGCTGAACTCCAATTGGAAACCAAGTCGGACGGACTACTGTATTTTCTAAATCGACTTTGGATTCCGAATCGCGATAATCTTCGAACAACCATCATGGATGAGGCTCATAAGGCTCGTTATTCTATTCATCCGGGAGCAGATAAAATGTTCATGAATCTTCGGAACCAATATTGGTGGCCCGGCATGAAGAAGGATATAGCCTTGTATGTATCTAAATGCCTCACATGTTCCAAAGTCAAAGCCGAGCATCAACGTCCCTCTGGATTACTCGTACAACCCGAGGTTCCATTATGGAAATGGGAAAGCATATCCTTGGATTTCATCACCAAGCTGCCTCGTACCGCTAGTGGTCACGATAGTATCTGGGTTATCATTGATCAATTGACTAAGTCGGCTCATTTCATTCCAATTCGGGAAGATTATCGAGTCGAGAAATTGGCTCGTATTTACATCAATGAAATAGTTAGTCGGCATGGTGTACCTTTAGATATTATCTCTGATCGCAATGGTCGTTTTATCTCTCGTTTCTGGCAAAGTCTTCAATCGTCTTTGGGAACTCAACTGAATCTCAGCACAGCCTATCACCCCCAAACCGATGGTCAAACTGAAAGAACGATACAGACCCTCGAGGATATGCTCCGGGCTTGTGTCATTGATTTCAGTGGATCGTGGGATTCTCATCTTCCGTTGATCGAATTCTCTTACAATAACAGTTATCATACCAGCATCCAGATGGCACCATTTGAGGCCTTGTATGGTCGGAAGTGTCGATCTCCCATCTGCTGGTCTGAAGTTGGTGAATCACAGATTACTGGTCCGGAATTGATACAAGAAACAACCGACAAAATTCATAAGATCCGTGATAACCTGGTCGCTGCTAGAAATCGTCAAAAGCATTATGCTGACAAAAGACGTAAGCCCATGGAATACAATGTCGGTGATCTCGTACTTCTTAAGGTATCACCTTGGAAGGGAGTGATTCGCTTTGGAAAGAAAGGGAAGCTAGCACATCGTTACGTGGGTCCATTCAAAGTGCTCGAGCGAATTGGGAAAGTGGCCTACAAGCTTGAATTACCCCAGGAACTTAGCAATGTACATCCGACGTTTCATGTGTCAAACCTCAAGAAATGTCTTGCCGATGAAAATCTCCACATTCCACTCGATGAAGTCCAGATTGATGAATCTATGCACTTTATTGAGAAACCTGTGGAAATTATGGATCGAGAAGTTAAACAACTCAAACGCAGTCGGATACCCATTGTCAAAGTTCGTTGGGAATCTAAACGTGGCCCAGAGTTCACCTGGGAACGTGAGGACCGAATGAAATCCCAGTACCCTCATCTTTTCGTTTCAGCCTCCTCGTAATTTAAATTTCGGGACGAAATTTCCTAAAGCAGGGAGACTGTAACATCGTGTATTTGTGATAAATAAAAAAATTAATTTTGTTTAATACATCAATGTTGAATTCAAAATTTCAATAATCGTAATAACAATAATAATAATAATAATAATAATAATAATAATAATAATAATAATAATAAAATAATACTACTATTGATAATAAGTAAGGATTATTAAATATATATATATATATATATATATATATATATATATAAACAAGTATTAAAAAATATTGATTTATAAGTCCAGGGGGTGAATATGCAATTTATGAAACTTAAAACCAAAGTTTGAACATAAAATAACAAGTTTGAAATCGCAGGGACCATTTCTGTAATTTTTAAAAACCGTCTTCCCACCCCGTTTTCCGGCGCGTCTCCGGCGAGACTCCGGCCGGTCTCCGGCGAACCAAATTAGCCAAAATTACTCGACTTCAAGCTACAAAACCGGTTCCATTGCGTTCGTGGATGAGATTCGAACCCAACCCAACCATTAAACACGTTTAATCATCAAAATAATCGGATCCAAAGCCTTCACATCGAACTCACTAAATTCCCGACAAGAAATCAAACAAATTATCAAAATTGAACCCACAATCACACCGAAAGTTTTCTTGGATCCAATTTAGATTGAATTCCAACAAAAACACGCGTTGAATCAGTCCACTAACGGCTAAAAATTCTTACTTTTATCTCGGATTCTAAACCGACAAAGAAACCCACTCAAACACTTATAATAAACAAAATTGAATTCATATAATCAAGCATATCTCAGTTCCGAACCTCTCTGTACTCTCAAATTCATCTAAAACACACACACACATCGAATTCGATCGTCACCTTCATCGCGACCTGCAACCCTTTCAAAACCCAACCTTCGATCGATCTTAATCAAAATTAACAACGGTCTTTGATTCCAGATCATCATACGAAGCTAACCTCAAGTTTAATTTGATTATTATCACTATTTGAGCATCAAACGATTACCCCACGAGCCGCGACCTGTTCTTGAAGAGTTCAACCTCAATCGAACATCGTACGGGTAAATTACACACACATACATACTCGATACATCATGGGGAACAAAAGCCCCATGATGTTCGAAGCTATCTAAGTCGAATTCATGCTCAATTTGAGCCTTGACCGATCTAGGGCTCGATTGGGAAATTGGGGTTCTGTTGGGTATGTCTAAAAGATTTAAAACCCAAGTGTAACCGCGGTTGTGACCTTGGTTCACTGGTCCCTGCACCCATTGCAATCCATGAGGTCCCGTGTTCGACCCCGGGCCACCTCAACCATTTTTTTTAAGGCCTTTAAAAATTCAGAAAAAAAAATTTCTAAAAATCATAAAAACATTTTTACACACACTAGAAATTTTAAAACAACCTAATTATTTTTCTGAAATTTATTTCAACATTTTAATTATTTATTTTAATTGTTTTAAATAAATAAAATAATTAATTATATTTTCTACCAATTTAAAATTAGTGTATAATATATAATTACAAATTAAATCCAATATATCTACATAGATATATACTATTCGATTATCGAAACAATTTTTATTTGAATAAATTACATGTATATAATTTTTTTTTACATAATCGTACACAATTTATAACTAACATACGATGTATAATCATGTGTACTTATGTATAAATGTATTATATACATACAATTAAGTATATCAATATACATATAATTGTATATAATTACATGATTATATATAATTATGTATATGATTATACATATACAATTTATTAATAAATTGTATATATGTATAACTTATATGTATAAATTATTTTAAAATTCTTAACATAATCACTTACAACCAATTCATTTCAAAACATTCAACCAAATAAAATTAAACAATTAAACTACCATAGGAAATCCTAACACATTCCCAAATTCCCAAATCATTATTATTCTAATTTGAGACACCGTTCCTTAGGTTAATCATAAGGAAATCATTGGTGTTTAATCTATCACGTCCAAACTCCAATCTCATCAATCAAGTGAGTATTCATATCCCCTTTTTATATCATTTCCTATTTGGGGGAAATCATGTGATACAATATATTCTATCATGATATTCTATTGTTATTTCATTTTCAATTCTATTCAAGACAGGTTATGTTATTACTTGCAATTACGTGAACATACTGTGATAAACTGGACGACAGTAAAACCCTAATTCAATCAATCAATCCTGGTATCAATGGTAGATCTACTGGTTTGGATAACCCACCCCACATGGCTTACGAGTGGTGATTATACCAGAGGCAATTAGTCAATCTATGGTGTTTGTGTGGAGTCTATTATATGCAATTGTCAAGTCAAGGGGTTTATATTGTGTCGGTTTATCTATATGCTTCGCGGTTGCCATATAAGTCTTAATATTACCTTGTGAATTGAATTACAATCGATGGATCAATCAATCAGTATATATAAGTATATTCAAATCTGTGATTACTCACCAGCTAACTCGTTAGCTGACTTTATTTTCTCACATGATTTCAGGTTAAGCAAGATAGTGGACTTCTACCTGTTCATTTAAGACCTGGACCTAGTTAAAATAAAGGACATTTGCTATTTGTGGTTTCAATTGTTGTATTTGTGTATGTTGAACTTATATTATCATGTAATCTGATTGTAATATTATTTCCACTATTAGACAACCATGTGTTATGAACAATCCATCATTCCCTCGTCCGCTTCGATGATTCCGCCGTCGGTCGGGGTGTGACACAGTCGCATGCCATTCGGATGCATGGACCTCCAGTCGCATAGCCCTAGCTAGGTGCAGAATGCAGTTCATCCCAAACTGCAGCTGCCAAGTTCGACCTCCAATCTCTTCCAAACCTCTTTTAAGCTCAAATAAGCCATTCTAAACCTTAGGGAAGCATACCACGACACCATTCAAGCACATACAAGCTCGGAAACAAACTCCAAACGCATCACACGCAAACACATCCAAATGGGTCAAACACACACACACATAAAACAGGTTTTTAGATGCGTTCCAGCCCCAAATCAGTTGAAAACATGTAAAAGAGGGGTCCTAGAACGCACACAAACAACACCGAGAAGTAGAGCTTCGTTTAGACCCGCTACGTGATGATTTTCACGCTCGAATCCACCCGAACCAAGCTTTTCTCCCTTTTCTCCTTCCCTTTTCCCTTGGCTGAGTTTTTGCAAGAATGGGGAGGGTGTGGGCTGCCCTACCCCTTTTATACCCCCACTCATCCAATTTTCTTCCCGTTTTGGCAAGTTTGGTCTCTCGACTTTGGACTTTTTTTCTTTTTTTTTTCATCGGCTTCAAAGAAAATATACGGGTGTTATATTTTGGCTCAAACATCAACACAAAATGTAGAGAGGGAAACTTAACTAATTTCTTCATTTTCTTTCTCTAGATCACCTCTGGTTGTTCGAATTGGCAGCGACGATTTGTTCAATGGAGTCGGTTGTTGGTAATAATTTCTAAACCGTTTTACAAGTCGGTGAAGTTCGAGGACCTAAATTGACAAGTCGACCAAGTTGGTTTAATATTCAAATTTACTTTGTTCTATCTATTTGATTAGATAAATATGGTTTGTTATTTTAGATAAAGTTTAAATCATATTAAAAGTCATAGATAGATAAGTATAAGCTAGATTATATAAACTCATGTTGGGGTGAGTTGTAATCAAGTTTTTTGAGTTAGTTTTTCTTGGTTATAATAAATCATTGGAAGTTAGTCACTTGATCTTGTTTTTTATGTTGATTCTGGACTTGAATTGGTATCAGAGCTTGGTTAATCAAGAGCCAAGTTCCAGGTACCTAGAATTGATACCAAGATCTGCAAGGAAGCTGATCGAATAGGCGTCATCGGGAAAGGGATCCAGGCCTATTCGCTTTGCCAAGAAGATCTAGGGTCATGTGAAGGCGTCAAGAGAGATCTGCGGGTAAACGATTGTTGCCGAGAAAAATCAAAGAATCCACCGCCTGCTAGCTTCAAGACACCGCTAGATCTACGTTCAAAGTCGGTGACACCATCGCAGCTTGATTAGGATCTAGTCGTCGATCTTGCTTATCAATTTTAGGAACCAAAGAACTATGGCCATATAATTTGCCGCCAAGAACATCAAGAAACTTTAGCAAAGCTATTCAAACAAGAGAAACCATTCAACATAGCCACATTCACGAACACCTTAGATCAAATTTGTTGATCATGATTAGAGACCAGAAGTTGTTGTTGTCATAAAAGAATCAAATCTGTTAGATCTACATCGCGAAAGCCCACTGATTGATCAAGTTTAGCGACCATCAGTTGTTATTGTCACCAAAGGATCAGTCAGCCGGTTTCTTAAGGTTTTTGTGAACATGCGTGGATTAAAGGAGAATGGGTTGTTTAAATATGTACACGGCTACAAGCCACAAGTCGATGGCGGGTGTAGTGGGTCATCAACAAATTGGTTGAGATCCAATATCATAGCTCTCCCGAGGAGGATGTGTTTCAACGATGATTCAAGAATTAAAGTTGAAGAGTCGCAATTATTGCTTGGGAAAAAGGACCTTGGTGGTACGGTGTATCGAACCCAAGAAAAAATAAGTGAAGATGAAGGAACTAAAAGAACCAGAAAAACTTAGCTAATGATTAAATTCAACTATTACCAAGGATCAAGTTTAAAGAGATGAAAAGTTGCTTGGAGAAAAAGGCCTACTAATACGGTTTAGAAATTAGGGGGGTGATCATTATTGGCAATAATTTCTAACCCGTTTTACAAGTCGGTGAAGTTCGAGAACCTAAATTGACAAGTCGGCCAAGTTGATTTAATATTCAAATTTAGTTTGTTCTATCAATTTAAATATGGTTTGTTATTTTAGATAAAGTTTAAATCATATTAAAAGTCATAGATAGATAAGTATAAGCTAGATTATATAAACTCATGTTATGGTGAGTTGTAATCAAGTTTTGAGTTAGTTTTTCTTGGTTATAATAATCATTGGGAGTTAGTCAATTGGTCTTTTTTCTTTATCGATTCTAGACTTGATCGGTTTGATTCTGGTGGAATGCAACGAGTTTGATTTGGTGATTGCATCTGATAAAGGAAACTTTTGACCTCTGGTTGTTAAAGGAAGAAGAAGAAGAAAGAAAGAAAATGAAGAAGAATAAAGAAGAAGATAGAAAGAAAAAATAAGTAGTTCTTAAACTTATTTAAGTGATATGACGACAATACATCGCAAGATCTGATTAAACTATGGTAGTATTATTATGTATTAAATTCAATATCAATGTTTTTATTAATTATTCAACTTTGCTAATTATAATTTTATGTAATACACGCATGTATTTGCTTTATGTAATTATACTTCACCTGATCTAATGTTTATTAATTTATATTAGCTTCTACAGTGGCTTAAAAATAGTAATAAAAATAATTAAATGATGATTAAAAGAACATTAACCATTACATATGTTTTTTGTTAAAAAAATATTGAGTTGGCTGAAGCAAAATGCCCCTTAAACAGCATTAACCATTACTCATGGTCTCATAATTATACTATTTCTAATACCAATATATCTTTTCTTTTATTTTAAAAATATTATATGAACCTTTTTATTCCTATTCATAACACTATCAAAATATATGAGTAAACAAAATGGCCTTAAGTTTTGGTGATAATTAGGTCACCCATCGGGTCCAAATTTGAAATTATTGGGTCCTGCTGGGGACACCGCAGGTGTTTTTGGGGAGAAACCGAATCAAAAGGTCACGGTTTGGTCAAACCGTGACACTTTTGGGAGAAACCGGATCAAAAGGTCACGGTTTGGCCAAACCGTGACATTTTGAGATATTTTTTTGAATCAAAAGGTCACGGTTTGCCAAAAGGTCACGGTTTGAGATATTTTTGAGAAATTTTTTTTTAGTAGTGAAATAAATTAAATGGTATTTTTTCAGAATTGAAATACATTAAAAGAACTTAAATTGCGGTCACGGTTTCTGTATCAGTCAACTCACACCGCGTGACAACAAAACAACAAAAGACACTGATAAAGTGAAAACCAGTCAGCAAAAGGTCACGGTTTGCCCTAACCGTGACCTTTTTGTCATCCGCATTGTCTAATACGGATGAGTAAATCCATCAGCATTGATCTTCTATCAGCCGCATTAGTGTTTGATCATCAGTATTAGTCAATGCGGATGAGCAAGCACTTGGCGCATTTGTTGCTGGTCATCCGCATTAGTTAATGCGGATGAACAAATGCCTTGTCTGCATATCATCGGTTGTCCGCATTAACTAATGCGGATGAACAAATACTTGTCAGCATTTGTTCTTGGTCATCCGTATTGACAAATGCGGATAGCCGACACTTATACTTTTTCTTTTATGCAGAAACTTCTTTATCCACATTTCTTCTTGGACTTAGGGAGATTTCCAGCAGACTAACCATCCACCTCTTGAATTGACATGTATGATCCTTTCAGGGTCCAACGATACTCCCCCTAAGGATTATATAGCCTAAGTACTTCAAAGGTTTGAGGGTGGATGAGGTTGTGAAGATTCTGCTAGGTCTTGTGCAGCAGGAGGAGATGACACAGGAGTGTGAGTACATATCATATTTTATGATGACACAAGTTTACACCCAAGTTTATGTGTTGATTTCATCTTTTCAAAAGAAATGCGGTTGAGGAAAACAAATGCGGATGAACATAAATTTTGTCCGCATTAGTTTTGCATACTTAAAATTTGGTGGTGAGACTAATGCGGTAGAGTGCTTTTGTCCGCATTAGTTTTTCACTTGTGTTTCAGTTCACAATTGATGTTTATAAGTTAGTTTGTAAGTGTTAGTTTGTTTGTTATATATGTACGTAATACTAAAAATTTAAATAAAAGAAAATTTGAATCCTATAAAAATATTAGAAGTTACAGATTGAATAAAATATCTTACATTTATATTATAAAAATATTAAAAAAATTAAATATTAAAATTTGAATCCAATATGTCACGGTTTGGCCAAACCGTGACATATACACCACCAAAACCAAAAAACTCACTCCCAATAATTAACCCAATCCCGAGATGCAGAACTTTTTCTGAAGCCTAATATGTCACGGTTTGACCAAACCGTGATCTTTAGGCTTCAATATGTCACGGTTAGCCCTAACCGTGAACGTTTGATGTGGTATACCCTAAAAAATGAGCGGTGTATGCAGAATTTCTTAAATTATTAGATGAAGACTCATACTAATTAATAATAGAACAACGTATCAAATGAGTGCTGATTGAAAACTTATTTATTAAAATGGATGATTTGAAAAATGATTATTAAAATGGATGTTTTTGTAAAACTTTTTGCTTCTCACTCATAATGTTATTGGATAAGCCAACTTACATTTTTCATCATACGCCCAAGGCAGTCTCCATATGCCCAACTTTATGTTATTTTTCCCAAGTACGGCCACTGATACGCCGCCCGGCGTATACGCCCATAACCAGCGTATGATATGCCGGTATGCTTCTAATTGTGCATTTTCTTTTAACTTTTGATATTTACATATTCAATCATTGTATTTTCGTGTTTTGCTTATTTACATCCAAATAAGTCTCCTTTAGCTCCAAACACATATAATTCAAAACACAAACAACTTGAACTTGTTCCACCATAATCATGATGTAACATCAAGCATTTAAGTTAATTAAATACTGAATGATCGCCACACGATCAGCTACTAGTAGTTGTGAAACTGATAATTGTGGTAATGGGGAATCAAGTTTGCACAAATTAAAATTGGTTTGTTGGATAAGAAACTAGAAAAGTGCGGTGTGATTGGTGGTGGATAGGATAGGTAAATTGACGATGATAGTGGTGTGAAATGAAGCGAAAAGAAGGGGGGGGGGGGGGGGTGGGATAGGACGCCCCACCTATAATGTGAGAGGACCATATTGTATATTTGTAAAAGAACTATATTGTAACTTTAAACCTAATGCTTGACGTATTAGTACTTCATGCTTAAAACAATTGTACCTTGTCACTGTTCAATGAGCAGTGAATTTGTGCACGACACAAAAATTACTTTTATTAATAAGTAGTTGAATTCCTCCGCATGGTACAATAAGATTCGAGCATTTATAAAACATAAAGTACTTTTTTTATAAAACAATAAGATTCGAGCATTTATAAAACATAAAGCTAATAACATGTGTGCAAGCGCAAACATAAAGTGACGAGTTACAAAATTACGTTGTTATTAACATATAAGGGTTGGACTCTATGTATAGCAGTTACTTTTGTTATTTGTAAGATCTTCATCAATACTTGGATAAACATAACAAGAACACAGTTCAATTTAGAGAAAAAAGTATATATTAAAACGTAAATAAAATAAATAAACAACCAGTATATATCTATAATTCTATAAAACGTTATATATCTAAAATTACAGAACAAAAACAAGTTGTATTTTGTTCATGCCCCTGCATTTTATCGCCGATGTAGTAACATAGAAGATTCATATGTGGACCGGCCAATGAGGAGATTTAACGTAAGTGGATCACGCCCATCTATTATTATTTAGTTTCCTAACCATACTATTTATTATGATTTCAATTGTTTATTTAGTATATATTTTCTATTGTTGTATGTTGCTATTAAATAATTGGTTTTCTGTTTTAAACTTCTACTTTTGGTTACACAAACTATATATAAACTTTAATAATGATATGAAAAATATAAGCACATGTGTGATACGTAATAAATATAAAGTTGATAATGATATGAAATATATATATATATATATATATATATATATATATATATATATATATATATATATATATATATATATATATATAAACACGTATATGAGATGAAGTTATTGTCTAGAAAATACTTTTATATGTAGAAGTTTGTGGGTGTAATTACAAATGACGTGCATCTTTTTGGTTTTTCGTTGGAGATGCTCTAACCGTCTCGAAAAAGAAAGGTAATAAAAGTTGGGTGTCATGTTCAGGTTCCACCTATCAGATTAAGAGACCCACGTTTAAAATGGTTCCAAGTAATTCCAAAACTACAATAATGTCACATGATCACCAATAATCGTGTCAAATGTCACTTCCAATCACCACACAATCATACTCGTACTAAATTGTGTTTTCAGTTTCGCATTATTTCGAAACAATATCTTATTATTAAACCAATAATTCACGTACTTTCTAATCATACTTTTAACGATACTATTTTGTTTATGGAATTTAAATAACTAAACTCTTTAACCATCTATGAAGGTTGCTTTTACACACCTTAGTATCATTATGTCATAATCCAGTTAGGGGCTGTTTGTTATGGGGCTGACCCGGCTGACCCCGCTGACCGGCTGACTCGGTCAGCGGGTCAGCCCGTTTGATTTCGGGAAACTGCGCAGCTGACCAGGTCTCATTGCTGACCCGGTCCTTAAAAAAACAATCGCTGACCAGGCTGACCAGCCTTCCCTTCACCTCCACAACCCCCCTCCCCTGCGCGACCCTCGGCCACCATCCGTCCGGGGACCCTCGGCCGACCCTCGGCCTACCCTCGTCGGAGAAGCAAGTGGCGGTAGCGGTGGTGGTGGTGGTACGATTGATTCAGCAGTGTGTGTGCTACCTGATTGTTGATCGTGTTTTAGCTTCGATTGTTGATCGTCTCCATCGTGAATTATGAGAGTGTCTTCTTCGTCTTTGTCAGATTGCTGAGATGTTTGATCATGAAGGGGCGATTTATGTGTATCTAGGGTTTCGGAATGTGGGGTTTGTAGGGGTGGTGGTCGTTGGGGTTCAGTGGGTTTTGGATCTTCTTCGTGAGGTTGAGAATCGGAGGGACTACCGGTGACAACCATGGCTACAATCGGTGACTAGGGTCCTTCGGCTTTCAATATTCAAGAACAAGTTTCAATATTCAAGTATATATCTGCAAGGGACACCTAAAAACTTTATAAAGCCCTATTCGTTCAAAAAAATAAAATAGGTATTTAAACTCATTGTCCGTCAGGTGGATTGCGGTGGTGGTGGTGTGAATCGATTTGGTCAGACGCATACCAAATCAAACAACCAAGTTTCAGTCAGACGCATACCCAGTCAGAACTTACTGGGTCAGCTTTTGACTCAGTCAGATCTTACCCAGTCAGTTTTATCAAACAGCCCCTTAGTTCTTAATGATTTGTACCCTAATATTAAGGAATTGGTGGTGACTCTTCTAAGTGTGCCATATTAGATGTGCCATATCAAGGGATTGGTGGCGACTCTTAAGGATAATTGTTGTCTGAATGGACTATTTTTTTCAAATTAGATTCATCATAATTTTTTCCAGTTACACTTGTCAATGGAAATTTGTCGGAACTCTTTGCACTTTCAAAAGACGTATTACCACAAATAAGGTTTTTTTAGAAAAATGATTCCCAATGTTAACCTTTCAGACTTTTATCAGTCGGAAATCCCGTCGGTTGTTTGTCATAAGTCCGTCTAAAGTATTTCCTATACGCACACACTATGTCGTTTTTAAGAATTGCAAACACACAACAGGGAAATTTACTTTAAACAACTTATGTCGTACACCACTTGTCTCTTAAATCTATAATTGTAGTGTTGTGTTTCAGATTACCGACGTTATTCCGTAGAACTGTTGAACTTGATAGAAAGCCGTTGGTAACGTGCTAGTCGGAAATCTGTCACAAATGTATTAGCAGTATTCCATTTGAAAACAAATTCCCATGAACTTTTTCTCGACGAATGCACCTCAGTAACTACTATCACCTTACGGATATCTAAGGGTGTTGGGGGTACCCATATCACACCCATCATACTACACTACACTACACACCCACCAATCAAAACATACCACATCATACCACAACAATTTGAAGGGGGGAGATTCTCACCAAACTACACTACACCATTTCTTTATTAAAAAATACTTTATTAATAAAAATAAATTATAAATTATAAATATAAAAAATACATTAAATAATTTTCTTAATAATATGACAATATTAAAACTAAAAATCTACAAATTAAACTCTCAACCACGTATCAGGGCAATTTGACGCTTCCGTTCAAGAACGTTCTTCAACGTCGGTTCGGGGGCATCGTCATGTGGCTTAAGAAAAATCTCCATGTCCTAATCTAACGTTTCGCGAAACAACGTTTCTCGTTTTAAGTCGAGTAAGACCAATTTAGATTAGTTTAGGTTAATAATTATTTTAACAATTAGGCCACTTAATAAAATCTTGTAAACTCAATTACCTAAATAATACCTAACAACCATTTCATTACACTAAGGGGCTGTTTGGAAGGGTCTGACTGAGCCTGGTCAGACGCGAGCGTCTGACTCGGTCAGACCTGGGGTGTTTTGTTGCTTGCCTCTTACCGGAGATCACGTCTGACCCGAGCTCCTACCCGGTCAGACCTCAACCATAGTCTGACCCGTGGTCAGACGTGAAGGTGGAGTGACGGGCGGTGGTGCTTGCGGTGGTGCTTGCGGTGGTGGTCGGCAGTGGTGCTTGCGGTGGCGGTGGTGCTTGCGGTGGTTCAGATCTGTGGTGGTCGGCGGTAGTGCTTGCGATGGTGGCCGGCGGTGGTGCTTGCGGTGGTGGTCGCCGGTGGTGGTGGTCGGCGGTGGCGGTGGTGCTTGCGGTGGCGGTGGTGCTTGCGGTCGGCGCTGGTGCTTGCGGTGGTGCTTGCGGTGGTGCTTGCGGTGGTAGTCTGACCCGAGAGGAGAGAACCGAGAGGAGAGAACCGAGAGGTGAGGGTGCTTTCGGTGGTGGTCGGCGGTGGTGCTTGCGGTGGCGGTGGATGATGATGATGATTGTGGTTGTGGTGTTTGTGGTTTAACAGAGAGAGAAGAAAGTGAGAGAGAGACGGTGATGTTTGTGGTTGTGGTGTTTGTGGTTGTGGTGTTGGTGTTTTAAATTAAAAACTTTTCTTTTTACAACCAAACACAATTATTCGTTCAGACCTCTTACTGGTTCAGACCTCTTACTGGTTCAGACCTCTTACTGGTTCAGACCCTCTTATTCATTCAGCACTTATTCAATCAGATGTTGCCAAACAGCCCCTAAGCTTTACAACATTACACCATTAACCACCTGATTAACAAACACTTGTACTACATTTTATAAAATTACAATATCAGCGGAAATTGAAGGGTTGATTAGTTCGGTCACTATTTGTCCGTGGTTACAGACCACATCTCTCAAATTTTATTCTAAGCAACCCTAAACCTTTAATTTAAGCATTTATATTTAAAATATTTTTTCATGATTTTACTTTATTATTTGATTATTTGCTATATTATTCAAATGTTGGCTTGAAACTTGTTGGTTGAATGTTTTGTTAATGGTTCTTGATTAGCATACTAATAACAAAATAGATTGGAGGCTTCTAATTTATTTCTTGAGGAAGTTAATTCTTGAAAAAAAAACATAGAAATCTTAAACATGAATGATTACTACATTAGTGAAAAACATCAAGATAATGTAATAACTAAATTTAAAAACAACAAATCCAGTAGAAAGCAATTATAGCGATATTGTACTTTTTATTTATTTTTATAGCGATTGCCGTACTTTTATTATATTTTTTTATTGTGTGACCCGACCCGAATACAACTTGAAATACATTAATATTTAGCAATACAAAATCGTCCTCTAAAAATTCTGGACTCCATGAAAAAAATTTACGCGCCCGTCACTGTTCGAGTGTTGAGCATGATTGGCTAGACACCTTAGCCGCATTGAGTCCTCTGTAAAGAAATCAACAAGAAGAGTTGTTGAATGATGAGCGGCGGTTTCAAATGAGCAATCGATCATCAGAACCCTAAAATGGAGCTTCTAATTTAAAGACAAAAACTTTGTTGAAATGACATAGCAGCCCTCCATAATCTCCAGAAGACAGCAAAGACCCACGAACATATAAACCTGCACAAACTTAACCCAGAAATAAGAAACCTTTGATTTGAAAATGAAATACCTTTTTAACACCCCCCCTCAAATCAAATGGTAAACATGTCAATCATACCAAGTTCTTTACAAAAAAACTTGTGTTGACTAATATCCAAACCTTTTGTAAAACCATCAGCCTTTTGAAAGGCAGATTTTATGCTTAAAACTTTAATAATTCCTTTAGCAACCTTTTCTCTAAGAAAGTGTAAATCTAACTCAAAGTGTTTTGTTCTTTCATGAAAAACAGGGTTGGCTGCTATAGCAATAGCAGCCTCATTGTCACAAAAAACTTTTACAGGTAATGTGATTTGAAGTTGTAACTCAGATAAAAGATTTTGTAACCACATAACTTCACAAACCACAGAGCATAAAGCTCTGTATTCAGATTCAGCCGAGGAGCGAGAAACAATAGCTTGTTTCTTGCTTTTCCAAGAAATAAGAGAGTCTCCCAAATAAACACAAAAACCCGTCACAGATCTACGGGAGATAGGACACTTGCCCCAGTCAGAATCAACATATGCGACCAATGATAACTCATCATTTTTCTTAATCAAAATACCACTACCAGGGGATAGCTTTAAGTATCGCAATAATCTTAAAGCAATCTGAAGGTGGGCATTAGTTGGGGCATGCATAAATTGACTAAGATATTGAACAGCATAACTAATATCGGGACGAGTCAAGGAAAGATAAATTAACTTTCCAACAAGTTTTTGATACCCAGAAATATTTTCTAGAACAAGATCTGTAGACTTGGTTTTTGAGGATATAACAAAACTTTGTTCAATAGGAGTATTAACTGGTTTACACCCAGAATATCCAAACTCATTTAACAATTCAAGACAATATTTTCTTTGATTTAAATTAATTCCATGTTCAGAATACAAAACTTCTATGCCCAGAAAGTACTTAAGGACACCTAAGTCTTTTATTTTGAAGTCCTGATTCAGAAAAGCTTTTATTTTGTCAATTTCATTTAAATCATTTCCAGTTATAATCATGTCATCAACATAAACAAGAATAACAACAAAAGTGGATGCATTAGATTTAATAAACAAAGAATGATCACATTGACTTTGCACATATCCATGATTGCATAAAACACCAGTCAACTTTTCATACCATTTGCGAGGGGCTTGTTTGAGCCCATATAGAGACTTTATTAACTTACACACACGGGTTTCAGATTTAGAATAATAACCTTCGGGAGGTGTCATATAGACATCCTCGGTTATACTACCATATAAGAAGGCATTGTTTATATCAAGTTGAAATAGAGACCAGCCATGGTTAACAGCCAAAGTGATAACAGTTCTTATGGTTACCATTTTGATAACCGGAGAAAATGTTTATTAAAGTCTAAGCCTTCTCTTTGACTGTAGCCTTTGGCTACTAACCTGGCTTTATATCTCTCTATTTCACCATTAGATTTATATTTAATTTTATAAATCCATTTGCATCCTATAGGTTTTCTACCAGCAGGTAAGTCAACAAGTTCCCAAGTTTTATTTTTGTGAAGAGCTTCCATTTCAAGATTCATTGCATGCACCCAATTTATATCTTTAACAGCTTCATTAAAACAGGAAGGTTCAACAGACTTATTCAGGTTGGAAATAAAGCATAAATTTTCCTTAGATAAATGAGAGTAATTAACTACTTTTTCTAACCCATATTTAACTTTCCCTTCAATTATGTAGTCTTGCATCTTTTTAGGAAGAGTAGATTGCCTAGAGGATCTCCTTGGCTCAACAGGGACAGAATTGGGACCCTCAGAAGAGTCAATCTCTTCATTAGTAATACCAAAATCACCAGCCAAGCCACTATCTGAATTGGATGAGGTGGAGGGTTGCTGGTTTGATAACTCAGCTTCGCCATTCACACCTTCCATTTCAGCAGGCTGCTGAGAGTTAGCAAAACTTTGAGACATCACCCTCTCCTCATCATCGGGAACATTTGTACTTGAGATGTTTTGGATGTCGATATTGTCAAAAAAATTAAGGTTATTTAAGTTTTCATTAATAGTTCTAAAGTAAGATTTATCATTTGGATTTTGTTTAAAAGGAAAAACTTCTTCATAGAATTTAACATCTCGAGAAAATAAGCTGATTTTATTATCTAGACTCCAAAGTTTATACCCTTTTTTTACATTAGAATATCCAATTAAAACACATTTTTCAGAACGACTTGAAAATTTGTCATGGTTATGAAGTACAGTACAAAAACAAAGACAACCAAAACTTCTCAAGTGATTTAGAGAGGGACTAAAGCCAAACATAACCTCATAGGGACTCTTACCTAATAAGACAGAAGAAGGGGTCCTGTTTATTAAATATGCAGCCGTTAGTACGCATTCAGACCAAAAATTTAAGGGAACACCTCCTTGAAACATCAAGGACCTAGCAACATTGAGAAGGTGTCTATGCTTCCTTTCCACTATGCCATTTTGTTGAGGGGTATGAGTGCAAGACGTTTGATGAATTATCCCTTTTGATTCAAGGAAAGATGTTACTTGTTTATTTACAAATTCAGATCCGTTGTCACTTCTGATAGTCTTAATGGATTTGTCAAACTGAGTTTTAAATAATGAGAAAAATTTTGTTATACATTCATAGACCTCATCTTTTGTTTTTATAAGATAAACCCATACAGACCTTGAAAAATCATCAACAATTGTTAAGAAATATTTGAAACCTTCTTTACTAGGGACTTTATATGGACCCCATAAATCAAGGTGAACAAGTTCACCAATTTCTTTAGAACAGTGATTACTAAGTGGAAAGGGAGCACGATGTTGCTTGGCTCTATGGCATATTTCACAAGGAGATGGAGCAATTTTATCATTAATTTGAAGAGAATCTTTTAGAACAGATAAGACATGATCAGCAGGGTGACCTAACCTATTATGCCACATATTCACCTTAGACAAGTTGCTGAAACAGACAGGAACAGAGTTTTGATCTTTGTCAAAAAAATAGAGACCATCGAATTGACTACCAGTCGCCTGGACTTTCTTTGATTTCAAATCCTGAATGTAGCAGGAATTTTCATTAAATATAATTTCAAGATTGTTATCCCTAGTTAGTTTAAAAACAGATAGGAGGTTGACATAGAATTCAGGAACAACAAATACATCAGTCAGCATAATACTATTTGTTAATTTTAGATTCCCAATTTTTGTAATTTTAGCACATGTGCCATTAGGGTGGCTAACAGTCATATTGTATTCAGATACGTCGACACAATTAATCATGTTTTTGTCAGATTTTATCATGTGTTGATTTGCTCCTGAATCAACCACCCAACCATTTTCAAATCTAGAATTGGACAAAGATGAACATCCAAAGACACCTAAGGATGACTGAACTAGACATGATTGATCTGATAACTTACCTCCTGTACCAGGGGTGTCACCAGATTTATCATTAATCAGACCAATAAGTTTAGCGATTTGCTCCTGTGACAAGGTCAAAGGAGATGAAGATACAGCAGCAGTTTTAGCATTGGATGAGGAGGCACCATTAAAATTCCCAGGTTTATTGGTCTGATTATTGATTTTTTTCTTGTAATTTGGAGGATATCCAACAATCTCATAACATCTATCAACAGTGTGACCCAACAAATTACAATGAGTGCATTTTAGATTCAGATTCGGTCCTCTTCCAACCCTTTTTTTATTGTCAAAGGTCTGGTTTGGTTTAGAAAAGAAGCCAAGATTTTGACCTTTTGGTCCAGAGGAGGATCCACCATTTCGGTGGGATTCTTCTCTGGAAACAATTGAGAAAGCAGTTTTAATTGTTGGAAGAGGATCTCTTGTTAATAGACTAGATCTAACAGGTTGGTATACATCATCAAGACCCATAAGAAATTGCATAAGTTTGATGAGATGATTAAAATCATTGAACTCTTTAGATGCATTGCAAGAACAAGAAGGGAGTTGTATGATGGCATCAAATTGTTTCCACATAGTGTTTAGTTTGTGATAGTATTCAGAAACAGATGAGCCATTTTGAGACACAGAGTTTATCTTTTGATACAAGTTATAAACGACTGATCCATCAATTTTATCGTACGTTTCCTTCAAATCAGTCCAGACCTCTGATGCAAGTTTTGAGAACACTTGGCCAACATACAACTCCTCTGATATAGAGTTCAATATCCATGACAGAACCACAGAATTACATCTATCCCATTGATTTGCAAGTATAGGGTCAGTTTTAGATTTTTCACATTTACCATCAATGAATCCAAGTTTGTTTTTAACTTGTAAAGCCAATTTTATTGAACTAGCCCATACAGTGTAATTTTCAGTTCCTTTTAGTTTCATTGTAACAATGGTAAGTGTGTTAATATCGTTAGCATGAAGATACAATGGATCACACACATCAAGTTTACTAATCTGAGTACTCGAAGCAGTAATATTAATGACAGGACCAGAATCAGCCATAATGACAAAGCAAGAAATGAATGATAGCAAGCAAGCACACGCAAGAAGATCAACCAAGAGCCAGAGCCAGGTTTTCACACCTTTCACAGGAAGGCAGATCAAGGATTACCTCAATATGATATGAAGACACACAACAAAGTAAATTCACATAGTGATGCACACAGTGGATAACAGATTTATCACAGATCACAGATTGCTGGTACCCCTAACCCAGCCAAAACAATATGTCTAACAAAGCAATAATAACAATAACTAGAGGAGAAAATAATGAAACGATCTCACCCAGGTTAGTGTGTTCCAATCTTTTAGCAGAGCAATGAGAGCCGACTTCTTAGGTTTACAGTCGCGTAGCACCACCCAAGTTAGTGTGTTCTTTAACTTTAGCAAAAGACCTAGGGTTTCAGCCCTAGAACATCAAACAGAGCAGGGGTCTGCTGCGAACCAATCGACAATGGAGTCTCTGTCGACGGGGGTTCGAACAACGAGCACCACCCAAGAATCAAACAGCTAGCATGTAATTTTAGCACAGCGGCGGCGATTCCGACTCACACCGCGGCGGCGATGTGTTGTTGTCGAAACAGCGAGCCAGCGACAGGGGTCCTTCAATCGGTCGATGGTGAGGAACCACACACAGAACCCTTCAATCGAGTTTTTGTAAAGAAATCGTTGTTGGTGAGGCTAATTCGAACACACAGATTGTGGCGGTTGTTGCAGTTGCAGCGGCTAATTCGAAGAAGAATAGGATGATTGTTCAGCTGAAGAAATCGGTTCAGATTAGGTGAGGGGTTCGAACAACAAGATGGAACCAGAGAACCACAGCGGAAGACGATGATATCAGAGACCAAGCTCTGATACCATGTAAAGAAATCAACAAGAAGAGTTGTTGAATGATGAGCGGCGGTTTCAAATGAGCAATCGATCATCAGAACCCTAAAATGGAGCTTCTAATTTAAAGACAAAAACTTTGTTGATATGACATATCAGCCCTCCATAATCTCCAGAAGACAGCAAAGACCCACGAACATATAAACCTGCACAAACTTAACCCAGAAATAAGAAACCTTTGATTTGAAAATGAAATACCTTTTTAACATCCTCACGATCGAGCCCACTCTCTCCCCTCTTAGTGTGTGAGTATGTGGTTAAAACTTAAAAAGAATAAAGGAACTTTCAAAGTAATTCACATGAGATGCCCAATGAGCAACTGCCACGTAATCTCCTACAGCATCCCATAATTTAGCTTAAAAGGATCTCACTTCATTCTGCAACTCGATCAGTTCTGCTCCATTTGTGGTTTCTCTCGAGGAATCTTGTTTCCTTACAACGCGTAAGTTCCAATTCCTCATCACATTCTTTATTTCAATTCATGTTTTCGCTTCCTTAAAACGAGTATTTTGTTATTATTACTACTACTACTACTATCTATATATTATTCTTCTAATTATTATTTAAGATCTAATATGTAAATAACAAACCTTCTTCAAGATGAAAATGAACTATTAAAAATACAAGAAAGTAACGATGGTTGTGGGGGTGGTGTGCTATTAGTTGCGACAGGTGATGGCTAATCGTGGTGGCGGGTGTATGGTAGTAGTGGTTATGATCAATGTTTTTAAAACCGGACCGGAAAGCGAACCGGACGGCCTAGAGGTTCACTGGTCGGACCGGTCGGACCGGATTACGAACCGGATGACGTCATAAATATTTAAAAAAATATAAAAAATTCCAAATATTTATAAAACTACAAACACATACCATTCAAGTAAACATAATCCAATTTAGCAAAATACAACAACCCAAGTTTAAACAAACATAAACCAAAACAAAATACAACATCTAAAGTTTAAACAACCATAAATCAAATAGTGGTTCGCCAATAATATTAACGAACCGGTGTTTCTTAATCCAAAACAACATCCAAAATACATACCATTCAAGTAAACATAATCCAAATTAATGAACCGGTGTTCCTTAATCCATATCCAATAATATTTTTCTATTAAAATAAAAAAAAAATTTTCAAAAAACCGGTTCAACCCGGTTCGCCGGTTCCGGTCGGACCGGTCGACCGCACGAACCGGCCGGTTCAACCGAAAACGACCCAAAACCACCGAACTGAACCGGCATCCTCACCAGTTCCCGGTCGAACCGGTCGGTCCGGTCCGGTTTCGAAATAATTGGTTATGATGGTGCGTGATGTGGATATGCAATGATAGTGGTGTTGAGTGTTTATGGTGTGTGATAGTAGTTGGTACGTGATGTACAAAATATGAGTGACACAACGTAGTAGGTGATTGGTTGGTTAATGATGGCGCTAAAACAGGTGAATGTAGTTGGTGTAGTGGTTGTGAGTGGTTCTTGAGGATTGGTACGTGGTGATTAGTGGATAGGCAGTGGCGGATCCAAGGATCTTTTGTCATAGTTTCCCCTCTTCGTATGTTTATAACTAAACTTTTTTTTGTCTGGTTGAATCATGAAAATTATTTTTGAAGGATTGATTTGGATTATCTAAATATTTTGGAGTTTTGGGTGTAGAAATTAGGTTTTATAAAGCATTTGTGATTTAATTTGGTTAGTATGAGTTTTGAAATATGTATTTAATTTTGTTCCTATGGTTTGAAGGTGGTTATAATTGCATATTCAAATTTTTATTAGTGATTTTGAAGGTTTTTAGTATAAACACTTTCTTTGCATACTCATTGAATGTTATATAGTTAGAGAAGTACTTCAATGGAACCAAGTAAATAACTTTTATTTTAACTATTAGTAAATTACTCATATAAGAAAGTGTAAACTTGGACTAAAGTAGTTCTCTCAAGTAAATTATAATTATCTTGCATATATTTATGTCACTATCGTCAAAATAAAAAAATCCTTAAATCTAACGTATGTTCAGTAACTCTATCGACAAATTAAAATTAGTGAGAGAAAAAAATGTGTGTAGCAGACAACCGTCTTATGGAAATACTATGGTGTGAACCATACTCTAATATTCATTAGCACACTTAATATTGACTTTTAACAATCCAAACAGGTAGTAATCAATCAATCTAAATCATGTATTCATGTGGGCTAAAATTGGGCATATCGATCTAAAAAGTTGATTTAAGTGGTTAGTAGGCTTACCTAGATAATTAAGGTGGATTTATTGGTTTGTTTAATCGTTCTAATGAAGTCAAATATTTTACCTTTAAAAGGTTAAAAAGAAATTTGTCACTGGTCACAGATTATTTTTGAGTGTCATTATAAAATTACTTTTTTGTCACTCACATCTTTATCTAAGAATTTAGACCATATAATATTGTATACAAAAAAACTACTGGGTCTCACGTGACTCCTTCATGACTACTTTGGTCTGCCCTTATATATATATATATATATATATATATATATATATATATATATATATATATATATATATATATATATATATATATATATATATATATATATATATATATATATATATATATATATATATATATATATATATATATATATATATATATAATATATATATATATATATATATATATATAATATATATATATATATATATAGGTAGAGGTTCAACTAAAAATAATTAGTTGCTTAAGTAGGCTAAGAAGGAATAAGGAGATTACATGTGTCACTCTTCAAATTAGGGTTAAAGGGCATTATGGTCATAAAACACATTCATTAGTCCCTTTTGTATTTTATCAAAATACAGCACAAATTCGAATGTAATGTGCTGTTTTATTAAATACATCAAATCATCATACTACATACCCCCTTTCTTCTTTATTTTTGGACTGTTAATATGTGTGTTCATCACAAACTCACAACTGATATCTGATGAACAACAATGGCGCCTAAAATCCTCCGATTCCAATCGGAAGAAGCCACCGCCGTTGCTCTTGCTATATACATCTCCGATCTCTCCGCCACATCCATCGCCGCCCACGGCTCCTTCTCCGTCGTCCTCTCCGGCGGCACTCTCTTCGACACCACCAGGTAACCACAGCTCCACCATTGCATCGATTCAATGATGTAACAAATCAGAGGCTCTAGTTCATCGATTGATCGATTATTATGTTCTGATTATGAATTTGAGTCTCGATTATTATGTTCTGATTATTATGTTCTCGATTCAATGATGTAACAAGTCAGATTTGGAGTACAGGAAGAAGATTCAGATTGATTTCGTTACTGTTCGCAAGCTCACGGTTAGTGCACACCAACTGTTCGATCTAATGTCAATCTAACAATACAGCACAGCTTTGTGCTGTTTTATGAAATACAGCACAGCTTTGTGCTGTTTTATGAAATACAGCACAGCTTTGTGCTGTTTTATGAAATACAGCACAGCTTTGTGCTGTTTTATGAAATACAGCACAGCTTTGTGCTGTTTTATGAAATACAGCACAGCTTTGTGCTGTTTTATGAAATACAGCACAGCTTTGTGCTGTTTTATGAAATACAGCACAGCTTTGTGCTGTTTTATGAAATACAGCACAGCTTTGTGCTGTTTTATGAAATACAGCACAGCTTTGTGCTGTTTTATGAAATACAGCACAGCTTTGTGCTGTTTTATGAAATACAGCACAGCTTTGTGCTGTTTTATGAAATACACCACAGCTTTGTGCTGTTTTATGAAATACACCACAGCTTTGTACTGTTTTATGAAATACAGCACAGCTTTGTGCTGTTTTATAAAATGCAGCACAAAAACGTTAAAAATGTAGCACAATTTCACATAATTTGATTTTTTTTTGTAAAAAACTATAGTAATACTATACTCAAATTAAAGAGGAAAAAATGCTTGATTTTATGATGTAATTTATTTAAAAAAATAATGTCGTATGAAAAAGTTATTAGCATTTAAAAAAATAGGGGAAAATTTTAAAAAGTCAACAATTGTGGGTAATATAATAAAATACCCAAATTACACTTGATTACTTATTTTTTCTACACTTTGATCTTAGCCCTTAATTAGATAATTAGAAGGCTAAGATTACTTCTTAGCCTACTTAGGGAAAAATTATTTTTTAGGGGAACCTCCCTCTATATATATATATATATATATATATATAGATGTAAGTAGCGGTAGTGGTTGTATGATGGTAGTTTATAGCGGTAGATATATAGTACTTTTTACTTAACGGATATTATCTGCGACCGGAAGATCGATTAACAACACCTATGTGGTAGTCAATATATAGACAGGGAGCCAAGGATATATATATCAGTCATTGTGGTGTGGGTTCATAGATGGTTTATCAGGTTAGGGTTTGTGTTTAAGGAACTTCAAATTAAAAACCTAAAAGGATGGACTCATTGTCCCATTTAGTATTTTTATTATTATTATAATTTATGTTAGTCTTCTTTAAAAAAATTTGAAGTTATATTTATAAGAATTATATATACATATACTTGTAATAGGTTTGTAAAATTATAAATATATATACTTTATATAACAACAAAATGTAAGTGATGCAATTTTGATAAACGAGTCACAAGGGTTATGTTTAGTTTACATGATTTTAAATGTGTGTGGTTTAACCTTTGTATCTATGGATCTTGTTTGAGTTTACAGATTTATCCAACCAACCAAAAACCCATCAATTCGCTAACAAGTCGGATGGGATCCTATTAATGTATTATCTATAGTAACGGTTAACTATGTAATGTATGATTTCTCATTTTTTTTTCTCTCATTATATAATAATTAAATACACTATACAATACATTTAAATAATTTTTTATTCTTTCTTATAATTTGTATTATATTTATACAATATTAGAAACTAAATCAGTTATTAAAATTAATAAATTGGTTAAGAGAAACACATGTGAAACAAATATGGAAAAGTTTATGGGGCTTGTTAAAGTGTTAGTAGACCAAGCATGTTTTTTTCTAGGGTTTCCAGGTTTTTGCTAAAATATAGATGATCTTATGTTTTTTAGCAAAGACATCTTAAACATATACTTATAATTGTAGTTTAAATATTCTATATGACTAATAGATTCACACAAACTCAAAACCCACACAAAATTGTCTATCATCTTAGTCTCTAGCTTAGATATAAAAAGACCACATATATATTACCATAAACTTTTCCTAAAATTTTAACATTTTTAACATTAAATGGTATATTTTAATTTAATGGTATATTTTGGGGCGGTTTTGTTGGGCACCGCTCTAAAAAATATAACCCAACCGCCTCAAAAGGACTCTTTTGTACTAGTGATTATCATCAATTTTCATATTTATTTTTCACAAACACATTATTTTTCTTATTAAATAATTAAGTTTTAATGTTATATAATAAAAATATAATTTAATTTATATAAAAATATTTATAATATATTTAAATAACTGATGAATGTATTAAGATGTTATACTTCTTATATTTTAGAACCTGCACAACATGTTTGTCATGAAATGCCAATATTTCTCGAGTCATGTGTATATCTTGCATTGGCATATAGAGGATTAGAGGATGACCATATCTATTCAAATTTTGGGTCATCTCCACCCGTTGTGGCTTTAAATTCATACGTTCGTTTTGACCATGAAGCAACGCTTTCACTCTTGGTGAAATTTTCCATCAATCTATTATTGTTACAAGAATGTTTTAAAAAACTTTGATTTGACTATCTAGTGGCTTTTATTTCTATCTTTTGAATATTTCTTTGTGTTAGCCATTTATGTTGCTATCAGACATATCAATGGGACGCCGTGTCCTTTATTATATTGTCATCCATGTCATATTTTATCATCGAAACATGAGTTTCTTCTTTAGGTCGAGGTGTGTATTCGTACAGATAATGTTGTGTACCCTTGAAGCAAACGTCTTGCTTCTCTTCGATAATTGAGAATCACACTGATTCTTCAATTTTGGCCGTTCATGGAGTAAGTTCCAAACATGTTCATAAATGAACTATTAACTATGAATAGTATAGTTTGTACATAGATTTTAAATTACAAACTCAAGCATAGCTTTATGAATGTTTAATTTCTTTGAAGAGAGAGAGAGGTTTATTGTAAAATTGATATGATTGAATATTTTAATGTGACTAACCAGGGCCGGCACAACGTTTTTTGGGGCCCCAACCGAACTAAGAAAATGGGGCTTTTTTCTAAAAAAAATTATTAAAACCCTCCTCCTTTATTCGGGCTTGGGACCGGCAATAATGAACTAATACGTTTATAGTTGGCGGAGTTAAAAATTTTTTTTAATTATATATTGTGTACGTATATATGTTTATATTAAATTTATTTTTCTAGTCTTATATGATGCAAATTCGTTAATGAAATTTTCATAATCAAATCCTTCTAGAAATTCTTTAAGAGGAGTAGAGGACTAACCTTTGAAAACAAATTACCAAAGGGAAACAGGAAACAAGAATATACCAAATCAGTTTATCAACTTAATAACTAATAAAAGGCCAACTTAATACCAAATCAATATATCAACTTAGCCTAATTACCTAATCAGGGAAACAAAACTAAAACATATTATCAAAGCAGTTAAAAAAAATTTAATCAATGAAGATTTTTAAGAGGAGTAGAGGACTAACCTTTGAAAACAAATTATCAAAGCAGTGCTTGCCTGCAAATCTGCACACACACACAACAAAGGCACACCACACAACAAAGGCACATCACCGTGAAACATGTACACCCGAGACCCAAAATACAGCCCCACCCCCTCGGCTGTGGCTCGAAAGGCACACACACGCACAAACGCAGGTAAATCGATGAAAAACAGGGAAACAAGAATATACCCAAATCGATGAAACAAGAAGAGAGGCCCAAATCGATGAAAACAAATTAACAGCTGCTCGACAAAGAGGAGCCAATCGATTGGAAGTTTGGAACTTCGATTGGACAGAGGAAATCGTTGGAACTTCGATTGAACCTTCGACTTGGAAACTTGGAATCGATTGGAACTTGGAATCGATTGGAACTTCGCCTGGCGCCTCATATCGTCGCCCACAGCCCACCACCCGTTGATTCCTCGAAGGCTCTTGGTGAACGAACCGTCGCCGACTCGCCGATTGGTCGGACACTCCGACTCTTGGTCAGTTGGTCGGACTCTTCGAACTTCGAAGAAGGTGAATAGGGGATTGAAGGGGACGGTCGGTGAAAACTGAAAAGCCTTTGACTTGGGTAGTTGGGTTTGAGAAGGTTTGAGAAATGGGCCTACTTATACAATTTTTTTTTTAAAATGGGCCCCTATTTTTTTGGGGCCCCAAGCCCAGCGCGTCTTGGGTTTCAAAGATGGGCCGGCCCTGTGACTAACCTATATTCATGACGTAATTTGGATGTTCGATTTGATTATGTTTACAATAGCTCTAACGTAATTGGTTCGAACCTATCCAACCTAATGAACATACATGCCTACTTGAGCATATGCGTTAAAATTTACATATATATGCATAAAAAAATTCAAGCATTTTAATGCAACAAAAGAGTGTCTTTTTACATTAAACTTTATCTTTACCTATGTAATATAGGTAAATGTTTAAATACAAAATGATTTCTACTGTGAGAAGAGCAAAAATTTATTTAACCATTGGTCTAGGAAATATATAGTTGAGATAAAAGGATGTTGCATGTCCGGTTGAAAGGGTTGAAACGGTAAAGCTAGAATAACCTATCATTATTGATTTTTCACAAGTCCCATCATCTTTTTAACGTAACTTTTCCATACGATGTTATTTAAAAAGAATCATGATCATACCATAAGCCTGAGCGTTTTCTAATAAAAATATTGCATTTTCTAACAAAAATGTTATATTTTAACAAAAAGTTCACATTTTCTAATAGAAAATGTTGTTTTTTGTCTAATAAGACTTCACATGTAATTTTTGGTAAAAAGTTGTTTTAGGTATACTACAATCTTTTCAAGGCTTAATTACATTTTATCAAACAAGGCTTAATTACATTTTATCAAACAAAACATAACATTTACTGGGATTGTATTAACTTCACTTTGTTGTTAACAAACTTAAATCTATAGATGCATAATCATTAAAAATTTATGACTTATATCATAACAGTAATTTCAAATAGGTTAAAGAAGACTTACTAATATATGTTGAAGACCATACTCATTTTATGTCTCAAGACGTCGCATTTATTATATCATTTTAGTTTTATTTTTTATGTTAGATATGATAACCAACGAATACTTATAGAAATTTGTTAAAATAAGTAATATAACATCAAATTCACTGCAAAATTATGAAACTATTAGTGGTACACCAGAAGTTACACCATTGATCAACTGGTTAGAGATAGTTGACATTATATATCCTTTTTTTATCATTTTAATGCATATGTTAGAGATGATATTAATCGGGTTAATTATGAAATTTTCATTTTATTATTTTTATAACCAAATTTATTTAAGTTAATAAAACTCATTTAGCACAAACTGATAAGAAAACTGAAAGAAGGAACTGCACCATCACTAACATGTTTATAATTTCTCAGGATGGATGATGGGATTGAGACAAAGCTTCTTAGACCTCATGAACAAGAAGATATCAATGAAGGCGACCTAAAACAAAGGATATGGAATGAATCAAAGAAGATATGGAGGGTTGCATTGCCTAGCATCATATCAAGGCTTTCTGCATTTGGATGTCTCGTTGTCACACAGTCGTTCATCGGGCATGTTAGCAACGTAGATCTTGCTGGCTACGCACTTGTTCAAACACTTAGCGTCCGGTTTATCAACGGACTACTTGTAAGTTAACCATAATTTATCTTTTATTTATAACATTATAATAAATTAGTTAAATGATTTTAAATAAGTTCTCATACCTATTACATATAGTTACCCTAAATTAAGATATGTATATTCGTTAATATCAACTATGTTTGCAATTTATCGACAGGTGGGAATGTCGAGTGCAACTGAAACCCTTTGCGGACAATCATTCGGAGCGGGCCAACACCACATGATGGGCATTCACTTGCAACGATCATGGCTCGTTGACATGATCACTGTGACCATTTTGCTCCCGGTCTTGATCTTTGCTGCCCAAATCTTCAAGCTCGTGGGTGAGGCAGAATCGATAGCAAACAGTGCTGGATACATATCTTTATGGTTCATCCCCTTTGTCTATAACTACATTTTTAGCCTAACCATACAAATGTATCTACAAGCACAATCAAAGAACATGATTATAGCATGGCTTTCGAGTTTCCAATTCGTCATCCACATACTTTTATCATTGCTTTTTGTGTATAAGTTGAATTTGGGCGTCTCGGGTGCTATGATTGCACTATTGATTTCTTCATGGCTACTTGTGATCGGAGAGTTCATATACATTTTTGGAGGATGGTGTCCACATTCATGGAAAGGATTCACACTTGCTGCTTTTAAGGGTCTAGTGCCTCTTGTAAAGCTCTCAATATCATCAGGTGTGATGGTCTGGTAAGTATTTATTCTATCACAGAATTTGTGATGGTCCATTTTTCGCAAATTTTATCGGGTTAACATTAAATTTTGTGACACATTTGGCAAAGTATGTGTCAAGACATGTTTTTCCAGTGAAGAATGGTACAATGTTGTTCTAACCTAACCATTTTCATTACATATAGCTTAGAGTTTTGGTACAATGCTGTTTTAGTGTTACTTGCTGGATACACGACAGATGCCGAGGTTGCAATATCCGCCTTCTCCATATGGTATTATCGCACACTACTATGTTTCCCCTTTTGATTAATCTTAGAACAAAATGAAACTTGTTTTCGTGACTATTTTTGTAGCTTGAACGTTAACTCATGGGAGTTTACAATAAACCTCGGTTTCTTAAGTGCCGCAATGTAAGTGTGACCAATGACACCTTTTCATAAGTTGCTTATTAATTAAGTGCCGCAGTTTAAAAACGGTAGTATTAATTAATAGTACATAGAAAGTAGTGTGTTTAAAATGTTTAACACCTCATAAGTTGCTTATTAACAACATAATCTTTGAAATGATATCTTAAACACTAAGTTTGATCAAACTCATTGTCTTGTGAACACTATATATATATTTTTAATTTACATACATATGACTGATGTGACTTATATTGTAACTTTAACATGTATAAAGTGTCCGAGTGGCGAATGAAATTGGGAGAGGAAATGCGAAAGCAGTAAAGTTTTCTATAAAAGTCTTGGTGGGGACTTCTGTGGCAACCGGGTTGTTCTTCTTCGTTCTTTCTTTGGTGTTTCGTAAAAAACTTGCATACTTCTTTACGAATGATGATAGTATCGCAGACAAAGTAACAGATCTTTCTTCGCTTCTCTCTATTTCCGTTATGTTGAACAGCATCTATCCTGTACTCTCAGGTACCTACTATTAACACTTAGTCGACCTAGGTGTAACACTTGATATTTTTGGAAATTTTACGCGTATGTAAAAGAAAAATACTTTATCACTGGCCAGGGGTCGCAATAGGAGCAGGTATGCAAACAACAGCAGCAGTTATTAACCTCGTTTGCTATTACTTGATCGGTATCCCGTTGGGTGTTTTGCTAGGATATGTAACATCCCTTCAGGTTAAGGTACATCATACATATATAAAAACTTAAAAAATTGTAACTATACATTAACTATAATTATGCATTGCTAGAAAAATAACCCCAATGTAACATTTTTAAAATAATTTTGCAAAAAAAAGTTGCATCAACTTAAAAAGATTGCATTAATTAGTTAACAAAAAGGTTGACTTATCTAACACAAAAGTTGTTTTAGATTTAATGTAACTTTACCTAACGTAGCCTTTGATAAAAAAAATTTGTTTTAGGCTAATAGAACTCTTTTAGGCTAATATTACAAGTATTGCAATAGCTTCATATTGTTGTATATGGGCATGACTATAATGATGAGTTATTCGATTTACTTACTTGATAGGGTATATGGATCGGGATGATAGGAGGTATTCTAGCGCAATCTCTTTCGCTTGTATATATGGTCTGGAGAACAAACTGGGACAACGAGGTAAATGACTAAATTCACCATAAGTTAACGAGTAACTTCACACAATATAACTAAATTTCTTAAAGGTGTTAGTTTTCCATAAATTAAAGGGATATTCGTATTGATTTATATCGTTCTAAGTTTATGATATTTTGTATAACTGATCATTAATTTTGCTTTGCCAACCGTAGGTTAAGAAGGCTTCGGAACGACTCGGTAAATTTTACTTGAAATCAAGTGAAAATTCTAAGCAAATTTCTAGGGAGTCGTAATTAAGAAGGCTCTCAGAGATTATTTGTATGCATCTATTATTGTGTTCTACAAGGAAAAATGATTGAAGACTTGATGTTTAATATTTGATGGATTTTTGAGAGAAAAATATTCTCCAAAAATCCATTGAAAGTGCTTGCCTTTTCCATTCACAGGAATATAAGCATTAAACTTTTTACAAATTTTCATGTAACTTTCAATTAGTAATATGCATATCACTTGTATTTTTACACACAAATAGTTACAAAGATGTCGGGGAATCATAAATAGAAAAAGTTATGATGTATAAGCCTTTTTATGAGATATATTATCACACATTTATACATTACCAACAATATATTTTAAAATGTTGTTAAATCAAGGCTTTGAGGTTTTAGAAAATAAACCAGTACTATTGAATGAGTTACAATGTCTCATTAAATTCTTACTAAGAAAAATAATAGATGTGTTTGTTCTGTCAAACCCAACAACAACATCGTCCAATCATATGTGTTGTTTCATCGACACACACATATTTACTAACACGATGTAATGTTATAGATTTATTATGATTCGACGATGTTGTTGTTGGGGTTTGATTTGTCTACCTTTAAAAGTTCTTGTACCATAATGTAACAGAATAGGTACGTGTTTTTTTTGGTTTTAGTATTCCAAACAATACGTTTCTACAAGCACATTACCGAGAAAGCAATACTAAGTCTCATGATATTTACGAGATAGATATCAGTGCATCATGAATAAAGCATAAGTATGGTATGTTTAGACCAAGTAATTCTCCTTCCTATTCTTGAAGGTGCCATAAATCCTTATGCATGTCTTAACAAGATAACCATGGGTATGATTAGCAGATAACCTTTGATCACTCTAAAACGTGCTAAAAATCTTGTAATGTAGTTTTCCTCATGGACAAAAAATATTCGATAGTTACAAATCGAGGCATATTTCATTGATAAGATCTTTCATTTCAACTCTCTCATTGATAACTGAAAAATTTCTCTTAGAAAATATGATGATCACTACAAGGAATAAGACCATTAGCGGCGACAATTGTCGCCACTATTGATAGTCATTTTCGCCGCTATTAGTATTAGCGGCGACATATCGCCGCTAAAGAGTCGCCGCTAATGATTCGTTGCTAATATGAAAACAAATCGCCGCTAAAGAGTCGCCGCTAAAGAGTCGCCGCTAAAGAGTCGCCGCTAAAGATGTCGCCGCTAATTCCCTCATTTGCGGCGACATTATCGCCGCTATATAGTCGATTAAAAAATTCCGGGAAGGACTTTTAACGGCGACACGTGTCGTCGCTAATAGTAAATTTTTCATTTAATTTTTTTTATTTTTTTTAATTTCCATTTTTATCAACCGAATAAACCTGTAAATAAAACCAGATTTCCCAACAACACAAATAACATAAGTATTAAGAAGTACAATACGAGGTTTAACCAACACAAATAACATAAACATACAAATTGTTTAACTTCAACTTCAAATGTCGTTAAAATAAACTTAAACTACTCCTTAAATAACATAACATAAACATCCTATTCATCGTCCTTGTCCGAATCATCATCTTCATCAGCTTGTTGTGTACCTTTTTAGGAGGCGATAAGTTGCGTAATTTGCGACATAAAGTTTGTATTTCGAAACAAACTTGCGATTTAAGCCTACAAAACAAAACATACAGTTGTTATATTTGCTTCTTAGTATAACTTTAAGTATATAATGTGTTCTTCATCATTTTGATCTATTTCAACCAAAATGATACACCAACACCTTGAAGTGTGTTTGAATCATTTTGACCCATTCAACCATAATGTACATAATTCAACTTAAATTTACCAATTTGACCCGTTTTAACTCAAATTAATATGGTTTTAATATATCAAGTGTTTTTGTATCATTTTGACCCATTTCAACCATAATGTACATAATTCAAATTAAATTTACCCATTTTGACCCGTTTAAGATAGAACAACAATGATACACTTAACACCTTCAAGTTTAAATAGTTAAAGTTTATTTTTACCTGTTTTAACTCAAATTAACATGGTTTTAACTATATCAAGTGTGTTTGTATCATTTTGACCCATTTCAACCAAAATTTACATAATTCAACTTAAATTTACCCATTTTGACCCGTTTAATATAAACCAACAATGATACATTTAACAACTTCAAGATAAAACATATATAACTTTAATACCTCTGAAAATGTCTGAGGTGTTTGTTGCTGATCATGGACAAACGAAGTCGACCCTGCAGATGAAGACGGTTTACGTCCAATCTTTCTAATATGCCCACGGCGTTCTCCCAACACCGACTCAAAAACTTCGACCTCGTTCAGTGATGAACAATTTTCTTCGTTTTGGGATTGACTTAGCTCATCAAACCGTCCTTTAAGCTGATTCTATATTAATTAACAAAAAATGATTTAATATATATATATATATATAAATATATACAAAGGCTCCATCTTTAATATTTCAAACTCTACTTTATATAAAACTTACATATTGTTGCTCAGCTATCTCCGTATCAAAGGTTCATTCTTTACTGGTATGAGCATTCTGAAATGTCTCAAGTCTGCTCTTATTCTGATTAACATTTAAAAGTATATCATATATTAAATAAATACTTGTATACAATACACATACAAAATAGTTAAAGCTTTACCTTCTTGTAACAATAACTACTATACGAGGCAGTCCCCCCACGATTAGTGTATTGTTGTTGTTGCCGGTTTGCTTTGTTTGACGATGAGACTTTTCTGTGTCCGTCACTTAAGAAAAAATCAATTGTTTTACTCCAATTTTCATGATTCATTCCCTTTGGAGGGTTGAGCCTTACTTGTTCCACATCTTCATATCCTCCAATACGCTTAAAGTGTCTTTTCGCAACGTTTTTTCGATCTCTGAATCGCTTAAGATACACAAAACAAATGCCACCCTCAATCTGAGCACGTTCACGATCTCGCAAAATCTCATCAAAATCAAAGTATCGCTACATTTAAGTTAAAACAAAATGTAGTTAGTTAAATAAATATCGAACCATTTGCAACGAAATAGGACTGTCGAATACCCATTTCCATAACACATCTCAATAATCTCTTTAACTTAGCCATAATATTTATCACCATTCTCACCCTCCACTAAAACACTGGAGTTTTGTGTTGTGCGTTGCGCGTCACGTGCAAGTACCATAAACCTAACACCGTTGATTATGCAAGCAGTGTAATTATAGGCTTTTACGTGCACACCCATTGAAAGAGCATACAACTCTGAGTGAAAATCCGGAGAATTTTGTATTTTCATCGAATAAACCTAAGAAAAGAATGTGTTATATATAAATTACCTAACAAATATAGATTTGAATTCATGTTGAAACCTAAGAGAATTTTATACACGGATTACCTTCTCTAGAAACCATGATGGAAATTTGGTTTTGACATCCTCATGTGGGCGTTCAGATTTGAATTCACTATATTGTTGAAAAATATATATAACAAGTGAGGAATGAAATATATTTAACTAATATTAAAAACTTAAAGATAGGAACTCTTACTTTATATAGTCTCTAACTTCTTGATAACTATCGAGGACAAACCATTCTAGCTTGAGTTTTTCGTTTGAAGAAAGATATTTCATCTTTTTTGCGCTAGCCGGACGACATTTTGACTCAAATGCATATATCTTTCTTTTTTAAATAATGATATCCTCATTTCTATCAGGGCGATTGAACTGAGTCTCAACATCTTGAAGGTACCTCGAACAAAATAACAAAGCTTCTTCAGCAACATAACCTTCAGCTATACAAACCTTCTGGTCTTGCCTTGTTTCTGACATAATTTTTTAGTTTTTTCATATACCTTTCAAATGGATACATCCATCTCATACACACTGGACCACCACGGATCGCTTCATCAGGTAAATGCAAAACTAAATGAACCATAATGTCAAAAAACGCTAGAGGATAGATCAATTCTAACTTGCACAATATTATAAGATTGACATCCTTAGCTTTCTTCATATCGTCTATTAATAGTGTTCTGGAGCAAAGTTGCTTAAAAAATGTACACAAATCAACTATTGGTGTATAAGTATCTTTGGCCAAAAAACCTCTAACACCAATCGGTATCAAACGTTGCATGAGAATATGACAGTCATGAGATTTCAACCCAGTAATGTTAGTATTGTTATCTATCACTCTCTTGCTGATATTAGATCCAAACCCATCAGGCAGTTTTACATTTTTTATAAACTCACAAAATAACTTTCGATCACTGGTCTTCAATGAGTATTTCGGGTGGGGGCTATACCACTTGCCATTTTTTTCTCTAATCATTGTCTGCTCCGAATATTTAGATTTTTCAAGTCAACCCGTGCGTTTGGTGTATCTTTGCTCTTTTCATTCATTAGAAGAGTACCTAGAAAACTATCACACACATTTTTCTCTATATGCATGACATCCAAGTTGTGTTTTAGCTGTAGAGAAGACCAGTACTCAAGTTCAAAAAGTATGCTTCGTTTGGACCAATTTAACTCATACTCCTCCCGCTTTGATTTAACACCTCCAAAATCTGGATGCTTACCCGGTAAACGGTGACGGAGCAGACTAAGTTGAGTTTCTATGTCGGTATCACTAAACTGTTTCGGAGGGGCTCTTATCTCGGGTTCCCCGTTGAAGTCCAAACTTGTCCTCCATTCATGGTTTGTATCTAAAAATCAACAATGACGAACATAAACGACTTTATTTATGACACGCATTGAAGGAGTGTCTTCGTTACAAGTCGGGCATGCTTTGTAGCCCTGCCCGCTCCAACCTGATAGACTACTACGAGCCGGAAAGTCATTTATAGTCCATAACAAAGCCGCCCTCATTGTGAAAAATGTGTTTGTCGCCATGTCTTTAGTACGTACGCCCGACACCCACAACTGCTTAAGATCATCCACCAACGGTCTAAGAAAAACATCCATATCCTTCCCGGGGGATTTAGGACCAGGAATCAACAATGACAACATGAATGAGGGCTCCTTCATGCATAGCCATGGAGGCAGATTGTATGTCGTGAGTATAACAGGCCACGTGCTATGAGCCGAACTCATGTTACCAAATGGATTGAAACCGTCAGCTGCAAGTCCTACGCGGACGTTTTGGGGTTCTCTCAAGAACGTAGGGTACTTTATATCAAAATCTTTCCATGAAAAACCATCAATAGGATGTCGTATCGTACCATCTTCTGATCGTCTGTTATTATGCCAAATCATATCTTTTGCAGTGTGCCTTGAAGAATACAAACGTCGTAGTCTGGGGGTTAAAGGAAACCATCGTAACACCTTGTGAGGTAACTTTTTGCCCTTTGTATTTATATCGACCCACCGACTCTCGTTACAAACTGGACAATTTTGTAACAATAGGTTTTCTGCCCAGAAAAGAGCACAATCATATTTGCACACGTGTATCGACTCATACCCTAAACCAATCTTCTTTAATGTCTTCTTGGCTACATAGTGAGAAGATGGAATTTTGTTATCTTCAGGATGTGAAGACTGCAACAACTCAAGGAGCTCATCAAATGAGCTATTGGTCCATTTATTTTTCACCTTAATATTCAGAAGCTTTGCTAAAAAGCAAGGGAAGAAAACTTAGTACAACCAGGATATAAATCTGATTGAACTTCCTCTAACAAGTCCTCAAAATCATCACGGACACCACTTCTCTTCCATAACGTCTTTGATAACATCAGCCATTTCATTTGTTGGCTCAACATCATCTACAACTACAACTTTAGGAATTAAACTTTACCATAATAGATCCAATCCTTGTACGTCCGACACATGCCCCATATTTCTAAATGATATTTCATTTTAACCCATCCTAATAATTGAGTATTCTGATATTTTCTACACGGACATCTAATCAGGCCATATTTGTCGATATGTTTTTCACTCATATAGATAAAAGAGCTGAGTCCTTGTTGATACTCGGGTGATCTACGGTTCGGATTAAGAATCCAACTTTTATCGACAGACATGATTACAGCACTGCAATATAATTTAGAATTTAAATGGAGGAATATAATTATAAGGATTAGAATGAGATCATGAAACCTAAAGCTAATAGTGAACAACAATTTGAAATTAGTAAGACAATTAAATAACATACAAACTACAATTTTGTTTTTCGTCATAATGAACAACAATTAGAATCCAATAATGAACAACAATTAAAAGCCAATTTATTCTTGTTATTAATCATACATTTACATCCAAAATAACAATAATACAAGTTTCTTATACTTTCAACTAATTGTAACAAGTCTAAATAACAAAATACCCAAATACATATAGTTTAAAAGTTAACCATTTACCAAATACCCAAAACTACTTAAACTAATTATAACTAGTCTAAATAACAAAATACCCAAAACTACTTTAATAAACTAAACATTAACATCTAAACAAACTAAACATTAACAAGTATTCTATTTATCAAATACCCAAATACAAATACAACTAAACTAAATAACAAAATACCTAAAAAGTTTAGATCAAATACCCAAATACAACTAAACTCAACTAAAATTTAAGCATCAAATTCTATTTATCAAATCTGTAACAAGTATTCTACATCAAATGCCCTAAATCCATCTCACTATTTCATCATCTTCAACACTTTTCAACCATACATTAACATAGAAACAACCACACCTAAAAATTACACAAATCCTACTAAAAATTGTGTTCAACCTACTAAATATACAAATCTAAACATGTTTGAACCATACATTAACATAAACATGTAACACCCGGAAATTTCTGTTTGGAATGTCAGGCGACTGGAGGTCCATACGCATGGAAGTCATGCGACTGAAGCTCCAATCGCACGACTGGAGCTCCACACGCATGATAGTCGTACGACTGGAGCGTCCAATCGCATGGAGCTCATGCGGCTGAAGGTTCAGTCGCATAGAAGCTTGGGCGACTGGACTGTAGTATTTAAGGGAGAGGGCAGCTCTTACCCTTTCCCCACACTTGCGAAACCAGAGAGAAAGAAGAGAAACGGGAAAAGAGGAGAAGAAAGCTTGGTCCAAGCGGGTTCGAGAGTGCAAAATCAACGTGTAGCGGGTTGAAACAAAGCTCTAACGAGGAGGCTACTAAGGTGAGTTCTAGGACCCTTCTTTTACATGTTTTGGAAGGATTTTGAGGCTGGAACACATCTGAAAACTATATTTTTGGGTTTTGGGCACTTAACCCGTGTATGTATGAATGTGTATGTGTATAGTGTGTTTAGAGTGCGATTTTGGACGTGTATGTGCTTGAATGTTGTCATAGTATGATTCCCTAAGGTTTAGGAGGGTTAATTTGGGCTTAAAATGGGTTTGGAAGGATTTGGAGGTCGTGAGTCGCGACTGCAGTTCGGGATGAACTGCAATCGCTGCCCAGCTAGGGCTAGGCGACTGGAGGGCCAACCGCACGACTGAAGGACGATTGAAGCTCAACCGCATGACTGAGGCTCAGTCGCACGACTGGGGACTTAGTCGCACGACAGGTCATGCGACTGGGAGTTCAGTCGCACAGGTCCATTCGCATGGTTGTTCAGTCACACGATTGAGGGTTTAGTCGCATAGAAGCCCATACGTATAGTGTTCAGCCGCACGACAGGGAGTCCATTCGTACAAGTGGGTGTTCATCTGCATGGATGCTCATCCGCATTGGTCCAATCGCACAGTGTTCATTCGCATGGAGGCTATGCGACTGAAGGGTGCCCAATCGCTCAAGTAGGGCTGTTGTGTACGAGGAGAGACATAGTGCAATTACTGGTCTTCGGGAAAAGAGCAAGTGTAGGTAATGATGTGATAGCTCCCATAGGTACATGTGTGATAACTATCTAGGCTTAGAAGTTACGTGGGGCACGATGATGATAGTAATTGCATGTATATGCATGATGTATGTATGTTAAGTATGATGTAGCCCTGTATGATGGTAATGACTGATGACTGGTAAATGCCGATGTTCCTAGTGTCGATGTATGTTTATCTTTTCCATGACTTTACGTGTTATGATTAGTGAATGAAATGAAAAGTATTATGTAACGTAAAGTGAAAGATAATAAAAGAGGAACATGATGAACAAATGCATGCATTAACGTATGAATGAACGAACGTAAAGCTAGTGAGCGTATGTATGAGATGAGCGACTCTGTGTCGCAACAAACTCAAAAGAGGTCCTTATTGCGTACTCCGGTACTGTGTCAGTCTTCGGACATGAGTCGGGGGTTTGTATAACAGGCCCCGGCACAGTATCAGTCTTCAGACATGAGTCGGGGGTATGGCATGGGACGAGATAGTGAGGTGAGCAACTTTGTGTTGCAACAGACTCGGATGGAGTTCAATCCAGGTGATTGACTCAACGGGATCTTTGTTGCGTATCCCGGTGCTGTGTCAGTCTTCGGACATGAGTCGGGGGTTTGTGAGCAGGCCCCGGCACAGCATCAGCTTTCGAGCATGAGTTGAGGATATTGCATGAGACAGGATCTAAGTGGATGAGTAGAGGATCGCATGCTCCGGTACTGTGTCAGTCCTCGGACATGAGTCGGGGGTTTGTGTACAGGCCCCGGCACAGTATCAGTCTTCGAACATGAGTCGGGAGTATCGCGTGAGTTGATCAATGAGAGAAATAATTGTGAAAGAAAGAAAGTATGAAATGAATGAAAGGTAATGAACATAATGAAAGCTAAAGGACGAACGAATGAAAGTAACAAACGGAAGAAATATAATAATAACGTATGAAATAGGATCCTTGTCAGTCGACCTCAGTAATCATGACTGTGTGCCATGAAGAGGGTAAAATGTGACCGGCTCCAGAAAGAAGTAAAAGACAAGAAATCTGTCACACCCTAAAAATGCGCTAACGGGGTTTTACCGTCAGGCGTGTGACATACCAGGATCTCAGATAGCACTAGTTACACCAGACACAGTAATTACAAAACATCACATTATGTATTTAGACTTTAAAGCAATCATAAGTGTTTCAAACTTGCGGAAGCGTTTCGATAACAGAAATCAACAGTAAATTGTTTCAACATGCGTTTCAACCAAAAGAATCCATAACGTTTAACAAAATAAATCAGTTGAGTTGTGATGTATGCCAAGAATGCATCCTAGCTGAGTTCTTAACCTTGTGCGTTTCTGTGACCTAAGAAAACATGCTAAAATTTGTCAACATAAAGTTGATGAGTCCACAGGTTTAATCAACAAGAAATGTGTCAGAAAGCATTTCATATGGTTTAGTATATAAAGCATATCGATAGGTAGCTAGCCTATAAACAAGTTATTTAGTGTTTCAAACCGAAGCTGACTGTGTGTGTTTAGTGCCTTTCCACCACGTCTACATCGACCGTGGCAATCGTTAGGTCAATTTAGCACCCGTTTGACCTCCAATCAAGCTAGCGCGACTAGCCCGGGCGGGATTTGTCAGACCCAGTAGTACTACTCAGAATTACCTCGCTAATCCATTACTAACGATTTGATACTATAAGGACTTTCAAATGCGTTTCCACTAACATAACAGGCGATATCAATAATACTGGCAACCATAACAAAAATAGTGTTTTCATATTTTCTTCCCCGAAAAGGAAAGAATGTAAAATGGGGCCGTGAAAACTCACCTTGATTGCACAACAGAGAAATAATGCTCGAGCAACAGTTAAGGTTTCGGTTAACCTGTGTTTCATTCCGTGTACATATTATTAATATAAATTATTAATTTAAAAATATAACAACTGTTCAGTTTCGCGTTCGTGTCTCGGTTACGGGTTATCGGTATTTCCCCATTCCCAGTTATTATCAACAATGCTAGATCATGTATAAAGATACTCATCATATGTTTTAATTCTATGTCTTTATAACTTCAGATGTTTATTAAGGCGTAACTTATTTATATATATATATATAATACATACAACGCCTCATTCATCCACATATATATATCAAAAATACAAGTAATAATAATAATTTCATGTTTTCAACTATTTATAGTTTATTTTTACATAAATAAACTAATTATATCATCTATTAATAATATTTTATATAAATTTATTAAGATGTTTAAAGAAATAATTTTACAGAAAATCGTTAGATAACTTTTAAAATAAACGAAGTTTATAAAATTGGTTTTTATAATTTTTAGAAATTTTCTGTAATTTTTTTAGAGGTTGGAAAGCTTTTAAAAAAATAGTTGGAGGTAGCCGGGTTCGAACTCGGGACCTCCAACTCACAAACCCGCGCTCATACCAGTAAACCAAGGCTCTTAGCCGCGACAGAAATCAGTTCCATATGTTTTTAAACTGTTTTACCCAGTTCCCCCAAATCCTTAGAACCCTAATTCGATTTGATCCAAATTGAACGCTAATTCGATGTTAACAATCAAATTAATGTTGGGGCTTTTACTCCCCATGTAAAACCGAGATTGTGGACATACTTAATTACCTAAATGGATGTTTGAATGATAAGAACAAGTGCTGAACAGCTTCGACCGATGCTTGAATTCGTTTGAGGAGAAATTGTTGATGTTAACCGAATTAAACTTGCAGTAAGCTTCTTTAGTCGATGAGAAACAATAACCCTATGCTAATTTCGTATAAAAAAACTCGGATGTTCGACTTCGATTGAGTTGAAGGTCCAAAAGAAAGAGGGTGATCGAATCCTAGATTTTTGTATGTTGTAGGTCGATTTGAGAGTTGTATTCGATTTATAGACAGGTAAAGTTCTAGTGGGTTGATTTAATTTGATTTTAGTTGTCGTTTGAGTGAAAGTGGTTAGGTGTGTGATAGTGGATTCGATTAATGGTCCATTACCCTAAATGCGGATACTTTTTCCCCAATTAATGGTTGCGTTATTGCTGGAAACTCTCCCACGGTCGTAGTGGTGCTTTGTGGGGTTCGAAAGGACCGGTTTTTAGGTGGATTCGGGGTTCGCCGGCGCCACGCCAGAGCATTGCCGGCCGGCGACCGGAAAAGAGGGGAAAAGTGGGTGGGGGTTTGGGTTGTAATTTCATAAGTTACACAAATGGTCCCTGCAGTTTCTGTTTTTATTATTTTATGTCCAAACAAATCTTTTAAAGTTTCAAAATTTACAAAACTGCCCCTGGATTTTTTTTATTATTATTATTATTATTATTATTATTATTCTTAAATAATAGTGAAATGGATTAATTTGTGATAAGCGGAGAAAGTTAGTTCAAATAGTATTAACCGAAAAACTCGGGTTGTCACAAAATGTATGAAAGTTAAAGATAGGAAATGAACGAATGATAGATAGGGAACGAACGAAAGTAAAGTTAATGAATAAATGAGATCACAAAAGATAATAATGAAATTATCTATATGTATGTACGTATGATGTGTGATCGCATGTATGAAAGAACAGTTTTAACCAAAGAAAAGTATGTTTTTAATATAAAACTAGAACTTACTCAGCAACGCTGACTTTGATGTGTTTCCAGTTGGCAGGTATGTTGCTGAGGATGGCACGGACGACTACTCAGTTCCGTTGAGGCCGACATCCATATCTTGACATGTCAATGTATTTTGAGATGGAAACGAATATTGTAATGTTATGAAATGACATGTTTTTAGTTATAAATGAAAGTTTTAAATTCCGCTGCAAAGTAAATGTACGTTTTGAAATGTTTTATGTGCGATGATTGACCAGCTGTAAGGTGCCCGGGAACGGGGCCTTACAAGTTGGTATTAGAGCCAAAGTTTAAGTGAAATGGGTAAATTTTCAAAATAAACCTTAACTTAAACTGAGAATGGGACAAAAGAGAAGGGATGCCAAACTGAGTAGCTGCGTGCCATCAGGTATTTTCGTAATGTTAACTGGTATTATGTGCACATGTTATGTGTTTATGTGCTACTGTTAGATTTAGATGCTAATATAGTCAGGACAGGTAGTGCTCGGGGTATGAAAAGTAAGGTAAGTGGCTAATCATAACTGAGCTATTTTCTTGAATGACCGTGTTGGTATTTGAATCTTTCAGTGTATTATAGAGGATGGCCGGTGGTAGATCTTCTAAGGCTTCACGTGGTGGAGGTGGTGGCGGACATGGCGCTGAACCACGGGTCACCAGAGGAAGGCCTAGAGTTGAGAAAGTGGTTCATGAAGGACCCGAAACCCCTCATCCAGAGGGCGCTGATGAGAGTGCTAACTTGAGAGCCTCGATGAGAGAGGCGGTTGTGGAAGAAGTACACCAGGTCATGCAGACGATCTTACCGTCTGTAGTGACTGAAGTGATAAAGGCTGTTAGGGATGAGGAGAGACAGGAAAGGGGTAGACCTTTAGGCGGAAGGAGACGGACGGAGACTGAAACGGTTTTCTCCGATGAGGAGGAAGAGGAGGAGGAGCCTGTGCAGGAGGCGGCCCGAGGATGTAATTATGGGGCATTTATGAGGTGTAAGCCCCCTACCTTTGATGGTAATGGCACTGCTGCTGCTGCTCACCAATGGGTGAGGGAAATGGAGGCTGTCCTCGATATCAGCGAGTGCCGCGGGGACCAAAAAGTGAAGTTTGCCGCCCACTCTTTCGTGGATTCAGCTTTGTGCTGGTGGGACAACATAGTCCAAGTTGAGGGTAGCGGGTTATTGGAAGGATGAGATGGTTAGAGTTGAAAAGGCTGGTGATTGAGGAGTTCTGTCCTCACCGAGAGATGGATAAGATTGAAAGGGAGTTCCTGCAGTTGGAAGCAGGGACGATGACGCATCAGCAGTATACCACCAAATTCAACGAGATGGCACGACTGGTGCCGGATCAGGTGACGCCTCTTTCATGGAAAATCAAGAGGTATATTCAAGGCTTACCGACGGATATCCATAGGAACCTGATCGCTGCTCGACCAAGCACGTTTAGGTCGGCAGTTGATTTGGCGGGAAGGTTGTACGACGAGCGGGAGGCGATGGCGATAACGGGCGAAGCGGAAGAGCGAGCCTATGTTAAGAAGGGGAAAGGAAGGCGAGATAGTGATACTGGAATGGTGGCCGAAGGTAAGGTGATGAGGATCGATGATCGCGAGAGGATAACAAGAAAGGGGGAGGAATGCAAGAAGTGTGGTAGAGGTCATGAAGGGGAATGCAAATGGGGACTGAACGTCTGTTTTTAGTGTGGGAAGGAAGGCCACAGGGCAAGGGATTGCCGCGTGGCTAAGTGCTACAACTGCGGCGAGACTGGACATCTGAGCAGGGATTGTAAGAAGTCAAAGGCGAGAAGCTCCGGTGGGAGGAAGGAGAACAGAGGGTGAAGGCTAAAGCTTTTGCCATGACCAAGAGAAGGCTAGAGCGGACTTTGACATGATGACAGGTACGTTTCTGGTAATTTAAGTTTGTGCACTTATGCCTTGTATGCGTTGCTAGTAGTAGTAGTTTCGTTCCCACTGCCTTCTGTTGTAAGTTTCATGTTAAGAGAAGGAACATCGACGAGCCATTCAATGTAGAGATTACTATTTACAGATTCACTAGGTTACCTGATGCCCTAGAGGATTGCGTGATGCAAAAAGCTGTGTCACCCGTCGTCTGAGGAACTGTTTCGGCCTATGATTGGTTCATTGAACTGCAACGTACGCATAGTTTCGACATTGTAGCAAACCAGTAGAATGGAAGATCGAAAGCAAAAGGAAAAGATAGATTTGGTTGGGCTACCAAAGAAGCCGATTTGCCTTTTCTATCACAGTATACCTGCGAGGAACCTGAGAGAAACCGATCTCGGTGCAGTATATTTGGAACAACACCTAGTACGATTAATGAATGCCTTTCTTGCCAGTTGTCTGGTTTGCCAGAGGGTCATTATTCATACTTAAAGAACATCAAACAAGGGTCTAGGGTAAGCAGTAACTTTACGCAAGTGATGGCCGTGTTCTTCAAGCACTGAAGCTGAAGGTTTTCAGTGATGCTCTGAAGCTCAATGATTATGACGCCAAGCCTTTGCTCAGATATTGTGATGTTTCTTTTAATTATAGTAACCGCACTCTACATGGCATATTGAGACCGCAGGTCCTGGTCGAATGGACATTGATCAGTATGCATGGGTTGCAGATGGAGACAGTCAAAGATAGACCAGAAGTCATGAGCTTATAAGCGATGTAGAGCGATAGGATTCAAGGTGAGAGACTGGAAAGGAGATGAGACAGTATTGCCCGTAAAGGTTTAAGGAACAACAGGTTTCGGGGACGAAACCCGTTTAAGGGGGGTGGACTTATAACACCTGGAAATTTCTGTTTAGAATGTCAAGCGACTGGAGGTCCATACGCATGGAAGTCATGCGACTGAAGCTCCAATCGCACGACTGGAGCTCCACACGCATGATAGTCGTACGACTGGAGCGTCCAATCGCATGGAGCTCATGCGGCTGAAGGTTCAGTCGCATAGAAGCTCGGGCGACTGGACTGTAGTATTTAAGGGAGAGTGCAGCACTTACCCTCTCCCCACACTTGCGAAACCAGAGAGAAAGAAGAGAAACGGGAAAAGAGGAGAAGAAAGCTTGGTTCAAGCGGGTTCGAGAGTGCAAAATCAACGTGTAGCGGGTTGAAACGAAGCTCTAACCGAGGAGCCTGCTAAGGTGAGTTATAGGAACCCTCTTTTACATGTTTTGGAAGGATTTTGCGGCTGGAACACATCTGAAAATTATATTTTTGGGTTTTGGGTGCTTAACCCTTGTATGTATGAATGTGTATGTGTATAGTGTGTTTAGAGTGCGATTTTGGACGTGTATGTGCTTGAATGTTGTCATAGTATGATTCCCTAAGGTTTAGGAGGGTTAATTTGGGCTTAAAACGGGTTTGGAAGGATTTGGAGGTCATGAGTTGCGACTGCAGTTCGCGATGAACTGCAATCGCTGCCCAGCTAGGGCTAGGCGACTGGAGGGCCAACCGCACGACTGAAGGACGATTGAGGCTCAACCGCATGACTGAGGCTCAGTCGCACGACTGGGGACTTAGTCGCACGACAGGTCATGCGACTGGGAGTTCAGTCGCACAGGTCCATTCGCATGGTTGTTCAGTCGCACGATTGAGGGTTTAGTCGCATAGAAGCCCATACGTATAGTGTTCAGCCGCACGACAGGGAGTCCATTCATACGATTGGATGTTTATCCGCATGGATGCTCATCCGCATTGGTCCAATCGCACAGTGTTCAGTCGCATGGAGGCTATGCGACTGAAGGGTGCCCAATCGCCCAAGTAGGGCTGTTGTGTACGAGGAGAGACATAGTGCAATTACTGGCCTTCGGGAAAAGAGCAAGTGTAGGTAATGATGTGATAGCTCCCATAGGTACATGTGTGATAACTATCTAGGCTTAGAAGTTACGTGGGGCACGATGATGATAGTAATTGCATGTATATGCATGATGTATGTATGTTAAGTATGATGTAGCCCTGTATGATGGTAATGACTGATGACTGGTAAATGCCGATGTTCCTAGTGTCGATGTATGTTTATCTTTTCCATGACTTTACGTGTTATGATTAGTGAATGAAATGAAAAGTATTATGTAACGTAAAGTAAAGATAATAAAAGAGGAACATGATGAACGAATGCATGCATTAACGTATGAATGAACGAACGTAAAGCTAGTGAGCGTATGTATGAGATGAGCGACTCTCTGTCGCAACAAACTCAAAAGAGGTCCTTATTGCGTACTCCGATACTGTGTCAGCCTTCGGACATGAGTCGGGGGTTTGTATAACAGGCCCCGACACAGTATCAGTCTTCGGACATGAGTCGGGGGTATGGCATGGGACGAGATAGTGAGGTGAGCAACTTTGTGTTGCAGCAGATTCGGATGGAGTTCAATCTAGGTGATTGACTCAACGGGATCTTTGTTGCGTATCCCGGTGCTGTGTCAGTCTTCGGACATGAGTCGGGGGTTTGTGAGCAGGCCCCGACACAGCATCAGCTTTCGAGCATGAGTCGGGGATATTGCATGAGACAGGATCTAAGTGGAGAGGATCGCATGCTCCGGTACTGTGTCAGTCCTCGGACATGAGTCGGGGGTTTGTGTACAGGCCCCGGCACAGTATCAGTCTTCGGACATGAGTCGGGAGTATCGCGTGAGTTGATCAATGAGAGAGATAATTGTGAAAGAAAGAAAGTATGAAATGAACGAAAGGTAATGAACGTAATGAAAGCTAAAGGATGAACGAATGAAAGTAACGAACGGAAGGAACATAATAATAACATATGAAATGGGATCCTTGTCACTCGACCTCAGTAATCATGACTGTGTGCCATGAAGAGGGTGAAGTGTGACCGGCTCTAGAAAGAAGTAAAAGACAAGAAATGTATGAAAGTTAAAGATAGGAAATGAACGAATGACAGACAGGGAACGAACGAAAGTAAAGTTAATGAATAGATGAGATCACAAAAGATAATAATGAAATTATCTATGTGTATGTACGTATGATGTGTGATCGCATGTATGAAAGAATAGTTTTAACCAAAGAAAAGTATGTTTTAATATAAAACTAGAACTCACTCAGCAACGCTGACTTTGATGTGTTTCCAGTTGGCAGGTATGTTGCTGAGGATGGCACGGACGACTACTCAGTTCTGTTGAGGCCGACATCCATATCTTGACATGTCAATGTATTTTGAGATGGAAACGAATATTGTAATGTTATGAAATAACATGTTTTTAGTTATAAATGAAAGTTTTAAATTCCGCTGCAAAGTAAATGTACGTTTTGAAATGTTTTATGTGCGATGATTGACCAGCTGTAAGATGCCCGGGAACGGGGCCTTACAAAACAAACATAAATTTATGTTTAAACCAAAAAAAATTACCTTCTAATTTGTGTTGAAAACTAAATGTATTAGCGACGACGGTGGTCGAGATCCACAGCAACAGCGGCGATGGTGGTGACCGGTATTTGAGGATGACGTTGAGGGGGTGGTGATGGGCGGACTTTGAGAGTGCTAACCGGAGGAAGATGTTGACCGGATGTTGAGGAAGATGATGACCCGAAGATGAGGAAGATGATGACCTGAAGATGAGGAAGATGATGAACGGAATGGTGGTCGTGAAATGGTGGTCGCTGGAGCTTCAGCAGTGTGGTTAGCGGGAATGGAGATGTGGTGTGGAGGGAAAGAGGGGAAAAAGGAAGATATTTTCGGTTTTAGAAGAACTGCACCCTTTAGCGGCGACATGTCGCCGCTAAAGGTGTCGCCGCTAAAGGGTTCCCGTATGATTAAATGGCGGCCGTTAGATCTAGCAGAGGTTCAACGGCCAGATCTAAGTTTAGCTTCCCCAGACGGATCGTTGACTATTAGCGGCGACTGTCGCCGCTATTAATGTCGCCGCTAAAGGCTGTCGCCGCTAATGGTGCCTATCGCCGCTAAAGGTGTCGCCTCTAAAGGTGACATTTCTTGTAGTGGATATTAAGATCATCGGCATAATATGTCGTTATAGTAAATATTGAGAGTGGTCTTTTAGTAAAGAAAATATATTTATTACATTAGTTATATGTATTGCATGAGTTAAGTTAGGGTTGTACAAAAAGTTCGTGGCTCGAAGTTCGCTCGAGAAAAGCTCGAAAAAAGCTTGGCTCGAAAAAAGCTCGTATCGAAACGAGCCGGCTCGGCTCGGCTCGAATTCTAAACGAGCCGAACTCGAGCCAGGGTTAGCTCGGTTTGAGCTTGGCTCGTGGCTCGGTTCGTTGGCTCGGCTCATGACTCGGTGCATATAATATATGTGTATATATATATTTATATAGTATAATAAAAAATATTATTATTACTACTACTATTATTATGATTATTATTTTGATATTAGGATGTTAAAAAGATTTTCTTAAAATAAAAATGAATTCATTTTAGAAACATTTTTAATATTTTATTTAAAAAATATATAACTTGATAGTGAATTGTTTATATTCAAAATAATGATTTTTGTTACCTAAGTACGGAGTACTCAATAAACGGTAAAAGCCCTAATATATATTTTTATGTTTTCATATAAATTAATGTGAAAAAAAATTAAATCGAGCCGGCTCGAACGAGCCACGAGCTGGCTCGAACTTTTCACGAGCCGAACTCGAGCCGATGTTTTAAGCTCGTTAAAAATTTCGAGCCGGCTCGACTCGGTTCGATAAGCTTCGAGCTCAAGTTCGAACCCATCCTGGCATGACTAAGTTAAGTGCGTTGTATGTGAGTAGTTTTACTGGGACCATATAAACATCACTTGAGTATTATATGACACATACTTCAAGGTAGAGAATTTAAAGATATGGACATTTTAACCCTTTAGATTTAATAATATGTCATTTTCAAGTGTCCGATTCAAGTATATGGTGGTGATAAGTTTGATATGAGCTTAACCCAATATTGCAAATTTGATTAAAAATTTAAGGTTTATCGCATCTATTATATGGTGATACATTTACAGGTTTATAATCTACTGGTTTAATGTCTATTAGTATCATTTATAATCTATTGGTTTGATTTATATTCGTGTCGAATTTATTATATGGGTGTAATATTCCAACCTAAAAACCTCAGCAGAGAAAAATGTAGAGGATCATTATTGATCGAAAGCGGTTTGTATCCTTGAATTATAACTTAGTTTATAACTTAGTCAGACCTTATATTAACATTGTTATAGACGCCACTAGATTCTATGAATCCATTTACATCCAGCTACATTTACCTAACAAGAAGCAAGACACTAGGTCCAAATGTGGTTGCAGTGGACGTAGCATTTTTGTGCGCATGAAATCCGACTAAACGAGTCCCTTGTGTGCTTGGGAGAATATCTTATACTAGGTGGCGGAGGACTTACATATGACATGAAGTAGGATATGCTCTAGAAAGAGTTTAGCCGTTTAGGTTGTCATGTTTGTTTATTCACGAGAGCGAACAACCTATGCTGAGGAGGTGGGGTGCAGGTGCAGGTGCACGTGCAAGTATTATGGAGGTAGATGGCGCATATAAGATTGGTAGGATGAATGAAGGATTGGGGGCATAATAATTGTAGTATGTGATGATGTGGATGAAAGATCAATCAAGTCGGGTTGAGAGGTTGTAGATAGTATGGTATCGTGAACGAGGGGGTATGAGGGATGGATGTAAGATAATGGTGAATGGCGAGGGGACGAGAGTTTGGAAAAAGATAAGGAAATAGACTATCTAGTGGTTTGGTTGATAGTTTGCGATAGGGGTGTAAACGAGCCGAGCCGAGCCCGAGCTCGCTAAGGCTCGAGCTCGGCTCGTTTTGGTTTTAGGAAGCTCGAGCTCGAGCTCGGCTCGTTTATAGTTTTATTTATAAAGCTCGAGCTCGACTCGTTAGAAAATTTTCAAGCTCGAGGTCGGCTCGAGCTCGGCTAGTTTATTGTTAAATTATTAAATTTATATTTTTTATAATTACATTTAATTATTTATAAGCATACTTTTTATATATAACACAATATATATTATTTAACTATTTTTTATCACAATAATATATTTAATAATATAATTTATGTAAATATGTATTTATATATATTTAATATGTAAGTAAAAAATACATATATACAAAAAGCTCGTTTAGGCTCGCGAGCCAGCTCGAGCTCGTTTAGTAAACGAGCAATAATTTGAGCTAGAGCTCGGGCTCGAGCTCGTTTAAGCTCAACTCGATTCGAGCTTTTTTCGAGCCGATCCCGAGTAGCTTACGAGCCGGCTTGGCTCGTTTACACCCCTAGTTTGCGAACTTTGGAAATAGCACAAGCATTATAATGTTTTGTGAAAAGTTTACTTGAAAATTTATAAAATAAAAATTAGAGTAAATCTCGGTTTTGATCCCTGTGTTTTTCAAATTGACTCCACTTGAGTACCAACGTTTATTTTGTCTCCATTTGAGTACCAAACTTTAAAAAAGTTGTCTGTTTCAGTCCTTTTGACTAACGGTGTTAACTTTTTCTGTTAGATTTTTTAAAAAGACCAAAATACCCCTAAGGGTTATAAAAATATCACCATCTCCACCACACACCACATACCACCACCACCACACCACAACCGCCGTCCGTCATGAATCCACCAACTGACCACCAACCACCGCCACCTCCACCGCCGGTGCTGCCGTCGCTGCAGCCACCACGCTCCTCGAAACGAATAGAGAAGACGAAGAAGAAGGACACGAGGAGGATCCCATTCACAGAGACGAAGTCGTAGAAGAAGAAGAAATTAGGGTTATGGAAGAACCAAACGCGACAATTGTGCACGAATTAGAGAACAATATTGTGAATGAAGCGGCTGATATTGAAGAGAACGTTGAGGTGGTTTCAGATGAGTTGAAGCCGATGAAGGATCACATAGATTTCGATTCACAGTCGAAGAAGCCCTCACGGTCAAATTTCTGGTCAGCGGCGTCTGTTTTGAGCAAAAAATGGCATAAATGGAGGAGCAAGCAGAAGAAGAGCGTCGCCGGAAGTAATGGCGTTATTCTGTCGTCTACGTTGCCGGTGGAGAAGCCTCTGACACGTCAATACCGTGAAACTCAGTCGGAAATCGCCGATTACGGCTTCGGCCGGCAACAATGGCGTCGTTCTCGAAAAAGGGAACTTTAGATTTTCAAGTGTTAGGGTTTTGGTATTTGTATACTGTACCTCCCTTCTTCTTCCCTTGATTTGGGGTTTTGAGTTTTGGGGGTTGAGTTTTAGGGGTTTTGAGTTTGACCAGCGAACAGGGTTTGGTGAGATACTAGATTCATCACCGGTGAGCTTCTTCTTCTCCGGTTGATCTCACCGGATCTGAATTTTCTGTGTGGTGGCGGTGGTGTGTGGTGGCGGTGGTGTGTGGTGGCGGTGGTGTGTGGTGGCGGTGGTGTGTGGTGGCGGTGGTGTGTGGTGGCGGTGGTGTGTGGTGGCGGTGGTGTGTGGTGGTGGTGGTGGTATGTGGTGTGTAGGAGATGGTGATATTTTTATAGCCCTTAGGGGTATTTTCGTCTTTTTTAAAAAATTTAACAGAAAATGTTAACACCGTTAGTCAAAAGGACTGAAACAGACAACTTTTTTAAAATTTAGTACTCAAACAGACAACTTTTTTAAAGTTTGGTACTCAAATGGAGACAAAATAACGTTGGTACTCAAGTGGAGTCAATTTGCAAAACACAGGGACCAAAACCGAGATTTACTCTAAAATTAAGTATGAGAAAAACTGTACTCAGCTAGATGCCAAATGCATGAGCGCCAAAGTGAATGTGAGTTGGTAGTATCGGTTGTGAAAAAGTAAAGGTCTATAAGTCCTACGATGGAGGGTCTTTCTTGTCAAAGTTTAAATAGACAAACCACAGAATGAGAAAACAACACAAGGGATGATCACTAACGAGTCAGATAATATATCATAAATTTTTAGTTAAGTAAGGAACAATAAATACATTATATATTTTTAAGGTGTGCTTTGGTAAGGTAAGCTCAAACAACTAGTACTAGAATGAGTAAATTCGTACCATTACCGACAACCACACTTGTTCCATACATAGATATATGGTGCTACATCTATAACAATGTTAATGTTTGATGTCATATAATCCGTTGCACTGGATTCTGATTTATGTGAATTAACTAGCAAGCAATTATCTGAAAAGTAGGTACTTTAACTCCAAAATGTGCATAGGGCTGTTGAGAAGCAGAATGATGAAGATAATCAGGCCCAAACGAGGTAGGCCCGCTATTATTCTGTGCAGTGCATCTAATAAGCATGAGCCAATAGTACAGCGGTATTAAATGAGTAAGGTGTTGCGGGAGTGAGTACTCTATTTAAATTCTAAAAATTATTTGATTCATTAAAATAGGTTTTTTGACTTACTTTGCATTGGTGTAAATCTAGAACAAGGGATTTATTGAAGTGGCTATTGAGTCACTGGGATTTATTAAAATGTGCATTTGGGTTCATTTAAATTGGTTACTATATAACAAAGTCCACAATGGGACTAATTCAATACAGCTGGTGGCCTCGGTCAAATAAAGAAACAAAAGGGGACTTTTGTTTATGTTTAAAGAAGACTCATGATCTAATAAAAATTGAAACATGGGTACAGTTTTCCTCTAAAAAATCGCTGGTTTCTACCAATTTTGAAAAATAATTTCAAACTCTATCATAATTTCTCTATCTAATCCGATAAATTATTCGCGTTTAACTTGCTAAATAGGTTTATCAGATGGTGATTCATGATTTAGATAATAATAAAAGGCTTGGTTATTTGAAGATTGCATTCAAATTCCAAAATTAATCAAGTTTAAAGTTTGTTTGTTCGGTTCGTTGTGTGTTCTAGACTTGGGCGACATCAACGAAATCTTTTGAAGTTAGAGTGGTAGACCTCCTCTTGAGGTTAAAGGCTTAGGCCCTGCCTGTGACGAGGTGGTGTAAATTAATTGCCGTGTTAAATTAGGAGTAAGTTAGCTTAGTATGCGAGTTTCCGTTAAAACATTCATATCTGATGCATCAGTTTCCTATTCCAGCATGAGGGACGTAAGCATTTAGTTACCTGTGTTCTCAATGTTGGATCTGAAATATGTGTAGGAGGGCAGCTATGTGGTCCGCGAAGGTTGCCATTAGATTAACCGCAACCACGGTTTGAGTCAGGTTATACCACCATGATTTCGACTCCATCAGGAACCCTAACCATCATAATTCTGTGCACGGTTTGATCTTTGTTTGATGTCCTTTTCAAGTTTTGCATATGTAAAAAGGCAAAATGTTACTTCATGTCCAATGTTTTGGATGTTACCTCATGTCCATTTTTCTTGCAAATTTGACAAGTTGTAGATGTTAAAGTCTACAGATATTTAGATGCATAGGAAGGTATTTGGCTACGTAGATGAAGGGCAAAAAAGGAAAAGGAAAAAAACTAATGATTTTAAATCACATTAGAGTTTTTCTACTTTGCTACCATAAAATATATCATGGTTTTCTCATTCATGAATCAATAAAACTCACCTCACCACTGTTGAGTGGTGAAGCCACTAATTCAGTAGTGGCAAACAAGTTGGTCAAAAAAGGAAAAGGAAGGGTGATTCAGTTTTTGTGGCTTTAGACAACCACGTTTCCAGACACTAGTTTTCCACTATCAAATATCATCTTAGTCTCTATAAATAGAGATCAAAACTGTATTTGTAAATTATCCCATGTACCTCTGAACATCACTGAATAGATACATCCTAGATACCGAGAGTGGACGTAGGTCAGTACTGGACCGAACCACTATAAATCTTCGTGTGTTCTTGTGGTTGTGTTGATTGTGTTCGTGTGTGTGATACTGTCCGATCCTAACAAACACATGGTGTTACAAGTTATAACATAATTATGTATAAGATCAACGTGCATTCTAATAATGTTTGATATTTGAATAACATCTCAATACGAAATAAACCAAACAATAGTAATAATATTAAACAATGATCTAGTATATATAATTGGCAAATAATGGTTAAACTCATTAACCAAAATTAAAAACCGGTGCAAAACACTTGCAAAAGAAAGGTACTCGCATAATAAAAAATCCCAAAAACTAAGCTATACATGATGTCACACCTTTAGATTTTCTCCTTGGCAACTTCCCTAAGTCCACCCATGCTGGCCACTCCACTTATAAAAAAATTAAATATCCAAAATATAAGCATCATAAAATCCAAATCTCCATCTTCCATGAGTACCTCACCACCAATCATACTTATTTTCTTTCTCCACAATTATTTACACTCTCTCTTTTAAGGTACTAAATCAGCCTTCAAGATAACAAGAGAGCAAAGGCCACACCATCTCCTTCATTGTCCTTTTAGCTTAAACTAGTAAGTTTCAATTATTATTCACCAATTCTTTTATATTAGATTGATTAATCTAGGATTTACTTTCTCTGAAGAGTAATCTTGACAATGTTTTATTGTTATTGTTGTTATTATTATGTTTCTTGTTGTACGTTGTTATCGATCATGTAAAAGCTAGTAACAGGTAAATCTAATGATGTTGGTTTATTATGATTCTCTCCTAATAAGTTTGGACTTTGAATCTCCTTCCTACTAGTTTACAATCACCCAGTCATGACTTTTGGTTTTTGTTGTTAGGGGTGTTCAACTAATCGAATTTCGAATTCTTCAATTATTCGATTTTTTATTTTTAAAACTAGATTTGAATTCGATTCGAATTTGAATTAAATTCGAAGTATCGGATTCGTATTCAAGTTCAAAACCACATTCCAATTCGATTCAAATCAAATTCGATTGTCGAATTCAAATATTCAAATTTGAATTCCCAGAAAATAAATTTATTTTAGGTTTTAATTATAAAACTAATAATCTTTAATGTATAAAATAACTAAAGAATAAAACATGGTTAGAAAGTTTGAAACTTTAATATTAAACATATAATTGAATAAATATATGTACACGTAATTTATTTATATAAAATATAAAACAAATAACTATATTATATGCATATATAATAGTATATGTATTTTTTAATTCGAATTTCGAATCGAATCAAATAAAAAATCACAAATTTGAAATTCGATAAAAAAAACTTCAATTCAAATTCAAATTTGAAAATTCAAATTGAATTTCAAATGAGTGATTTTTGAGTCGAGTCGAATTAAATTGAACCATATTCAGATATTGAACACCCCTATTTTTTGTAATACATTTTTATATATTGTGAGGTGTTATGTACTAATTATTGATATATATATATATAGGGGAGTGATTATGAGAAAAACACAAACTGGTAGTCATATATCAAAAAAAATATGTTTTGTTCAAACGCGTCACGATAATTGATATATTAGTTTATTTATTTATTTATTTATTTATTTATTTATTTATTTATTTATTTATTTATTTATTTATTTATTTATTTATTTATTATTATTATTATTATTATTATTATTTTATTTTATTTTTATAATTTAATTATAATTAGTTTTACATATTATATTATGTTTGTCTCTTACTACTTTTAAAATAGAAACTTTCTTAATTTTTGATATCGTTATAACGTGTTTATTTTTATTTATATTTATGTGTGAAATTCATTTACGTAATTAAATAGAACTTATCAAAGCATAAACTTTCATTGATTCACGAAATAGAAGAAATCTCCAAAGGTACTGAAAGATTTTTCATATAATTTTCAACTGCTACACGAACCCTTTACTCAATTTCTTTAGCTTTTTTGTTATTTTTTATTATTAACTTTACTCTTATTTTTAATTAAACACTCAGTAAAAAAGCTGTAGTGTATTTTGTAAACTTTCTTTTAGGCTTTTTTATGTGGAAAATGTAGTAGTTTATATAATGGATTTTTAATCTTCTTTAAGGTTCTATGAGTTTATAATTATTTTTTAAGTAAAAATAACAATACCTGATAATAAAGAAAATACAATAAAACTAACAATGAAAGTAACCTTAAATAAATAAATAAATAAATAAAATATCTTTGAGGGGGATTCTGCATTTGGTTCACTTATTTTTTTTCTCAGAAAAGAATTTTAAAATTTTAACAAAAATTCCATGAATTCTAGAGACCAAGGGTGAGTGGAGCCCTTGTCCATCTTTATTAGGATCAAATTATCACATATATGAGTTTACTAATACGATATAATATAATATGAATTATATTATTTTTATTAACATAAATTATTGAGTATATATAGGGGTTTTTTTATAAGTTTTTACGTAATGATAAAGAAACAATAAAAGTAATAATAAAAAACTTAAACAAAACTTGAAGGAGGGAATGCGCATGGTTCCCTCTTGGAGGGAGAGGCTTAGTGTGAATTTGGTGGATGGTGTAGGTTAGTTAATCTGATGCTAGCATGTTTGATAGAGTTTTTATTTTTAGAGGGGATATTTTGGGTTCAAACTCAAGCAATAGTGTAATATGATATAATGTAATAATATGATTTTTTTACTGTTAAAAAAAAAAGCTGGCCTCAATGTTCACTTTTGAAGAAGGCATTAGCCACCGCATCCGCATATAGCGCGTTGTCATAAGTTGTCGTCTTAACTCTTGTAATTAAGAGGAAATAAACTGTAACGAACTGTGCATTGTCATAATAAGCTATTGATTTACGATACACTTGACGGGACATATGACTGGTGTGGTTAATTTATGTCAATGATATAATGTGTCTCTTGTGTACACTGAATACGATGTGACAACTTATAATTTATTTGAGAATTTAATGTTAAGAAATATAATTAATTTCCAACTTGTTATTTGTGGAAATTGTTTATATCGATTATTTTCGCTGAGAGTATGTAGTATATTTTTATTTGGATTCGTAGCAAGTCCGTACATAAATTTCTCAAAACTATTACCAAGCGATAAACTATTTAGTCATTTAAACTCATCAAAAATCATAATTAACTCAATAAACTGAACCTTTACAAGTAATCAGCAATTGGATGGATTGGTGTGAATAATGCAGACCCACATCACATTTGGGCGTTCAGTCTATATCTCCATAATCCTTAATTTATTGTTTCAAGCCAAAATGTTAAATCAATTAGGATGTTAAAGCATCGTCTCGTGACTAATGTTGGCCAACGCGATCGTATAATTAAAATGAAGCATACAATGCTTAAAAAAAACATTTCGAGCAGGTCAATGCCCCAACCGATGTTGGTTAATATCGGGTACGTTAAAGAAACCTTTTTTGACGTTATGGTAGTTAATTTTGGTTATTTGTGAACCATCATACCTCTTCATGATGGTCACACCTATTGGTACTCCTAGACTATTAAAATGGTTCTTGGCCTTCACTTTGAGAATGAATCAATCTCTTTCTAATCTCCAACACATAATCAATCACAATGCAAGGCTTGTTAATGAATGACTTTTGCAGGAGTTTTGTAGTAAATATGGACTAATTATCCATAAGGACAATGATTTGAACACGACTTTGTGTCATTGCATTTCTTAGTTTAGTTTCTATCTACATATACATGACTTCTAACATCGTCCACCCCAACATCAACCTTATGTTTCAATATAAGAAAATCTACAATTTCACTATCGTTAACATGATTATAATTTCTTGTTTTTTAGGATGGATCATGGGATAGAGGCTAAGCTTCTTCGACATGAAGAAGAGGAAGGTGACCTAAAACAAAGGATATGGAACGAATCAAAAAAGATTTGGAGGGTCGCAATGCCAAGCATCATATCAAGGGTTTCTGCATTTGGAACTATTGTTGTCACCCAGTCTTTTATCGGTCATGTCAGTGACATAGATCTTGCTGGCTACGCACTTGTTCAAACACTTAGCGTCCGGTTTATTAATGGAATACTTGTAAGTTGACCATAGTCTTTTTATTAATAATAAAATGCAAAACTTCATCCAATAATATATTTGAGTCATCTAGAATGTCAACTAGTACCGGTGCTAGACCTAGGATTTTTTTCTATCGGGGTCGGTACTTCAATGCTAGATGTCTTTTAACTTGACATCTATGGTATCACATAAAGCATGATAACTTGTCGTTGCAACCGAAAGCCAATAGCTATAATGAGGTTTTTTAGGTAATCATAAACGTGAAAAAATAAAGTGCTATTGAATAACCAGTTAGAAATATTGGATAAAGATCAAATGTTAACACTCTATTATTATGATAATCATTTTAACCTTTAAAGATTAATCAAAACCATTATTTGGTTTGTGGAATAATATCATTAAACATATACAACATTATGTTCTTTTATATATATGTGGAAATTTACAAGTGTGAAAAATTTATAACATGTGTAAGTAACTTACATGGTAAATATTTAAAGATATAAGTGTAACTTACTCTAGTCATAACGTTTTTACGTTTATAAATTTACACATATACATAAACGAACATATTTTTGGACATGTGTAATAATGTTATTATAACAAAAAATAATGATTTCGATTGATCTTCAAACTTAACACGAATATCAAAATAATAGAGAATTCACATTTAATCCTTGCCCTAGAAAGAATAAATGAAAGATTTAATTGAATTTCGTACTCACGTTATTTCTTTTAAACTTTGATTTTTCTCAGAAGCAACATGTATAGATTGATGTTTCAAATTAAGTCCAAAAATCTAGGGGTTAGTTGAAAAACCGTGATATACAATACAAGTTAAAAAAGTTACAGAGTTAACATATAATTACCACTGAGTCTTTGTGTCTTTAATCTTAATTCACTAAAACTAACCATTTTTTTCTGTTTTGGTTTATCAACAGTTGGGAATGTCGAGTGCAACCGAAACTCTTTGTGGACAATCATTTGGAGCTGGACAACACCACATGATGGGCATTCACTTGCAACGATCATGGATCGTTGACTTGATCACCTTGACCGTTTTGCTCCCAATCTTGATCTTTGGTACCCAAATCTTCAAACTCGTGGGTGAGGAAGAATCGATAGCAAATAGTGGTGGATACATATCTTTATGGTTCATACCTTTTGTCTATAACTATGTTTTTAGCCTGACTATACAAATGTATCTACAAGCACAACTAAAGAATATGATTATTGCATGGCTTTCGGCTTCTCAGTTCGCTATCCATATACTTTTGTCACTTCTTTTCGTGTATAAGTTAAATTTGGGGGTCTCAGGCGCAATGATTGCACTCTCGACGTCATCGTGGTTTCTTGTTATTGGAGAATTCATATACATTTTTGGAGGATGGTGTCCAAATTCTTGGAAAGGATTCACAGCTGACGCTTTTAAGGATCTGATGCCTCTTCTAAAGCTCTCAATATCCTCTGGCGTGATGCTTTGGTAAGTGTTTGTATAACTTTTGTGTTAGTCAATACATAGCTAATGACTAGAAGTTTGTAGCTTAATATCTTTAACTTAAAAGATTTTGTATTGTTACAATGATATGGTGGAATCAACTGTACATTTTTGTAACACTAGCTAGATTGCAAACTTATTATTCATACACATGAGATATTATTATCTTGACTTCATATATCATTGTAGTCTAACCATAATTATGTGTAGCTTAGAGATATGGTACTATGCTATTCTAGTCTTACTTGCGGGATATATGGAGAACGCCGAGGTTGCAATATCTGCCTTCTCCATTTGGTATCAACACTGGTTCTTAAATCTCTCTTTATGTTAATATTAAAAAGAAACAAAAACTATATATCGTTAACTTTTACAGCCTAAACATCAACTCATGGGAGTTCATGATAAGCCTTGGTTTCTTAGGGGCTGCATGGTAAGTTAACAGTTACTTTGAGAGTTTTCCTACACTTTCATATATAGGCTTAATTTGGTATATTTGACTGATATGAGCTATATTTCAACTTCAACATGTCTTAAGTGTCCGTGTGGCAAATGAATTAGGCCGAGGCAACGCGAAAGCAGTGAAGTTTTCCATTAAAGTATTGTTGGGTACTTCGGCCGTGATAGGCGGGTTCTTCTTTGTTCTATGTTTGGTGTATCGAAAAAACCTTGCATACTTGTTTACCAATGATGAAAAAGTTGCATATACAGTATCAGATCTTTCTTTGCTTCTCTCTTTTTCGGTTCTGTTGAACAACATTTATCCCGTACTCTCAGGTAACTCCTTCCATTCATAAAATATAGTTAGTTAACCCAAACACACACTTACTATTTTAGAAAGTTTTCATGCTAAGTTCATCATGCCTTTTAAGATTTTTAAGATATAATCAATAACTACAACCATGGGATAACAAAAATAAAGAATCATCCAACAATAAAAGGATAAAGCTAACAACTTCCACAAACCTTATGTCAAATAGAAAACATTTATCAAGGCTAATGTCAAAACAATCAACATTTTACATTTATTAGTAACATGGTAAAAAACTGGGCTAAATTCACAGAATACGGCTGCATTTTTATTAAGTGATCACCACTACATGTAATCAAGATTCAAATATAACAAACCTCGTCACTTCATATTTTTGGAAAGTTTACGTGTTATTGATCAGCGTTTGGGAAAAAATATACCGTGTCACCAGGGGTGGCAATTGGAGCGGGTTTGCAGGGAACTGTAGCAGTCGTTAACCTCGTCTGCTTTTACTTGATCGGTATTCCATTGGGAGCTATGCTCGGATATTTAACATCTCTTGAAGTTAAGGTACAAGCATATATATTAAAAGTTAATTAACCTTTGGATCGAAACCAATATATATCCTAATCCCATTTAATATTATGGGCAAGATTACCTATGACTAATTACTCCATTTAATTACTTAATAGGGAATATGGATCGGAATGATTGGAGGTGTTCTAACGCAAACAATTGCGCTTGTATATATGATTTGGAGAACAAACTGGGATGATGAGGTAGTTAGTTTATAAAATTAAATATGCATATTCGTATCTAATTATATTATTTATGATGGTATGAATTTCGTGTAAACGGGTATTTTGGTTTGCGAACGGCAGGTCAAGAAGGCTTCGGAACGTCTCAAGCAATTTTACTTGAAATCAGATGAAAATTCTGAGCAAATTTCTAACTATTCATTACAATAGTCTATTTGTATGCAGCTATGTATTAGTTTTTAACTCAAACTATTTGTATGCAGCTATGTATTAGTTTTTAACTCAAAACATCACACACTAGTTGATCTGGCTCACCTCAACACTATCATGAGTTCATCTGTGTCGTCGCAACCGTCGCTACCACCACCGGCTATTGAGGCCACTAGAAATAACTGACTATGCTGGTGTACACATCTCCTGCTATGGGTATGGGAACTCATGAGTAAGCTGAAGAAATTATTAGTAGAAATTCTTAATATGATACTGTTGTTTAACTTTTACGTAGTTTGTAGCAATTTGTGAATCTATAAGATATTATATATTTATATAAATTTTATGGATTTGTAAAGAACTTATAATATGATACGTGGTTGTATATATTTATGTCTTTTTCGTATATGTATATAGATAGGATAAAAAATGGGAAGACATAAATAGCCTTATTGGTTTAAATTGTATACAATTTTAACAAATCATTCGTGACAAAAAAACCCGTCGGTAACAATTACTTTTTAATTTTATACACCTTGTTAGTAAAACAACATTTTCTTAAATCGATCCATAGGTAAAATATATTCTTTTTACTTTTATTAATCTTATTGTTAATTACATCGCTAAAAAGTTTGTTGTAATTCGCGACCTAAAACAAGGATATTGGATTGAGTTGAAAATGATACTGAAGACCTGTCACATCCGGCGGAAGCGTTAAACGATATTTGGATGTGACTTGTTTGTTTAGAACGCAATTGATTATAAGAAATTTAATCACAACAATATTACTACATAACATACCTAACTTAATCATATATATATTGAAAGTTGGAATTACATCATTACATATAACCTCAAAATTTGACATAATTCCTTATTACAACATATTATTTAGCTAACATCTTCAGGTACGATAAAAATGCGTATCCACTACCACGCTGCCATCGTAATTATTAACGGTTAGGCTTACACATACTCATCCTACAACTTCACCCCATCCATTGTAAACATCAAAGGAAAAGTCTATATTATTAGTCATTTTCACCTGAAAAAGCATACTCAAATAATCAACATAAAGTTGGTGAGATCATAGGTTTATTTCCAGACAAAACATTTTATTGATACACCAATTACAACCAAACCTGCTCACACACATAATCATACTGTCACGAAATAATTCACAAGATCAGATAATATTACATCTCAACCCTCATTCGGTTGGTGCAGGAAATATTCAAATAGCATCACAACACTCATCCTGTTGATGCAAAATATTCTCCTAAGTAGCGCTACTAATATTATCAGACGGTTTCTCATTCGAAATAGTGGTTGTATCACAAATAACAGTAAGTCTCAAAATATTTTCAAAAATAATGCATCAACATAACTAGTATGCTTTTTCTCCCAAAAATTTTACAAATATCAAAATGGGGCCATGAGTCTCACCTGTTCTCCGACTGGTAACCTATAAAAATAAATTTAATTTCTTTGAAATTTTAGAACCTCAGATCTCACTAATTCTTGAAAGTTTAGCTGTAAAATAGTCAAATAATATTACCATAAAATTCTCAATATTTATTTTATTATACATAAATTGTTATAACTATTCTAAAGTCTCCATAATTCACCAAAAATAGCTACTACTATCTAAAAATTACCAAAACTTTATAGAATATTATTTCAACAGTTTATATCATCCCATAAATTTTATGATGCGTAATTCACAACAGATTATTTTCTGTAAATCCTACAATAATCCCAAAATTCATTAAAAATAGTTCTATAACTCCAAAAATTATGAAATTTATTCAATATATTTAATATGATTTATCATAGCTTCAGTGATTTTTTAACGATTTATGGTACTGGTTAATTATTTATTTATATTTTTATTTTACAGATTATTTAAAAAATTCATTTTTCAAACATAATAAGGAAATAAAATACCAAATAATTCCTGGAGCTTTTATATCTCAAAAGAGTCATTCTTTGATTTTCCAGAATTTTCCCGAATTTATTTATATTTTTGAGTATTTTCTTTATTTTAAACAATTTATATAAATTATTTTACTTAGTTATATATTTTTTTACTAAAATTTACAGAAGGATAAGTAAATATTTTCTAAAAATTTCCCAATGTTTATTCCCTCAATCACATTTATTTAACATTTTTATTTAATTTCTCTTAATATTTCAAGATAAATTCTCATTTAATCCAAAATATCCTTCTTGTCATAAATTTTCATGTCTACATTACTGTATCTTGATGAAAATTAAGGTTTTCAAAACCTTTTTTTAAGATTAGTTTTGGTATATATGTACTAAAACAAATTTTATATGTGTTTGTAACACATATGTAACCTTTGGTATTTACATACTTTCAGAAAGATTTTTAACCTTGTAATGAGAAAGGAAGGGGCTGATGATGAGGATCTTGGATCCTTAACTTGATGCAACTCGGTGAGTTTGTCACTTTGTTTATAGGGGCCGAGAGGTAGAGAAGTAAAGGTGATGGTGATCGCGGTTGTTAGTGGTTGTGTGATAGTGGTGGTGTGGGTTACGGGTGATGGTGGTTAGTAGTGATGGAAGTCAAGGGGTGGTGATGATTGCGGGTATTGATGGTGATGTTTGGCTACGGGGAGGTGATGGTGATGATGGTGTGCAATGGTGGTCGTGTGTGGTGTTCCAAAGAAACCCGAGAACTTAGAGAACAAATGTGATGTTTTATGGTAGTGTGTTGTTTTTATGATGTAGTATCCGAGAGTTTTAAGGTTGCAAAGGGGTCGGTTACCATCATGAGCTCTACACCTAGCTTTGGTGAGTGTCTTCCTTAGGTTTGTTTAGTCATTAGGTAGGTTTAGGTGGTAATTGGTGGTGAATGCTTGGTGTGAGCTTAGTGGCCGATGGTTGCCTTAGAGTTTGTCACATTCACTTTTGCAATGATGGTGTTCCACATGTTTCTAAAGAAGTGATTAGTAGGCAGTTGTGAGGGTTATTAAACCGAGGGTTTTTGCGGTTAGGTGTTTTGATTGATTAATTCGTTAATAACCAAGTTTAAGGTTTAGTTCGGGTGTTTATGTTATCCTAATAAATCGAGAGGAGAGTTTGGTTGTGTTTGTTTGGTTAGGTTATCATATTATTTCGATACATATCACGCATATTTAGTAGCATAGATAATCTTTACTTTAACTTAGGTATATATGCACATACACATACGTAAAACATATATTTATATACATGCATAAGTAGAATATATATGTACATGAAAAGAAAACATGCATGCTTAAATTCTATACGTGCAAACATGCATACGAAATTTTCATATATATATATATATATATATATATATATATATATATACATGCACACGTAAATTTTTCTAATATATATGCATGCATGCAAACATGAAATAATATCATAATTTACTAAATAATTTCCATAAGACATTAGTCGTAATATAAAATTGTCTATCTATTTTTTTAGGTTGTCACATTCTCCCCCTGTTAAAAGAATTTCATCCAGAAATTTCTTGGAGTGTGATTTCTTAAATTTTAGAAAAACTTATCTGATCATTACCTCTGAATAAGTGGAGGTATTTCTTCTTGATCTCATCTTCTCTTTCTCATGTATATTCTGGACCTTTCTTTGCATTCCGTTTAACTTTTACTATGGGAATTCTATTTCTTCTTAACTTCTTTATTTCTTTGTCTACAATGGCCACTGGTTCTTCCATAAAATGAAGTTTCCTATTTATTTTGACTTCTTGAATTTGTACCTTTAAGGTTTTTATTGGTTAGACATTTCTTGAGGTTGGACACATGAAAGGTGTTATGCACATCACTTAATTCTTGAGGTAATTCCAACTTATATGCCACAGGACCAATTCTATCAATGATTTTAAATAGACCAACATATCTAGGGTTTAGCTTACTTGGTTTTCCAAACCGGAAGATTCCTTTTGAGGGAGATATCTTTAGATAAACCCTGTCTTCAAGTTGAAATTCCAATGGCTTTCTTCGTTTGTCTGCATAATTTTCAGTCGATCACGAGCTGCTTTCAATCTATTTTTAATCTCAGTGATCTTGTCTGTGGTTTCTTGGATTAATTCAGGATCTGCAAGTTGTCTATCACCTATTTCATTCTAACACAAGGATGATCTACACTTTCTTCCATACAAAGCTTCAAATGGAGCTAACCCAATACTAGAGTGATAACTGTTATTGTATGAAAATTTTATTAATGGTAAGTGGCTATCCTAATTTCCACTAAAGTCTATAGCACAAGCTCTTAACATATCTTCCAGGGTTTGTATTGTTCTCTCGCTTTGTCCATCAGTTTGTGGATGATAGGCTGTACTTAAGTTCACTTGGGTTCCTAAGCCTTTTTGTAATGTCTGCCAGAATCTGGAAGTAAATCTACTGTCTCTATCTGATATAATGGATACAAGTATTCCATGTCTAGACACAATTTCTTTTATGTAAATTCTTGCTAGTCTTTCAATCTTATAATCTTCTCGTATAGGTAAGAAATGAGCTGACTTAGTCAATCTATCTATTATAACCCAAATTGTGTCGTATCCATTTCTGGTTCTTGGTAGTTTGGTTATGAAGTCCATTGTAATTTGATCCTATTTCCATTCTGGAATCTCTGGTAGCTGTAGATATCCTGAAGGTTTTTGATATTCAGCTTTTATTCTGGAACAGATATCACATTGTTTCACAAATTCTCCGACTGATCTTTTTATGCCTGGCCACCAAATTGGCTTTTCAGATCCTTATACATTTTATATTTCCTGGATGTATAGAATATTTTGACTTATGAGCTTCTTGTAGGACAATTGTTCTAATCATGCTATTTTCAGGTACCCAAATTCTTCCTTTAAACCTCAGAATTCCATCTGTTTCTTCTTTCATGTCTTTTAATTGTCCTTTTAGTTTCAACACATCTTCTTGTTTGGCATCCCGGATTTGTCTTAACAATTCTGAGTGTAATTCCATTCTCATAGCACGTACTCGTAATGGCTTAGTCCTTTCTTTTCTACTTAGAGCATCAACAACTACATTTGCTTTACCAGGGTGATACTTGATTTCACAGTCATAATCACTTAATAATTTACCCATCTTCTCTGCCTCATATTTAACATTTTCTGATCAAAGATATGTTGTAGACTTTTATGATCCGTATATATTATACACTTAGTTCCATACAGATAATGTCTCCAAATTTTTTGTGCAAATACTACAGCTCCTAATTCTAGATCACGGGTGGTATAATTCTTTTCACTACCCCTAAGTTGTCTAGATGCATATGCAATTACTTATCTTTTTGCATTAAAACACATCCAAAACCTTGACGTGATGCATCACAATACATTATAAAATTATCTGTCCCTTCTGGCAAAGCTAAAACAGGTGCACTACACAACTTATTTTTGAGGAGTTCAAAAGCTTCATTTTGTTTTTCTTCCCATATATATCTTTTATCTTTTTGGGTCAATTCTGTCAATGGTTGAGCTATTCTCGAGAAATTTTCTATAAATCTCCTGTAATATCTTGCTAAACCTAAGAATTGTCGTATCTCAGTTGGGGTTTTTGGAACTTCCTATTTCTTGACTGCTTCAATATTTGCTGGATCGACTTGAATTCCATTCTGGTTAACTATGTGTCCTAGGAATTGTACTTCTCTTTTCCAAAATTCATATTTTGAGAATTTTGCATTTAACTTTTCCTTTTGTAGCAACTCCAAAGTTAAACTCAAGTGTTGTTCGTGGTCTTCCTTATTCTTAGAATAAATCAGAATGTCATCTATGAAGACTATAACGAATTTATCTAAATAGCGTTTACACACTCTATTCATTAAATCCATAAACACTGCTGGGGCATTGGTTAATCCAAATGGCATCACAAGAAATTCATAGTGTCCATACCTAGTCCTGAATGCAGTTTTTGATATATCGTCATCCTGTACTCTTAATTGATGATATTCAGATCTTAAATCTATTTTGAAAAATAACTAAATCCTTGTAATTGATCAAATAAATCATCAATCCTAGGGAGAGGATATCTATTCTTTATAGTAACTTTATTGAGTTCTCTATAATCGATACACATCCTAAAAGTTCCATCTTTCTTTTAACAAACAGAACTGGTGCTCCCCAAGGTGATACACTAGGACGTATAAATCCCTTATCTAATAATTCTTGTAATTGGGTCATGAGTTCTTTTATTTCAGTTGATGCTAAACGATATGGTGCTTTAGCAATAGGGGTTGTTCCTTGTATTAACTCTATTTTAAACTCGACTTGACGAGGGGGTGGTAATCCAGGTAATTCATCAGGAAAAACATCAGGGTATTCATTAATAATAGGAACACTTTTCAATTTCTCTTTATCAAGTTTTGCATCAACTATATGAGCTAAGAAAGCTAAACATTTCTTATTTAAGCATTTTTGTGCTTTTTCACAGGAAATCAATTTCACAATACTATTTGGTCTATCACCGTATATACAGAGAGTTTTGTCTTCCTTAATCAAAGGAATCTTTATCATTTCTTATCACATATAATTTCAGCATGGTTCTTACTTAACCAATCCATTCCTACTACAATATCAAATCCTCCTAATTTAATAGGAATCAGATCTATATCAAAACAATATTCATCTAAATTCAAAATGCAATTAGGAATGATTTCATCAGCTTCTATTACTTTACTATCATCTAATTCTATCACATAGTTATGACTTAGTTTCTCAGATGTTACACTAAGTGATGGTCTAAAGATATTCGAAATAAAACTACTAGTTGCTCTTGTATCAAATAATACTTTTGCGTACTGGTTATTGATAAGGAACGTACCCGTTACCACTTCTGGTTCATGACGAGCTTCTTCAGCTTGTATTACGAAAGCTCTTCCACGGGGGTTGTTCTGGTTAACTAGGGCCTTGCCTTTCCGTTGTGGGCATTCATTACGAAAATGATTTTCACTTCCACACTGAAAGCAGACTGGTTTAGGGTTGGTAGGGTTTTTGCAATCTCGAGAGATATGTCCTTTCTTTTTGCAGTTATAACAAACCACTGTCATACAGTTTCCTGAATGATATCTTTGGCAGATATTGCACTGTGGTTGTTTATCCATCTTCTTTCCCTGGGCTGTTCCTAAGAAATTTCTTCGTGGAGGTCGGGTTATTCTTTTCTGAGGGTTTTCTCCAAATCTTCTTCCTGAGTGGTTTTCATTCCACTTTCTTTTCTCTCCTATTTGTGGATGGCTTAATGATCCATTTCTGATCATTTCATCCGTCAGACTTCCTGACAGGATTATAGCTTCTTGAAAGGTTTTGGTTCTTGTGGATTTCACTAACCCTCTTATTTGTGGTACTAGCCCCCAAATATATCTTCCTATCCTTCTTGATTCAAGGGTTATCAGATGTGGTACTAACCTGGACTATTCATTATACCTGTCAGTATATTCTGGTGTGCAGCTCTTTTTATTTCTAGTGCTAAGAATTCAGCTTCTAATTTTTCTATTTCATTATAAGGACAATATTTCTCTATCACTAGATTTTTAAAATCTTCCCAACTTATCTTATTCATAATATGCCTACCTTTAGTGTGTACCTCCATTTTCCACCAGGATTGTGTCTCTCCTTTTAGTGAATGCGAAGCAAACAGTGTCTTGTAATTTTCAGCACAGTTACTGATTTCCAATACTTCTTCCATTTCATCTAACCATCGTAAGGCTTGCACAGCTCCTCCTTTTCCATCAAATTCTCGGGGTTTGCACGACATAAAGGTCTTGTAAGAACATCCTTTCGAGACTCAATTCAGGATTTCTTCTTCCTGTCGTTCTTCTGTATTAACATTTTCAGGCCTTTCCTGTGGATGTGAGGTGGTTCTAAAGTTCAGATTTTGTTGTAGTTGGGTTATTAAGGTAGGTAAGGTAGCTTCTATTTGTTGGGATACTATTTGAGAAATTCTGTCATTCTCATTTATGTCAGTATTCACGGGTGTTTCTTCCCAAGTCAGGTTCTAGGTCGTCCCACTCGAGCTGTTCTTTGTACAGGCTGAGTGTTTCTTTTTGGCGGCATGATTAACTATAGTGAATTATAACATTAGTATCATAAAAAAATATTCTAACACAAATTCATTTAGCATATATCAATAAATATTTCCACATAAAGTACATATATTTATATCAATTAAGCTCTTATTTCTTTATTCTGACAAGTTAGACTATAGTCTTCCAGTTCTTGCGAATCCGTTCCCATATCTTTGTGAAGATATTCTTCTTGGGTGTTTTGAGTTTCTTGATGTCCTTCTGGATCTTCCAGATTCCTAATTGTATTTTCTTAAGTTTTCTAAGAGTTCACTGAGCTGTCTTCACTTGGTCCAACATTTATCTTTTAGTTACCTTATCTTTATTTCTGGGGGAATCAGAATGTTGTATTTCTATATCCTCAGCTTTATTAGTCATAAACCTATCCCCACGTTTTATCTTTTTCCTAGGGGTCTTAATTGTATATCCTCCAATATGTACCGATGCACGTCGAACATAGAATTTTGGTTTATTTTCCACTTTCAGTTGAGGGATTTCCATAATTTGTTGGGGTTCTGGTTCAGGTGTTATTTCCTTAGAGTTGGTATGGTCTGGACACTCGGAACAATCGGTTTCATTGTAGTAACTATCTGAATTCATAACTGCACGAACTTCTTTATAATGTTTCACAAAATGGTTAGTTACATATTATTATAATTATTAAAGTTAAGCATGAAATCATAGAATTTTCACATAAAAATTATACCACACAAGTACATACATATTTACCGTTATTCGAGCTTATGGTTATAGTCTAGGTATTTTTATTGTACCAAATTCTCTATAACCAATGGCTCTGAAACCAACCTGTCACATCCCAGCGGAAGCGTGAAGCGATATTTGGATGTGACTTGTTTGTGCAGAACGTAATTGATTATAAGAAATTTAATCACAACAATATTAGTACATAACATACCTAACTTAATCATATATATATTGAAAGTTGGAATTACATCATTACATATAACCTCAAAAATTTGACATAATTCCTTATTACAACATATTATTTAGCTAACATCTTCAGGTACGATGAAAATACGCATCCACTACCACGCTGCCATCGTAGTTATTAACGGTTAGGCTTACACATACTCGTCCCACAACTTCACCCCATCCATTGTAAACATCAAAGAAAAAGTCTATATTATTAGTCATTTTCACCTGAAAAAGCATACTCAAATAGTCAACATGAAGTTGGTGAGATCATAGGTTTATTTCCAGACAAAACATTTTATTGATGCACCAATTACAACCAAACCTGCTCACACACATAATCATACTGTCACGAAATAATTCACAAGATCAGATAATATTACATCTCAACCCTCATTCGGTTGGTGCAGGAAATATTCAAATAGCATCACAACACTCATCCTGTTGGTGCAAAATATTCTCCTAAGTAGCGCTACTAATATTATCAGACGGTTCCTCATTCGAATTAGTGGTTGTATCACAAATGACAGTAAGTCTCAAAATATTTTCAAAAATAATGCATCAACATAACCAGTATTCTTTTTCCTCCAAAAATTTTACAAATATCAAAATGGGGCTATGAGTCTCACCTGTTCTCCGACTTCTAACATATAAAAATAAATTTAGATTCTTTAAAATTTTTAGAACCTCAGATCTCACTAATTCTTGAAAGTTTAGCTGTAAAATAGTCAAATAATGTTACCATAAAATTCTCAATATTATTTTATTATACATAAATTGTTATAACTATTTCAAATTCTCCATAATTCACCAAAAATATCTACTGCTATCCAAAAATTACCAAAAGTTTACAACATATTATTTCAACGGCTTATATCATCCCATAAATTTTATAATGTTTAATTCACAACAGATTGTTTTCTATAAATCCTACAATATTCCCAAAATTCATTACAAATAGTTATATAACTCCAAAAATTATGAAATTTGTACCATCTATTGAATCTGATTTATCATAGCTTCATTGAGTTTTTCACAATTTATGGTACTGGTTAATTATATATTTAGATTTTTCTTTTACAGCTTACTTAAAAAATTCATTTTTCAAACATAATAAGGAAATAAATACCAAATAATTCCTGGAGCTTTTATATCTCAAAAGAGTCATTCTGTGATTTTTCTAGAATTTTCCTGAATTTATTTATATTTTTGAGTATTTTCTTTATTTTAAACAATTTATATAAATTATTTTACTTTGTTATATATTTTTTTTCTAAAATTTACAGAAGGATAAGTAAATATTTTCTAAAAATTTCCCAATATTTATTCCCTCAATCACATTTATTTAACATTTTTATTTAATTTCTCTTAATATTTCAAGATAAATTCTCATTTAATCCAAAATATCCTTTTTGTCATAATTTTTCCTGTCTTCATTACTGTATCTTGATGAAAATTAAGGTTTTCAAAACCTTTTTAAGATTAGTATTAGTATATATGTACCAAAACAAATTTTATATGTGTTTGTAACACATATGTAACTTTTGGTATTTACATACTTTTAGAAAGATTTTTAACCTTGTAATGAGAAAGGAAGGGGCTGATGATGATCTTGATCCTTAACTTGATGCAACTCGGTGAGTTTGTTACTTTGTTTATAGGGGCCGAGAGGTAGAGAAGTAAAGGTGATGGTGATCGCGGTTGTTAGTGGTTGTGTGATAGTGGTGGTGTGGGTTACGGGTGATGGTGGTTAGTAGTGATGGAAGTCGAGGGGTGGTGATGATTGCGGGTATTGATGGTAGTGTTTGGCTACGGGGAGGTGATGGTGATGATGGTGTGCGATGGTGGTCGTGTGTGGTGTTCCAAAGAAACTCGAGAACTTAGAGAACAAAGGTGATGTTTTATGGTAGTGTGTTGTGTTTATGAGTAGTATCCGAGAGTTTTAAGGTTGCATAGGGGTCGGTTACCATCATGAGATCTACACCTAGCTTTGGTGAGTGTCTTCCTTAGGTTTGCTTAGTCATTAGGTAGGTTTAGGTGGCAATTGGTGGTGAATGCTTGGTGTGAACTTAGTGGCCGATGGTTGCCTTAGAGTTTGCCACATTCACTTTTGCAATGATGGTGTTCCACATGTTTCTAAAGAAGTGATTAGTAGGCAGTTGTGAGGGTTATTAAACTGAGGGTTTTTGTGGTTAGGTGTTTTGATTGATTAATTCGTTAATAACCAAGTTTAAGGTTTAGTTCGGGTGTTTATGTTATCCTAATGAATCGAGAGGAGAGTTTGGTTGTGTTTGTTTGGTTAGGTTATCATATTATTTCGATACATATCACGCATATTTAGTAGCATAGATAATCTTTACTTTAACTTAGGTATATATGTACATACACATACGCAAACATATATTTATATACATGCATAAGTAGAATATATATGTACATGAAAAAAAACATGCATGCTTAAATTCTATACGTGCAAACATGCATACGAAATTTTCATATATATATATATATACATGCACATGTAAATTTTTCTAATATATATGCATTAATGCAAACATGAAATAATATCGTAATTTACTAAATAATTTCTGTAAGACATTAGTCGTAATATAAAATTGTCTATCTATTTTTTTAGGGTTGTCACAGTTGCATTGCCAAGCATCATATCAAATCTTTCTGCATTCGGATATGTGTCTCACTGTCACGTTGTCGCTATTGGTATGTTAGCGACGTGGATCTTGCTAGCGGCGCACTTGTTCAAACACTTATTGTCTGGTTTATCGTATCAATGGACTACTTGTAGGTTGACCATAGTCTCTTAGTTATATCTTTAGTAAGAAAGTGAAATATGGTTAAAAAAAGTGAACTCTTACATATGACATAGTTACCCGAAAAAGATATATGTACATTCGTTAAAACTAACTATTTTTCTACTATTTAGCATTAAGATAGGTGAGAATGTCGAGTGCAATTGAAACCATTTAACTTTACGGACAATCACATGGAGTAGGACACCACCACATTATTGCATTCACATGCAACAAGCATGGATAGTTGACTCGATCACCTTGATTGTTTTGCTCCCGGTCTTGATCTTAGGTACCCAAATCTTCAAACTCGTGGATCAGGAAGAATCGATAGCAAATAGTCGTGGATACATATCTTTATGGTTCGTCCTTTTTGTCTATAACTATGTTTTTAGCCTGACTATACAAATGTACTAAAGAACATGATTATTGCATGGCTTTTGGATTCCCAGTTCGCGGTCCATATACTTTTGTCACTTCTTTTCGTGTATAAGTTGAATCTGGGGATCTTATGTGTAACTATTGCGCTCTTGACGTCATCGTGGTTTCTTGTTATTGGGGAATTTATATACATTTTTGGAGGATGGTGTCCAAATTATTGGAAGGCATTCACAGCTGATACTTTAAGAATCTGGTTCCTCTTCTAAAGCTCTCAATATTCTCTAGTGTAATGCCTTGGTAAGTGTTTGTATTGTCAATACATATAGCAAATGACTAGAAGTTTGTAGCTTAACATGTGTAACTTAAAAGATGTTCCATTGTTATAATGATATGGTGGATTAAATCATTGAAAGTATCACCTTTTAACATTCTTGTGACACTTTCAGATGTCAAACTTATTATTCATACGGATGAGAAACTGTTCTAGTCTTACTTGCGGGATATATGATGAACGCCGAGGTTGCAATATCCTCGTTCTGTTGGCTTCAGGCCCAAATTTATATTTAAATTATTTCATTTATTCATACTTTAAAACTTACATTATATAGAAAGTAAACATGAACTCCTTGAACAAGTAGCATTACTCCACTACCCTTAATCTATGCTCACTACTTGCTAACTACTAAGACTGATTCAAGTTAAAAAAACTGAATGCATACTCTAAACAAAACATAACTAAAATACTAGACCCATGACACGTAACTCGACCTGACTTGACCCTATCAAGATTAACCTAATATTCACCCCCTTAATCTTGATCTCGGTCTTGCTTCTTGCTTCTTGATTGAACCACACAGGTTCGATTCTTGCTGCTTGATTTAAGAATTTTAGTTCTTATCTCTTGCTCTATTCTTGCTTGTTATATTCTTACTTGATTGAATCGATTCATCTTGCTCTTGCTACTTACTACTTGCTCTTGCTACATGCATCTTTCTTGCTATTTTCTTTGTTTTCGTTCTTATAAACCTGCTCAAGAACACCCGACTCGTATACCACTTCGGCTTCGATTCTAAACCTGAAATTACCAAACTACTATCATGCTTGCTGCCCTATTTTGTGGCTGTTACATTGTAATCAGGTGTGAGTTGGTCACTGCTTTAGCCGTGAAACTGAGCCCGAAACACCCATCGTTTCTTTCAGTCTTGCACTCCACTTTCTCAAAACTCAATGTTTATTCACCTTCTTGCTTGCATGCTTCCTTCCTTTCGCTTAAAATTAAAACCAACAGGTTGCTTGATTTCTTCGCATATATATCTTTTTCAACAACTAAAACCTATAATTAATTCTCCAAGTTTGTTGTTTGCCTCCTTGTTTCATCGATGAATTCTTTTAGTTAAATCAACAAGTAGCTTGTCTGCTAATTCATCCTTTTCTATTTATTCCACCGTACACCTCCCTCTCAAAGTGATTTCTTCCTTCTTCGTCTTGATTTTTCTTCCTGCTTCAACGGTGACCTTCAATTTCTTCAACAATAATAACCGCCATAATCGTCCCTTTATCATTTTGTTATTAGTTTCTTGTTTAGCTTTGTCATACGTCTGCTGGATTACATCACACTGACATTCCTTTGTCGAGTTCTTTATATGGTTACAACACTGCAGAAGTTGTTTAACATTTACTATTGGTTTAGGGACATTCACCCAATTACTGATCCGTGTGTAGCAAGCACTCTCGCCTGAAATCTTGCGGCATTGCTTCTGGGAGGCTATGTGGTTGTCCAACGTGTCCTTCAATGTTTCATGTATATTGTCCTCTATGGTAGTAATGATGATGGTTATATAGGTAGGAACGATAGAAAATGTTGATGCATGTAAAGCATGTGTGTAGTAGTTGTTATTTTAGTTTGCTCATTGCCCTTATTATTATTCAGTGCTTGAAGTATGAGTTTAAGATCTAAATACCAATGGCTAGGCCCCAAAATTGAAATTGCAGGTTTGATTGTTTAAACGGCTATCAAACTTTTTAAGGGTTTCATATTTAAAATTGAGTTCTAGTATTGCATCTTATGAATACAAAAGTAGAGGCATTATTTAAAGTTTGATTTTTAGTGTTCCTTTATAAAGTTTTTATTTGTTTGTTGAAGATTATAATGAAAGTGTGATTCTTTAAGGTTTGAGATTGTACGAAGTGGATGTGATAGTTTAATTATCTTAATCTGATGAAGTTTTGCTTTTTCTCCTTAGAAGTAGATGTTCATTTAATATGCTATATATGTTCGCCTTATTCCCTTATACATGTTAGAAAACTATGTGAATGTGCAAACTAGCTTTTGAAAACATGTCATTAACAGTAAATTGTTTAAATATTTTTAAGAATGCGAGCAAAATAACTTCAATTTTTCATAGGTTTTTGTTCCTTAGACCAAAAGACTTAGGGGCTGTTTGGCAATATTTGATTGAATAAGTTCTGAACCAGTAAGAGGTCTGAACCAGTAAGATGTCTGAACCAATAAGTGGTCTGAATCAATAAGTGTGTTTGGTTATAAATAGAAAAATTAATAAAATAAAAACCCTCAAGTTTTGTAAACCCTAATCAACCGTTCTGTTTCAAATTTGGAGTATTCCTAATTCCTCTGTGAATTCTATATGGCATCATTGCAAGAACAACAAGCTTCCAATTTGAGGTTCGTGCAAACCTTGACGAAAAGAAGCAAAAAAGGATGATATCAAACAGGGAATCTGCACGTGGTCTCGCGCGAAGAAGCAGCATCGACCACCGCCCCGTCGCCGGTGAAATTAACAACTTGCAGAACGAAATCAACACGATGAGGACTTTGATTCGTACAGGAAAGGAGGCTACCACGCGGTCAGAATTAGTGATTCGTTCGCCACCGGTCGGTTCATCGCTCAACGGAAGCTCGGGTGGGGTCAATTCTCCACCGAAAACCTAAATTGAAACCGAGTTGGAGCGGCGGCGAGTTGGAGCTGAAGGGCGGCGACGGCGAGTTGGAGCTGAAGGGCGGCGGTGGCGAGTTGGAGCTGAAGGGCGGCGGCGGCGAGTTGGAGCAGAAGATGGCCGCGAGATGCCAAAGCTAGGTCGATGGGGGTGGGAGGGTCGAGGGGGTGGAAGTGTTTTGGTCAGACTTGGGATGAAATCTGACCCAATAAGTGATGGAATAAGACCTCTTTCTCATTAAGAGGCATCTAACCAAACGCTCTTATCTGACCCATGTCTGACCGAGTCAGACATTAAGGTCTGACCAGCCTCATTAAGAGGCAAACAAACAGCCCCTTATACTGCCAGAACAAGGAATGCAGAAAACATGCGCGCCTTGCGAAGGTGACAAAATAAAAGAAGAGAAAAGGTAGCTTGGTTATGCAAAGGAAGTGCCATTGGTACCATAGCAATGTTATCACGACCGGATCGGACGGCCGGTCCAAATGGTTCGGCCGGGGATCGGTCTGGTGTCCGGTCCGGTCTACTATATATGGTTCGTTTTTGTCTGGTCGAACCGGCCGGTTCATCACGAACCGGCCGGTTCATCTCGAACCGGTGGTTGGACCAGAAAACCAGACCGGTTCGGACCGGATTTTGGTATTTTTTATTTTTTTTTATTTTTTTAATTTTTATGGGTAAAAACGGGGTGTTTAACCATAAATTAGTGTATTAGATATACAAATATACTTAATACATTTATAAATCATATATAAATTACTTATATTTGATTATATATAGCTATATATATAATTATGACGTCATCCGGTTCTTGATTCCGATCTGATCGGTCCGACCACCAACGCAGTAAGGCGTCCAATTCGACGTCCAATCCGGTTCTGAAAACATTGTACCATAGGAAGCGGTCAGGATATGGTGGTCATACAAAACGTGTGTTTTACGAGAAGGTACGTGAATCTATATATTTCTTCTTTTCTATTAACTCTTAATTACTTAAGAGTTTTTAGATTTAAGGGGAGTACATTCTGAAGAAAAGTGTTTGTCTTTCTCCAACATTACTTAAGTCACCCTCAAAGCCATAACCCTGTTTGCGTTTAAGGTTTGTTTCCAGCATATTTGCTTCACATTTTGTGGCAGATTATACCTATTAGATAATATACTCATATTGTAGAAACAATTAAATTTCTAGATGATTGATTTCATTGTATTAATGCAATTGTTTAAAAATTGGTGCAGGCTCAAGTGTGGAGTAGCAAGTTATCTTGTATATGGATACACAGGATCGGTTGTCTAACGAGACTTCATTAAAATGGCTATAACTTGGGTTAAAAGTCGTTGTTTTGGGTGCGACAAGTAAAGCGATCGTTTGATCAAGGAGCACGTTTCTACAAATGTCGTAGGCAGCTGGGTCGTAGTTCCCGCTCACAACCGGCTTATTCTACAAGTTTTTTTTTAACTTTTTATGCTCTTTTTAGTTTTTGTTGAACTTTATTTATATCCCTTTATGATTAAGGGCCATTCTAATTCTAGCATGCATTTTATTTTTTGTAAATCTTGGAAGATGTTCACTTTTAAAGTTTATGAAAAATCAATTTTCTCCCTCTCATAAATATGTGTTAGTATGTGAATTTTCTGATAATTAGTATTCTTTGTGAATTGATGATAGTTATAAGAAATGTTTATGGTATTTTTTATGAATTAACAGATACAATTAATTATCTTTTTTTCAGCCTACATCAGAAACAAAAGGTATTAGTAGGGATGAAGCCATGTGCTCTCTAAGAGCCATGGACCTAGAAAGACAACTTCCTGGATTACAAGCCCTAAACAAATTAAATATTATAGAAAAGAAAAATACAAAAAAGTCTTTTTTATCATAGACACCGCGCGATCAATACTTATTAGAATATATATATATAACTAGGTTAGTCCTCGTGTATTACACAGAATGAATAAATAAATATTAAATAATTAGTAATAAAAATTTTTGCATTACAAAATTCATGCTTAAAGATAAAATACGATTATAATTACGTATAAATAGCTACTTTAAGTAAATAAACAATAATGTATTTTTATTAAACCTGCTTTATAAACAAATTATGATTTTTAAATATTTTATTTTAAGAAAAATGATTTTTAAAGAAAAAGTTCATTGTATTATGTGTTTTATAAAATTTTATTTTTAAAAAGTGCTTTTTAATAAAAAAGTAGGTTTTTATTTATTAAATTATATATTTTTAATTTGAAAATGGTAGGAGTAAAATTATTAGCATTCAATATTATTATTAATAATATAGAGAAATAAGAAAATTAGTATAATAAGGCTTATAGTTGTTTCACATTTATTTTATTTTTTATAATAAAATTTATAGGCTAAAATCTCATTAACTAACAAATAGTTAATAATAAACACGAATAGTTAGATTATAATATTTTAATATTAAATATAACTAAAATTCTATATACGTAATAGTTGAAGAAATAAAACAATTATACTCTTTTTAACTCTCTTGTCTAATAGTTTTATTTTTTGACATTCGTTTTATGATTTTTATAAATTTTTTATCAAATTCTTATTTTTTGAAAAATATGATTTGTAATTATTCTGTTTATTTAATAAGACTGTTTTTAAAAAAATTTACCTTTATTTTTTTAGAAACAAAAAGATTTAAAATATTTTTCTTAAAAAAGGTTTAGTATTTTAGAAAATTCTATATTATATATAATTTTGTTTTTTTTATTATTTAGATTTTAATTAGAAGATGTGATTTTAAGTTCCTTATTAAAATATATTTTTAAAAATATAGTTTGATTTTAAACATGTAGATAAGAGAGAGAGAAATATAGCAATTAATAAAATTAATTTTTAATAAGAGAAAGAAACTTGTATTAGTATTTAAATTACCAGAATATTCTTTTAGAGGGAAAATCAATGTGTGAATATTTAAAAATTTGACAAGTGACATAAAAGTGGGTTAAAAAAATAACAAGTGACAAAAAAAATCTTCTTTTATTAGATACTATAGACTATATATTTTTACAATGATATAGGGTTTTTTGTGATATTTAAACATGCATTCATTCTAACTTGTCTTAGCTAAGAAACCTAACACTAAGAGGTCTACATGTGTATTATTTTCTCTTAACTCATGTTATACATTATAAAAGGACAAACACACACTTTAAACAAGCGCAAACGATGATGTTCACAAACACATAAAACATCAATATTATAATAGTAGGACACACGTTAACAATGTTACTATGTTTTTATCACATAGAAATAACATAATTATATAAAATCCCAGTCAGATATTCTCAAAAGTACATAAGTCGTAGTGGATACATATATAGATATATAGTTTTAATTAATTTAATTTATGATTTGGTAGGTTGAGAGGAGTAAATCCATGTCGAAGACTTGCTTGCCAAATTTGTTCAACATTAAACATCTCATTCCCACATTCATTCACGTTCCATCCTTCTAAGCCATGCAATATTCCAGCTATTTTCCATGCACTCATCACCCTTCTAGGCAACCAATTCTGTACCACAAAACATTAATCTTTTAGTTACGAAATAAATAATAATAAATTGATATAATGACTTATAACAGCACAAACGTGTGGGAACAATATACTCTAATTAGTTAATAAACTTCCAAATATGTTTTAACCTATAAATATCGTTTGATAGTTATATATGAGTTCAGATTATTATGATGTAATACTTTTATTAGTATGTGGCATAATAGAGAACGTTTTTAAAACTTTAATAACATAAGTGTATAAAAAATCAAGTGCATAAAAGTATGGTGTAATTGCTTGTTGTTGTCTCTAATGAATTTGTATTTGCCTTACTATTTATGTCATGTTATCAGTTTTTTAGATATTGCTAATGTTATGAGTAAAGAAGCACGAGACATTACACACGAGTTAATATAAAAGTATCTAATTCAATTAAACACCTTATATAACTTGATTATTCATTCAGAAGGTCTTGTTAGACTTCTAATATATATGACCTGGTTGTAAAACAGCTAGTCTCATAAGTTGATGAATTCCTTTACTCTTTATCATATTACCGAGTAATAATATTATTATTATTATTAACAGTAATAGTATTAATAATATATAGTTCAATTACTAACCTCACAAGAGTCAACGTTATAAAGATATTCGGGAATCAACATGGCAGGTGTAGTGTGATAAAAGCAATCTTTGTTCACTTTGCTCGGAGGGAAGTGAGAGTAGGGGATAATTAGGGTTCCCTTTGATGCCTTCAACTCTTCTTCTTTGCTTAATCCATCTCCCACCAACCACACCTTTACAAATCAAATTTTTTTAAAAAAAATATGATTTTATTGTATTAATAATATACGAGTATACATACATATACATGTGTGCATGTATATAACGATTTACCTTTTGTGAGCACGAGCTTGAAAGAATCAAGTTATCCCAATCATCAGTCGATTGCAACTCCAGTTTAAGCTTTTGATAATCGTCCAGTTGAGATACTGCAACCTACAATGGGTTTGATAAATATTCATCCTTTTTAACTTAAAAATAAAGCATACACATTAGAGGTTTGCTATATATTCGAAATTAGTAAATGAAATTACCTTGATGCCCATATGGCATAAAGCTAAGGCAAGGTAATAAGCAACCTTGTTGAAGTTACCCTTAAAAACAACTTGAGTTGTGCCTTTAGGAATGGTATTGAGAACTACAGCAACTGCCAAGCTACTTCCATCCACCAGCTTCACTTTTAGTTTTGGGTTTCTTTTTATAAATAGTTCCCCATTTCCATTTACCTCCTCCCCCTACAAATTAATATTATCAATGATTTTAGCACAAATTTACTTCACTTCAGTTCGAGTTTATCCAAAAAAATATGTGATGTCAAAAAAAACAAGGGTACATGTTCGAACTTCGTCTGAAGAAAATGGCTTTCTTCTTTGTTAGAGGTGAGAAATGGTGCAATGAATTGTAGGGGTGAATGGTATGGTTCAATCGACTAGCTAAAGTGATGTACTAAGCTTAGGTTACACACCTTGATATGTGAATAATTATACATATTAATTATACATATTTTTTTACATTATGAGTGTTTTTTTTCTTATAAACTCTTTTACTTAGAAACTTATTTGTGTTTAATTGAATATTATAATGCTCGGGTGGGACTTTGGTGATTTTGTGAAAAAAACTCAAGACTGAAGAAGCTCACAAAAAAAAAATTCTGACATAACGGTGTCCAATTTAAATACAATTGTGTCCAATATAAACACAACCATCTTCAAAATGAACACAACTGTGTTAGTCAAGTGGAGTTGTATGATATCTAATAAGCAACACAACCGTGTTCAGAAAAACACAGCTATGTTTGTCCCAATTATGGGTCAATCATTCGTATGCAGAACATATAATCCCTTTCACACAAATCTTAGTTCTCTCAAATCTCTTAGGTGAGAAGATTTAAGGTCAAGATCAAAGATCAAACACTTTCAAAGAAAGATTCAACACTGCACAACCCACATCTACTGAACTTGGTTTAAAAAACTTTTAAATCCACCATGTTTTATTTCATTTCTTTGACTTTGATTATGGTTTTGTAAGCCTCGTGGGCGAAATACTCTTTATCACTTAGATTAGCTGAAGTTTAGTATACATTTTGATATTTCATATGCAACTTTTGATGATAATTATGTTAATACTTATTACAAGGTTATAAATACCTTTCAATATTGTGGGTGTTACAACAACATTATGCAAGAAAACCATGTGTGTTGAAACATTTATTCATGAATTGCATAATCTAGTATGTAATTTATGGTATTTACTAGAAATAATGAATAAGGGTTAAATACTTAGTAAGGTTGAACAAGTGTACATTCTTATACATATGTTTGTGAAAACCATAGTTAATTTAGTTGATCATAATATTCACAACTAATCTCTTACGCCACAACTAATCTCTTACGCTAGATACTAATAAAAATTTTAGTATTAAGAGCTCTCGTATTTATGGATCGATACTTGATTCTTATCAAAGTTATACTACTATTTGATATATACACTTACTTATTATATGTATAGTTAGTCATAAGATGAAATTCATTTTATAAAAGTAAAACTTAATTATGTAAAACCCAATGTTAAACTTTATATGTTAAAACACACATCACACCCGATCTAGCACAAACATGAGATAAAGCCTGTTAAAGCTCGTTTTACGAATGTACTTAGAGCATTATATAAAGCTTCATAGGCTCGCAACCAGCTTATTAATTCAGCCTATATTATTTATATAAGTATATAAAGATTGTAATTTAATATAAAAAATATACATTACATAATAGATGTTGTATGTAACTGTGATAGATATAAATAATTAAATATATAAATTTGTAATGATAAACATATATAAAAATTTATATATGAATAAATTATTAGTTTTAATGCTTGATATTGAACCGAACCTGATTGAGTAGACCTAGAGTCAAAACCTTGACCCTTTCCTCTCTGCTTCGAGTATTGCTTCCATAATCAAGTCATTAATGGCCTCTCTTTGCCATTCCATGAAATACTTTCAAAACAAATACACTAAATTATAAATAATTAAATAAAAAAATTAATTAAAAAGCCTGAATCATAAATGTACGTACTTGTATCTTGTACTTTGGTATGGACCATGTTTGTACTTCAACTTTAGTAAAAAAGTTTCTTTCAACCACAAAAGTTTTACCATAAATCCACGTAACTATCATGGACAAGATAGTGACGGGCCATAGCAATCGAAGGTACCATTTGGGAGAGGTGTAAGGTTTAGAAGCCAATGAGGCAAACCCAAGCCTCATCTGGTACATTGAATCTGGTGTCGTTAGATGTGTTAAATATACCACGTCTGGTGACTCCTCTTTTCGCTCGATTGACTTCTCATACAATGTGTCGGTATGTTTGTCAAGTGTGCCATAAACATAGTCGTAGAATGGCATGAATAGTGAATAATTGGTTCTGAATTGTGTATGGTGCAAAGAATGATACCTAAGAAAACAAAAACCAATTATAATTAATAAAAATATTTATGAATGAGAAGAACAACAAATACTATTCATTGCAATCATTAAATCATAAAAAAAATTACAAAAGTTGTCAAATATACTTACGTAGGAGTGTACATAAGGTACTTGAGGGGAGGGAAGATTGAGAAGGCTATTTTGGGGATTAGCTCAAAGTTACAATGGCCCATGTTGTTCATCACATCAATGTAGGTCACATAGCCAGCAAATGCAACAATGGAGCCAGTCTTGGTTAGGGTGATGGTCAACAATGGTATTGCAAAGAGTGTGAAGTAGGCTATGTGCTCGCCAAATGGATGAATCACAGCTGCACCATGATAATGTAGCAACCCACTTTAGAGACCAACAACATAGGGGCCTATGTTTTTTCTGTTTTTTTTTCTTGAACAGTCAACAAAACATTTTATTAAATAAATCTAGCAGGGAGCTAGATCAACATTACAGTACCATGTTTGAAAAAAACAAAAAATTACAATCCCATATTTGAAATAGCAGGGAGCTAGATCAATAGGGGCCTATGTATGTGTTTGAAAGCACTCCTCGTATTAAAACTGGTCCATAAAATTCAGTTCTTTAATGCACTTTATTTCAAAGGTAGTAAATTGATGTACAACTAAAGCTTAAAATATCATATTATCGTATATATCTTTTTAAAACTGTAAAAATATAGTATAGAACATTTCTTAATATAGAACAAATAGTCGGTTGATTATAACTATTTATCTAACTACATAAACGGAAATGTTATGTGCTAAGATGATTCAGAACAATAGTGGTTTCTTGTCCGAGTATTTGTTGAGTTTATTCCAAAAGAAAAAGGATATATACAAATGTTGATGCACTTGGTTTAAGTTCCATAAATTAATGGAGTATGTATTATTCTAAAAATATTTATACTTTTGTACTATTACAAAATAAATGATGAAAATATCTTAAATGCAACGAGATAGATAGACAGGCGGATAGAAACTTACATGTGATAGGCTCGGTGACAATCGATGAATGATGATGAGAATGGTAGCGGTTGTAGAGGAAGTGGTGGTGAAGGGCTCTATGAAGCCAATAATACAGAAATTCTACCACTCCCGTATGTAGCAAACTTACAATAATCACTCCATCTAATCTCCAAAACGGCAAGTGCTTAGCTCCGGATAATGTATACACTCCCACATAGTACAATATCCCATTGAATATTATTTGATCGTCCCTAGAATAATAAGTAAAATTAAATCAACTAGTAGTTAATTTTGGTTTCCATTGTTAATCCAAGTTCCATTCTTCTGAATCAAGTAAGAGATTGGCTTAAAGGGTAATTTGATAGCACACGAAGAAATCTTACTATAATAAAAATGGTAGTTTAGTCATTTTATCTTAGTCACTACTATCACAATTATTACATAATGATTTAATATGTTTAGCTTATCCGTGTTATCGAGAGGGAGAGAGAACAAACCAATCTCTTTCACGATCAACTTGTTCGAACTCTAGGGGCTTATCAACAATCCTATTTTTCCCTTTGGCCGTTTTGTAGCGAGAGAGTGAGATCCAAAATTGATTATTGAGCAAACGAAGCAAAAGAAAGGGAAATATTAACATTACACCATAATCTCGGTCGTTTGCATCTGAAGTCACGAAGTCATATGTACTCTTCACAACCCATGGTGCCAATAACACGTACTGCATCGTATATAAATGAAAATACAAAAATTTAGTTCAAAAATCATATATATTTAATTAATATATAATATACAAACATTTTAAGAATAGAAAGAAAACTGAATTATACAATTACTGACTAGTAATGAACACTAATTGGGTTAAAAGTTACTGAAAAATAAATTAGAACACCTCAAAGCTACTATTGATTTTTACTACAACTACTTTTGAGCGTATTTTGTTTCTCATGTAAATTTTAAAATATTATATTTTATAAAATTTTGAATATACCGTTTAAACTTGCTTATTTTTGTCTTTGTTTCGATAAAAAGTTTTCCTTAAAACTCACCGGGATACAAGCTCTCCAAACATAAAAATTCAACTGTCTCAATTATTTATATTTTTTAAATTATAACATAATTAGTTTATTTAATACTGAAACGTCAAAACGTGCGACAAGTGAAAAGTAGTTAATTTTATGTGTTAGCAAATCATTTTGACAAGCCAAGTACATGTTGACCTAACTTTGTTTTTTTGTTAATGCATGCAACTTGTATATTAGCTTAATTTATTACTTCTTATTGACAAGACAAGATATGTCTATAACTTGAAAGAAAGAACATACGCACATTGGTGCCGTGTGTAGCCATGTGTAACCTATAGACATGTACTCTCAGTCTACAACTGTGCTGGGAGTTCAATCCCCAAACTACTCTCATCTTGTAATTTAAAGGTTGCAATATCTAACTACTTCTAATTTTAATATGGACCGGTTAATAGGATGCCCTCTAATTATAAATAAACATTTCAGATTTTTATATGGATTGTATAGCAGTACGCGTCGTACAGGTGGGTCGTATAGCCTATATGAGGCGTATAAACCCTCTAACAGCCTCCTAAATTTTTTCGCATAGTCAGTGTCAAAAATTTTTCTCGTATAGCCCTATATGGTGCTATATGAGGCGTGTAGGAGATTATCGAAGTATAATGTGGAGTGTCTGCATATTAGGACACTTTTAATGTAAATAAAAATAACTTATTAAAGACACAAATAAAAAATAAACTAGTATGTGATCTTTTGGTAAGTTCTTAATCATAATATTTATCTCTAGCTAGTGGCACATCTAGACATATTTTTCATTGGGGCATGATATTTTTAGGTCGATGATCTATTGTTAAATATATATGTTTCTGGTATAGTCTAGGTCAAGTTGAATCACAAGATAAAAAGATAAAAAATCAAATTCAAACAAGTAATAAGTAATTGATCTATCAACTTGTTTTAGTTTTTAAACTCATATGAGCTTTTAACTCTAAGAGTGTATGCGAGTCAAACCGGCTCGTGAGTTACTTGAGATTACTCGTGATAACTTAGATTGAACCGACCTTAAACAACTCAAGCTCATATTGTTGTTCATTCGATTAACAAGCTCAAACAAGAGCTTTACATATCGAGCCCACTCACATGCCTAAATAAGTTTTTTTAATTAGATCTCTAAACATATCTTTATATTAATAATTGTTATTAATAAAATGTTGTGCTACAATAATCATTATATAATAAACAAGGGAGTTTAAGAGAACTCAAGTTAGAAAAATTTTGAACTATGCATGCTCGAGTTTTAGAATAAAGGTCTAAACGAGCCGAGCTCAAGCCTTAAATATAAAACTCTACATTTTTTAATAAGATAGTGTATTCTTTAATCAAAAGATTATAGATTAGTGATGATAAAAAAAATATATATATAACAAGAGAGTATGTGTTTATTAATAGAAAAGAAAATTAAGGATTTCTTATAGATATCCATGTCGATCTTCGTTCCAAAATATTTTAAAAAAAATCTTAAAGTTGATCATAACAAAATATACTATTTCTTATATAGATTTCTGTAAAGGCTACGATTTTTCATCACTCATGTCACAAGATCATTAAGAGCGTTCAAATTATTCTTTATCTCAATTAAGTAATATATTTTAAACTTTTATCATTATTTTTTCTTTCTTCTCTACTGCGCGTAACTATTTTAAAAATATTAAAAACTTATAAGAATTGACATGAACAGATTGTAACGAAAAAGGAGAAGTAGAAGACACGTCTGTGACCACCCTCATAGCCCTTACTCTCGTCACTACCAAATTCCCCCTAAAAGAAATGAACCAATTACACGCGGCCTAATCACGTAAAAAAAAGTTAATACACATTCGACAAGCGTGCTGAATGAAAGGTAAAGAGTATACTAATGGATCTAGAAATAGAGGAAAAGGTGTGCAATGAAGAGTTGTACCTTGAAGCTTCCAAGTGGTTTCCATGGCCAATCTGTTAGATATCCAGGGGTGGTAGCCATTGATATATGAATTCTCTGAAAGAAGAAGAAGGTATGTCCCAGACTGAGAAGTGCCTGCTTTCTTTTCCTGTGTAGAGAATATATTTATAGAGAAATGTCACTAAAGAAATTATCATCATTCATCAAGCATTAAATGAACATGTTCATCTAACCTTTTACCATTGGTACATTTGGTTGGTTGCGGTATTAATCTACAAGGATATTTTATAAACGAAGAATGGGAATTTGATGCTATTAGGTTATGTGTCGTGGGTTTTGTTAGGGGTTTGATAAAGAAAAAAGTGTTTTTGTGTTTCTTGAAAATATGTGAAAGAGATGTAATGGGAAGGGTTTGATTGAAATCTTGGTTGGTGATTAAAAAAATATTATTTAACCAAAAGACAACACATTACTTACTCTCAACCTTCCCCTAGCGCCTTAACCAGCCCCAAGGGTCCAACCCGGTGCCCTGACTACGCCGCCCCAGGTGTAATGGTGGTGGGGGCGTGGTTTATGTGAGGTAGCAAAGAATAACACCCAGAGGCTATAGTAACACATGCTCTTAGTTTTGTAAGTAATAAGGTGTGAAAACATTTAACCATGTTTTCTTAATTAATAAATTAAATCAAAAATTAATTTATATACTGATAAAAACTAATTTGAATGATTGGTTCATATGTTTCTTCATCCATGGCATGTTCTTCTTTTCACGATGTTTATAGTGGGTTTCTAATTGTCATTTGTAATCAATACTATTATTTTGAAAAGCTTGAATATTTAAGATAGTAATGGCTTAACATAAGGTATTAAAACTACCCAATTTAGATTAACTAATAACCGAGTCTCATCTCATTTTATATTAAGCTATTCAAATTGGTAGAGACATAACTCAAGCTAATCAAATTAACTTTTTTAATTATTAATTTTAACTAAATAATATATTTATAATTACAACAAATAACATTTCATTAATATATTTAAAGACACAATAAATAACATTTCAGGAGGATTACATGTTGCTAGTTATTTGACCGTCGATGTGCACTTTTGCAACACTATGAAATCCTTGTTTACCCTCCGGTCTAGCCCCTATTTAAACCATTCAAAAATTCCTTCGACTTCTTCCAACTTTTTTAGAAACAAGGCCTTCGACAACTAAAACTGAGATCAAAACATAACTTCATCATATCTTAGGTTGTAAACTTTCTGAGTTCAAATATTGATATCAATATCAAACAAGTCTGAGAAACAACAATAATCTCTCAACAACAAAGAACGAAGAACAAACAATCAAGAGATAGAAGAATACAACTTCAACAATGAAAACTGTCAATCAGACTATCAGAACAAGCAACGATGAGTTGCTTGTTACTACAAATTGAGCAGAAGATCTATGAAGAAGATGATGTAAACTCTCGATCTAAACTTGGAGAAAACCCTATAAGACTTCGTTAATCCCAAAGGAGAGAAGAGATATTCATATAGCAGCTTCTCATCAGAAATAATCAGCAGCAACCCTTCAAAAGCTAATATTGACAGAAACCACCCTCGAACAATAACAAACCTCACAAAACAATAACACAACTTATTAGGATTGAATTGAAAGAATAATATAAAATTTAACACCCACCCTCAATTCAATACTAAAACAAATCAACAAGACCCAATTTCTCACATAGAAACTTATGTTGACCAACACCAAGACTTTTAGTAAACACATCAGCAGGTTGATCAAGAGTATTTATTTTAACAATTTTGAAAACCCCTGCTAAAACCTTTTCTCTTAAAAAGAATAAATCTATTTCAAAATGCTTTGTTCTCTCATGGAACACAGGATTAGCAGTCATAAGTATAGCAGCACTACTATCACATGAAATTTCAATAGGAATAGGACAGCTTACCTTCATATCCTCAAGAAGCTTTCGAATCCATATTAATTCACAGCCAGTTGAACACATAGCTCGATATTCTGCTTCAGCAGAAGACCGAGAAACAGTATTTTGTTTTTTACTTTTCCATGAAATAAGACTACCTCCCAAGTAAACACAAAAACCAGAAACACAGCGACAAGTAGACAAACATTTTCCCCAATCAGAATCAGAGAAACCTCGTAAAAGAAACTCAGACTGTTTTTTAAAAAATAACCCCTGACCGGGATTCAATTTCAAATACCTTAAGAGCCGTAAAGCAATCTTAAAATGAGACTGAAGAGGTTTATGCATATATTGACTTAGACACTGAACAGTATAAGAAATATCTGGACGAGTAAGAGTTAAATAAATTAGTTTTCCAATTAAAGTTTGATACACAGTAATGTTTTCAAGAACAGAATCACCAGCTTTTATATTAGACCCATCAGGTACTACAAGATTCTGTTCCATAGGAATGGCAACAGGTTTGCAAGCAAGCATTCCAAATTCTTTTAATAACTCCAAACAATATTTTCTTTGATTTAAACATAACCCTTGAGGAGTTTCAACAACCTCAATTCCAAGAAAATATTTTAAAATACCCAAATCTTTAATTAGAAAACTTTGATTCAACATTTGTTTAACTCTTGTAATTTCATCCTCACAATTTCCAGTTATGACAATATCATCAACATACACAAGAAGCATCACAATTTTAGATTCACAAGACTTAACAAACAAAGACACATCATTCACGCTTTGAGTAAAACCTATAGACTTAAGAGTATATGTAAGTTTCTCATTCCACTGTCTTGGAGCTTGTTTAAGTCCATATAAAGACTTTACAAGCTTACAAACTTTACCATTGTTAGTTTTTGACCCAAAACCTTCAGGAATAGACATATATATATCCTCATATAAGTCACCATACAAAAAAGCATTATTTATATCAAGTTGAAACAATTTCCATCCATACTGAACAGCAACAGCAATTAAAGTCCTAACAGTAGTCATTTTAACAACAGGAGCAAACGTCTCCTCAAAATCAATTCCTTCTTTTTGACTATAACCTTTAGCTACCAACCTAGCTTTATACCTTTCTATCTCACCATTAGATTTATACTTAATCTTATAAAGCCACTTACACCCAATTGCTTTTCTATCCTTGGGCAAATCTGTAATAATCCAAGTCTTATTTCTATTTAAAGCCTCAATTTCATTATTCATAGCAGTAACCCTGTTTATATCTTGACATGCTTCACTATAGGACTTAGGTTCAACTTTTATCAAGTAAAGACAGGAAAGACACATTATCAGAAGACAAATTGGAAAAATTAACATATTTATCCACACCATATTTGACTTTCCCTTCTATAACATAATCACTAAACTTAGAAGGTAAAGAACCCACCCTTCCTGATTTACGAGAATTGCCTAGAACAGTTGCATCAATGCCCTCAGGGATTGCAGAAACATCTGCGCTATCCTTATCCGCATTTGGTCTACTTGCGGTTAGATCAACATGTTCCTCAACTAGGTTTCTCCTATGTCCTGAAGATTCAGCAGTGGTCCTAGGAAGACTAGAATCAGCAGTAGGAATGTAGTCAGTATCTGTTTGACCACTGCTATCTATGCCTCCTAAAGACACACCATCAGGATCCTCAGCAGGCGTAAAACCTGTATTGATATTATCAACAGGAGAAACTCTAGGAACAGCATGTAACCCACCCTGGCTGGTAAGACCATTGGAACCCTTCCCTTCATCATCGGGCAAAAATTTTTTCTCAGATTCATAGGTGTCATAACAATTATCAAAAAAATTTAAATGAGTTATGTCAGTTGATATAGACTCAGGTTGATTTTCTTTTAATGGAAAGCAATTTTCAAAGAATTTTACATCACGTGAAAAAAAATAGTATTATCATCTAAAGACAACAGTTTATATCCTTTTTTTTCAAAAGAATAACCTATAAAGACACATTTAACAGATCGAGAATCAAATTTATGATTTGGGTTTAAATTTGCAGCAAACGTCAGACACCCAAAAGACCTGAGATGAGAAAGAGAAATTTTTTGTGAAGCAAGAGTTCAAAAGGCGATTTCCCATTTAGAACAGAGGAGGGAGTCCTGTTAATCAAATAAGTAGCAGTTAAGACACACTCTGTCCACATTCTAAGAGCAATGTTACTTTGAAACAATAAAGACCTAGCCACATTTAACAAGTGTCTATGTTTTCGCTCAACAATACCATTTTGTTGAGGAGTATAGACACAAGAAGTCTGATGTAGAATACCATTAGATTTCAGAAATGAATCAAGTTGATGGTTAACAAACTCAGTACCATTATCGGTTCTTAGACATTTTATATCAAAGCCAAACTGATTTTTTAGAAGTTTTACAAAACATTGAATATTATAGAACACTTCATCTTTTGACTCCAACAAATAAACCCAAACTGCTCTAGAATAGTCATCCACTACTGTTAAAAAATATCGATTTCCTTGCCTACTGGTTACTTTAAAAGGTCCCCATAAGTCAAGATGAATAAGTTCACCAACTTTGAAGGACTTGTGATCACTGATGGGAAAAGGTTTTCTAGTTTGTTTTGCTCTTTGACATACCTCACAGGGCAAATTAGAATCTATATTTTTAATTTGAAGATCATGACTCAATGATTTTAACACTTGAAAAGAAGGATGACCCATTCTAGAGTGCCACAATTTTACATCAGATTGATCAGTGTTGATACTATTTTGACACACAAAATTATAAGAATCAGAATGTCCAAAGTAATACAGGCCATTCACCTGTTTACCAGTCAGAAGAACCTTCGTCCGGGCGAAGTCCTGAATCCAACAATTAAATTCATCAAACCAACAACCAAGCTTATTATCTCTAGCAAGTTTATACACAGATAAGAGATTGACATTATATTCAGGAACAACCAACACATCCACAAGAGTTACACTATTAGAGAGTTTAAGTTTGCCTATTGATTTTATGATAGCTTTAGTTCCATTTGGATGACCAACAGTCATATTGTAGTTAGACACATCAATTAAGTCAAACATAGACACCTCAGATAGGACCATGTGCTGGTTGGCCCCGGAGTCAATAACCCATCCTCTACTTGTCAATGAGTCAGACTTAGAGACACCACAGAAAGAATTACAGTTACCATCGAAGATAGTACCTGCCATATTTGAGGTGCCTTGGTCCCCAGCAGTATGATTACCAAGGAGAGACATAAGTTGGGCATATTGATCAGCAGACAATTGGAATGACTCTCCTATACTAGCAGATGAATCACATACAACACTGTTAGATTTAGGCTTATTTCCAGACCCCTTCCCTTTGTAGTTTGAAGGATACCCAATTATCTCATAACATTTTTCTATAGTGTGACCATTTTTATTACAGTTAGAACACTTTACAGGTTGGTTTTTAGGAAAACCTTTTTTAATGTTACCAGCCTTAGCAACAAAAGCAGCAGGTTGAGATGGGTTTGATGAAGATACTTCTCTATGAGATTCCTCACTTGATATGAGAGCAAATGCATTTTTAACTGAGGGAAGAGGTTCTTTTGAAAGAATTGCAGATCTCAGAGGTAAGTATTTTTCATCAAGACCCATCAAAAATTGCATCAACCTATGTTCTGATTGAATTTAGAAACCTTGTCAGATGCATCACAAGTACAGATTGGCAAATCAGATAAAACATCCAGTTGTCTCCACATAGAAGACAACTTGTGATAATAGTCAGAAATTGAATTACCATTTTGTTTTAGGCAATTAATTTGTTGATGCAATTTGAAAATAACAGATCCATCTACTTTTGAATAAGTTTCTTTTAACTCAGTCCAGACACTTGATGCACGTTTGGAAAAGATTTGACCAACAAACAATTCCTCAGAGATGGAATTGAGTATCCAAGACAAAACTACAGAGTTGCATCTTTCCCATTGTCTACCAAGAACTTCATCAGTGGTAGACTTAACACATGAACCATCAACAAAACCAAACTTATTTTTTACATTAAGAGCAAGTTCCATAGCATTAGCCCAAACATTATAATTTTCTGTACCTTTAAGTTTAATGGACACAATAGTCAGAGCCCCAGTATCACTAGCATGTAAATACAAAGGGTTACCAAAGTCAAGATTACTAATCAGGGTAGGAGACAGAGTGGGGTCAACAACAGCCATGGCAGTAATCAACACAGTCAACCAAAGAAGAACACAACTAGATGGAGCACACAAGCACACAACCTACGAAACTCCTTCAGGAACCAGATACCCGGTCAATTAATTGACTGGCCAAGTATGAAAAGGAGGAGCAGGGATAATGCAAATACAATTACTACAAGCACTCAACAACAGAAATGCAATGCAGCAGAGAACAAGAACACATATAACAATGCAGTAGAGAACAAGAACACATATAACAATGCAATCAGTACTGGTCCATCTAGCCCAGCCCAAATATGCCTAGAAATTGAAAGAACCAAGAGATAGGGATATAAGAAATTCCTTACAGTCGGTCCAACAGTACGAAGAATATTAGAGAGAGGGATAATACCTAAGATGCACAGCGGACACAAACAGTTGTTTATGAAAGTACCTGAATAGCCTTCACTTAGGGCTATTCAAACTTTGAGTGGACACAGAGGCCAGCAATGTGCACTTGCACCGCCTTGCACACAAGAGTTCCCTTTGGAAAGACGAAGAGTCGCACAAACCCAGGGGTTAAGAGAAACCCTAGAATGACGAAACACCTTCACAGTTAACACCAGGCTTCAGAAACTCTCCCGATGAAGGAGACAGATCGTTTATGATCAAGAACCACCAGTAATGAGAACTCAGCCCAGAACACCGAAACCCTAGATGACCAAATTCTTAGGGAATGAATCAACAGGGTAAAAATCAAGAGCACAAGGCTCTGATACCATGTAAACTTTCTGAGTTCAAATATTGATATCAATATCAAACAAGTCTGAGAAACAACAATAATCTCTCAACAACAAAGAACGAAGAACAAACAATCAAGAGATAGAAGAATACAACTTCAACAATGAAAACTGTCAATCAGACTATCAGAACAAGCAATGATGAGTTGCTTGTTACTACAAATTGAGCAGAAGATCTATGAAGAAGATGATGTAAACTCTCGATCTAAACTTGGAGAAAACCCTAGAAGACTTCGTTAATCCCAAAGGAGAGAAGAGATATTCATATAGCAGCTTCTCATCAGAAATAATCAGCAGCAACCCTTCAAAAGCTAATATTGACAGAAACCACCCTCGAACAATAGCAAACCTCACAAAACAATAACACAACTTATTAGGATTGAATTGAAAGAATAATATATAAAATTTAACATAGGTAGTCCACAAAATTATCTTCCAATTAGTACATTTAGAGCTTTAACACGATTACGGCGTATGTACTTCTTTGACGAGGTTGTCATGTCTTCAATTTTCACTTGAGCGTCAATATCGTTGAAAAATTAAAGACTACATGAAACGCCCTCCCTTACTCCAAAGTCATCTGACGAATAGTGGAAGATTTAATTTACAATTCATTGTGTTGGAAAAAATTTGTGTGAAAATGGGTTATAGAGTTGAGGATATGTAGAGTAATGACACGACAAGAAAAATGGTTTTTTGCGACTATGTTTTTTGCGGCGATACCCATTTCGTCGCAATAGACACACTAAACGACAAAAAATAATTAACTTTTTGACTTTTAAAGTCAAGAACTTATTTGCGGCGATTTTTCGTCACAAAAAATAAAATATATTTTTTTTTGTTTTTTTAAAAAACACTACAATCTTATTGCAGGGCAGGAAAAATCCCGCTTAATCTTTTGCGGCGAAAAATCGTCGCAATAAATGAAAATAATTAATAAATATTTATACTTAAATTAGTCTTCATCGCAATTGGTCTTTTGCGGCGATATATCGCCGTAAAAAACTTTACCCCAAATACAGTCGGGAGTTCTCTTTCTCAGCATTCGCAAAAATTAACCCCAAACCCCCACTGCGCACCCACCCCCAAACCCCCACTGCGCACGACCCACCCCACCGTCGGCTCCCTCTTCCGGCGGCTCCCTCCGCCCCGTCGCACCCCACACCATCGTCGGCTCCCTCCACCGTCGCTCCACGGTTGTTGCGGTTCCACCTCCGTTGATATTTCAGTCACCACCGCCGCGGTTCCACCTCCGTCGCTGCCTGCTTTGCACCATAGCCACCACCACTTCTGATTTCAAGTAAATAACCTCAATTTTACCTAATTTTGTGTTAATTTGTAGATAATATTTTAAAATTAGGGATTTTGTGTCCATGGGTGTTTAAGTTAGTTTAGATGAAGTTTTATGGTTTGAATTAGGTTTAGCAAGTTGAAATAACATGTGTGTATGTATGAATATAAGAATGTATGTATTTGGAATGTTAATTATGTGTTAATATGTATGTATTTGTTTGAATTAGGTTTAGCAAGTTTTATGGTTATGAAAAAAGGATATTTAAGATGTATATTTGTAGGTTAGTTGAGATGAAGTATTATGTATATGTATATGTGTGTGTAATTTAAAATGATATGAATGTATGTATTTTACCTAATTTTGTTTTTATATGGTTATGAACATGGGTGTTTAGGTTAGTTGAGATGAAGTATTATGTGTGTATGTATGTATTTAAGAATGTATGTGTTTAGTGTGTTAATATGGTTATGAATGTATGTATTTTGTCTAATTTTGTGTTTTGCCTAATTTAAAATGAGATGAATGTATGTATTTTACCTAATTTTGTTTTTATATGGTTATGAACATGGGTGTTTAAGTTAGTTGAGATAACATGTGTGTATGTATGAATATAAGAATGTATGTATTTGGAATGTTAATTATGTGTTAATATGTATGTATTTGTTTGAATTAGGTTTAGCAAGTTTTATGGTTATGAAAAAATGGATATTTAAGATGTATATGTGTATTTATGCATGGATGTATATGTGTATGTGTATATGTATGTTGAATTGTGATTAAAATGGATGTATATGCGTGATTGTGTATGGATGTATATGTGTATGTGTGTATGTATGTTAAATTGTGATTAAAATGGATGTATATGTGTATTTATGTATGGATGTATATGTGTATTTGTGTATAGATGTATATGTGTATTTGTGTATGGATGTATATGTGTATTTGTGTATGGATGTATATGTGTATGCGTATATGTGGGTATTTGTGTTTGTATATGTGTATTTGTGTATGGATATCCATATATGTGTATGTGTGTATGTATGTTAAATTGAGATTAAAATGAATGTTAAATTGTGATTAAAATGGATGTATATGTGTATTTGTGTATGGATGTATATGTGTATTTGTGTTTGTATTTCTCTAGTTTTAAATGTGTTAAGATAATTAATATTTGTTTGTAGACGCAGTTATGACGATTGATAAGACTTGGACTACTTTAGAAAATAAATTTTCTAAAGAATATCTGATTGGTCTTAAAGCATTCATGGAAAGGTGTAAGAATTATATGAATGGCCAAAATAAAGCTCAGTGTCCGTGTAATAATTGCAATAACAGTTATTGGTTTCCTCTTCCAACAATAGAGCGCCATATACATAATAATGGTTTTTGTCGATTTTACAAAACGTGGACGTTTCATGGTGAATCATATGTTCCGTCACCGGTAGTTCCGGTCATACCTCAAACGACAGACCCAATACATGATTTTATTAACGATGTTCGTCAGGAGAATGTCCCACAAGAGGACAACACATACGATGACGACGAACCAATGAACACAACAGATACACCGATTGATACAAATGATGAACTTGCTGAATTACTGAAACTTGCCGACACCGAACTATACCCTGGTTGTGACGGGATGTCTTCATTGGATTTCTTGGCAAAACTGAGTCACATGAAGGCCATCAATAAATGGACCGATACATCGTTTGACCAATTGTTAGAATTTCTGAAAACTGCATTTCCGCTTGCTAAAATCCCACCGTCAAACTATGAAGCCAAGAAGATAATGAAGAAAGTTGGGTTAGGATATGAATCGATCCACGTTTGTAAGAACGACTGTTGTTTATTTTGGGGGAAGGATAACCAAGATTTGCAAAAATGTCCAATATGTGATGAAAGTAGATGAAAGGACGCAAACACTAAGGGGAAGAAAGTTGCCAACAAGGTTATGCGTTACTTTCCATTAATTCCTAGATTAAAGCGTATTTATAGCTCAAGACACACTGCAAAGCATATGACATGGCATGCTTCTGGATGTTGCACGGAAGATGGTAAGTTACGTCACCCGGTGGATGGTACATCATGGAAAGAATTCGATTCAATGTATCCTGATTTTGCCAAAGAACCTAGAAATGTTAGATTAGGGTTGGCTGCTGATGGCTTCAATCCATTTGGGAACATGAGTACGTCGTATAGCATGTGGCCGGTAATGCTGACAACATACAATACGCCACCATGGTTATGTATGAAAGAGTCTTCATTCATGCTGACGTTATTAATCCCTGGCCCTAAATCACCTGGGAAGGACATTGATGTTTTTTTAAGACCATTGGTTGATGAATTGAAAAGTCTTTGGTCGGACGGAGTCGTGACAAAAGATGCAGTTACAAACACTTTCTTCACATTACGTGCAATGCTTTTATGGACTATCAATGATTTCCCTGCTCGTAGTAGCTTGTCTGGTTGGAGTGGGCAAGGTTACTTTGCATGCCCAACATGTAAGGAAGACACTCCATCTGTTCATGTATTGGGAAAAACTGCTTATGTTGGACATAGAAGATGGTTACCAACAAATCATAAATGGAGGAAGGACAAGTCATTCAATGGTCAGAACGAGACTAGACGTCCTCCTAACAGGAAAACTAATGATCAGATTTGGAACAACTTAATAAATTGCCGCCCCGTATTTCTGGGAAACATGTTCAGTTTGGTGGTAAGAAGAGAAAACGTGATTCCGATGTTGAATTGAATTGGACCAAGCGTTCTATTTTCTTCGAGCTTGAATATTGGTCTTCAATTCAACTAAAACATAATTTGGATGTCATGCATATCGAAAAGAATATGTGCGAGAGTTTGTTGAATACGTTGATGATGAACAAGGAAAAATCCAAAGACACTAATAAGGCAAGAATGGTGTTAGAACAATGGAACATTCGACGTGACTTGTGGCTTGTAGATAACGGTCGCGGTAAGCTCTCAAAGCCTCATCCCAAGTTCTCTTTCTCAAACGCCGAAAGGAGTCTTTTTTGTCAATTCATTAAGGAAGTAAAACTACCTGATGGTTTTGGCTCTAACTTTAAACATAAGGTAACCGATAATGATACCCAAATAACGGGGATGAAATCACATGATCATCATATAATGATGCAACGGTTGCTTCCGATTGGTGCTCAAGCGTACTTGGATAAAAACATTTCAACATCAATAATTGAGATGTGCTTATTCTTTAAGCAACTTTGTGCTCGGAACTTGATGTCATCTGACATGGAAGATGCTGAGGAGAAGTTGATTAAAATTTTGTGTTCTTTCGAGCAAATATTTCCTCCGTCATTTTTTGACATAATGATTCATTTGGTTATGCATTTACCTGAGGAGGCCATTCAAGGTGGGCCAGTTTATATGAGGTGGATGTATCCATTTGAAAGATACATGAAAAAGCTGAAAAATTATGTTAGAAATAAGGCTAGGCCCGAAGGTTCCATTGCGGAGGGGTATGTCGCAGATGAAGCCTTAACTTTCTGTTCAAGGTATCTTGACGGTGTACCGACGAGATTTAATCGGCCGGACAGAAACGAAGATGCCCCAGTTCCCACACGTGAGTTTTATGTCTTCCAATCGCTATGCACACCTATCAGCAAGGGGGTTGATAAAAAAATGGATGGTGTGCTTTGGGCAAATCTAAATTGGTTTGTCCTTAACGACAGCTCTGAGATCGAAGAATACAAAGAGTAAGTATTTTCTATTTCGGGTTGTGTTTTCGTAAGTTATCTTTATAGTGATTATTATTAACGCAAGTAACATTATTTATAGTGAATTTATTACTCAAATGCCGCATGGAACTGACTTGGGAGCAAATTTTCCTAACTGGTTTAAACAGAAGGTAAACTCATTTGTGTATAAAACCGATTATACAAACCGATCATACAAATTTTCCTAATTTTCTCTTATTTCAAATAGATCAACCGTCGGCGAGTAAATGATGAATCTAGTGTTAGTCCTCAGTTATTTGCTTTAGCAAATGGACCACGACATGCAAACTCTTACACCGCTTGTATAGTTAACGGTGTGAGATTTGTAGTTCATAGCCGAGACGTACGCCGTACAACTCAAAATAGCGGCATCTCAACAACTGGTCAAGATGGAACAAAGTATTACGGTTTGTTGGAAGAGATTCTAGAGCTAGGCTATCTAGACCGTTGTAAGGTTGTGTTGTTTCAATGTAAATGGTTTAAAACTAATAACAACAAACTTTGTGTCATTAAGAATAACATAACCAGTATTTCTACCCAAACTGAATGGTTTACAAATGATCAATACATTCTTGCAACACAAGCAGAGCAAGTTTTTTATCTTAACGAACCGTCTAAAGCCAGTCAAAGAGTTCAATCAATCAGACATTGGAAGGTCGTCCAAGAGGTGAATCATCGGAAGATTTGGGACCGAGATATTATAATGGAAAATAATGAAGCAGATTTAATTCATGGCAGCACTTCATCTGAGCTTTTGTTGTCTGTTGACTTAGATAATTTAACTTATGATGGTATGAGTAGAGATGAAGCTACAGAAGTCGATGTTTCCCTTGAGCATGTCAATGTAGAGGACGAGACATATGAAGATACGGATGAGGGTGAAGACGACGATGCAGACCAAGTTGTTGACGTTTCTGATAATTCAGATGATGAATCAGACGAATTTAATAATGATTGTGGAGAAGATTCTTATCACACCGATGAATCCGATTGATTGTAATTTTTAATTTTAACCGAATCATTTATTATGTTTGATCTATTATGTTTATTGAATTGTTTTTTTCAATTATGTGTTTAGCTAATGATTCAATTACGGTATATTTGTATACTTATATAATCTTTTTTTACAGATGGCAGACGTGGCCCGAGGTCACGGTGGGGATACCTATGGTCGTGGTCCACCTGGTGGTGGTCCTCCCGATGATGATCGATCGTGGTAGCCGCCACGACAGTGCGAGGTCAGTGATGACTCCGGCAGCGGCAGCGGACGAGGTATGACCAGTTTTTTATACTATTATCTTTTAAAATGAAAATATATAATTTACATAGAATTTTTATACTATTATCAATTTGCAGGACAAGGCAAGCGTGGAAAGACCACACTTCAAGGTATACGAAAGAGAAATCCACAAGGAAATTTGCTCACAATTGAATTTGAGCAAGGTACGCATGACACCTACAAACCCGTGGGTGTCAATCAGGCGACCTTTGCTTCACTGGTTGGCACAATCGTTGATAGATTTCCTCAAAACTACAAGAGCTGGAGAAAGATACCTGCGGATTTGAAGGCGACTATCTGGGCTGACTTACAGGTTAAGTTTTTGATAATTAAATTCAGTGATTAAATATATATACACTAAGCTATTTGTTTTCATAATTTGCAGATGTATTTTGATATGACTCCCCATGAAGGCCTGAGGGCAGGCATTGAGAAATATGCTGCAAACCGGTATAAAGATCACAAATACCGGTTTAAGCAAAAGCATTTTAGCAAAATAGGCGGGGAGGACAGGGTTGATATTTCTGATGTTGTGCCACCTGATATGCAAGAATCTGAATGGAAAGGCTATGTGGATTACTACACTTCTCCTGAAGTCAAGGCTCGATCTGCAACCAACAAGTCCAACAAAGGGAAGCAGACGATCAAGGGACATGGCGGCCGGACATCTTTAGCCCAATGTCGTTATATGTTTGTAAGTTATTTTAATCTAATGTGTTTATAACTTGTTTTATGTGTTTGTAAGTTACTTTTATATTATATAACTATAAAATGTGTTTATAGCGGGAAGATGGTTCTGATGAATCTGGGAGTGCCATATTAGCATATCATCGCTTCTATACCGATTCAAGCGGTAATTTCTATCAACCTGAACCCGCTGCATACTATGTAAGTAATGTACACGTCTTACAATTTTATAAAAATAAAGTAATATATAAAATCACCATATATATAACATTGTTTATTTTTTTGTAAACTATAAAGGAGCAAATGGTCGCGCTTCAACAACAACATCCAGAAATGTCAGAGAAACAGATCATGCGCCAGGTGTGTATGGATTTGTGTATGTATATAAGAATGTATGTATATTTGTGTATGGATGTATCTGTTCCCAATTCTTATTTGTTATACAAATATATTTCTGGATATATAAAATGGATTAATATGTATATTTGTGCATATGTATATGGGTATTTGTGTATGAATATGTATGTGTATATATTAGAATGTATGTATATGTGTGTATGAATGTATATGGGTATTGAGATTAAAATGAATATATATTTGTGTATGAATGTATATGGGTATTGAGATTAAAATAGATTTATATGTATATTTGTGTATGAATGTATATGGGTATTTGTGTATGAATGTGTATGTGTATATATTAGAATGTATGTATATGTGTGTATGGATGTATATATGTATTTATGTATGGATATATATGTGCATGTGTATGGATGTATATATGTATTTATGTATGGATGTATATGTATATGTGTATGGATGTATATGTGTATGTGTATATGTATGTTGAATTGTGATTAAAATAGATGTATATGCGTATTTTTGTATGGATGTATATGTGTATTTGTGTATGGATGTATATGTGTATTTGTGTATGGATGTATATATGTATTTGTGTATGGATGTATGGATGTAAAATTGATGTACATGCGTATTTGTGTACAGGTGTTGGGGGAGCGGCCCGGGTGGGAACGTGGCATCGGTCCAATACCGAGCGTGCCTTCACAACCCCCACCGCCACCTCATAGAACAGATCAGCGGATGTTCTCACAATCTGAGGTTGAGGAGATAGTAGCAGCGAGACTGGCCAGAGAGCAAGAACAGATGATGGCTAATATGATGGCACAAATGCAAAGTCAAATTCAAAGCCAAGTCCAGAGCGCGTTGAGGAGAAGTGGTCATTCTCAAGAAGATGAAGAAGATGAAGATGATGAAGGTGGGTCGTCATAGGATGGTTTGATGGTTTGATGGTTTTTAGTGATTGTAATGACTATTTTAAAACATTTGTTTGTGTAACTTTTAACTTGTTAAATTGGGACAATTTTTTATCTATATGCTATGTTTTGCGATTGGTTTGATGGTTTTGATAGTGTGTAATGATTTGGAACAGCAGGTTTGGTCTGGTATCCAGAAAAATCTGGGTGGATTGCTGCAAATGCAGCCAAATTATTAAAAAAAAAAAATCTTTTTTGCGGCGATATGTCGTCGCAAAAAAGAGTAAAATATATTGACAAGAATCGCCGCAAAAGAGATTTTGGTCAAAAAATTTGCGGCGATATATCGCCGCAAAAAAGAAGAACTCGTCGCAAAAAATATCGTCGCAAAATATTTATCTCAGAATTTCATTTTTTTTAAAATAAGTGGGGCCCACAAAAGAAATCGTCGCAAATTTCGTCGCAAATAACATTTTGCAACCACTTTTTTACGGCGACTGATTTGCGACGACAATTTCGTCGCAAATAATAGTTTGCGACGAAATTACAGTTTTTTGCGACGATATTTATCGCCGCAAAAAAGTCTTTTTCTTGTAGTGTGATTTGTACTTTTGGTGTAAAAAATGAAATTGTAAATGAAATACATATGGTTTAATTAAACTTTATTTAAAAAAAAGTAGCGATCCAATTATTGTTGTCAAATGGTCACAAAAATTGGATTTGAGCTCGGGTTGTAGAAGCCGGTTTGATTAACCGAACTAGGGAGTCAGGGGCAACGACATGGAGTTGAAAGACCCTAAAAGAAGTGAATTAATATAAGCATCACAAATAATAACGATATCTGAACTTAATTAATGGAGAAGAAAATAAATAAGGGGTGAAAGAATTAAACTAGTTTTATTAGCATTTAAATAAGTTTTTTGGAATTTGACCACATCAACATAGTTTAATTTAAATAGTTTTACATGTAATATTAGATGTAAAACAACATCATATTCAATTTCCTCTTTATAAATATATAACAAGTTAAAAGCAATTATACCTTTAATGTAATTGTAACCTTTATTTGATACTATAACACCCTAAAATTTTAGTAGGTCACGATAAAATGTTTAAAGGGATATCGAGTAAATGATGAAACCTTAAGGGGGCGAGGTATTAAGAGGGGAAAATGTGCCCTAAAATCCTCTACAAAGGAAAAGTAGTCACCACCTGGTTTCCCCTTTAATTTCTTTAACCACAAGAAAAAACTAGAGAGAGCTCGAAAGTTCCTATCAAAGATAAATGTAAAGCTTTTACGTTCATCGCTTGCATGCATAAGTAGATCTAACTTTTATTGATGAGATCTAAGGTTTAAGTGTGATGTTACGTAAAAAAAGATTGGATCTACATCTTGTTACAGTTTAAGTCAACAAGGAGTATTGCTACCAGTGTGCATATTTAAAGCTTGAAATTTGAGTTCTAGATGCCTTTCTTTTTATGCATTTTAATAATTTAGGTTTGTATATATACTTATAAACGTTTATGATATATATTATCATATTTTGAACTTATAATTTAATTTTTTTGAACTATAGTCTAGGGCTTATGATGTATTACACATGGACGACCTAGTTTGAAAACACAACAATATAAGAAACATAATGCCCGGTAACTAAAAATCCCTTATAATGTAGTTATTTAACCTCCTCAAGGATATGAAGCTTTGATTCTATGCTCACAAACCAAGAGCTCGCAATTTATTAGTGAACTTTCAACGGAATTTATTAATAGAAAATTATATAAATGATCCCTGTATTTTAATCAGATTTCATGTTTGGTTTCCCAAATATTAAAAATTACAAAGTTAATCCAAATTTTTATACTCATTGCATGTTTGATCTCTAACATTAAATTCATTCTGTTTTTATATATTATATAAAGTTTGGACTAACTTTAAATTTAACTTTAAGGAACAAAAGTGCAACGCCCGCATAAAAGTTTAGATTAAATTTATAATTTATAAAACTTAGAGAATCAAAATTACAATGACTACACAAAACTTTATACTAACTTTATAATTTTTAAAGTCTATAAACTAAATATATAATTTTATCAAATCACAAGAATCATTTATGCATTTTCTCATCCATTAATAAGTCAAATTCCATCCATCGTTCACTCAAACTGTAAAAGTGTACAAGTGCAAATATATGATTGGGAAACAATGTCTCCAATATGTCAGGGGGCAAATAATATTCGGGAAGGCGATTTATTAATTATATCTGTTCAAGGTTTAAAACGTTTTAAAATCTAATACTATAAACGATTACAATTCATGCCACTTGTCACTCTCTCCAACCTCACACACTTTTTCCCGCCCTTTCTCATACAACCCAATTTAGAATTAGAAATTAATAATTCCTATTATAAATTTTATATTATATTTTAATCTTGGCTTGAAATTGTAAACTTTTTCCTAAAAAATTTGGAATTTATAATGCTCATTCGGTTGAAGTAGTATTCTTGCTTGATCTTCTCAGCTCAAATCTTGGGTCAGGGTATCTTGTTGATAAATTACCTGCAAATCCTGAAACATTCTCACAAGATTTGTTAAAACACTTGGTAAATAAATCAAGATTAAATAGCCAATCAGGACCAGAATATTTCACACTGAGAGTGTGCTCACTGAAGGTCACATTGGCTGACTATTCAACTACTCTAGTTTTGAGATTGTATACTCTGTAAGTCTTAGCTTGGGAAAAGTATCCAATAAAGTGTCCATCATTTGATTTCTCAGCAAATTTGACTGCTTGATCTTTGGTATTCAAGATGGTGCAAGGACATCCAAATGATTTGAGGAAACCAATAAAAGGTCTACTTTGTACTATAGTTCATAAGAAGTCTTACCATGAGCCTTAACTACTAAAAATCTATTTTGCATATAGCAAGCAGTGTTGACTGCCTCTACCCAAAAGGTGATGGGCAGCTTAGAGTCAGATAACATGGTTCTTGCAGCTTTAATAAGTGTCTTGTTTCTTCTCTCTGCAATACTATTTTGCTAAGGAGTCCTAGGAGCACTATATCTTTTTGTAATACCATTTTCATCATAAAATGTGTCAAGGATTTGGTTCTTGAATTTAGTTCCTTGATCATATCTTATGGTCTTAACCTTGTGATCACATTGATTCTCAATTTCAGAATAAAGTTCTTCAAGACCTCAGGAGTATGAGGTCCTTCCTAGACTCATTACACTAGTGGGGCCAAAGAAATCCATATGTAATAAGTGTAGGGGAGTAATGATGGAGTTTTTTTTCCTTTGTTTTATGAGACACCTTGTGTTGTTTCCCTTTCTAGCATGCAACACAATGATCATCACTTGTAAACTCTTTCTTTAATATTCTAGTTAGCAAATCATTCTTAATTAATTTATTCATATTTTTAAAGTTTACGTGGCACATTATTTTATACCAAAAGACTCATCAAAATTTACTTTAGATAGAAAGGAAGAAACTTCTCTTGAGGGAGATGTTTTCTGCAAATCTATCTTGTACATGTTCTCTTTCCTGGGGGCTCTGAGCAGGATATTCTCTTAAGGAATGACCACCCCGGGCTTGAGAATAATATACTCATGCTCAGTGAAGAGCATGTTGTGTCTTTGATCATAAAATTGGGATACACTCAGTAAATTATACCCAAGCTCCTTAACAATATTTACCTTTTTCAATGCTAAGCTTACCATTTATGACACTGCCTTCCTGTAATGTAACCTCCTGCATTTTCTCCAAAAGCAACTGGCCCTCCATCAATTTTCTTATAATTTTAAAGCAAAGAGTCATTGCCTATCATATGCTTGGAACAGCCATTATCAATAATTCATACATTCTTCTTAGTCTTAAGATATTCTTGTACAAAAGGAGAAAGTTAGTTACATTTAGAAACCCAAGCCTCATTGTTATTGGGATTGTCAAAATGGACTGAAGAGAATGCAACAGTGATTGATCCTATGTTTAAACTTTGAAGATCATCTGTTGTTGCTAATAAAGAATTTCAGTCATATGGTCTCCTTCCTCCCTGTCCCCTTATAGAATTTCTTGGCTCTATGAGTGAGAAAAGTCATCTGTTGGACTATCTTCATGTATTCCAAGTTATTTGGATGGATACAGTCCAAATCTTCAAGTGTGAAGAGGAAGTTGTCTGTGCTTTTATTAGTAGACACAAAGTCGTGTGATGATCTTGTTTATTAGAATAGGCTTCCTTGGATGTAGCTCTCCCTTGTTGTCTCTAGTAAGGTGATGAAAGTTGTAACATCTCGTATTTTCCGTTAATTAAAAGTTAACATCGTTTATTTTTGTAAGGGCCATTGTGGTCTATTATGAAACTTATGGCTTATTTATGCTTACTTCTTAATTTGTCACTAATTCTATAATTTGAAGGTTAATAATTTGATTATTAAATTAAACATAATAATAATGATAATAATATTAATAATAATGATAATATAAGTTTTATTATGTTAACACTTGTAGTTAATAAGTTTTTACATAAAATAATAACAGTCTAAACTTTAGGAACCAAACAATAAATTAAATAAAGTTAAAACTTAGAGTTTGGGAATAAAATGGGTAAGACATAAACCACAAGGACTAAAATGCAATTATCCCAAACTTAAATCCCTTTCCCCCTTCTCTCTCCATACTCACGTTTTTTCGGCCGCCGGCCGTTGGGTCTCCGGCGAGGCCAAACGGCCGATTCTCAAGCCGTTTTTACTCTTAAAACGGTCATGACCGATTCATGAACCAATTTCGAACATGAACATGACCTTTAATTCGGACAATAACGCGGCATTGATAACATAAACCCACGAACCGAAGCTATCATTAAACACAAATCCGTTTCGAACTTGAAATCATAATAATAATGCAATTAATCGTATAACCACGTTCGTTCAATCAATTAGAAAGCAATTGTGTGATTAATTTCATTTAAATCAAACGATTACACCACAAATTCTAACCGAAATCCTCGACATAAACCTTATGACCGTTGGGCAATTAATCGATCGAATTGAGCCTTTATAACAGAGGGGAAAGGTTTCATTCGTCCCTTTTCAACTATATGTGCACTTAATTCCATCAAAAACACACGCACACATCGAGAATCGAATCAAGAACCGCCGCGAACTCACTCGAACCCGTATCCATCAGATTCCACATTCATAAAAGGTAAATAAACACTCATTGGGTTCGATTTTATGTGGGGATCAAAAGCCCCAAACATTCATTGATTAACAGATTCGTTTGATTGTACAATTGGATCGATTTTGGTTTCTAGGGTTCTTATAAATTTGGAAGAAAATAGTGAGTTATGATTTAAGTAATTTTTTCTATCTCATGACAAGAAATTGGATTTAGTCCACTGGTTAAAAGCAAACATTGTTAAGCAGGAGGTCCCGGGTTCGACCCCGACCCCCTACTAATAATTTTTTAAGGGGTTTTAACCCATTTTAAATTTTAGAAAATGATTAAATAATATTACTAATAATATAAAAATCATTTTTAACCAAGAAACAAATAGAACTATTTTTCTTTTAATTTTTCTTAGTAAATTGGTTAAATAAAGTTTAATCCTTATATTTTGAAATGATATATAATTTATTATTTTTAACCCATAAAGAAAGAAATTTCCCCTAAATTCCAAGAGTTTCAATATTTTTATATATTTATGATTTTAAATTGTATAAAAGAAAATTTATATATATGTACACACGTGTACACTTATTGAAATCTATAAAATCTTATAGTCACCTGAGCCTCACATAATTTTTTAGGTCTTTTTGGCCTTCAAATTAAATACTAAAAGTTTCTAAAATATCATTTTATAAACTTTGATAATTTTAAAAATCATTTGAATATTTTCTGTAAATTATTTTACTTAAAAAGAAATACTTTTATATTTTATTAAATATTCTAAATAGAGATATAAATAGTTTATTTTTATAAAAAGTAGACTTTAAATAATACATTGTTCCCATAAATATTATTATTTCAACCGTTGCCTTCAAATTATTGTTTTAAATTGTGGTTACTAAACTTTATTTAATCTTTATATATATATATATATATATATACAAATTGTTATAAATGTTATATTTTTATATATATACCTTACATAAAATGTAGCAAATTTCTTTGAGTTTAATAAATATAATTGGTTCCATGTTGTTAAACATAATTATTTGACAAACCCCAAATACTAAATTGAAACCCTAGTTCTCATTAACTTGTTAAACTTATATTAAACTTAAATCTTGTAATTATATAATTAGGTGTCTCATGACGGTTCACGTAGGAACGAAGCCTATTATTAATCTTATTAATCGCCATTTATATACTATTTGATCAGGTGATTATTTCTATACCCCTTTTTAATATTTTCACACTTAATTTGGGGTGAAACATGTTACCTTGTAATCATTGCACTTGTAAACTCGTTTGATTCTTGTAAACTCTTGGCAATTCACTTATATGTTGTGGTTAGCTGATCTTTGTAATTACTATGTATTGACGACTATATGTACAATCATTAACTATTGCTAGCCTGGCGACATCACAGATCTATGGGCTTGACAAGCCTGCTTGGTTAATCCAAGTACACTACAAGCCTGCTTGGTTAATCCAAGTACACTACAAGCCTGCTTGGTTAATCCAAGTACACTTAGCTAATCATATAAACTTGTAAACGTGGAAAACTTGTAAACTGTCAAGGTTTGATTGTGCATCTGTCTTACATCCCTAGTTACTCTGTTCACTAATTTATAACATAAATTGCCATCTTTTATATACTTATGTATTGAAAACTATGAAAATCTCACCAACATTATGTTGATCTTTTATATTTAACATGTTTCAGGAAACGCGCAAGTTTGATTGCCACCTTTAAAGCTCATTCACATCTAGAAATGGACCTAGTTAAATAAATTAATGACTTGAAATATTTTTTATTATGCATTTTGATTTCTTATTTGAGACTTATGCTTGTACTCACATCTCGACGATTTCACCGTTAAGGTTGGGGTGTGACAGATTGGTATCAGAGCGCATAACTATATGGATTTAGGTTATTAGAAATGGTGACCTAGACTATACTTTATGCATGAACCTCATAGAAAAATCCTTATAATCTTATGTATATTTATTGTTGCATGTCACATGATGCTATCTATTTAGGGATGCCTTTTATGCAACTTGATGCCCTTAGATAGGTGTGCCTTATAATTAAATAAACTTGGTTGCTTATCTCCCTAAACTTATCCTTGATTCTTTAATTCTCCCCGACAAATGAAACTTCCTAAACTTATTCTTGATGACATGTTGAATCTATACTTATTATCGTGGGTTTAATTTCTTAGACTCTACGTCTAATCTATAAAATCTCATCAAGGTTTTGATTTCATGAACCTAATAAATTTGTGTGACACAGGCCTTCGGGCTAAGGCAAACATATCGTATAAATCTCATTGCGAGACCAGTTATGCTTACTTGGGGATTTCTGGGGTGAGTAATAAACTATGGTCAACATACACAAGTTTCTAAAGGCAAATGGGTCAACTCACCTTGACGTGTCAACGTTTCCAAATGATAATGCGTTACCAAATGAAACCATCCTATTTGTATTTTAAAAATATCAAAAAAATCCTTGATTCCTTGAACCGGTTTATCACCGAAATTCTAATATTTTCTTATTCTTATCTTACAGAATGTTCCCGTTAATATCGAACTCGTTTTACTTCTCAATTCCTATGTTTAAACATCGTTATACGTTGTGTGCCTCATGTAACTATCTTTATACCTTGACCAACATGTACATGGATCTTAATATATCCAAAGATATTGGGCGTCTAAACCGAATGGTTTTCAAAACTTATATTATTACTTATGGTTTTCAAATCTCCTTAAAGTATGTCCCATAACTGAAATCATGCAATACCGAAAGGTGGAATACCTGCATCTCGGGATACTTTGTCTAGGCAAGGTATACATATTAATCTTATTCGACCGTTGGATCCATTTATCTGACCTGGAACTCATGAGATGAGTGTTCACTTATAGGTACGTGTGTCTTTAGTAAAGTTGTGATTGACGTAACACTTTGAGAAGTCAACGCATTTTCCTTTTATTTTGAACCGAATGTTTACCTCTTATTGTTGTATTGAATCATTTTTGTCATTGATCTTGCTTTCCTGATTTAAACCATTCAAGATTTGAGAACCTATCAAGATTGACTCAGTTATCCCGAACCTTAACCTTAACCCTAGCAAGCATGATTTTCTTTTCCTATTAATGTTACATTGATGTAATTTGAAGTTTCTGAATTTCTAGCTGATAATGTCTTCGTTTGCTAAGTCGAGCTTTGTAAAATCTTTTAACCGTTTCTCACCGTAGGCAATGCAAGAGTTTGCAAGTCAATCTATGACTAAGGACACTCGTATCTCCTAAATGAATCTGTCTCATCAAAACAGGGATAACTCCCTTACTTTGGTGATGACTTTCCGTTCGCTATTATTGTTCTTATGAAATTTCATCATCAAGACAGAAGTGAACCTCTTACCTTGATGATCATTTCTCCTTCTTGTTCTTACGAATTCGTATTTTGCCAGTGGAATTACCTCCTTAAAATAGGAGTAAAATTTCGTATCTCGATGATGGTTTTCAATTTTTCTATTGTGTGTTTTATGAAATCTCGTTCTCTAAATCGGGATGATTTCCTTGTTTTGAGGATAGATTTCAATTATTTTCTCTTGGAATGAAACGACCTTACCAAAATAGGATTGAATCCCGTACTTTGGTGACAAATGTCAATTCTTAATTGTTTTCTTGTTATTATGAAACCCAATCATCAGGATAGGCGTGAAATCCATGTGAAATCCATACCTTGATGATAATTTCACTCGTCTAAAATTTTATCGATGGTATTTTTCTCAAATGAAATGACATCATCAAAGTAAGAGTGAATTCTGTACTTTGATGAAGCTTTTCATGTTGCTATATTTTGTTTCTATAAACCTTCACCGTTAAGATATGAGTGATTATCTTTACCTTAATGGTAAGTTACCTCATTTTATTCTTGTGGATCCTTAACAATGAGTAAGGATCAAGCTCTCGCTTGGTAGCTAAGAGTCATACTTTGGGAAATAGATCACCAAGCTAGGAGTAATAACCACATCTTGGTGCCTATTCCCATTCCTTGATTTTTATTTTACCAAGGTTTTAAGACTCCGATTGACCAGAAATATGTAGTAACTTCGAGCACTGTTATCTTATTTATCGACGAAAGTGTTCCAACCTATCAAGCTAAAGCATACTTTCTGAACTCAAAAGAGGTCTTTGTCATTTTAAGTTAATCTTAGTTCGAAGCCTGGAATATTTAAATTTTAAATCGATTTCTCTTCTCACGCCGTTATGTTTTCAAAATTGTCATTCGATCTAGCTTTATGGAACCTTTTATTTCTTGCTTATCAATTTTCCTTCGGGTTATCATCAACACCTAATTGCACGATGATAACACTCCTAAAATAATCCTTCGTACAAGATGTAACGCCTCGAAATTTCCCGAGGACAAGCTATGTAATAATAATGGGCTTTTAAGTGATTAATTTAAGAAATAAGGATAAATTAGTGGGCTATGGACCAAATTAGCCTTAATGGGCTATGTGTTGGTGGGTTTAAGGGCCCTAATCAGCCCTTAAACAATGCATGATCAGATTCATTTCAACATTATCAACCCTAGCCACCAAATTCATAGAGAGAGAAAGTAGAGAGAGAAAGTGGTGAAATCACAAGATTTGAAGCTTCTAAGCTCAAGGGATTGAAGATCTGGGTGTTTGTGCATCAAATCTCAAAGAAAGGAGCAACAAACAAGGTAAGAATCGACCTCTAAACCTCTCTGTTGATCCAACCCGGATTCTAGGGTTTTGGGGTTTTAAAAGTCTCAAAGAAACACATAAAGGTCGAATTTTTACGTATGAAAATGTGTAAAAATGCTAGAAATGGTTTCATGGAAGGTAAACCAAGGATTTGGACGTAAAAAGTTAAGATTTTGGGTTAAAAACGGGCTGGTTCGTCATTGATAAGCATCCAGCGAAACTGTGCCCCGATCCAGCGAAACTGTGCACTCATCCAGCGAAACTATACAGCGAAACTAAGAGAAGTTCCAGCGAAGGGCGAAACTACTGTTTCGCTGATATGTTCGCCAGTGCCCAGGTTGACCCTTACATATTACGAAACTAGGAAATTCCAACGAAAGTTGGGCGCTCAAGGCAGCGAATCTGTCCAGCGAAACTGGCAGAAATGCTGCCCAGCGAAACTGTCAGCGAAACTGGCAGCGAAACTGCCATCAAAACTATGGGCGAAATTATGAAGAAAATGATGTTTTTGTGTATTAACTTTCGTGTAGCCAGAGCATTCGGACCATAGCTTAAGTAACTTAGGATTTAAGCTATTTGCTAAGTTCAGGTGAGTTCTAGACCCCCTTATTTAAACGTTTTTCCATGTTTTTTGGGCTATTATGAATAGTAAACATAAGGTTTTCAAGGTAAGGATTTCAAGGTGTTTTAACAAGAAAATACATTTTTCTAATGTAAAATGTGACATTTAAATAGCTCAGAATAATTTTCGGGCGCGCTGACCTGGCAGCCCGGCCCCAGCCAGGGGTGTTGCCCCTTGGACCCCACTAGGGGCTGCTGCCCCTAGGACCCCGCTATAAGGGGCTGCCGCCCCCGAACCCCCGCTGTCTCGCGGAGGGTCGGTTACGTGTTATGATGACTAGTACTTGGTATGTTGTGTACTTAATAAGTTACGTATTATATATTAAGTGAAAGATAATATAATGAGAAGTGGAACTTAATGAATGTTACCCCCGGGCCCATATGATGATGAAAAGTCTTGCAAGCACTATGATAGACTTCACTTATGTGAGTCTGATGTATGATGATGGATCCGTATTTATGAGCAGGCTATGTGCCTTGCAGTGTGGATCAACTGTCGGGGGTTAGCTACCGTTTTCATGTGTACCGACAGGGATTGGCATTTGTTGTCAATCAACATGGAGCTCTTGCTTTGTGCAATCTCGTTTATGCTAAAGTGGAAGATATTAATAAATGAAAGATAATGAACATGCTTATTATGATGAAATGTATGTATTACGTATGCGTGGTCATTATATAAAAGACAAAGTTATATTTACTATTTACTTAAAACTAGAACTCACTCAGCAAAGCTGACTTTTATGCATAATAGTTGGCAGGTAGGTGCTGATGCTGAGGATGGTACTGTGGAGCTACTTGGGGAGATGTGGATGGCATTCCTGTTTATGAAATCTCTATTGTAGTTTATTAACAAGAATTGTGTTTTGGTTTACAATTAAAAAGGACATGTATTTGAGCATGATATGGTTTTTAAGTATTAAATGAATGTTTTAATTATTTCCGCTGCGATGTTTTGCTATCAACCTGATTTTTATGCTATGGTTAACCAACTGTGAGGCTTCTCGGGAGCGGGGCCTTACACAAGATAAAGTCATTATAAGTTTATGTCATGCCTTTCTGGTTATAGCAATGTACGGTTGTGTTCATGGGTTTGTTGAACCGCGTGTGCAAGCCGTACTTGGAAAGCTATTTGTGATTGCCTTTATCGTCGATATTCTGAATTATTTAAATTCTAATCCGATCATGAATGACGTCTTTGTTTCAGTCTTTACCCATAATTAAAAATGCAATTCCCATTATTTTGGATAACCTTTGAACTCCTAATCTTGAAAATATCTAAATCTATATCTTAATTGCGACTCACAAGACTTGTTATTACATCCATTCCGATGTGGACAAAAAGGATCATGAATTTCCGCGATTGGTATTCATGATTTGGCATAAAGGAAAAGTGGACATAGCTTGGTATATGTTCAAATTGCCTCGTATTTCTTGATGTCATAATGACATTTGTGTAGGATTCGATCTGCCCAAGATACATATTAAATTGATATGGCTAGTGTGATATGATCCAAGTCGGGTCATACCCAATAACAGGCTAGACAAACACCTGCAATATTTATTTATTGATTTGATCAGTTAAATAAATAACAACACCAAAACATTTAGAAAAAATGGTTTTCTAAATTAGATGCACTTAAGAAATTAATAAATAACATGGGTTTATTTATTTGAGAGATTACTTTATAATTGTTATTTATTGGTTAATTAATAAAACAATAACATGGCATGTAAGGTGTTACAAATTAATTAAACTAGGTTTTAATTAATGTCATGTTAGAGTTAGTTAAGTGTACAAAATAAAATGTAAGTGTTACAAATTTTATTTTGGAGTTTAATTAAATAGATTGAGTGGAAAAACAAAAGGCACACCACTCACTAGTGGCTGCCAAATTCACGGCCCAAGTGGGCTGAAAAGTAGTCCCACCAATTGATTTAAGTAAGCTTTTTACACCTACAAGAAATGCCAAGCAAATTAATACACATTATTCTCTCAAGTCTCAAGAGCATGATTCTCTCTTCTTTCTTCCTCTAGTTCTCGACAGCAACCAGGGAAAACAAGCTGGAATTTTCAGGTTTTAAAGTGTTTAAAAGCTGAAAATTGGTGTTGTGAAATCCTAGCATCAAAGGGTTTTGTTGGTAGCTTGGGGTATCACCTTCTTGAGGTCTTCTTGCTTGAAGATTCAGCCACGAAGTTCATCTTTTGCACCTCCACAAATTCGTTTTCAAACAAGCTTGAAAGGTTGTCTTCTAAACATCCTATGGTTGTTTTTAATTTTGAAAGCATGTTCTTCCATATAAAGATCCTTTGTTCATGGGTTTGTTTTAACTAGTGTATATGATACATAAACTAACTAACATCAAAATGGATTTTAATATAAAATCCGCTGCGTTTTACATGTTAAATGGTTAATATGACTTTGGTAAACATCTACAAAACCCAACAATTTGGTGCATTATTAACTGATTGACTAGTTTCGTGCATTTCATAATGACTCATGTGAGATAACGAGTTGAGAAATTGACTCGTACCTACCACAAATAGTCGTTTATCATGGTGTGTCGTTAAACATCGATCGTTAATTTTGATGATCGATTCACCGCCTGTTATCAGCAATGTCTCTAATCATCTTTGGGAACCCAACTCAAAATCTCATCATATCGTATCATTCTTAATCTGACGGTTTGACCGAAGAAACAATACATAATCATAAGATATGCATTGAGCTTGTGCCATTTTATTTAGTGGCTCTTGGGATTCTTATTTTCCGCCGATTAAGATTTAATACAATTATAGGTCTTTTCATTGGCATCAATATGTCATCTTATTATGTAAATTCATTCAAAATGCTTGAGCGTATGAGAAAGTGGCTTATAAGTTTAATCTGCCTCAAGAACTCAGCATTGTTTTTTTTTCCAACGTTTCCTGTGTCAAATCACAAAAATTTATCTTGTCAAAGATCACTTTCGCACCCTACTGGAGGAGTTCAAATTGCATGCGTCTTGTCAAGAAACCTGTAAAATTCCATAATTCGCAAGGTGAAACATCTCACCTGTAATCAAACGCCATTCACAGTCAGTTAGTACACTTATCTTTCATCATAAGTTTCCTTTAAAATTAAATTCAGGAAGAAATTCTTAAAAGTTGGGGACACTGTAACATCTCGTATTTTCTGTTAATTAAAAGTTAACGTCGTTTATTCTTGTAAGGGCCATTGTGGTCTATTATAAAACTTATGGGTTATTTATGCTTACTTCTTAGTTTGTCACTAATTCTATAATTTGAAGGTTAATAATTTGATTACTAAATTAAACATAATAATAATGATAATAATATTAATAATAATTATAATATAAGTTTTATTATGTTAACACCTGTAATTAATAAGTTATTACATAAAATAATAACATTCTAAACTTTAAGGACCAAACAATAAATTAAATAAAGTTAAAACTTAGAGTTTGGGAATAAAATGGGTAAGACATAAACCACAGGGACCAAAATGCAATTATCCCAAACTTAAATCACTTTCCCCGTTCTCTCTCCACAATCACGATTTTCCGGCCGCCAGTCGGTGGGTCTCCGGTGCGGCGCCGGCGAGGCCAAACGGCCGATTCTCAAGTTGTTTTTACTCTTGAAACAGTCCGGAACGATTCATGAACCAATTTCGAACATGAACATGACCTTTAATTCGGACAATAACGCGGCATTGATAACATAAACCCACGAACAGAAGCTATCATCAAACACAAATCCGTTTCGAACTTGAAATCATAATAATAATGCAATTAATCGTATAACCACGTTCGTTCAATCAATTAGAAAGCAATTGTGTGATTAATTTCATTTAAATCAAACGATTACACCACAAATTCTAACGGAAACCCTCGAAATAACCTTATGACCGTTGGGCAATTAATCGATCGAATTGAGCTTTTATAACATAGGGGAAAGGTTTCATTCATCCCTTTTCAACTATCTGTGCACTTAATTCCATCAAAACACACACACACATCGAGAATCAAATCAAGAACCGCCGCGACCTCACTCGAACCCGTATCCATCGGATTCCACCTTCATAACAGGTAAATAAACACTCATTGGGTTCGGTTTTATGTGGGGATCAAAAGCCCCAAACATTCGTTGATTAACAGATTCATTTGGTTGTTCAATTGGATCGATTTTGGTTTCTAGGGTTCTTATGAATTTGGGGGAAAATAGTGAGTTATGATTTAAGTAATTTGGGGGTTCTCATGACAAGGAATTGGATTTAGTCCACTGGTTAAAAGCAAGCATTGTTGGGCAGGAGGTCCTGGGTTCGACCCCGGCCCCCTGCTAATAATTTTTTAAGGGGTTTTAACCCATTTTAAATTTTAGAAAATGATTAATAATATTACTAATAATATAAAAATCATTTTTAACCAAGAAACAAATAGAACTATTTTTCTTTTAATTTTTCTTAGTAAATTGGTTAAATAAAGTTTAATCCTTATATTTTGAAATGATATATAATTTATTATTTTTAACCCATAAAGAAAGAAATTTCCCCTAAATTCCAAGAGTTTCAATATTTTTATATATTTATGATTTTAAATTGAATAAAAGGAAATTTATATATATGTACACACGTGTACACTTATTGAAATCTATAAAATCTTATAGTCACCTGAGCCTCACATAATTTTTTAGGCCTTTTTGGCCTTCAAATTAAATACTAAAAGCTTCTAAAATATCATTTTATAAACTTTGATAATTTTAAAAATCATTTGAATATTTCTGTAAATTATTTTACTTAAAAAGAAATACTTTTATATTTTATTAAATATTCTAAATAGTGATATAATTAGTTTATTTTTATAAAAAGTAGACTTTAAATAATACATTGTTCCCATAAATATTATTATTTCAACCGTTGCCTTCAAATTATGGTTTTAAATTGTGGTTACTAAACTTTATTTAATCTTTATATATATATACAAATTGTTATAAATGTTATATTTTTATATATATAACCTTACATAAAATGTAGCAAATTTTTTTGAGTTTAATAAATATAATTGGTTTCATGTTGTTAAACATAATTATTTGACAAGCCATGTTGGTCCATTTGATCGGTTTTCAGTGCAGAAGAATGCTTGAATCGTTCAATACCAAACACACACAACAAACACTAAGAGAAGGATGATCAAAATAAGACTAAAAAGCCTTCAAACATGGTTTTAATGATGAACAACAGTAGATGAATTGAAATAAGCTCAATGTATTCAGAAAGAACAAGCTTACAATAGCATCTTGCAACAATCATACACGATTAGGGTTTCTTGCAAGGATGATTAACAATTAGACAAAAGAAATCTATATATAGCTGTCATAGTTTCGCATATAGTTTCGCTGTGGGCGAAACTATATAGGCGAAACTATAATTTCGTTGCCTCCTGCCTGAGCTGAACAGATTCGCCTGGCGAAACTGTCAGTTTCGCCAAGCCGAAACTATAATTTCGCAAGACAACTATATTTAGACTTGAACTAAACAAACATATAAAGGAAACTAACATAGATCCTATTACAACGAAAGATAAACAAATACTAATCTAATGGTGAGTCCAACCTATCTTGATCTTCAATACCCCCCCTAGGTTGGATCTCACCCATTCTTCTTGTTTTGATGTCTTCATTCAGCTCCAGCCTTCCCTGTACCTGCACCTGATCTAGATGGATCAGCTCCTGCAGCTTTACTTTGATGAGCCTCAGCACTTGATTTTCTTTGGTTGCCTCCTGCCTCATTAGCTCCATCAGGATGAGCACTAGCTTATGCGAATTGTTTTGTTAAATCCTGAATGTCCATGTGTAGATCATCTTCAGCTCTAACTTTCTCTGCCAGCGCTTTCACTTCAGCTCTCACTCCTCTAACTTTGTTCACTACAATCATGAACAGACTAGCTTCCTTTCTCGTTTCTTCTCCCGCCCCTGCCTTAATGTGGTTCTCACACAGAACCAGTAGATCGTCATCAGCAAATCCAAACAACTCCATTGGGTCAAAGATTCGATATTCAATTCCACCCTTAACTCTGATAACAGCCTCCCCCGTCTGATTGTCATAAAACCACTTCTCAAACTCTTTCAGACGAGAGGGGGATGGATCTGCCAATCTTACCCTTTGAACCGTCTTTGGCGGCTTTACGCTCAACACAATCCTTCCCTTCCCAGTGACCCAGTCTTTATCTTTCTTTGATCTCTTTCTTTCTGCTTTCATAAACCCGAAAGCCTCAAAGTTATCGTTGAGCCCATTCTGGATTTCTTTTTCCAGGAATCTGGCTCGCTCACTCAAGTGTGCTCCAAGTAAAGGCAAAGATGCCAACCTTCTCAAATCCCATTTCGGCAAAGTCTTGAATGCCTTCCTCTTGTGAAGATAAGTGATTCCACCCCCTCTCCTTTTTATCATGAACATTTTCAGGTCGGGGTTGTACTTCCAGCTCACAATCTTCTTATCAGCCTCTTTCTTCTTTAAACTCTCCATATTCTGAAACAGTGGGGTTAACTCTTCGGGTTCCTTCTCCCTTACAAACCAATCATTCTTCTCCATTTCAAAAATATCATTTCCATCTTCACCCTTCTGAATCACATATGTCAGAGGCCTTTCATCCACCTCATAGAACTCAGGCTCTGAGTCGTAATCTACCAACTGCTCCTCATCAACTTCCTCGTCCACCAAACCCTTCTCAATGGGTTGTTTTCCCATTTGTTCTTCGCCGGTAAAATCTCCAAGGTTTATTCCCAAATCCACAAAATCAGCATCAAACACATCATCTTCAGTTTGTAAATTCTCCATCTCAGGTTCTCCAGTTCTTTACCAGATCCTCCAGCTTCTGCTGTTGCTGCCCCCGAGGTGCCCTCTCCTGCCTTCGAAGAAGTACCCACATTCAGGAACGGGTACTTAGATGTATCAGTCAAGTCATCTAACTCATATTGAGTTAGCTGATTAGGCAGGCCGGCGGCTGCTTTCAACTCATTTACTTCCTTCAATAACCTTTTGATCAAATTATTTTGATCAACCAACATTTTCTTCATGCCATCCAGCAATTCATCCTTTTGTCTCTCCCTCATCTCCTGATTCGTCAGCTTAGTTTTTATCATACTTAGTTCGTTAGAGAGAGAGGTGTTGAGATTTCTGATCACATCCTCGTCTAAACTGGTTTGTCTCTCAGATTGTGGGCGCTCAGAGAATGTCTGATGTTTCTGTTTTGTCCTCCTCTCTTGCTCCCCAGTATCAACCGTCCTTTTGGACCTCTTTTCTTTCTCCATCTTGGCTTTAGCTGCCATCTCTGCCACTTCTTTCTCAAAGACGTAATCCTTCTCCTTGGCATATCTCTTTCTTTTCTTTACTGCCTCTGACTCAGTTGGTCTAACTTCCTCTGATCGTTTCGCTTCAGACCTGATCACCTTCCTGATATAATCCCATCGATCAGGAGTATACATGTTTTCCCATAGGTGAGTGATCCGACCACTGAAGTCGTGCCTGATAGCACAGCAGTCGGTAAAAATTCTGGTATTCATTGACATTAGATGCTTGACCTCTCCATGCCTCGGAATGTTGGGAACTTGATCGTCGACGATCATCTGAAGAAATCGGGGATAGAGCAGCCATTGTCCTTCTTCGGGGCCATTACATTTTCGGCCATGCAGCTGAATATGAGATTAGAAATGTTAGCCTTCTCACCACGGCAACATATAACCATTGCTTTTGCCCAGTCTAAGTTTAACCCATCTGATCCACCTTTTCGGTGATCCAAGCACATTATGAATACATGGGCAATGTATCTCCACTCCTTGGACAGAAAGGATTTCTTGATTTCCTTTCTAGTCCCAAAAGGAGGACCTTCATATCCCATACTCAAGAAGGCATCAAACACCTCCTGATCAGACAAATCAATATCACCTCCTGTGTCTTCTTCTAATCTCAGCACCCGGGATATAACTTCTTCTGTGATGGTCACTTGATGATCCAGAACCTTGGCTATAATACTCTCCGAATCTCCCCTTGTGTTGTACTCAGCGGTTCGCCAAAAATCTCGAATGTGTAAATCATAAATAGTCGCAGAATGAGATATGGCGTATGCTATAGGAGATCTCTGTAGCCATCTAATACAATCTCTGAATCCTGCTGCTTTAGGATGTGAGTCGTCCAGAATAGCAGTGATATTGTTTCGAACATCAAACTTGAGATTTGCCATTTATGTCTGACAAACAAACACACCAGGTTAGAAATGATATTAGAATTCGAGTATTCTCAAACTTAATGTAAATGAACAAATTGTAGTAAAAGTGAAAAAGCAGATATATACATGTATAATTAAAATGAGTTTACAGATTAATTAGTATATACATATATATGTATATATATATATATATATATAATATATATAATTTTTTTTTGCGTAGTTTCGCAAAGACGAAACTATAGTTTCGCAAAAGCGTGTTTATGGTTTCGCTGAATTTATATTAACACAGACCAAAAACAAGCACATTTTCGACAGACAAAACAAATAGTTTCGGCAAGACATGATAATGGATTCAACTGGGCGAAACTGATTTTTGTTGACGAAACTGTCAGGTTCGCTCGGGCAGCATAACCATACAGTTTCGCTGTATTTAATGAACTTTCGTTCAGTTTCGCTGGAGGATAAGGTAGTTTCGCAGAAAGAACTGCGAGACTACCCAAACGACACACTTCAATCCAGACAAATGTGAGACAGATTAGTCTATGAAAACTCATGTTCGGAGTTCGAAACTCACATAAGAAGTTCAAAATCAGGTGACAATGCAATAAAACTAGACAACAACTGAGATTTGGGTCAAGATTCTCGAAAACCCTAACAGGACACAGTTTCGACGAAAATGGCTAATTTTTTGCGAAAGTGAGAAGCTTGATTCGAAACTATGGTTATGTACATAGTAGTTTCGCAGAGAACTGAAAATATAATTTCGGCAAAGCGAAACTATACTTTCTGCAATACGAGAATGTAGTTTCGACTCGGATAAACTATAGATTCGGCACAACAAACTTATAGTCTCTGCAGTACGAAACTATAGTTTCGGCATGGCGAAATTATAGTTTCTGCAAGCGAAACTACAATTTCGCTAAGTGAAACTGTAGTTTCGCAGAGTCTTCACTTAAAATAAAACAAAATAGAATAAAATAAAATAAAATTAAAAAAGAAAAATTAAAATAAAGGATATAGTATCATGTTTTTCTCGAAGTGTTTTAAGAGGATCATGACTTAGCGGGATTGCTGATATGTTTGTCCGCTTAAACCCATTCCCATCTCTTTTCGACTCATGATCTGCAGCTGTTTATCATGTTCTGAATTGTCTTAGAAACTCAGCAACTTGGTCCCCACTGATATTTGATAAAGAACTAGTCTCGTCATCAAGGTTTTTTGAGCATAATCATTGATATTGCCTGATCATTATACTGATGTACGATCACACTGACTGGCATATATACAGATGGGACTCTATAATGTATAGATGTAGACACACATATATGTGAGATCCAGACTCAACCTATAACTAATTGATGAGCGCTTCAGGTCAATGTTTTCACATAGCAGAGAAGATCATCTAGGCGTGTTGATGAGAGCTTCAGGTCAATGCTTTCGCATAGCAGAGAAGATCATCACTCCAGGTCAATGCTTTCGCATAGCAGAGGAGATAAACACACATCTTTTTTATGTAACGTATGAATGTGTATGCAAGAGTGGACTATTTGAGATTATATAATGTTTGTCTTAGAGGGCGTTATCACCGAGTCACCATCCCAGTGGGAAACGCCATAAGATTCACATCGATAATCTGTATATACAATAATGGGCTATTTGAGATTATTTAACGTTTGACTTAGAGGGCGTTATCACCGAGTCGCCATCCCAGTGAGAAACACCATAAGTCTCACATCGATAACCTTTGACATCAATTAGCAACTCTCAACCAAGTTGTATACAAGACTTGTATCTTTGTGCAGACCAAAATATCATGGGGATAATCCTTATTACTGAGTTATGATCTTTAGGTTTGCTGCATGATCACGTGTCTACTTTGTTTTCAGGGATGAGTCTATCATGCATATCCCAACATAAGATGTCCCCTTGTTCTAACTTCATTTTCTTGAACTTCCTGAGAGAATGAAAATTAAGACTTATTATCAGTATGAATCTCCCACGAAATTTTTATTCAATAGCCTACTAAAGGAAAAATTTCTTAAGAATCAAAGTAAAAGAAAATAAGAATAAAAGATAAAGATCTATGTGACACAAGTTAGACAACAATCAAGACTAAAAGAAAATGTGTACATATGTACAGGTGAAACAAGTGTTTTGCTCAGAAAAGTTAGTCAGAATGATATTAATCCTAGCATAGAAATCAATTCATAAAAACGTGGTTTATCAAATGTTTTTGTGAAAAGATCTGCTTTTTGATGTTTTGTATCAATAGGAATGATATCAATGAAACCCTTTTCTTGAGCATCACGGATGGCATGAATCCGTGTCTCAATGTGCTTGGTCCGAGAATGATGAATTGGATTCTTGGCAATTCCAATGGCCGCTTCGTTATCACAAAACAAAGGAGTATGAAGAAAATTGATCCCATAGTCCATCATTTGATGCTGAATCCATAACACTTGCGAACAGCAGCTTGAGGCTGCAATATATTCAGCTTCTCCTGTTGAGAGAGAAACTGTAGTCTGTTTCTTGCTTTGCCAAGAAACAAGGCAGTTTCCCAAATACTGACACCTCCAGTAACAGACTTTCTGTTTAATTTGCAGCCGTTGGAATCGCTGTCAGAATAAGCGTGCAGATCAAAATTCCCACCATAAGGATACCAAAGTCCTAAACGAGAAGATCCCTTTAGATAACGAAAAATTCGTTTGACTGCCTTGGCATGGATTCTTTAGGAGCTGATTGGTATCGAGCACAATATCCAACAGCAAAGGTGATGTCAGGACGACTTGCTGTTAGGTACATGAGAGAGCCAATCATGGATCTGTAGAGATGAGGATCGATTGGTTTGCCGTTTTCATCCGGAGTGAGACATGTCTGAGCCGTGAAGGGAGTCATCTCAGAAGCAGCATCATCCATTTTGAATTTCTTCAAAATTTCTTTAATATACTTCTCTTGATGAATGAGAATTCCATCTGGTTTTTGTTCAACTTGCAGCCCGAGAAAGAAACACATCTCTCCCATCATGCTCATCTCAAATCTGTTTCGCATGACCTCCTCAAACTCCCGACATAATTGAGGATTTGAAGATCCAAAAATAATGTCATCAACGTAAACTTGCACAATCAACATCTCACCGTTTACCTCTCTTTTGAATAGAGTCATGTCAATGGTGCCTCGCGTAAAACCATTGCTTAAGAGGTACTGAGTCAGGGTTTCATACCAGATTCGAGGAGCTTGATGAAGTCCATAAAGTGACTTATCAAGCTTATATACTTTGTCAGGAAAGTCTGGATCTTCAAATCCTGGGGGTTGACACACGTATATCTCTTCATCAATGTCCCCATAGAGAAATGCGCATTTGACATCCATCTGATATACTTTAAATTGCTTGTGAGCAGCGTGCGCTAAGAATATTCTAATGGCTTCAAGACGGGCGACAGGTGCGAAGACTTCGGTGTAGTCAATTCCTTCTTCTTGAGCAAAGCCTTGAACCACTAATCTGGATTTGTTTCGCACCACTATTCCTCGATCATCAGGCTTGTTCTTGAAAACCCATTTTGTGCCAATAGGATACTTATTTGGTGGAAGATCCACCAGGGTCCACACCTGTAGTTTTCTGAACTGTTGCAATTCCAATTGCATCGACTCTACCCAGCAGGGATCTTGGAGGGCTGCATGAACGTTCTTAGGAACGTTTGAGATATAAAACAAGAAAACAAGCAAACGTTGATCAAACCAGATTGACTCCGTGTCCGAACTCCATCAGTAATGGAACCAATTATGTTGTCGTGTGGATGATCTTTCAAAGTTTTGAAATCGACAGTCATGGAAGGGATATCAGTAGATGGTTGGTTAAATGATGAGCTGAATGGGGAAGTAGAGTTCGGTAAAGTAGATGAAGAAGGTGATGTAGATATGGGTGGAGGTGGAAGATCAAATGAAGATGAGGAAGAAGCAACACTGACTGAGGTATCATTAACAGATGTAGTGACATGAGGCTCAATAGGCTCAGCTGGTATGGGGGCAGGAGGAATGAAGTTTGTTGTTGAATTGGAGAAGGGCACATCATCATCGAAAACTGGAAGATTGAATGACTTGAACACCGTATCTGAGTCAAAGAACCAAGCTGGTTCTGTGGGAACATGAGAGGAATTAGATTCCTGCCAATCGACATAGAATGACTCCTGAACTATACGTGTCCTCTTGTTATATACCCGATAAGCCTTCTGGGAAGAAGAATAGCCTACGAAGTAACATTCATCAGAAACAGCACCAAATTTTGTCTTCTGTGCTTGAGTATTCAGAAGAGTACACGAGCAGCCGAATGGGCGAAAGAAATCAATCAAAGGCTTTCGCTTGTGAAATAGTTCATACGGGGTTTTCATCTTATCTTTGACTATCAGCACCCTGTTGAGAACATAAGAAGCACAATTCACAGCCTCAGCCCAAATATGATGGGTAAGGATGATTCGATTAACATTGTACGTGCGGCTTCAATTAGAGTGCGATTCTTTCGTTCCGCGACACCGTTCTGCTGAGGAGTTCTCGCAGCACTGAACTGTTTAATATTCCTTTAGTGGCACAGAAGGAATCAAAAATTTGATTTTTGAATTCAGTACCGTTGTCACTTCGAATAGCCATAACCTTCCTCTTGCTTATCGATTCAATCGAGAGAATTAACTTTTGCAACTCCTCAGTCGTCTCTCCCTTTTGGCAAGAAATCTTACCCATGAATATCTGGAGTAGTCATCTGTAATCACAAGACAAAAAGATTTCTTAGCAATAGATTTAACACTTATTGGGCCAAACAAATCAGTATGTAACAACTCCAGGGGATTTAAGATGCTATTTTCAATTTTAGGTTTGTGTGGTTTCTTATGTTGCTTTCCTTTAGCACATGCCATACATTTCTCACCACAGAAAAGTCTTTTAAAGGTAATCCCCTAACGAGATTGTTTTTAACTAGTTTGTTTATTATTTTGAAATTAACATGGCCCAATCTACGATGCCATAAGAAGGACTCAGAGGTGGAAGCTTTAGACAAGAGGCATGTGACTGCGGATGATGAGCTCTTTGAATTCATGTCAAGGAGATATGTATCATGCTTTCTGGGAGCCCGCATGAGTACTAGATTATCTGGAATATCAATCTCAGACTTCAAAAAGATACATTCATTTGATTGAATAGGACCGGAATGCTTTTATCACAAATCTGAGAGACGCTCAATAGATTAAATGCCAGCTCGGGAACGTAGTTGACTTTTTCCAAGGTGAGCGAACCATTACAAACTTCTCCTTGACCTATCATTTTTCCTCCTCTCTTGTCTCCGGCGAAGGCAACATAGCCACCATCGATTATGCGGTAGTTGGTCAATAAATCTTTAAGCCCCGTCATGTGTCTCGAGCATCCACTATCAACATGCCACACACTATTTACAGACTTAGTGGACGACTCCTGCAATCATATCAAAAGAGAATTAACCAGGAGTAATGGCCACCCAAGTTTGAACAACTTTAGGTTTCTCCGAAGTGGATTTCTTGCAAAAGAACTTATTAACTAGCTGATTCAGTTTACTTCCAAAAGAACGTCTAGAAACATATCTGTGATGTAATTGAGGACAATGCTTAACTACATGATTGTCTTTACCACATTGAAAACAATGTGATTTTAATCTAGATGTATTATGTAATGAGTTAGAGATTTCATCAATGCATATTTCTTCATTACATTTGGATAAACTTGAATCAGTAAGTGTTAAGTCATTATCACTGTATGCCTCATTTGTATTGACAGAGTTGATTTTATTTTGAAAAGAATGATTGTGTGCTGATGATACTGAAATGTTATCTGAAATACATGAGGTACTAGTGCCACTAGTACTTGCCTCAGATGAAGATACAATCCTGTCATTAGGCACAGCAAATTTCGCAGGTATAAATGAAGGAATAGGATGAGAAAAGAATTTTTCAAAAGAGTTAGTTTTTGTTTCTTCATTGCTGTTCATAGCATTATCAGATAATGAATCAGCAACATCAATAGATAAATCAGAATCACGGTCCATAGCATTTAACAAGCAAACAGAAACATTACTAGAACTGAACGAAACAGAGTCTTTTACAGCATTACTAGAAACAAAAACAGAATTTAAACTAGAGTTATGATCTAAAACAGAAAGCTGAGGTTCAGGTGTACTAAGACTAGAGCATCCAAGACCTCTAGTTGGTCCATAATCGTAGTCCTCACGAACATGCATAGGATTCACACCTTCTAAACCTGCAGACATACTGTTAGAATCTTCTTTGATTAAATCATTAGAAGGATGTGGAATGGGCATTGGAGAGTAACAGTATGTACTAGGAGGAGGATAAACCTTAGCATTTTCATATCCCAAACCTGTTTTAATCCTAGCCCCACGTTGAGATTTACATAAATCATCATGTTTCATTCCTGATATGGTCCATTTATCAAGTTTTGACTGAAGTTTGCTTGTTTCAAACTCAGCTAGGGCAACCCTTTCAGTCAAACCGTTCACCTCAACATTTCTTTCTAAAACAATTCTTTTTAAATGATCAATTTCTTTTAGTGCTTCATTTAATTTAACAAAGTATTTTGACTCATTCACCTTAAGTTCTTCATTAATTCTTTTCAAGTCCTTTTCATTATCAATTAATAAACGATTAGCCTTATAAACCCCAAATAATCTGATTTTACATGCAGATGAACACATATCTTGAATTACCTCATATGGAAGTCCCATCACCACCTTCTCAGCTGCAAGGGCTTTATCACATTGACACACAGGAGTACTCGACTTGTTTTCCTCTACGGTGGTAGCAGCATTGACATCATTTCTTTCAAGCACTGTAGATTGAGTTTCTGGCTTTCCATGCTCCTTCATATTTTCATCTTTCTCATACTCATTCTCTGCAACTCCATCCTTAAACTCCTTAAATGGATCAAACTCGTTGTCACAGTTCATCTTCATTTTCTCTTTCTGAATCTCAGCTACTAGAGCTTGATTAATTTCTTCTTTTGTCTCTTCAGCCTCTGCACTCCAGTCAAAGTTAGAAATTAGAGCAGTTTCTTTCTTATGGCTTGACTCATCTTTACTCCCACCAGCAGTCAATCTTGGAACTCCAGAGTTGTTAGGATCAGTGACAGTTGGCAATGGACATTCTCGTTTGAAGTGTCCCAATTGCTTGCAATTGAAACATCTAAGTTTAGACTTATCAAAACCCAGTTTGGAGTTGGAACCTTGACCGCCAAAGTTCTTTCTACCAGTCCTTTCCATAAATCTCCGAGCTCTAAGCGTCAGCATTGCCATTTGCCATTGAATATCAGTTTCTTCAAGATCATTGGATCCACTTGATACATGTCCTCCATAGTCATTCCTTTTCCTTTCAGATCACCAGCAACAAGTGCTTCATAACTTTGAACAAACATCCCAAAAAGTGCCATAGTCTCAGCTGGAACAGTAGATTCATTAGATGCCTTTAAATTCCCTTGCTCTTTCCCCGGGTTAATGCCACTTCCAGAAAAATCACACACAGTCACTGCTCCTTGACGCGATGCCTGCATTGGAGAGCTTGCAGCGGACGATAGTAATGCAGCATTCTGTGAATAACCGGATGTTGGCATGATGGATTGATTAAACTCCCTCCTTTTTAGATCCAAATCAAAAGACTTCAGCTTGTTAATCACATCCATTAGTTTATAGTCAGCAAAGTTTCTTTCTTGTTTCAACATTCTCACTTGTAAACTCCACTGGGGTGGAAGAGAGTCTAGGAGTTTATTCACTTGCTCATGATTTCCTAGCTGATCATCATACTTTTTAGGGTACTTGAAACAGACAAAAAGCGATTAGTAATGTCAGTAAGATCTTCATTCTTGTGTCCCACAAATGAATTGAACTCCTTTTCAGCTTGAGCCTTCCTATCTTTCCTTAGATCCTCGTTTCCATTGTAAAATTCACACAAGGCATCGTATAGAGATTTTGCATCTTTGTATTCGGCAAAGCGATTGTAAATATCAGGTGAAAGACATAAAGTCAAGGCTCCGAATGCTTTCTGATCTCTGTCAATCAGCTTTTGATCCTTTTGGTGAATGTGGCGGGGTCCGAGTTTGGAGAGACAGTTCCACCGACAGTAACGGTTGGCTTGTGTGGTCCAGTGATGATTGACTCCCATTGGTTGTGATCGGTGTAGAAGAAGAAAGCCTTAAGACACCTTTTCCAATCTTCAAAGTTATCTCCATTGATGAGTCTAGGGGGTCGGTTTGGTGCAACACTCTCTAAGTCAGCCAAGGTGAGGGTAGTCATTTTGGACATAACAGTTTCGCTAAAGAAGAAGTAAATTCGCTGAAAGGTAGTTTCGTCCCAGCGAAAGTGTAATTTCGGCAGGCTTAATTTTTGTTGTTTCGGCGATCAAAAGCGTAGTTTCGGCAGCACTTTCGCTAGCCAGAGACTATCAATAGCTTAGTTTCGCTGTAAATTTCGCAGGAAACAAGCTTGAACTTTCGTTCAAATAAATTTCAGCAGCAATTTCGCACAAATGTCACCCAATCAGAATGAACTTTCGTTCAAAGAACACAGTTTCGCACCGAATATCAAAGAGGAGAAAGTATCAGTTTCGCTTAACGAAGATACAGTTTCGCTGGAAGGAACTGTAATTTCGCTGGAAGAACAGAAAACCCTTTTTAAACCCCAAAAACAATCGAAAATCACCCAAATCTCAATGAAATTTGAAAAGGAGTGATTCACGAAGCTTCCTCAATCAAAACGCACACTATCCAATCAATTTTCATGATAAAAACACTCTGTTTTGAAGTGAAATTTGAAGAAAGGTTGGTATTGAACAAAATAACCAAAAACCTCAAACAATCAAGAGCACTATGGCTCTGATACCATATTGTTGGTCCATTTGATCGGTTTTCAGTGCAGAAGAATGCTTGAATCGTTCAATACCAAACACACACAACAAACACTAAGAGAAGGATGATCAAAATAAGACTAAAAAGCCTTCAAACATGGTTTTAATGATGAACAACAGTAGATGAATTGAAATAAGCTCAATGTATTCAGAAAGAACAAGCTTACAATAGCATCTTGCAACAATCATACACGATTAGGGTTTCTTGCAAGGATGATTAACAATTAGACAAAAGAAATCTATATATAGCTGTCATAGTTTCGCATATAGTTTCGCTGTGGGCGAAACTATATAGGCGAAACTATAATTTCGTTGCCTCCTGCCTGAGCTGAACAGATTCGCCTGGCGAAACTGTCAGTTTCGCCAAGCCGAAACTATAATTTCGCAAGACAACTATATATAGACTTGAACTAAACAAACATATAAAGGAAACTAACATAGATCCTATTACAATGAAAGATAAACAATACTAATCTAATGGTGAGTCCAACCTATCTTGATCTTCAAGCCCCAAATACCAAATTGAAACCCTAGTTCTCGTTAATTTGTGCTTGTTGAATCTAAATAATACTATGATGTTAACTTGGGGTAAGTGATGTAACATTTCGTATTTTAGTTAAATATAAGTTAACTTCGTTAAATTCTTGTAAGGACCATTCATGCCATTTATGAAACGTTGTGGGCTATTCTTGTTTCATTCCTTGTTTACTTAAAGTTCTAATCAATTAAATAGTAATATTAATTATAATAATAATAATAACATTAATAATAACAATAATAATAATATATTAATAATAATAATAATAATAATAATATAATAATAATAATGGAAATAATAATATAATAATAATAAAAACTTGAATAATTAAATAAGTTAGATTAAAGTTTAAAAGAGATGAGGGGGTCTTAATGTAGTTTTATAAACTTCAAATTGAAGTTTTAGCATAAAATAATAGAAAATCAAAGTTGAGGGGCCATTTGTGTAAAATTCCAAAATCACAACCCAACCCCCGCCCCTTTGCCCGTTTTTCCGGCCAGCCCTCCGGCTACCGCCGGAGCGGCTCCGGCCACCCCAAAAGCCACCAAAATAAATCAATTTCAACCCAAAACCGATCCGAACCGTTTCGTATGTGTAATTCGAACTTGAATGCACCGAATAATTGAGTTATCCATCGGTTACCAAGCTTATTCGTTCGAGTAACCGAAGCCCTTTTAATCTAATAGCCGTTCGACAATTAACACCTAATAATAATCAAATTAAATGACCCATAATCGAACGTTTAACTAGTCTAAAACTATTACCAATCCCAGTTGCACCTGAAACAAACTCAATCATAGAGTTCCACCATCATCTTCAATCGCGACCTGCTCGACACTCGAACACCATCATTCGGGCTTCAATCTTTGCAATTAACATAGGGCTTTCGATAATTAGCACCATTGGAAACTTTCTGTGCAACCAATTAGATTAACATCATCATTTGAACATCAAACAATCACTTCGTCAGTCGCGGCTTGTTCATCGTCTTGTTCATCTCCAATCTCTCATCATTCGGGTAATTACAACATGCTTTACACTTGGTTAAACATGGGGAACAAAAGCCCCATGATTATTGATGATAACCGATTCGATTTAAACTTCAATTTGGCCCTTATCGATTCTAGGGTTTATATGGAATTTGGGGGTTGTTGGAAGTTGTCTATTAAAGAATTTAGAACCCAAAAGAACCGCGGCTGAGAGCCTTGGTTCACTGGTTAGCACGTTGCATTCCATCTATGAGGTCTCGGGTTCGAACCCGAGCACCCTCATTTTTAATTTTTAATGGCTTTTTGACTTAAAACAAATTTCAGAAAATTTCTATCATATATAAAAATTATGTTTATAAATTCCAAATATCTTCCAAAGCCTTCAAATATTTTCTGTAATTTTTCTAAGTTTAAATAAAAATATTTTTATTTGATAAGACATTTTAACAAAGCTTATTTGAATAATTTTTAATAAAATGGATTGAAAATAATAATTAGTAGATTATTATTGGTTCAAATGTCCTTTCTCAAATTTATTTTGTTTGTATATAGACTTTTTATACAACATTTTTAATTAGGATAATTGTTTCGTTTCACAACTTTGAATAAAATATATATATATATACTAAGAAAATATGAATTTATTCCATTTGTTTAAGTATAATTATTTGACAAGCCTCAAATTCCACTCGAGACCCTAATTCATGTTAAATCACTAGATCTATTATTAAACTTAAAATCTTGTAAATATATACACATAGGTACCTTGTGAAGGATTACGTTGGAACGACTTGTTTTATTTCTTATTATTGTTCATCCTTATTACCATGTGAGTTCCTTGCCCCTTTTTATATTTTCACACTAATTTGGGGTGAAACATGATTACTTATACATAATGCACTTGTAAACGTTTAGACTTGTAAAGCACTTGCAATTCATATTTTTGTCATGGTTATTTGTGTGTTGTAAGTGTTTATATGAGATACATAGTTTGTTTACAATCATTAACTATTGCTAGCCTGGCGACGTCTTAGATCTTTGGGCCTGACAAGCCTATTTGGTGCTAAAGTCGATGTATTGCCGACTCCTAGGAGCCGTATGCTTGTGCACTAGGGAACCAAATACACTTAGCCAATCTTATATACTTGTAATCAAGTCGAGGTTTGGTTGTAACGATATGTGTTCTATAACCTTACTAGCTTATAACTTATGACATGAATTGCTACTTGTAACTTTATCATATTATGTATGAAAACCTTGGAAACTCACCAACTATTTTTAGTTGACCTTTTATTTTTATCATGTTTCAGGTAACCCCCAAGTTTAAAGTGATCTTTTGAAGCTTGCAATAAAACTAGGACGTGGACCTAGTTAAATAAATAAAATGTTATGTTTTGATTTATGTTTGAACTTAATTCATGTTTGAGACTCATGTTTGTATTTCCTGTTGAAACTTAAAATATTAATATTTACCTTTAAATATAGCGTTATGTGGCTGTGAACAATCTTAACCCTCACATCTCGACGTTTCCGCCGTCAAGGTTGGGGTGTGACAGATTGGTATCAGAGCCCGTAACTATAGGGAATTAGGTTATTAGAAATGGTGACCTAGACTATAGCATATGCACGAACCTTATAGAATTATATTTCTATCTTTTAAGGTATATGGTTTGCATGCTACATAATGCTATGTTCCCTTATGTGCAATTTGATGCCTTAGCATAGGATTGCCTAAACATTTCTACATGTCTCCCAAAACTTACATTTGACTCTTAGACTCTCCCCGAACATGAAACCTCTTAATCTTATTCTCGACGACACGTGGAATCGTATACTTATGCTTATGACTTGGATCTTTAGGCGTTATGTCTAATCTATATAAATCTCATCAAGGTTTTGATTTCATGAACCTAAGAAATATTGTGTGACACATAGACACCTGTATTCTGGATTTCCTGGCAAAAAGCCCTCGGGCTAAGGCAAGCGTATTCGTATAAATCTCATTGAGGGGCCCGTTATGCTACCTGGGGATTTCTGGGATGAGTGATAAACTATGGTCAAAATACACAAATCTCTAAGGCAAATGGGTCAATTCACCTTGACGTGTCAACGTTTCCAAATGGTAATGCGTTACCCAAATGGAATCATTCTGTGTACCTTACAACCCTTAGCTTGTTTTTGTCTAAACTACTATCCTTTGTTATTCTCATTCCTGTAACTAACTCATTTTGTATATCTAGCATGTCTCGTCATCATGGAAAGCGTGGAAGTTCCGACCGAAAACTTGCAGCAATGATAGCCCGACAAATGGCTGTTGTGCTCCCAACCATGGTTGCTGAGCTTAATAGCACCCTAATGGCTAATAGCAACAACAACACTAATGGGAACAATAGTGGTGCTCATGGAGAGAATAACAACAATCAACAAGGGAACACCCGTACGTGCACTTTCAAACACTTCAACTCGTGCAAACCCACTAGTTTTAGTGGAAAAGAAGGAGCCACTGGACTCCTCGAGTGGTTTGAAAGTATGGAGAACACCTTTATCGTTAGCGAGTGCCCTGATGAGTTCAAAGTTCGCTATGCTGCAAGTGTCCTTCAACAACGGGCACTAACATGGTGGAATAGTGAAAAGAAAAACCGTGGAACTGAGGTTGCTTTGGCGTTGCCCTGGGAAGAATTTAAGGATATCATGATCCAAAAGTTTTGCCCGAGGAGCGAGTTGCAAAAGCTGGAGGAGGAGTTCTGGAACCTCAAACAGGATGGTGGGAATCATTTGGCTTATTCCACCCGACATCATGAATTGAGTATGCTTCTACCACACATGGTAGACACCGTGCCCCGTAACATTGAAAAATTCATCAAGGGGGTACCACCTCAAATTCAAGATGCCGTGGTGGGTAGTAGGCCCACAACCTTGGAGGAAGCCATCACAATCACCGCCCAACTCACTGAGAACCATATACGAGCGGGCACCCTGTCTGTGAAGGGTGCAAAGAAGGTGGAAAAGACGGCTTCTGAGGCTGTTAAGGAGACTAAAGCTGAACCGTCTCACAACAATAACAACAACAAGAAGCGTAAGTTTACACCGGCACGCAACTATGCCGTGGCTGCACCCAAACAACCCCAAACGCAACATGTACCTGTCGCTGCACCTGTGGCACAAGTGCCTGGGGCTAGAGCTTATGCTGGTCCTCAACCTATGTGCAACACGTGTAGATACCATCATCCGGGGAATCAACCATGCCGTATCTGTACCTTATGCGGTAAATATGGTCACTGGGTGGCGACTTGTCACCGTGCATCTAACAACGCCGCCATGGTCACAAACCGTGTTTGTTACAATTGTGGGGAACCTGGTCATTTCCGCCCACAATGCCCTCGCCTGGTGGGTAATGTTCCACAAGCTCGAGGACGTGCTTTCAACATCAACGCTAACCAAGCACAAGCAAACAACGATGTGGTGAATGGTATGTTAACTTACTTGTAACTTTTGTGATCCGATTCTTTTCATACATTACTTGTATCGTTAAATACCTAAAAAAAATTGAACAGGTATGTTTCTTATTAATAAGACTTATGCCTATGTCCTATTTGATTCTGGAGCCGATAAGAGTTTTGTTTCATTAGAGTTTGAACCCGTACTTGCTAAGCCACATACGAAACTAGAAAGACCTCTCACCGTTGAAGTTGCCGATGGAGAACCGATCACTGTGGATGTTGTTATCCGTGATTGCATCTTAAGTCTTGACACTCACGATTTTCTTATTGATCTTATTCCTATGAAACTTGGAAGCTTCGATGTCATCATTGGTATGGATTGGTTAGCCAAACACCATGCCGACATCGTTTGTTTCGAGAAGTGCATCCGTATACCGTTACCATCTGGGGATACTTTGAAAGTTTTCGGCGAGAAATCTTCTAAAGGGTTTAAACTCATGTCTTGTACTCAAGCCCGGAAGTGCTTAAGCAAGAAGTATATGGCCTTCTTGGCTTACGTGGTCAACACAAAAATCAAAGGGAAAGAACTTAAGGACGTTCCGATTGTCCGAGACTTTCCTGAAGTATTTCCCGACGACCTTAGTGGTTTACCTCCCGTGCGTGAAGTTGAGTTTAAAATTGACTTGATACCGGGAGCCAACCCCGTGGCTAAGTCACCGTATCGACTTGCACCATCGGAAATGCAAGAACTTTCTAGTCAACTTCAAGAGCTAACTGAGAAGGGTTTCATTCGTCCAAGTTCTTCGCCGTGGGGTGCACCTGTCCTCTTCGTGAAGAAGAAAGATGGATCGTTTCGTATGTGCATCGACTATCGTGAGCTTAACAAGCTTACCATCAAGAACCGCTATCCTCTTCCTCGCATCGATGACTTGTTTGATCAACTTCAAGGAGCTGCTATATTCTCAAAGATTGATCTACGTTCTGGATATCATCAGTTACGAGTCCATGATGATGATATCCCAAAGACAGCGTTTCGTACTCGTTATGGACACTATGAGTTTATGGTGATGCCTTTTGGCTTAACTAATGCACCTGCTGTGTTCATGGATCTCATGAACCGAGTATGCAAGCCTTATTTAGATAAGTTTGTGATCGTCTTCATTGATGACATACTTATCTACTCCAAGACTAACACCGAGCATGAACTGCATTTGCGACAAGTTCTTGAGTTGTTGAAGAAAGAACAATTGTACGCGAAGTTCTCGAAGTGTGACTTCTGGCTCGAGGAAGTTCAATTTCTAGGACACGTGGTGAATAGCCAAGGAATTCATGTTGACCCTGCAAAGGTGGAAGCTGTGAAGAATTGGTGTGTTCCCACGACTCCAACCGAGATTCGTTCTTTCCTTGGTCTTGCTGGTTATTACCGACGATTCATCGCCAACTTTTCAAGGATCGCGAAGCCTCTCACTTCCCTGACACAAAAGAATAAACCATTCGAGTGGGGGCCCGAGCAGGAAGAAGCTTTTGAAGCATTAAAGCACAAACTGTGCAATGCTCCTATCTTGACCCTACCCGATGGAAACGATGATTTCACCGTATATTGTGATGCATCAAAACAAGGCCTTGGTTGTGTTCTTATGCAACGAGGAAAGGTCATAGCTTATGCATCGAGACAACTGAAGGTTCACGAGGTGAATTACACAGCACACGATCTCGAGCTTGGTGCTGTTGTTTTTGCTTTGAAGATTTGGAGACATTACCTTTATGGTACGCAATGTATAGTCTACACCGATCACAAAAGCCTTCAACACGTTTTTAATCAAAAAGATCTCAATATGAGACAACGTCGTTGGGTTGAGTTGATTAGTGATTATGACTGTGACATTCGTTACCATCCTGGAAAGGCAAATGTTGTGGCCGATGCACTAAGTCGAAAGGTTCATAGCAAGATGGTCTCGTTCCAAGAAATTCGCGATCGACGACAATGGTTTGACACCTTGAGAGGATTCGATACTGAAATTCGACTAGATGTCAACGAGGCTACTGTACTGCTACAAAACTTGAGAATAGATAGTGACATCAAGTCTAGTATCTTGGAGGCTCAACAAAGGGTTCAACAAGAAGGAAGAATGAAAGATGAACTGGAGCATAACCTTCTAACTCAGCTGGAGATGAAACCTAATGGGTTGATGTATTTCGCAAACCGAATTTGGGTTCCAAATCGTGATAATCTTCGTACCCTTGTCATGAACGAAGCTCATCAAACTCGTTATTCTATTCATCCTGGCTCCGATAAGATGTACATGGACCTGCGTGGTCATTATTGGTGGCCTGGAATGAAGAAAGACATAGCGACTTTTGTAGCTAAGTGCCTCACGTGTACGAAGGTTAAAGCCGAACACCAACGTCCAAGTGGATTACTTGAGCAACCCAAGATTCCTATGTGGAAGTGGGAACACATATCCATGGACTTCATAACCAAGCTACCCCGAACCTCTCGTGGACATGATAGCATATGGGTGATCGTTGACCGATTGACCAAGTCGGCGCATTTTATACCCATACGTGACACCTACAAGACATCAAGGTTGGCTCGTATATACATTGATGAAATTGTAAGTCGTCATGGGGTACCTCTACACATCATATCCGACCGAGACGCTCGTTTCACTTCACATTTTTGGTCGTCTATGCAAGAACTCTTGGGAACTCAATTGGATCTAAGCACGGCTTACCATCCCCAAACTGATGGTCAAACCGAGCGAACCATCCAAACCTTGGAGGATTTGCTACGTCTTTGTGTCCTTGACTTTGGTGGTGATTGGGATACGCATCTACCGCTAGCGGAATTTTCGTATAACAATAGTTACCACTCGAGTATCAAGATGGCACCGTTCGAAGCGCTTTATGGTCGTAAATGCCGTTCACCAATCTGCTGGACCGACATTGGTGAAAACTTCATCACTGGTCCTGAACTTATACAAGAGACGACCGATAAAGTTTCTACCATCCGAAAGAACCTTGAAGTGGCAAGAAGTCGACAAAAGAGCTATGCTGATAAGAGACGTAAACCGTTGGAATTCCAAGTTGGGGAGATGGTTCTTCTTAAGGTTTCACCGTGGAAGGGTGTCGTTCGCTTTGGGAAGAAGGGTAAACTGGCTCCAAGATTTGTAGGTCCTTTCAAGATTCTGAAAAGGATTGGAAAAGTGGCTTACAAACTGGAATTACCTTCCGACCTTAGTGGGATTCATCCTGTGTTCCACGTCTCAAATTTGAAAAAGTGCTTGGCTGATGAAAGTCTGCATGTTCCGTTGGAAGACATCCAGATCGACGAGTCATTGCATTTCGTTGAGAAACCTGTCGAGATCATGGATCGCATTATGAAGAAGACCAGAACTACCACTACCCCAATCGTCAAGGTTCGTTGGGAGAATAAACGTGGTGCTGAATTTACTTGGGAACGTGAGGAGCACATGAAGAAGAAATACCCGTTCTTATTTGTATAGTTTCATTTCTTAATTTCGGGACGAAATTCTTTTAAGTCGGGGAGACTGTAACATTTCGTATTTTAGTTAAATATAAGTTAACTTCGTTAAATTCTTGTAAGGACCATTCATGCCATTTATGAAACGTTGTGGGCTATTCTTGTTTCATTCCTTGTTTACTTAAAGTTCTAATCAATTAAATAGTAATATTAATTATAATAATAATAATAACATTAATAATAACAATAATAATAATAATAATATAATGATAATAATAATAATAATAATAATAATAATAATAATGGAAATAATAATAATAATAATAATAATAAAAACTTGAATAATTAAATAAGTTAGATTAAAGTTTAAAAGAGATGAGGGGGTCTTAATGTAGTTTTATAAACTTCAAATTGAAGTTTTAGCATAAAATAATAGAAAATCAAAGTTGAGGGATCATTTGTGTAAAATTCCAAAATCACAACCCAACCCCCGCCCCTTTGCCCGTTTTTCCGGCCAGCCCTCCGGCTACCGCCGGAGCGGCTCCGGCCACCCCCAAAAGCCACCAAAATAAATCAATTTCAACCCAAAACCGATCCGAACCGTTTCGTATGTGTAATTGAACTTGAATGCACCGAATAATTGAGTTATCCATCGGTTACCAAGCTTATTCGTTCGAGTAACCGAAGCCCTTTTAATCTAATAGCCGTTCGACAATTAACACCTAATAATAATCAAATTAAATGACCCATAATCGAACGTTTAACTAGTCTAAAACTATTACCAATCCCAGTTGCACCTGAAACAAACTCAATCATAGAGTTCCACCATCATCTTCAATCGCGACCTGCTCGACACTCGAACACCATCATTCGGGCTTCAATCTTTGCAATTAACATAGGGCTTTCGATAATTAGCACCATTGGAAACTTTCTGTGCAACCAATTAGATTAACATCATCATTTGAACATCAAACAATCACTTCGTCAGTCGCGGCTTGTTTATCGTCTTGTTCATCTCCAATCTCTCATCATTCGGGTAATTACAACATGCTTTACACTTGGTTAAACATGGGGAACAAAAGCCCCATGATTATTGATGATAACCGATTCGATTTAAACTTCAATTTGGCCCTTATCGATTCTAGGGTTTATATGGAATTTGGGGGTTGTTGGAAGTTGTCTATTAAAGAATTTAGAACCCAAAAGAACCACGGCTGAGAGCCTTGGTTCACTGGTTAGCACGTTGCATTCCATCTATGAGGTCTCGGGTTCGAACCCGAGCACCCTCATTTTTAATTTTTAATGGCTTTTTGACTTAAAACAAATTTCAGAAAATTTCTATCATATATAAAAATTATGTTTATAAATTCCAAATATCTTCCAAAGCCTTCAAATATTTTCTGTAATTTTTCTAAGTTTAAATAAAAATATTTTTATTTGATAAGACATTTTAACAAAGCTTATTTGAATAATTTTTAATAAAATGGATTGAAAATAATAATTAGTAGATTATTATTGGTTCAAATGTCCTTTCTCAAATTTATTTTGTTTGTATATAGACTTTTTATACAACATTTTTAGTTAGGATAATTGTTTCGTTTCACAACTTTGAATAAAATATATATATATATATACTAAGAAAATATGAATTTATTCCATTTGTTTAAGTATAATTATTTGACAAGCCTCAAATTCCACTCGAGACCCTAATTCACGTTAAATCACTAGATCTATTATTAAACTTAAAATCTTGTAAATATATACACATAGGTACCTTGTGAAGGATTACGTTGGAACGACTTGTTTTATTTCTTATTATTGTTCATCCTTATTACCATGTGAGTTCCTTGCCCCTTTTTATATTTTCACACTAATTTGGGGTGAAACATGATTACTTATACATAATGCACTTGTAAACGTTTAGACTTGTAAAGCACTTGCAATTCATATTTTTGTCATGGTTATTTGTGTGTTGTAAGTGTTTATATGAGATACATAGTTTGTTTACAATCATTAACTATTGCTAGCCTGGCGACGTCTTAGATCTTTGGGCCTGACAAGCCTATTTGGTGCTAAAGTCGATGTATTGCCGACTCCTAGGATCCGTATGCTTGTGCACTAGGGAACCAAATACACTTAGCCAATCTTATATACTTGTAATCAAGTCGAGGTTTGGTTGTAACGATATATGTTCTATAACCTTACTAGCTTATAACTTATGACATGAATTGCTACTTGTAACTTTATCATATTATGTATGAAAACCTTGGAAACTCACCAACTATTTTTAGTTGACCTTTTATTTTTATCATGTTTCAGGTAACCCCCAAGTTTAAAGTGGTCTTTTGAAGCTTGCAATAAAACTAGGACGTGGACCTAGTTAAATAAATAAAATGTTATGTTTTGATTTATGTTTGAACTTAATTCATGTTTGAGACTCATGTTTGTATTTCCTGTTGAAACTTAAAATATTAATATTTACCTTTAAATATAGCGTTATGTGGCTGTGAACAATCTTAACCCTCACATCTCGACGTTTCCGCCGTCAAGGTTGGGGTGTGACAAGTGAAGCTAAGGGTGATCATGCAAGGTAAATTACCATTACGGGTGCACACGTAATTGCAATTCACCATGCATGAGAAGTCTGGCTAATCTTACCATGAGGTAACGATCATGAGTATCACAAGTTTCTATTCTATACCCTAGGGTGCTAGGGTCATAATTCTAGTAAGACCTTGTTGAAGGCAATCAAACATTATCAACATTTACTCAAGTCCTGTCCTATTTAAAGCCTTCATGGCATTTCCAATCATATTGACCTGATGAGACATTCCTCCACTTAGCATTTCAGTAACTACTGATTAATGCTTAGAATGAAAGTGGATTTCATGAATGTAGAGGAGTAATGATACTCTCTACACATATAATACGTTATTCTTTAGGATTATGCTAAGGAAAATTAGGATGTTATGTAACTAGTTTAAGTGTCATTCAAGGTATATCGTGGATGTGGTGGGAACGCTGCGGGGAACCCTATATATAAACATCACTGGTATACTAAGAATGTGCTTAAACCGGGCTACGTAATGATCTTAATGAACTGAAGCATAGGATATTAGGAATTGATGAGTGAAATCATGCGGTGAATAAAGTTCACATCTTTCTGTAGTTAGAAGATGGCGCCTAGAAGAGTCACACGCAAAACCAACCAAGAAGCTGAAGCCCCGCAAAACAGGAGAAGGGGTAGACCATCAAGAGCTGGTGGTGCTCCAGCTGGCAATAATCAGGAAACTGGCACTCCTGATATAGCTGCTATGATTGCTCAGCAGCTAGCTGCATTGGTTCCTACCATTGTGACGCAAGTAAGCGACACCCTGATGAATCATCCTCTCCACGGAGATCATAACACCAATGGCCAACATAACCAAGGGTAGTGGATGATACTGGCATTGGTAGAGCAAATGGAACGAAACTGGGGTCGACCATACCAAACAGGGATGCTCATATAAAGAATTTATGGCTTGCAAACCCCACGAATTCGATGGGAAAGGCGGAGCGATATCCTTGACCAGATGGATCGAGAAGATGGAGGCAGTAATCAATATTAATGAATACCTCGACAGTCAACGAATCAAATATGCCACCTGTTCCCTGCAGGGCAAGACATTAACCTGGTGGAACACCCAGGTTCAGGCTAGAGGAAGGGAGTCTGCAATGCAGATGACCTGGGATGAGTTTAAGGCATTGATTTCTGAGGAATACTGTCCTCTCAACGAAATATAGAAACTCGAACAAGAATTCTGGAATCACGCGATGGTGGGGGCTGGGCACGCAGCGTACACCGATCAATTTCATGAATTGGCAAGATTGGTTCCGCATTTAGTCACACCAGAATCCAAGAGGATCGAGAGGTATATTTGGGGACTCGCGCCTCAAATCCGAGCACTGGTGACAGCAGCTGCTCCTCCTACAATCCAGAGCGCAATTTTGAAGGCTGGCGCTCTTACTGACGAAATGGTGAGAACCGGATTGCTGGGGAAGGGAACCGAGAAGAGAAAGGAGTTCGGGTCTAACGCTGGAAGAACCGATAAGAAGGCTAAAACAGCCCGAAATTTTGTGGCTGTAACCCAAGAAAGGAAGGATTACACTGGACCGCACCCCAAGTGCAACAAGTGTAACTATCACCATTCCCCAGCAAGGCCTTGTCGGAATGTACAAACTGTAGGCGCTTGGGTCACTGGGAGAAGGATTGTAGGATTGCGCCAAACCTGGTAGCGCCCATCAATGCGGTCAACCCGCCGGGAATGCCAGGGCATGCTATGAATGCGGAGGTCTCGATCACTTCCGAAACACGTGCCCCCGACTGAACAGAGCACCCGGTCAACAAGGCAATAACCAGCAGCAATTGTTGGCCATAGCTGGTAACCCGGTCACGGCAATCAAGGAAATGCTGCAAGAGGACGAGCCTTCGTCATTGAGCCAATGACGCCCGTCAGGATCCCAATGTCGCCACGGGTACGTACCTTCTCAACGACCACTTCGCCTCTATATTGTTTGATACGAGAGCATACAATAGCTTCATATCTTCTGATTTTGCACACATGCTTGACTTGAAACCGAGTAGGCTAGAAACTAGCTTTTCCGTAGAAATAGCCAATGGTAGATTCGTACAAGCAGATAAGATCATTAGACAGTGCTCCATAATATTAGAGGACCATGCCTCGACATAGATTTAATACCTTTCGAGCTAGGGAGCTTTGACGCGATTGTGGGAATGGATTGGTTATCGAAGCACGGAGCCGAGATCGTCTGTCGGGAGAAAGTAGTACGAATCCCCTGCCAGATGGGGAGGTACTCAAGATTCAGGAGAACGACCAGGAACAGCTCTGAAGTTTATTTCCTGCATGAAGACGCGTCGATGCCTACGGAAGCAGTGCTACGCACTCCTGGCTCATGTGGTAGAAAAGAAGGAAGAAGGCATCAAGTGGGAAGATATTCCGGTGGTGCGAGATTATCCGGAAGTATTTCCTGATGATTTTGACGGGTTTACCTCCTCTACGACAGGTAGAATTTCGTATCAAATTGGTTCCCGGAGCTACGCCAGTGGCAAAAGCACCATATCGATTAGCACCATCTGAAATGCAAGAGTTATCCAGCCAACTACAAGAGCTATTGGAGAAGGGATTCATTCGGCCAAGTCATTCACCATGGGGAGCATCGGTTCTATTTGTCAAGAAGAAAGACGGGTCATTCTGTATGTGTATCGATTATCGCGAGTTGAACAAGTTGACTGTGAAGAATCGATACCCTCTTCCCAGAATTGATGATTTGTTTGATCAATTACAAGGAGCTTCATATTTCTCCAAGATTGATCTTCGTTCTAGATATCATCAACTGAGAGTTTTTTGAAGATGACATACCGAAAACAACATTCAGGACTCGTTATGGGCACTATGAGTTCTTAGTCATGCCGTTCGGACTGACTAATGCACCAGCTGTGTTCATGGATCTGATGAATCGAGTGTGCAAACCATACTTGGATAAGTTTGTGATCGTGTTCATAGACGATATACTTATTTATTCTCGTTCGAAAGAAGATCACGAGAAACACCTTCGAGTAATTCTTGAACTATTGCGAGAAGAGAAACTTTTCGCTAAATTCTCGAAGTGTGAATTCTGGCTCCAAGAAGTGAAGTTTATGGGCCATGTGGTTAACAAAGATGGAATTCACGTGGACCCCGGGAAGATTGAAGCGGTGAAGAAATGGGATACACCCCAAACACCCTCAGAAATCCGACAATTCTTAGGATTGGTCGGGTATTATCGAAGGTTTATTGCGAACTTTTCAAAAATCGCATAACCGTTGACCATGCTAACCCAGAAGGACAAGAAGTTTGATTGGGGACATGCACAAGAACAAGCTTTCCAGACGTTGAAGGAAAAGCTGTGCAATGCTCCAATACTGTCCCTTCCGGACGGAAAGGATGATTTCGTGGTGTATTGCGATGCTTCACATCAAGGATTAGGATGTGTGTTAATGCAAAGAGATAAGGTGATTGCATACGCCTCACGACAACTAAAGGTGCACAAAAAGAACTACACAACTCATGATTTTGGAGTTGGGCGCTGTAGTATTTGCACTTAAGATATGGAGGCACTATCTATATGGAACCAAATACATCATCTACACCGATCATAAGAGCCTTCAACATATCCTGAACCAGAAAGAGCTCAACATGCGACAACGACGTTGGGTAGAATTACTTAGACTACGATTGCGAAATCCGGTATCATTCGGGAAAACAAATATGTGGCTGATGCCCTAAGTCGTAAAGAATGCGTAAAACCACTACGTGTTCGAGCCTTGGGGCTGACTATTCAAACGAACTTGAAAGCTCAGATCCAACTTGCGTAAAATGAGGCTTTGAAAGAAGAAAACCTTGAGGGAGAAGAATTCCGAGGGTTAGATAAACAAATGAATCGCAAGGATAACGGCGTACATTACTTCATTGATCGCATATGGGTTCCCAAATGGGGAGGTGTACGTACACTAGTCTTGGATGAAGCACACAAGACTCGATATTCTGTTCATCCCGGTGCAGACAAGATGTACCACGATCTGAAGGATCTGTACTGTGGCCGGGTATGAAGAAAGATATTGCTCTATATGTGAGCAAATGCTTGACATGTTCAAAGGTCAAGGCTGAACACCAGAAACCATCGGGATTATTACAACAACCTGAAATTCCCGAGTGGAAATGGGAGAACATCACTATGGATTTTATTACCAAACTCCTGAGAACGCCAAGCGGGCACGACTCGATATGGGTCGTGTTGGATCGACTGACAAAATCCGCTCACTTCTTGCCTATCCGAGAAGACTATAAAATGGATAAGTTGGCAAGGTTATACATCAAGGAGGTCGTGACACGGCATGGGGTGCCAGTGTCAATCATATCCGACCGAGACAGTCGATTTACTTCACGCTTTTGGCAAACGTTACAGAAAGCGATGGGCACTCGATTAGACATGAGTACAGCCTATCCCCCCAGACAGACGGCCAAAGAGAGCGAACGATACAGACGCTTAAGGACATGCTAAGGGCATGTGTCATTGATTTGGTGGCAGTTGGGATACTCATCTACCATTGATTGAGTTTTCCTACAATAACAGCTACCATACTAGTATTGGGTGTGCACCGTTCGAAGCGCTGTATGGCCAGAAATGTAGATCACCTGTATGTTGGGCCGAGATTGGTGAGAGTCAGCTAACAGGACCCGAAATCATTCAAGAAACAACCATAAGATTTTTCTAATCAAGGACAGACTTAAAGCTGCTAGAGATCGCCAAAAGAGCTATGCCGACAATCGTCGGAAGCTGCTAGAATTTAACGTTTGAGATCGAGTGCTACTTAAGGTCTCTCCTTGGAAAGGGATCGTTCGGTTTGGGAAGAAGGGGAAGTTAGCCCCGAGATACATTGGACCATTCGAGATCACAGAGAGAATCGGTCCGGTGGCATACCGATTGAGGTTGCCACAAGAGCTTAACAGTGTGCATGATACTTTCCATGTATCAAACCTCAAGAAGTGTTTAGCTGACGAATCACTTCACGTGCCTATTGAGGACATCAAGATTGAGCAAAGTCTCCATTTCGTGAAAGAACCTATTGAGGTGATGGACCGAAAGGTCAAGAAAATGAGACGCAGCAGGATACCCATTGTTCGTATGAGATGGAATTCCCAACGAGAGCCCGAGTTTACGTGGGAACGTGAGGATGAGATGAGACTCAATACCCACATCTATTCGAGGATGACACACTTGGACCTAGCACCAGTTGAATTTCGGGACGAAATTCCCTCAACTGGGGGATACTGTGACATCTCATAATATCAAGCAAGAACATTGTGGGTCTACTTTCATATTTGTGTGAAAGCTCAGATGATACAGATAGATTTGATGATATGACTGACAACGAATCATCAGAATCTGAAAATTCTTCAAAGTGTACCTCAGAAAATGAAACACAAACTGCATCAAGATAGAAAAAGAGAATCACTATGATCTACCTATGTTTCATGTTCATTTTCTGATGAACAAAGTTCTAGAAACATTCAGATTTTTCCAAATCAGTAAGGAAACCTATGATTCTTCTTGTTGAAGATCATGTGGTGAATATGATAGTGTGTGACATCTGTCACTAACAAGTTCGTCAATAGACATTAAGTTTATTAACTCTCTGTGTGTGTTAACTATCTCCACGTATTTATTATTTTGTATATTTATCGTTTTAACCGAACCCTTCGTATACTCGTTTATAATAAAAATTAATAATAATAATAATAAAAATAATAATAATAATAATAACAATAACAACAACAATAATAATAATAATAATAATAATTATAGTCCAGGGGGCTGTTGGTTATTTCTGAAACTTCAAAAGAAGTTTTAAAACATAAAATAACAATATAAAACCGCAGGGACCATTCGTGTAAATTTTAAACCCAACCCCCCGCCCCTCGTTTTTCCGGCGGAACTCCGGCGAGGATTCCGGCAACACTCCGGCGACTTCAAAACCACCTAAAAACTCAGTTTTTACAGCCCAAATTACACCGAACCGTTTCGTGGGTAAGATTCGAACCCTACGCATCACTAAAACGCGTTGAATCGGTCAATTAACGGTTAGAAAGGAATCCACTTTATTATCCAACCGTTCAACGGCTAAATTACCCACTCAAACACTAAAATAATCAAATCTAATCGACACACTCGAACTTATCAGCCTATAAATCGAACCCATCTTCCCAATTCATCAGAACACACACAAATCAAACCAATTCGATCAAACCCTCTGTTTCGACCTGCAACTCTATCAATCGCCACTCTCCTAGCCTTATAACTCGCAATTAACATAGGGCTTTAGATCATTAGCATTATCCGAAGGTGTCTGTGCGGTTAATTTGATTATCATCAACAAAATCATCTCGAATCGATATCTTCACTGTCGCGGCTTGTTCTTATCTGTTCATACCATCAATACGAATCAAATCAGGTAATTAAATGCATGAGTCTACTCGATTTATCAGGGGAACAAAAGCCCCATGAAATTATACATTAACAGCATCAAATCGGGATTCAATTTGATCGATAAAATTCTAGGGTTTATATGGATTTGGGGGAAATGGGTTAGGTTGACTTAAAAACAAATGGAACCAAGTTTAATCGCGGCTGGATGCCTTGGTTCACTGGTTGGTGCGTGGGATTTTGGGTTAGAGGTCCCGGGTTCGAACCCGAGCCTCTGCCATTTTTTTAAAAAAAAAACTTTTTAAGCCTCAATAAAATATGTAAAAATTCTTAAAAATTATAAAAATAAATTTTATAAACTCTCTTTATTTTAAATCCTACATAATTATTTCTGTAAATTTAGTTTAATTTAAAACCTTAAAAATCTTTATAAAATATTGTTTATAAATATTATAAATAATCATTTTATAAAAAATAGACATTATATCATAATTAATTATAAAGTAAATCATGGAAAATCATAGAAATTATACATAAATTATTTACAAACGTAATTATAAGTTATTTTTTAATCGTAATCAATGTTAAATAATACAAAGAATATGTACATAATAATAATATGTATTTCTTACGAATAAATCAAAATACAAGTAATATACTTACTTGTCAAAACCACACAATTCAACTTAAATCCTATTATCACTAGGTATATAATCAAATCCAAATATATATCTAATCATGTGCGTCAAACCCAAATCCAACCAAATATCTATTCGCGTTAAATACATTTTAAAGTCTTAGTTACAATAAATAATAGGTATTGAACGTGTTTGATCGTGCATTGCCTTATTCTGTGAAGTCTTTGTGCATTACATCAATTCAAGGTGAGTTTCGTGGCCCCTTTTTATGTTTATACAAGTTTTCAATACTTTCAATCATGGGGGAAAAGTATGCTCACCCGTTTCAATGCTGTACAATCTTACATACAATTTTTCATACTTGGAATCAACGTGATACTGTTTTGCATACATACATGGTGTTATTCTATGGATCATCTTACAACCATTAATTCCCGGTTTGGGAACCCGCGTTTAGGTATTGGTAGTACTACTGGGTTGACACCCCCACCCATCGACGATTGGTTAACTTGTGAGTTACCAACACAGCTGCCAGCAATCAGGCCATGGGTGAATATATTCCGTCTAATTTATATGCATAACGTCATTAGGTTTGGTTGTCTAAAACACATGTTATGTGGTTTTGCTTGCTTATAACAGTATGATTCCACATCAAATTCTATACAGCATCAACTACATGTTTTCAATTTAAACCTGCGGAACTCACCAACATTATATGTTGACATTTTTGAGCATATCTTTTCAGGTGATCATAATCAAAGAGGATAGCTAGAGCTGATGCCTTAGCAGAGACCCTCAGGATTTTAATAGGCTTGCATTAGTATTGTACATCGTTTGTTTTCATTTATGAACAATGTGTATGTTAAATTCTTGAATTAATAGACTATGTTAGTCGTGGAACTGACTAACCATGACACAAGTCACCATTGTGTCGGGCGACGTCATGACACGAGGAACTTTGATATATTATGTCTCTGTAAACAAACCAAGTGTTATGACGAACCCGTCCGTCGCATCCTCGTGCTTCCGCTATAAGCGGGGGTGTGACAGGTGTCTCGTGACGGTTCACGTTGGAACGAGGTCTATTATTAATCTTATTAATCGCCATTTATATACTATTTGATCAGGTGAGTATTTCCATACCCCTTTTTTATATTTTCACAATTTGGGGTGAAACATGTTACCTTATAATCATTGCACTTGTAAACTCGTTTGATTCTTGTAAACTCTTGCCAATTCACTTATATGTTGTGGTTAGCTGATCTTTGTAATTACCATGTATTGAAGACTATATGTACAATCATTAACTATTGCTAGCCTGACGATGTCATAGATCTATGGGCTTGACAAGACTGCTTGGTTAATCCAAGTACACTTAGCTAATCGTATAAACTTGTAAACGTGGAAAACTTGTAAACTGTCAAGGTTTGATTGTGCATCTGTCTTAGATCCCTAGCTACTCTGTTCACTAATTATAACATGAATTGCCATCTTTTATATATTTATGTATTGAAAACTATGGAAATCTCACCAATATTATGTTGACCTTTTATTTTTAACATGTTTCAGGAAACGCGCAAGTTTGATTGCCACCTTTGAAGCTCATACGCACCTAGGAATGGACCTAGTTAAATAAATGAATGAACTTGAAATATCTTTTATTATGCATTTTGATTCTTATTTGAGATTATGTTTGTAATGTTACATCTGAAACTTATGATAATAATATTTGCATTTAAAGATAGCGTTATGTGACTGTGAACAATCTTAACCCTCACATCTCGACGATTCCGCCGTTAAGGTTGGGGTGTGACAAAAGTACCCTTTGTGAGTTTTCATGGTAAGAGATGAGATGATGTTGTGATTTTCTACAATCCCTTTCAACCACATGAAAGGCAGAACTCTATGATTGTTAGAGTTACCATATGGTTTTGCATGTTTATCTCCATCTGATATCCACTGAGTATGCCATACAACTCAATAAGAGTAAGGGTCATGAGGTTTTCAGTCCTCTTAATAACCACATAATAGTGTGTCCATCGTCTTGGAAGAGAAGACATGAACTTCCTAATAATATCCATATTCTCCAGTGTTACTCCAACATCCATTAGAATATCTACAATCTTAACAAACCTGAAATATTGTTGAGTCATGGTTTCACCTGTTTTAAAGGTGAAGTTCCCGAACTGCTGCTTTAAAAGATCTTTCTTGTTCTCTTTAGCTTCACTAGACCTCTCATACATCAGCTTCAGTGCATCCCATAGTTGTTTGGCAGTTTTAAACTTCTTGAAACCTTTGTAGATAGCATTTGGAAGAGAAGTTTGGAGGGCGGTCATGGCCTTCTTGTCTACATCAATTCTCATTGGTTTTCTTCAGAGTAGTCGACCACTTCCTTTAGAATCATGCCACCTCCAGCATCAGCTAAAGAGGTGCACGGAATATAAGGTCCGGAGGTAACAGACTTCCACATTCTGTTGTCTTGAGATTTGATAAAGCCTTTCATTCTTAGGCACCAAGTTTCAAAATCATCAGGAGTGATCAGTAGGGACTTTACCATGGTACCAGTTTCCATATTAGACATAGAAGTTGCCATTTGAGTTGTTAAGTGTTTTGTGAAGAACTGGGAGATTTAAGATGGTGAGATATTACAATCAAGAGCCTGAGATGCTCTGATACCAATTGCAGTACCGGTAAAGGGATGGTCACACAATAGTTTTTACAAGGAGGAGAGTGTTAGAACACTTAACAGATCAAATAGGGAACCGGGTTTATATAGAAGATGCTAAGAATATAAGTAAGTAATGAGACAGAACAAGAACATGATAAGTATGGTTTTCAATAATGTTGTATATTGTTCTCAAGTTCTATTACAAGTGTTACAAACATAAGATAAAATACAATAACTGAGATACCTTATACTACATCCTACAGCCGGCTATGCTTTGAAAGTCAGCTGGAAACAGTAATATAGACAACAAGATTAATGTAAAGTCAAAAGACAGATTGTCTTTTAACTAATGACTATAACATGTCATAGCTCACATCATAATATATTACAAAAAGGATAAAAGGTACAAAGTAGAAAGTTACAGATGCTAAACCTTAACATACAGTTGCAAAAGCATGAATCTTTTCACCAACTTATACAACTTGGTAAGTCTCCAGAGTTGTAGCGAAAAGTGCGTCAGCTTTATGCAAAAGTTAATCAGAGAAAGCATGTCTTCTCTGTATCCAAAAGAAATCAGTCTTCACTTTATTGGCTTTGGACGACTTTATATTTGAAGCTTTGGAAGACTTCATCTTTGGATTCGTAAGATTTGGTCTTTGGATTTGGAAGATTTGGTCTTTGTCTTCAGAAGATTTTACACTTAGAATATGTTTTCTGAGGAGTGTAAAACTTCCAAAGTAACTTCTACCATGTACATCATGCATGCAAGCTGGAAGCGCTTTGGTTGTTTGGTTGCATCAGCCTTTCAAATATAACCTTACACTTTATCATTTACAAAAAAATTTTGTTTTACTTCTCAGTTTAAAATTTTCAAGCTAACATACAGGCATATGCATATGTGGTTTAACGATTTTACATCTACTTTTTTTCCGTTTCATGACCGCGTTATGTAATACACTTCGTTCTACTTTATACACATTAACACGTCGCAATGCACATGCATGATTTAAAGTTTTATGTTATTTTTATGTTCGGTTTTGTTACTTTTGTTTTATGAGTTTTTCTGCCGTTGGTGGTCGATAGCGATACTGTAACATTGATGCTATTTGATATGATTTTAAACCCCTATCGCAACGCGTGAGGTTAAATACTAGTGGTCATCTATTGGGCATTCATAATTGCATACGTGCTTTCTTAAATTGTTGCCACCTTACCATTTCAATATAGGTTTACTTCTTTATTATTTTAATACAGGTTTACTTCTTTGTTATAAAGTGTAAGAGAGATAAAAAGAATATAGAATTACTATTACTATTATTTTTTTACGCCGGTCTCAAACATCTCTTTCTTTTATTTTTTTATTTATTTCAATCTTATTATATTTTAATAGTTTTACTTTCTAACTAAATTACGCCTATTTTGTTTTTGTTTTATTAATTTAAAACGTTTCTTAGCGACATAATTAAACCGAGTCGGTGTAAGTATTCGAAACCTTTGCACTTACTTAGCCACGTTAACATTATCGTTGCCACGCATGGCCGACTCCACCTAGTTATTAATATAACACAAATAGAACGGTCGGTGGAAGGGTGTACGTTGGCTACGTTTGTGTGTGTATTTGTTTTAGAGTAATACTTATTTGAACACCATCGCTCCAAATCTTGTTCGCATTTCACCTTGAATTACCCCTGAATACCAACTGCACTTAACGTTGATGTGGCGGACGTTGTCATCGGGTGTCTTGATATCGAGGGGTTAGAAGGAGATTTGATCAAGGTCTCTGTCGGATGATAGTAAATGGTCGATTACGCGATCAAGATCCGCGTGGTCGGAGCGATGAGTGTCGATTTCATCGTTTTGTTTTGATGGTGGGTCATCCATTCCGGTGGCTCTTGACGCACCTCTTCAACCACAGTACCTCATCAACATCAAAACCTTAATAACCTTGGTTAAGCTCCACGTGTTGCACAGAAGGACAATCGTGGAGAACGTGGCGAGAGGAGAAGCAGTGTGGCATAAGGAGGAACACCTAGATTTGGAGGAAGCCAAGTGGAAGTGTTGAACGGTAGAGAAAAAAATGAACGGCCTAAGATACCTAATCGCTTCTTGTACACAATGCATCAAAGATAGTATCCACTAAATGCCAAATTTGCTAGTGTTCATCGCAGTTGCCTCTTTCATATAAGGTAATGTATCTAAATATCACCTCTTGCATTTGAATTTGTAGATCTATAATTTTAAAATTTTCATTACTAACTATTTGAGATTTTCTTTACTCAACTAGTATAACACGAGGTTATAACATAATTTTAAATAAAGAATCACTATTAATTCTTGTGAAATAACTAGTATTACGACCCCATGTGTTGCGGCACATTAAAGCCTTTCCTATGTTATCTATTGTTACGGCGGTGATATTAACATGGTTAATATATAAAAGTAAATTTATTAGCTTACCGCAATTCAACTTTAGTACAAAAACAACAACTACGACGCATGAAAATGAAGACGTTGTAAAGTACATAAAAGCGGATGAAGTTACGATGATTATGTTATAAATATCGAAACGTGAATTAAAAACGCGTGAATTAAAAACGTTGCGTCACTGTATACAGATATGATTAATAGTTTATGCGGTTGTAAAACAAAGTTAAAGAAAATAAGAAACATGAAAACGGAAAAATATCGTAAAACCAAAATTTAAATTCACAAAAAAACTTAAGTAAATATAAAAATTAAAAAACAACAAATTTTATGTGTGAGGAGAGTTTGTTGTATGTAAAAAAATATAAGCATATATAGTGCTGGTAAGGCGTGAAGAGTGTGTAAAAGTGGCTATCAAAAATCATAGAGCAAGATTTGAACAACCAATAATAGTTGATAGTGTAAACCAATAACCATCAAACTATTTTTTAATGAAAAATCTCTCTTATTTCGACTCTTACATCACACCCAAATACACTTATTAAGTTTTAAACCTTATACATTCTTTATAATGATGCACCTCGCGAGACAAAGTCTCCGCTGCACCACCAACCTAGTGATACCATCAAACTACATAGTAGATATGAATGTGATTTGGTCCAATAACATTTATTAGGTAAGAAGGGAAAATAAGATGACATCCATCGCCTTTAATATAAACTATTAAATGTACATGCGTGTTGTGGCGGCACTATACGCAACGTGATAATGTATAGGTTGCAATTATTCCGAGTTGTTTTTTAAGTAAATTTACACTGAAACGTATGGTTACTCAAAAAGTTTCATCGAACGAAAACATATTATATTTAACATCCCTTGTTTTCAGATAAAATCAACGTCGAAACGTATACCAACTCAAAATGTGCATTAAAATTAGCAGAAAAACATTTTATATAAATCTAGCTTGTGTCCGAACAAAATTTACATCAAAACGTAAAAGCACTCGAATTTAAAACGACACGTAAAAAAATTTAGAATTTATAAAACACCAAATAATCCTAGGCCATTATTATAATAAAACACTATAACTTAAAAAAAAAACCCTAAGCATGAAAATATTGGTTTGTTGTGACGTGGAGCAGTTGAAAATAGATAGAAAATAGAGTTTACAAAAGTGGGTTTCCAACATTACCCTTATATGAAAGAGGCAACTGTGATGAACAGTAGCAAATTTTGGCATTTAATGGATACTATCTTTGATGCATTGCGTACAAGAAGCGATTAGGTATCTTAGGCCGTTCATTTTTTTCTCTACCGTTCAACACTTCCACTTGGCTTCCTCCAAATCTAGGTGTTCCTCCTTATGCCACACTGCTTCTCCTCTCGCCACGTTCTCCACGATTGTCCTTCTGTGCAACACGTGGAGCTTAACCAAGGTTATTAAGGTTTTGATGTTGATGAGGTACTGTGGTTGAAGAGGTGCGTCTGGAGCCACCGGAATGGATGACCCACCATCAAAGCAAAACGATGAAATCGACACTCATCGCTCCGACCACGCGGATCTTGATCACGTAATCGACCATTTACTATCATCCGACGAAGACCTCGATCAAATCTCCTTCCAACCCCTCGATATCAAGACACCCGATGACAACGTCCGCCACATCAACGTTAAGTGCAGTTGGTATTCAGGGGTAATTCAAGGTGAAATTTCGAACAAGATTTGGAGCGATGGTGGTTACTGGTGTACCCCTTTCGGCTGGTGTGTTGATTGTAGCTTTTGATTGGTAAGATTCGCCATTTGAGCTTCATAATGATGATGAACATGGGTTGATTTTAGAATTATATTTACTGAATTTGTGTTAGTTTTGTTTCTTTAGGGAACTGGTCCCAATAGTGCAAATGATATGAAATTAAATAAATCTATCTAATATATCATGTGGTTCAGTTGATTTGTTATATGATTGTATTTATTTTTAAAATGTTTTGTATGTTGGTTTTACGGTACAAAAATTTTGTTTGCAATTCTTTTATGTTTTATTTTTGAAAGCTTTCGTGTCTTGGTTTCTGAGTATTAATATCATTTCTTTAAACGATCTTGCATATCAATTTGTACCATTTTTGTTAATGTTTGGTGTTAGTTGGTGCATTGACGATCCTTATGGGAAGTAAAAAAGTAGACTACACAGGAGTTCAATATTGTGATTTCAGGTGTTGATTTGCAGATCAAGATCACTTTAATTTGAATCTGATTTCTTGCTAGGTGAGGCGTGTTAATTGTTTTTGTTGCAATTTTTGTTTAGAACATTGTAGCATAGAATCATTGATGGTAGAATCATCTCAATTATTTTGTTAGATTAGACTACATGATCATTTAAATTATCTTTTTCTAAACTAATTTTGTAATAGAGTTCTAGGATTTTAATATTCATACTAAACATCGATGAGGTATATCCTGTAATTGCAGGTGCTTGATAGCGAAGAAAGAAACTTTCTGACGAATAGGCCGAAGATATCTCATGAAGCTCCAAGAGTGTTCCTCCTCATGTGTCACATAAGTCGAATAATTTTGGATCTTTAATACGTTCTTTGCTTATTCTTGAGGGTATGGGTTTCTAAAGGGTCTTCAAAATCTTCATCTCCCATTCCGAATTCTACTCTTCCAAACCTGGATTGATTTAGATGGTGAATTTGAAATTATATACAGCAGGGGTCTAGGGCTTTCAGGACTGGATGCGACACAGATAGCTGATCGGGAAAATGTAGCTTTTGTTCTCTGACGTCTCCCCTGTTCATTGTAGGGGGAGAAAGAGCCGGTTGAAGCCTCTCCGACGAGTCGCTCGTAGGTGTCGATGGTTTTTTTTCCTTTGTTTATAATCAAGACTTCATTGCAAAATAAAAACAGCTGAGACTTTATAGTTCAAGTGCCCTATCTATTTTCTACAACGACACAAATAATCTTCTTATTAGATTATCATGAAATTGCATCATATGATATTATAGAAAGGTCAAGTTCCTGTATGTAACAGTGCCTATATGAGGATTTAGAGATAATTTGTAAGTTTTTAGAATATTTTACCCTTTTTTGTGTGGACGGTCGCGGGCTCGAAGCTATCCTTTATCTTTCTTGCCACTATTAATTATTTGCACATATATTTTAGGTGTTTTCGAATAATTGGTAAGTTGTTATTTACGGTCTTAATGTCAGAGGTTCTATCAGTAAGATGGTAAACAATCGTTTACAACTGCAATAAACCATCATTTTTAAGCCTTCGGAAACTTCAGAAACGTTAAAACAGATATAATCCCGCCGTGAAGCGGGGTCGAAAATCGTTATGTTGCTTCTGATGCCCGTTCGGTCCTAAAGTGCTCATGAGATGGATTGTATTTTAGACCTATATTTTCTAGATTAGAAGAAACGGGATACCATCAAGAACAAGTTTTTAAACAAAACAATGGACTTTTTAAACTTTTATTGGAATTTGAAAGAGACGAAATTGATTGAAAAGACGTAATCAGCTGAATATATTGCAGAGAAAACTAGATTGAAAAAGTCTAGTTATTGCTATGTAAATATCACGTCATATGTTTATTTTAGGTGTGGGCCGAGTAGAATGGATTTCATCTTCTTTTAAAATTTTATTTACGGATTAATGTAGTACTTTACACGTCTTGTTTTATTTTTCTTCAAAATTATAAAACTATATTAATACATAGGGTATTTTCATTTTGTTAATTATATGTAGCTTAAAATTTTTATATGCTACCTGACAAGGACGACCTTGGGGGTATATGTGTGTGTGGGGTGTGTGCGTGTGAGTGTGTGTGTTTGTGGGGTATGTGTGTTGTGTGTGTGTGGGGTATGTGTGTGGGTGGGGGTGTGTGTGTGTATGTGGGTGTGTGTGTGTGCGCGTGTGGTGTGCGCGTGTGTGTGTGGGCGTGTGTGTGTGCATGTGCGCGCACGCGTATTTAAAACAAAATTAAGAACTATAGGTTATTAACAAGCTCAATAACAATATAATTATTCTGGATATTAAACTTTAGAGTCCATTAACAATCCTAATTACTTTATTTCTTTACCATTTACCTAGTCTATTAATACAATAGCGCCCTAGTTGATGACTATCAGACAGAACGGAAGAGAGGGAAGGGAGCGGTAGATCAACTATTGCATAGTTTTGACTTTTGTGTGAATTATACTCTGTAGCTCAACAACAACACAAGCTCATAATTTTGGGTAGGGACCAAAAGAGTTAAAAGAACAATAAAACATGTCCTAGATAGTAAATGAGAGTAACAAACAAAACATATCTAGTAAATTTTACTAATAACAAAGTTATTGGTAAAGTTTAGTGTGTGGGGTGATAACAAACATTTCGTCATTCCTAGGGCATAGTTGATGACAATGACGAGCTCAATGCCGAAGTAGACGAGGGCAAAAAGAAGAAACAAAAGTGACATTGAATTGAAACGCAGACCATTAGCGGTAGGAAATGACAATTGTCTGGCGCATGAATTTATTTTAGTTCATGACTCTTGAATAACAAATATTGTAGTTACGCCATGCCTTCATTTACCAGTCATGACAAATACTATCAAACAACACATAAGAGTTTATTTATGCTTTATAAATTATCTCTTTCATACAAATAAGGAATATTCATATCGACAATCCATTGATCATATTTTCATGAATTGTAATTTGCTAAAGATGTGCGCCATTTGATCATCTGTTGGATGAAGATGACTTTCTCAATTAACCCTTCAACAATGATATGTTAAAACGACAACAAAAATAAAAGGAGATTATACGTTAAAAAACAATCCCCGTGATCGTTTTGGGGACATTACGGAGTATATGGGAGGCTAGGAACAAAAAATCATTTGGAATGAACTTGTGGAGCAAGATAGGCTATTTGAAGATATTAAGATGACTACCTTCTTATGGATAAAACATAGAACAAAATAGCACAAATTAGATTGGGATAAATGGATTATGTTTAGTATGTTTATGTATTTTACTTTTTTTCGATTCTAATTTCATTGTAGCTCCGATACTTTTTAATAAATTTTGAAGTCGTTCAAAAGAAAGATACAAACCACAAGGGTCGATCTCTCTTTCGACTATACATTGGAAATTGCTTAAATACAAATTTTGTGAAATGTATAATGGTGAGACTTTTAACAACTTAAAATATGTAAAAGTAAAAGAGTAAAGTGATTAAAAATGATCTAAGATAAAATATTTCACGTCTTTTACCTTTTTTTTATTTTAATTATTTAATCATATGAATATAAAAATATATTCAACGTGTCATTTTTTGAAAAATAATATAAAATGGAATCATGTGTGCATTTTCTTTTTGTTGTTTGAGAATTCTAGAAACAAAAGTTAGTGTTTATGTAAAAGTAACGTCATACTTTTGGATGTGTTGCGGCTAAAATTTTCCCACTCTATTTATATTGTTCTTAAATAACTAATATAAATAAATAAAATGAGATAAATATAAATATAAATTGTTTGGGAGTAGTTTGCGTGTGGGAGTTGAAGAGAACGAGAAAAGATAGAAGCGTCAAACCTTGCAATTATTCCTTTTACTAACCATTATATTTCCATTTAATAATTTAGTCTCTTTATAAATATAACGAGGCACTGCCCTCACCATTAACTGGTTTATGGATGAGTGCTCATGGAGTAGTCGGTCTGGCGTTGAACGTACGTGTCTATGACTTCGTTTTTCAAGAAATTCGCGCGGCGGAAGATCCTGAATTTGAGACTTTCTACACCAAAAATATTCTCTTAAACGAAGGTATTCGCGCTTGGATGGCGGCTCAAGATCAGCCTCATGAAAACCTTATATTCCCTGAGGAGGTTCTATCCCGTGGAAACGCTCTTTAATGGAACATTAGCTTTAGCTGGTCGTGACCAAGAAACCACCGGTTTCGCTTGGTGGGCCGGGCAAACGATTAATCTCTATCAATAAACCCGCCAAAGAACCGAACCATAGAGTACTTAGTACAGGTGTCACGGAAAGATATGTTTTTAGATCTCGCATTAAAAAACCTCCTTCATTTTATTGTAATACATAAGATAATACATATTGAAATGTACAATGATCTAGTAAATAAGTAAATAAGATTGACTTTTTGTTAAATACAAAAAAAACGGCCTTTTCTTCCCCAATATTCCACAAAGAGGATAACTAAGCTGACACGCCGGAGTTGGCTGCTGGCACAACAGGGTGGTGCCTTACCGCACCGCAGGCGGACGCGCGGTAGCGTTCGTGGTGGTGCTTCAGGATTCCAATGTACTGCGCCCAAGATCAGAACGAGCTTGCCGGCCGATGAGCATAGGGAATCTATACTCGAGCGTTCAACTGGGCCCCTGACAGGATAGGTGAGGAATCACTCTTGATCTTTTTTTTGGGGCCTACAACTTCTCCGAGCCGACTAGCATCCCTTTCCACCGCGCATTTATCGAACAAAGAAGACGACTATAGGATCGAATTCGCTTTCCATGGTGAACTGGTCGTCCCATACCTTCTGCCTGTCTCATATGTGTGGAACCAGGTCTTTTTCGGTTCCAGCCCCCCTTGAATACATAGGGTTGGTAGGACTGGGTGAGAATATGTACAATAATGTTTAAGAAAGTGTACATTAATTTGGCTGCTTTTAATAAATTTTATCACCTACCACGTTGAATTGGATGACAAGATTTCATTATATGCGATTATTATATTGGTACCAGCAGAACCCATATGTTTAAACCTGAAAGTGTCAACATTGGTTATTCTGAAACTTGTTGGGATGGTAATAATAATTAAAAGACATTTTATGTAATAGTTTAAATAAAATATTAATCTAAAAAGTATAAGAATAATCTTAATTATTAATTTTATTAATCAATAGTTAAGATCAAATTGTAACGAATAAGTTTGTTATAAATATATTTTAGGCATAGTCATTTTTATAGATTTTTGTCAAGTTTCTTCACATTTTTAAAAGATCATAACTTTTATATACAACATATTTTTATATAAAAATTACACAATAAAAACGAGTTTTTTTTTAATCTTATAACATGTAAAGTATTGTTCTATAAAAAGATAAAAACCTTTTTTTTACGTTTTTAGCTCATATGATTGTGTCTTTAGTATTGTGTCTTTTTGTTTGCTATTGTATATTTCTGAACATTATTGTATTTTTTTAAAATGATAAATTAAATTAAAATATAATGATTGAATAACATTGTTTAGTATTTTATTATGCAAAACACAATGATAAAATAATAACTAATTAATCTAATATATTAAAAATTGTAAAAACAACTGACATAGTAACTTGATATATGACACAATAACATGACGCATTAAACACAATAATACAATATATTTGACATAATAACTAAAATGTCATGATTCACAAAAACAATAGAATAACACATGTAGACTTAGAATCATTTTCAACATTTTTAGATTAAATACATTTTTTTACTATACCACTACTCGTTTAATTAATCCTAACATTAGATAGATTAAGAAGTAATATAATTTAGAAATAGAGTTAATTACATGATTGGTCCCTGTGGTTTGTACATATTACAATATTGGTCTCAACTTCTAAGAAATTACAGGTTTGGTTCTTACTTTTTGTCAACTCATAACACAATTAGTACCTGACACTAACTTATGTTAAATTTTCAGTTAAGTGGATGTAAAAAGTCTAAAATACTCCTGCACTAAAAGAAAAAATATTTAAAAATATAATTAAATTAAATTAAATATTCAGAGACGACGGTGGTGCGCAGGCGGCGGGGCGACGACAATAGTGGGCAGGCGGGGGCGGCGCCAATGGTGCATAGGCGGGGGGCGGCGATGGTGGTGCTCAGGCAGGGGCGGCGGTGGTGGTGCGCAGGCAATGGGCGGCGACGGTGGTGCGCAGGCGGGGGACGGTGACGGTGGTGCGCAGGCGGTGAGGTAGAGTGGGTGCGCTGGCCATGGGGCAGCGATGGTGGTCCGCAGGCGGGGGGCGGCGACGGTGGTGCGCATGCGGTGGGGTAGAGTGGGCGCAGGCAGTGGTGCGCAGGCGGCGGGGCAGCGACGGTGGTGCGCAGGCAGGGGTGGTGATAGTGGTGTGTAAGCGGAGGAGTAAAGTAGGTGCGAAGGCCGTGGGGTGGCGACGGTGGTGCGCAGGCGGAAGCCGACGACGATGGTGCGCAGGTGGTAGGCGGCGACGGTGGTGCGCAAGCGGTGGGGCCGCGACAAAGGTGCGTAGGAGAGGGTGGCGACGGTGGTGTGCAGGAGGGGCGGCGACAGTGGTGTGTAGGCGGTGGGGTAGAGTTGGTGCGTAGGCGGTGGGGTAGAGTGGGTGCGTAGGCGGTGGTGGGTTTACAGTGAGGCAGCGATGATTGTGCGTAGGCGGGGGGCGGCGACGGTAGTGCGCATGAGGTAGGGTAGAGTGGGTGCGCAGGCGGTGGGCGACGACTGTGGTGCGCAGGCGGGGGTGACGACAGTGGTGCGCAGGCGGGGGGCGGCGATGGTGGTGCGCAAGCGGTGGGGTAGAGTGGGTGCGCAGGCGGTGGTGCGCAGGCGGTAGGGCAGCGACGGTGGCGTGAAGGCGGGGGTGATGACGGTGGTGCGCAGGTGGTGGGGTAGAGTGGGTGTGCAGATGGTGGTGCATAGGCGGTGGTGCGTAGGCGGTGGTGCGCATGCGGTGGGCCAGCGGCGGTGGTGTAATCGCAGGCGGTGGGGCGGCAATGGTGGTGACGTCGCAGGCGGTGGGGTAGAGTTAGACCAATAAATATTTTTCCTTTAGTACAGGTATTTTGGATTTTTCACATTCACTTAACTGAAAAACTTAACAGAAGTTAGTGTCAGAGATTAATCGTGTTACGAGTTGGCAAACAGTAAAGACGAAATCTTTAATTTTCAAAAGTTAGGACAAATATCGTAATATGAGCAAACCACAAGGATGAATCGTGTAATTAATTCTTAGAAACAAAAGTATATGAGTATTCCGTATTCGTTCTAACAAATATTCTAAATTTATGTTTTAAATATTAAAATAATAATTTAAAAAAACTCGGAAAAGAAGAAATCTAAAATCGAAAGACGAAAATGACAATTTGATTTGACATCTAATCTTAAAAAATCAAATTGTGGTACCAAACTACCAATGAGCACATACCAAACCAACGTATAATTAATAATGTTAAGGTTTTTTGAGTTGAGAAAGTATTTTTTTTCTCCTAAGACTTATTTAGACAAAAGAATTAATGACATCATTCTTTGAGGATAAGAAGCTAATAACACGTAATAAAAGTTTTGATTATGACTTAAGGATATATATTAAACGTCATAGAAAATCAGTAATTAAACTATATCTTTTTAATATGTGATACCATATAGTTATATGTTTTTTTTTTGTTTTTTTTATTTTTTATTTATCAAAGAATACTATATCTTTTTATATGGTTATGACTTATGAGAGAAGAATCTCAAAACGTATAGTCATGGGCAGTGTGATAATTAACACAATCATGTATCAACTTTACTCGTGTATAATCAATCATATATGTTTGAATATGGTATATACACATTGTTACACATATAACGTAGTATTCATAAATTTTTACTCTTGCATATGTAAACTGATTGAACTTAATTTGGAGTCCATATGTATGCACACGATAGCCGCATGCACTATTAATTTTCACTTATACGATAATAATTTGTGTTGGCTGCTTTCATCGAGTGGTTCACATGCTGGGCAATGGTTGGTGTACGTTTTTATCGCTTTATCGACCCCTTATGTATATATATATATTTTTTTGTATGTTTTAAAATAAATAATGGAGGTTGGTATAGAGATACTAACGTTTTTCTTACATCTTTATGTTGCCCGAGTTTGAAATTTGCTTAGGACGTTTTTTTTTTCTTTTGGCGTTATCCCTAATGAATAGGGTTTAAGGGTACGCCCATAGGAAGACGCCACACCTTCGATCGTTTTCCCGTTACACGTTATATGTTTTCCATCGGTATTCATTTTCGACTTTCATATGCTCAATGGAAGCCTTTGGTCTTCTAATTTTTCACTATGAATCTTTCTGCCACGGCCTTCGTTTGCATCGTAGGAGGATGTAGCTGGCTATCAGTGATTCTTTATTTTCAAGGCTAGGGTTTTGACGATACTTCATGAAAGTGTCATAGTATATAGTATCATAAAAGGTCTCATAAATTTTCAATACTTTAGTTAGTAAGATCATAATTGTTACACATATATAAAATAAATTATATATAACCGAAATCCAAAATAAACACTAACGCAAATTAATACACCATGAAATAACAACCTCTTAGAAAATATTAAATGTTAATGAATCCTGTAAAACATAAATATTCAAAGTCTAACGTTCATAACCAATACAAACACCTGTTATAACATAAGTTCGATATTTTTATAAAAATACATTATAATAGTAGCAGAAATGATGTGTTTATATACAAACATAAGGGAAGAGGGGGCACCCTTGGGTACCCATGCGGGTAGGCGGGTACCGCGCGGGTACACCGCCACCACCCATTTCGGATACCCGGCGGGTAGGTGTTATCGGGTGGTAGTAGCCGATTCGGGTGGGAGAATGTAACGGCTATATAGCCGTTAAAATGTAGCCGTTGGGTTTAAAAAAATTAACCCTATAATTACTCACAAGATACACATTATTATTTACACAAACTCAAACAAAATCATACAAGCACAACAATTACACAAACACAACAATGTGTGATGAGTTTTCAAATTTGTACATTCCCGAAAACGATTTGGAATCGTTGAATTCGAATGATCTTGTCGAACATATTTCAAGTTTAGATATAGCGTGCCTTGCTTCGGACGAAGAATAGATTAATTTTAATATTTTATGTAATATTTTATTTTTAAATATGTAATCTTTTATTTTTAATTATGTATGTTTTATTTTTAATTTTGTAGTAAAAGTTAATTTTCTTTTTGAATTATTTAAATGTGAAAATAAAAGTTCCAAGGTAGTCCAGGGTTACATTTCTAACTTTTTGCATGTTTTAGGATAGTTCAGGGTACTTGTGATATGACAGTGTATAATTGACGGATTACAGGGTAGTCCAGGCTACTCCAGGGTAGTGCCCTCCTCCCTAACAATGTGAAAATATGATAACAACACTAAGTTTTCTATAATAACTCTTTGTTTGTTATAGTTTGCATAAAAAAAACATGGTTTGTATCGTAACCATCTCATTTGTATGTGTGTGCGCACACGTGTGCATAATCGCATATGTGGAAACACTGGAATATAAGTTCAAGCTCTAGTGGAGGGATCAAGATAAAATAATCAACTTAAAAGAAAAACCTTTAAAAAAAACATTTTTAGTAAATCACATAATTTATAAATTGTATTTTAATTAGTCTAAAGGATATTTAAGTAAATTATAACAACATTATTTTAGTTAATTAATTATAAGTTTTAATTAAGTTCCTTACAATCATAATGGAATGAAGATTGAATTACATGTGTAATTATTTTTGTTACATATATATAACTCATAGTTTTACACATATAATTCATAACAAATATTATGTAATCTATGATTTTTTTAGTTTTCGTATAAGTTTGTAATTTTCTAATAACTCTTCAGTCTAATATGATATTGTTGCTACACATAACGCCTTTCGCTTTAAGATGAGCATTGATTGGACGCACGCAAAGTAGGAATAATCGTGGCACAATTGATTGTTAATGTGGTTAAGAAAATAGAAAACATTAAATAATAATACACGTGGTGCACCTTATGTACATAAATTTCAATGTATAAGAAAAAGCCATGTTCTTCTTTTATATAAATTTGATTGGTAGTCGGTTGTCACACAACTAAACAAATTAAAATAACATAATAGAATTGACATATCTAATAATTAGGTTAGAAACTAGTCTATATATGGGTAGAAAATTTTAACATATTAAAATTATTATGTTTTGATAATATTTTGTATTTTACATGTCATTAGTCATCATGAAAAATTCAATAATGATAATTTATGAAAATATATATAACAAATAATAAAATCAAGAATTATGAAATTATATTTTAAGATACAAGTCTTATAATTTAATATGTTTTAATAATTTATTAGAACAAGAAAATTTATATTTTAGATATTTAATTATTTAGTTTACTTATTTATGTTTTCATTTAGTAGGAGAGAAATACGAGAAACAAATGAAACAAAAGTTTAGATTTCACCAGAATTTATCATGTGTTCTTAAAGAAAATCTTTTATTATACAGTATCAATATAGATTATTTGGCTTTAATTTCATCTAGAAAATGAAAAACTGTTAGATAAAGTGATTGCTTGTCTTAGTAAGACCCTCCTTGTATTACAACAAATCTATGAGTGCACTTACTACTTAAAACCAATTGATAAGATTGCCATCTTATGAAAATTTATGATTTATCCTAAAAAACAATCGATAAGATTGTTATTTTTTTACCTTAAGATAACATATTCGAGCCATGAGAAACAATTTCCTACACGATATGTACGGTAAAGCAACACCCATTATATAGCTCCACGTACCCTATGCAAAAGGGGGCTAAATTAGTCAAGTCAAGCATGTCTAAATTTATAAATTGACCTAAAAACATAACCATATTGTACACCCTTGAATGATATTCACGTTAGTTTTAATATAATCTTGTGATGTGTCAGATAATAACATAATGAGCACTAAAATAAACATAAATATTGTACTTTTAGAATTCTATTATAAAATTTAATATATGGTAAAGGGCCTCCAATAAACATAAATATTGTACTTTTAGAATTCTATTAGCGTGTGTCATGGTCGGCTCAAATACAATCCAAGTGAAGCGAGTCGTTTGGGGCTCCCAGTTTAAAAGGCCCCTAAAATTTTAGGATTTATGTGTTCTAAATAGTGTAGATCGGGGAGAAGAAGAAAATACCTCTAAAAGACGAGTGGACCGTGAAGCTAAATTGATAGATTGATTCCAAAAATTTTAGGTGTTAGTTTGGTACTTAGGAATTTAGGATTAGTTGTTACTTTTAGTCATTACTTTATTAGTTGCTATCATGTCAAATCAAATTAAAAAATACAAACCAGGTGCCTCAAAAAAAGTAAAGAAAATTAAACTAGACACCATAGTTAACTCCGCAAACTATAAACTTCCTAGGTTATTGTTGTTGTTCCTAAGCCAGAATATAAAAGGGGGTATATAACAATAACTGTTGGAAAGGGCCCCAAATTTACACTTCGCTTCAGGCCTCCAAAACAGTTGAGTCGGCCCTGGATGGTGTCCGCGACAATAATAAACCATTGCTTGCAGTATATTGTAGATTTATTCATATAGTGGTGACGAATAGATTTACCCATATATGGCATGTTATCTATCTTAATATAAACTAGTTTTATACCCGTCCGTTGGTCGGGTAGGTGTAATATTATGAAACAAACATGATCCGCCCATATATACAACTTAACACGACACAACAAACAAACACGTTTAGAAAGTTATGCTTAAACAAATTACAAAGTAGGTAAATACGCTTGTAGTAACTACATAACAATCCCAAAATCAAAAACAACCATTAAAGGTGCTTCAAGTGCATCCACACCTACGGTATTACCCAAAAAACATACAACAATTATAATAATCTTTAAAGATTTTAATTAAAAATCTTTGAATAACAAAGTTTAGAGTTCTCAAAATGTATCTTCTATCGTGTTCATTAAGTTAATCATTTGACTTCTTCAAGTTCCTCCTCAATCTCGATAGGTGGCCCACTCCATGGTAGATAATGGTAGGTTGTGTGGATCATGAAGAGCAAATGTTATAAAGTTTTTGAATCGCTTTAGCTTGTGATATGAGCTCGTAAGCCTGAAATGTCCATGATATGTAAATACAAAAAAACAACACATATATACACAAACTTTGATTAAGGTTATAAGGCTCCATATAAGATACTTGAGTTTACGATTTTCGATAATATTTGACTATAAAGGAGTACTATTTAATTATTTAAAGCCCTTGTAATTTGCTCTACTTTTATACTCATCCATTGACCGGGAATTTAACATTATAATGACATATCTATAATTTATCACATATTCCTCTCAACATAATTCTTATAGTAAGTAAAAATTAGGAAGACAAGTGGTCTAGCAAATATGAAGCAATTTCATAAAGTAGTTCAAAGTGGTGTTTACTTGAAGAACCAAATGCTAATGAGATTCACAAGGAGGTTTGTCATTGCAAAAACGATCGAAGTAATGACTTCAATTAATAGTAATAAACAACAATATGATGTCTAAAGAGCTTCAAACATTATTTAGGAACGATTAGCTAGAGTTAAGTGAAAAAAGAATGATTTGCTTGTGCTTATATTCATCTTGCACAGATATGTGAAATGCTTCAATAGAGCAGGAACAACATAAAGAAAAGAAATACTCTAAATATTAATAAAAAGTTTAAACCATGTAGAAATTTCACATACTTATAGATTTGGTGAAAGCCGATAAAACTTCTAGTCATTTGTACCTGATATCAAAAGCAGGTTTTTTAGCTGAACTTTATCTTTATAGTTCCCCAATTACTAAAAAGTCTTCTAATACATATTCACAAGTGACCTATAATTATTTAAACCATAACTTTCATACACATCTAATCAATTGATAGAAATTCAAATTGCACACGTAAGTATATACTCGATCAGGCTTACCCCAAGAAGCAGCCATTGTACACTACGAAAATACCAAAATACCACAACTAAATATCAAATAAAATGTATCAGACACCAAACATAAATAACGATGAGCAAAAATAGTAATGCATTAACAACATTTCACACAGTAAAGTAAGCACTCTTCTCCTTCATTGAGATAGTAAGATGGATATGAAACTCACCTAATGCTAAAAAGTAAAATCAACACATTCTCCTTCATTGCCAGTCTGTATATATATAATACTAGTGGGTGCCCGTGCGCGTTACTGCGCAAGCATCATGTTAAATGAAAGAACAGGACGTTGTAATAATAAACGGCTTGAAAAACCTTTAAATGATCCTGATGTAGTCAAAAGTTCATCGAATGCCGCTGCGTGTTGCGGCCGTGTACGTGTTAACAAACGAAAGAACAGGTGCCTGAAGAATCGACAAACATTCAACGGAAAGTGTGAATATAATAAACAACTTATTTAGAACATGTGAAGAATATATATTATATTGCAATACAACACCAACCTCCCTAACATTTGAAAGTGAATTTAAACTTTAGTAAAACTGTAACATTCCATATTATTTTAAGTGACTGGGTGAACCTCGAATCTTTTTATTTAGTTTTTTTTAACAGTATAAGTTATATGGGACTAAGTTGTTCATTGTGGTTAGAAAGGGTATTCTTATGGCTTGCGGAACCTTTATTTGTTTGAGTTAAATGTTGTTTGTTAGCCTGTTTGATATGTTAAATTTATGACATCAGTTGTATCAACCAGTTAATAGGTATTCAATTCACTTGAAGTGATTAAATTGGTGGAGGTGTTATTTAGCAGCGGACTAAATGTTCTATTTTGGGCTCTGACATCTCCTTAAAAATAAGCAAAAGTTGACACAACCGATTATTCTATATTGAATTTGCTTACAAGTTACAAGTGAGTAGAACTGTTAAAGTGTTGTTTATCGAAGGCCCATGTTTTTGTTAATTGCTTACAATAAAAACATGTTACATGTTAAAGCAGGTATTTTAGGTCAAACAATGGGGGTACCTGAAGCCTAATAGTGTTCCTATTATAGTTAGGGAAGGGGTTACATGTGAAATTAGAAGGTTAACATTTCTGTTACGGGTCAGTTTCAAGGTAGTAATCTGCTGAAGGTGAACTAAACTATATTATTACTATAGCATTCCTTTTTTCTTAAAGTGACAGGGTCAGCCTCGTATATTTTTATTTAGTTTGTTGCAACAGTATAAGTTAAATTGGAGTAACTTGTTCAGTGTGATTAAAAAGTGTATTCTTACGATGACAATCCTTTTATTTGAAAGACTTTTTTGACTTACAAATATCCTTGATAATTCTAAGGCTGGGAAACTTTTGTTTGTTTGCGTTAAATGTTGTTTGTTTACCTATCTGATATGTTAAATTTCTGGAACAACCTGTTTCAGGCAATGAGTATGTATTCAGTTTGCCTGAGGTGCTTAATTTCGTGGGTGTTTTATCAGTCTGCTTAAAATTAAGCAAATGCAATGCAACCCATTAAAAGGGGGAGATGTTATATATTTCAGAAGGTATACTAATAGACCACTAATACTATCAAATATTGCTTTATTAGTTGCATTTTGTTACCAATAATAGCGAGGTGAGCCAAGTATGTACCATGTATAAGGGTAAGTTACCTTAGCAAGTACACGTTTATAGCAGTGTAATGAGTAGATTGTAAAAATCATGTTGGCAAATATATGAATCATGGGAATTTGGAGATAGGGGGGTCAATTAACAGCAAGCAAGTAAAGCACAAATATAAGAGCCAAGGCATGTAGAAATATGTCATAACAATTCCAAGGTAAGATGGTGGTTTAGGAACAGCAAACAAACAAATGTAGAAATAAACCTTTCAATAAAACCTAATGGAAACGAAACCATGTAACTGGTAGCCGAAAACCATAAGCATAATTTCATAAAGCATTATGCTTTTTTGGTATTTGCATTAGTATATTATGGATGATGCATGTTTTTTCCACATCTGTTAGCTTTTGTTTTGTTAATGATTTAATGACTAAATGCAGGCCATTAATATGTACTCGAGAGTCATATGTGATGTGAAAATAGGTTCGGGTCAAGTTATAAAGCTAAGTAGCTTAAACGGGTCGGATAAGTAGTGAGTTTATACGGTCAGCCGACCCAAACTTGGTCTTGGTTTGACTGGGTAGTGGATGACCAAGTTTATTGCGGAAAAAGGCGTGGAAGGGAATATTTCAACTTCGTTTCTGATTCTCAGACAGAGTTTTTTATTGCATGTGATGTTTATCATTAATTATAAATAGTAGTAGCATTACTTATTTTAGGATGGGCCTTTCATTCATTAATTAAAGTTTTTTTCTCTCCAATTTTCCTTTTTCAAGTTACTTTCACAGTCATATGTCACTGTTGTGTGTGTGTGCATTTACAAAGAGCCTGATCCAATAGTTAAGTTGAATGATTTATTTTTTATTTATTTCTTTACTGGTACGTTGACTCGCATTGAAAAGTTCACCTAGATGAATTTGATGATAAGGCTGAAATTAATAGGTTTCATTCATCACATGTATACTTATTGTAACTATTTTGGGGGGGGGGGGGGGGGGGGGTAACCTGTTGAGGGTGAGTAGATAGTGAATTGGTATTGTGAAAATCATTTTGTTTGAACCAATTATTGACCTTGAAAACATCTGTGATGATTTTAAACATAAACCAAAGATGCGGCAGCCCATTAATATGTATCATTCATCACATGCACATTTATTGTAAAGATTAGGGGGACTGGGGATGGCAAGGGTAAACTCCTTGTGTCAACCTGCAATCTTTGTGAGGAGTAGCCTGTTGAATGTGAGTAGAAAGTGTGTTAGTAGTGCGAATATCATTTTGTTTGGATGAATTATTGACCTTGAAAACATCCATGACTATTCTAAACATTAACCCAATAAGGAGACAACCCATTAATATGTATTCGATCTGCTTAGAACAAATTACTCTTATTAAGGTGTTGTTTACCAGAACACCATGTGACTGTTAAATGCTTACAATAAGAACATCTTGCGTGTCATAGCAAATATAGTAAGACAATACAAAGACTATCAACTATGGCCAAAGATGCTGAATTAGCTTACCAACAGTAGGAAGTTTTATAGAAACAGTGATTTGATGTACCCAATTTGCTACTTTTTATTGAAGACCATATGAATGTGTTGTTTATCAGAGGACCATGTTACCATTAAATGCTTACAATAACAAGCCGCTACATGCTAGAGGGGGTATAGTAACACAGTAGAAATACTATCAACTATGGCTAAAGAGGCTAGATTTGGTTACCAATACGAGGAATGTTAGGCCTGCTTAACTTAATTTCAGAGAGCATTATGTTTGTTTGGTCTTTGCATTAGTATTTTTTGGATAATGTATGCTTTCCCCACATTGGTTAGTCTTTGTTTTGTGAAAGACTTAATGACTAAATGCAGCCCATTATTACGTATTCGATTTGGGTATGACCACTTACTCTTATTAAGTTGTTGTTTATCAGAAGACCATACAAATGTTAATTGCTTAGAAGAAGAACATGCTACATGTTTCAGCAACTATAGTAAAACAATACAAAAACTGTCAACTAAGGCTAAAGTTGCTAGATTTGGTTACCAGTAGTACGAAAGGTTTATAAAGTGATGTTGGCATCAAGGTAGTTAATAATAACATGGTAAAGCTAATTTTGCTCGTCTATGTTTGTAGGCTGATAGTTAAGCTTGTACTTGATAAAGTTAATTGCTTTATGGGTGTTTATTGTGTTCTGAACATATTAGTATATATTTGAAGCTTGATTTCATAGAATATGCTTATACTTAATACTACTTCAGTTTTTAAGACATTGTATAACAATTAAAACATCAATCCACAATTACCAATAACAAAAATCAATAATGACTCAAGAACTAACAATCAAGAAATAAGTTAACAAGTTCAGTTACTAACATACCATGAAATTGAAACAATTAGAACATAAGAGCAATTAACGCAAATTAACATAAAGCAATCAAGAATGTAAGGGTGGAAGAACATACCTAAATCAAATCTTGACCATAAAGAAATCAAACAAGAAGAAGAAGCACATTGATTAAAGATCAGAATGACCGCCGCAAACCACAATCACAAGAATTGCCAAGCGACAATCACATACATGACGTGAAGAAAAGTAAGCACATTATGAAGCCGACCGGTTGGTTGAAACCTGATGATGTGTGTGACCCTGATTGACAATTCGAAACCACAATCACAAGAATTGCCAAATGACAATCAGATATATGACAGGAAGAAGATGGATCAGACCTTGAAGATGAAACCCGGGGGGTTTGGGGGGGGGGTGTTAAACGCTTTCAGATGAAACCACCAAGAGTGGTCAAAGGCTTAACGTAAATGAAACGGTGGAGGGGAATTAAAGGCGGATGTTTGATCTAAAACCGGTGAGGGTCATTGATTTGGTGGAATTCAACAGACAATCGACCGATGTTTCGATTGAAGGCAAAGGGCAAAGGAAGAACCGGAAAGGCGCCTTACAAAATCTATGAAATGACTATTTTGCCCATGGTTTATGTATTATAAAGATAGTTAAGATAATATAACTAAAATATAATAAGAATTATCATGAGTCGCTTTTAGTTTTACAGCAACCATTGATACATATATATAGTATAATATAATACAACATAACATACAAAGATTTATCCATATATAGATTGTATATTGTTTAACACTAAATTCACAATTTAGTAAATTGTACGTAATTGTTCGTAACATTTTCTTCGTCCACCTTTATAGGTAATAAGAGTTATCATCAGTCGCTTTTAGTTTTCTTTCAATTGCTCACATATCAAGAAAATAGATAACATTATAATTTTTTTAAAAAACTGACATTTTTTTGTGATTTAGTTAAGGTAAAAGAAGATACACTTTGTAATGACTTTGATTAAAAGATAACTTTCTTTAACTCGCGTGATGGGGTTAAAGCTAGGCGTAAACTCTAAAGCAAGTTTGTTAAATGTGTATTAAAAGAGAACTTTCTTTTGACATTATCCGTATAATGTTGCTTTACCAGGATTTTTAGATGGTTTTTATGGTTAAAAAAATGAGTATTTGATGATGTTTAGATTTTGGGATTTTCAAAACTGATCGTTACAGTCATTAACAGTTCGGCTGTTTTGATTATTGTGAAAGTTGCTTAACCAATGATTTAACCGGGCGTGATCTAGGTATGAATCAATTCAAATTTGTAAATCCAATTAAGTTTTTGGTTGATAAATGATCAACTTATTATTAATTAGGTAGAAATTCCCGACCGTTGAGTGTTATTATACTCGAAATGTTTGTTTTTTTGATGTAAAGGATGTTGATATGAACCAGGTTTAAACACGCATTTCATTACACTTACCACATCATGATAACACAACAAACGTACCCATCAACAAATGAAGCATTTACAAATTTATTATCATCGTCATCAGAGAAACATGGATGTCAAAAATTCGGTATCGTCTGGCTATTGACGGGTCCTGTTGAATTCTCTAGTAAGAAAAAGGAGTGTGGACATACCCATAACCTAATATTCATTTTCTACATTGGTATCAAAAATACATGGTGATGTATAAGACAAGGTGCAATAACTCAAGAGGATGCGTATATGGGGGCTGGGAGAAAAGGGAATGGGGCTACGGACGCATATGCCACAGGTGGGCGTGAAATGACCATATCATCCTTGGTGCGTTTTACCTTGTCAGGATTCCTGCTTTCCTGGTCGTGGTTGGCGGTTGGGTGTGAAATTACCATGTTAGCCTTGTTAGTTTCTGTTGCTAGCAAGTGATGATCGTCATTATTGTTATTATGAACTCGGTGAAACATGAGCCCAGACATGAACACAGGAAGATAGAGAAGGCTTGCATGGAACATTCTTCTTGCGGTTCCTTTTGTACGGTTCAGGAGAAACGAGACAGCCGTCCCACTGATTGCTAGAGCCAACAATGTTGATTCTAGACAGAACCATCCAGTAGTTATACCCCCTGCAAATAGTCCGAATGGTAAGAAGAAGAAAAAGGGTATAACAGGTCAAACACGTGAACTAGTCAAAAGTCCCCCCAAATGTACTTTTATGCATAAAACCTCTTAGATTTACACTACTATTGAAATAATATATTTATGGTAACAGAAAAATATTGGATAAAAAGTGTATGGGTCAACTAAACACGTCCATTTTGCAACCTTTAAAACCGACGTTAATAAATGCAAAAAAAAAAATTAAAATATATGCCTAAACAAAAATGGATAATCCTTTATATATTTTATGTTTGATAAAGCCTTACAGTCATAGGCCAAGTAGCCCAATGGAATCAGATATATGCAATTCCTCAAAGCTACCAAGGCTGTTCTCCTGCCCGAAGGGTCCGTGAGGGAGAACATCTTAAACCTAAAATTAAGACAAAATTAGAACTGATAAGTATATATCTAAATAGCAATCGCAAACATGTACCAGTATGTATAGATATAAATTTGAAAGTTAAATAACTAAAATAGTTCTCACTGAACGAGTTAAAACCGTAGATAAAACAGAAACTAATATTGAATCAGCTCTAATTAAGAAACTTGAATACTCTAATTAAGAAACTTGAATACCAAACTGTTGAATTGAAGCATATTTGTCAAAAAGAAATGGACTATATTGAACTTCTCTAATCAAGAGGATTGGCTTCTGATTGCACAAAAAACAAAGGAAAAAATCATGTAATCTGGTTTTGAGTACACTCTAATTAAGTATATTTGTCGTAAAGGAATTGACTAATTTTGATTTTTCTAATCAAGAGGATTGGCTTCTGATTGCACAAAAAACAAAGAAAAAAAATCATGTAATCTGGTATTGAGTACACTCTAATTAAGTATATTTGTCATAAAGAAATTGACTAATTTTGATGTTTCTAATCAAGAGGATTGGCTTCACATTGCAATATTGCATACAAGACAGAAAAAATCATGTAATATGGGGTAGTAAGTACACACTAAGTAATTTAACACTAAACTGTTAAACAGAAGTATATTCAGTCACAAATAAAAATGACTAAATTAGACCTCTCTAACCAAGAGGACACGCTGCTCTTGGCATAAAAAAAAGGGAAAAAGTCATGTAATAATGCAGAAAAGAAACACAAGAATTTGCAAAAATGAGATATTGACGAAAATAAGACAAAACTTGGTTACATACCCTCCAGCTGCATAATCATCACGGCATAAATAAGCAAGGGCCATAAAATGTGGTATTTGCCAAAAATACAGAGCAGCAGGAAGAATCCATCCATTGAATGAAAGCTGACCAGAAGCTGCAGCCCATCTTGAAGCGAGAAAGAAAGAGAAATAAGGATAAAAGGCATAAACATAATAAATGGTATACATACAAGTTTATTTAATAATTACTGAAAAAAGAGTACCCCATAAGAGGAGGAATTGCACCAACTACAGCCCCAACCCAAGTATTAACTGGATGTATCTGCTTCAATGGGGTGTAAACAAATGCATAGAGAAAAAGGTTTGAAGCGCCAAGTCCAGCTGCCAATAAATTAGCCTGCACAAACATTGGTTAAATGTTCTCAGTTTAGGATCCTAACTCAAGGTATGTCTCAAGTACAGGGGCAAAATGGGTCCAGTTGGCCCAACCGCTCAACACTTTCTTTATATGATGATGAAAACTATATTGTTAGAAGAATATTCTATCGTTCTTTAATAAAGCAGTCTAAAAGGTTTTAAGCATTTGAGATATTAGACATGGTCGACCAATTTGACATGTTTCATTTCTAGCTAAGTTCTTAAACTTTACCTATTTGACCCGTTAGAGATATATACAACAAAGTGACCCAATTTAAGCACATGGGTCAAAATTGCCACCTCTAGTCTCATGATAACAAAGACACATGACAGAAGACAACATTTCTTGCTATTTTTTATCATAAGATCAACTTCCCACCTTGCTTGCTAGTAGAGCTGTGCCAGCTAGACCAATAGAAGAAGCCCATGTAACGGCATGAGGGATGGTAATACGTCCAGAAGGTAATGGTCTTCTCTTTGTTCTATTCATCATCGCATCATTCTTAACCTCAAATACCTAATACACAAATGATATTATTTTTATAACTCGTATAATGCAAAGAGAGAAAAACCTGAATGGATTTAGAAAAATAAGACAATTAAAAATTATAACCACTCTTTTAGTTTTCCATTCTGTCCATCCCCAAGATAACAGATTAACAGGTAATGAACTTACTGTTTTTATTCTAGTAATTCGTCTGGTGACTGGTGTAAATAGAGCAGCACCTGAATGGTTTTATAAGATTAAGACAATTAACAATACTCACCACTCTTTTAGCTTTCTACTATTGCCCCTCCAAAAAAACAGTTAATGGACTCGCTGTATTTACAGGGATATTGTCTCCAATAGCATTAAAAAAGATACTTCATGATGTAAGCATTCCACGTATTATATACAATATGAAAATTCATAAAAAGAAATTAAGCTCAAAACTTCACACTAAGTTATCGGCAAAAGGAGAACAAAGAGTTCAATTTCCAATCTACTTATCCATTTATCACAATATCACTGATTATAAGATAACAATTTACCAACCTGGTTTAAGGTGTTAGCAGATGCTGCTACCATCATGGTTCCGACACAAGTATAACAAAGTCCTGCCAAGTCAACAGTACTACCACTCCCAAGAACATAACCAGCTCCAGATGTAGCAACCACTAACATGCTGAAGAAATGCAACAATTAATACAGATGAGATGCATGCATGAAAAATATCATATGTTATCCCTAACATACAAGCATACCCAACAAAATCCCATTGGCAAAGTAGGGTCTTAGAAGAGGGGTTGGGGGACAAACCTAAGCCGTGTCTCATTGCATAGAGAGGTTGCTCCGAGGGAGACCTTCATCTCAGAGAACAAATAGAACATACAAGACAAAACAATAAAGCATGCAGACAACACATACAAATCTATCAATAGAGAAAGATAACAAAACGGAAGGTATATGCATTAAACAAAATCTGAAACAAAACTATCTCGGACTCCACAGCCACCTATATAGCTAAATGCACCACTAAGGCTAAAGGGAGTAAAGGCACACCTGTAACTAAATGTATACCAATAATATATTGTCACGCCTATAACTAAGGGCATGTTTAGAACTAAAGGCGCACCAAGACTAAAAACAACCTAAGTGAAAAGTAGCTAACATCTACAACTCCCACTACGGGCAACTTAAGTAAAATCACCTAATGCTAAAAACAAACTTGGTAAGTAGCTAACATCTACACCTACAACTAAAGGCATCTGACATCCTAATTGAAATCACACGCCGAAATTTATTTTTTATTTTCTCTATATGTAATCGGCCACGCAAAAGGTAGCTACAATGGCATTGATTTAGTTGTCGTTGATTTCTTGTGAACATCTCTAATTCTCTATGGATGAAGATGACTAATTGATTGTGAACAATATGGACAACATATGACGAAAGGAAACAAGGCACAAATTGCAACATATGTAAATGTATAGTTTACTAAAAACTAAAAAGAAAACACTACATCAGTAAAACTCTACATATAGCCATTCGAATAAGAGTTAAAACTTCATTGAAAGTGTGAAACTATATGCACCTACGCCATAAATTCCTTAGTTATACTGATTCTTCCAACTCTTGCTGGCCAACACTTTTCTGTTCTAAGTATCTTTTATTTTTCTATTCTGATAAAAGATAACGTTGAAGCTTAAATGCTTAATCTTCCCAGTGGTTGCTTAAACCCCTGCCTTTCCACAACCTTAAACTCATCACTGTAACTCTTTACTCTTATGTGTCTTTCAATCTCTCAACCATCTATTACTAACAGCAAGAAGAAATAACCTTTCCCAATGCACACATCTACATATAACCTTCAGAATGAGATAACAGCACATGATTTCCATCTTGTTGCAAAAACAACATACCCAATTTTAGACTACAATCTGAATTATGCTATCATTATAAGTTTATAACCACAAGAGAGTTTTATATAAAAATAAAAGAATCCAGTTAACCAGTATCACATATGTGCAACTCCAAACTAATATCAGTAAATGATCATTTCTGCAACATTAATAATTTTAACCTGATCAAAATCAAATCGATAAAATGCTTAGTAACAATAAGAAATTGATAACAACTAACCTAAGCTTAGCTTTAGAAAGCTCCCAATAACACCGACCGTAATGTCTCGCCACATCAACAACTTCCTTCGCCCCAAACGTCGTCGCATCCACGACGTCAGCAATCGATCCGATCGCCCAGACCCGATCAAAACCCGAAACACCTAATTTCGGTGATCCGGAAGAAGGATCCACGGCGGTGGAGCTGGATCTGGTGAATAATCCATATCCGTGGTCGACATCGGAGGTTTGTAGCAGACGAAGAGAAGATGGATGAAGATTCCGATGGCGATTGATGTTGGAAGAGGCGGAGGTGGCGAGTTGAGTGAGTTGACTCAGCGAGTTGATTCTTCTCCACATGGCATCGGATTCCGGCGAACACGACGGCGATGTCGCCTGAGAGAGGTGGCGGAGGAGCGGCGGAGGAAGAAAGGAGACGACGATGAGGTCTTTTTTGGTGGATAAAATAATTATTTTCAGCCCTTGTGGTTTTGTAAATGTGCTGTAATAGTGTTGCAGTTTTATAGAAGGTGCTCTTTTGGCCCCTAAAGAATCCCCTGGTTTTATCTAGGTTAACTGCCTTTGAGAAAGAGGCAAAATGCTGACCTACTAGCAAACATACACACGTGTTGCGACGGTGGTATACACAACGTGATAAAAGATATACTAGTAGATTACAATTGTTCTGACTTGTTTCTGAACTAATTTTTTTTTATCAAAATGTAAAGTTATTCGAATTTATATCATCGGATAAAATTTAATTTATTTCACCTCCCTCATTTTCAAATTAAGTAACAACGAAACATAGACCAACTCGAAAAAAAAATAAAAAGTAGCATGAAAGTGTTTTATATTTGACCCAGTTCGTATCCATACATAATTATATTTCAATATGTAAACGAACTCGAAATTAGACCGACACATACAAAAATATAAGTACATAAGAAGAAAAATTTTAACTAAAAATGTACAAAAGGTAAACCCGAGGGATTAAATTGATATTTTTCAAGTTTTAGAAAAAATTTAAAAGTTAAAAGTGTCGGTTTAAGTAACTTTAGAGGGAGTTCTGACGGTAACAATTGACACCAACCTTTGTAATTGTGTATATAGTAATATTTAGTATGTTGACGGCCTCTTGGTCGAATGATATCTTGTGTTTAACATAAATTTTATAATATGTTTCATTGTTATTCACAATTAATTATTTATCTTTATTACTATAATTATATTAAAAGTTATTGTTTTTCTCTCTTCTTTTAATTAAATAATATTTTTTATACCTTTTATCATTATATTTTTATCTTTCTTTTACTCACAATCACTTTAAAATATCTTAAAATTTTATAAGGATTGGATAGTTAATCCTCAATTTTACAAATGAAATAATATTTTCTCAATAAATCACTCATAACCACTCAAATTATTTCATATAATATAAGATTTACACACATAAACTTTTAAATAATGGGTTGTGCATGCTCTTATAGCATTCACATATCTTTTCTTAGCTTTATCCTTGTAATTATATTAAAAATCATTACTTTTATCTCTCTTTTTTAATTACATAATATTTATTAAATCATTTGTTATTTTTTATATCTCCTTCACTTACAATCATTTTTAAAATTATTTAAAAATTTATAACGTTTGAACAATATTTTTTTCTATTTTACGGATAAACAGTAACATTTTCTCTCTACTCCAATCGCAACCACTAAAAACCATTTCATGTAATATAAACAGTATCATTTTTTCTCCGCTTCAAAAATATTTATTTTTAATTTTTCAATTAAATAATGATTTTTATACATTTTTTATTACACTCTCTCTTTTTTCATTCACAATCACTTTAAAAAATTAATAGAAATAAACAATGTCTTACCAAATATAATAGATAAACAATAAACAATGATATTTTCTCTTATCCACAAGCAATTATTTCATATACTATAATAAACATACTTACAAATTTTATATATATATATATATATATGTATGTATGTATATTATATATATATATATATGTGTATATATATGTATATATTAGACAACAACTCTCCTTGTAGAGGAGAGTTGTTGTAGCTTTGGATACACTATCATTTGTTTTTAGTACAACTCATGTATGTCGTCTCTTTTTATTAATTTTGGTGCTGAGAGAGACACGATGAGCCTCTGTTTGGGATCCAAGGTACTGAGGCGGTGGGTGCCGCCCTCTTGCCTTTGCCTGGGGTTTCGGTAGGGCTCCAGTTCCAGCCAGATATATAGTTGTTATTTATTCGTGGAGGGTTTACGACCGTAGTAGTTAATGGGTTTCGCTGTCTCCGCCAGGGTTGCAACAACTTTTGCATGTGACTATCTTTGTTGTTATATATAGAAAGAGAGAGGGTTTGGTACCCCTAGGGTTTTGGAGGTGATGACGACCGTTGATGTAGCATATTGCCTCTCCTTTGGTTGTGGATGTCGCTAGTAGGCGATTGTTACCGCTTATAGGTGGCCTAAACATAGATTTGTTGGGGTTACGGAGGACGACTTTGATGGTCGTGCGGTTGCCATGTGTGTGTAAATTGACGACATGTGGCCTTATTTGAATGGATGACGTCTTCCTTTGGCTGCAGATGGTGTCGGTGGACGAATCCGCCGTTTTTGGTGACTAAATCGACAACCTCTTGGGGCCCGAAAGGGATGCCGGCGGTGGGAGTCGCTAGTGACTAGCAGTGGGAGTCGAGGATAACAATTATTTTTGTTTTCTACTGAATATGGTGGTTGTAAATAATGGTGGACCCTCTTGGTCCCTTTGTTTTACAACGATGATGATAATTGTACATCCGAGACGATTATTGCGACGATGATGGTGACCTGCTACCTAACATTGCAACTCCGGTTACAACCATGAAGACATTTGACTTTTGGGTTTTACAAAGATGATGATGATTGTTGATCCGAGTCGATTGGTTTTGTTTTTTATTAGTTTTATTTATTGTTGTTGTGTTGGTGGTGGTCACATTTTTGTTTCACTTTGTTTTTAATTTCTTTTGATAAAACCTCCTTTTTACTCCGATTCTATTACGTTACGAACCGATATTGTCTTCTCCGTTACGAACCGATCTTGTCTTCTCCGCTACGAAGTGCGGGTGTAAAATACCGGGAAGTGATATGTTTTATATATATATAAAAGAAACGTAACGCGCTAACATAAAGGGTGCTGGGTTTGGCACACCACCTGATTTGACGTCTGCACTAAACGGTCGTTTGACTTATTGTAAACGGTCGTTTACATGGCTGCAAACGGTCGTTTACAGGCCTGTAAACGGGCGTTTATCCTGCTGCAAACGGTCGTATCCTTTAATGTAAACGGTCGTTTTTCTTTCTTCAAACGGTCGTTTACAGTTTGTTAAACGGTCGTTTACTTTTTGGCCGATTTAAGAACTCCATTTCCCCATCCCCTCATCCCATACGACCGTTCAATAATTTTCCTACACCTCCATACCTCCATACCTCTCTTTCATCCATTCCTTCATCATCTTCTTCATATCGTTCACAATTGTATACATATCGTTCAATAATTGTTTACAGAATAATTGAAATGGAAGATGCCTATAAATTCCCTTTACACATTTCACAATTCACAATTCAAATTCACAAGTATTCAAATTCATTTATTCACACATCATCGTAATTCAAGTCAATAATGTCTCAATTTTATAATGATTGGGTGTACCAAACAAGAGAAGAGTTAATGGATTGGGTGCAAAACACTGCACACGCCCTTGGATATGTTATTGTCACACAACGAACGAAGAAGACTGTATACGGATTCGTCAACAAGGCATTTCTTATGTGCGATCGTGGTGGTGTATACAAGTCAACATCAGATTCAACCACACATTCAGGCACAAAGAAGATAGGTTGTCCATTTCAACTTATAGCAAAATATCATGAAGAAGATCGAGGTTGGAAAATACATGTTGTCTGTGATGAACATAACCATGAACCTTCTAAATTTTTGGAGGGTCATGCTTATGCATGTAACATCGCGTATTTCAGTAAATATATATATATATATATATATAATATATATATATATATAAATACATATATGTATATATAAATATACATATTAATTTTTGTTAGAATGTTGATAATTACAACACTTATAATAATAATAATAATAATCAAAATAATAATAATAATAATAAAAATAACAATAATTATAATAATAAAGTCCAGGGGCTAAATGGTAATTTATGAAACTTAAAACATAAGTTTTAACACAAAATAACAACCCTTATAAACCACAGGGACCCAAAGTGTAAATATTTTTAAAATCACAGCCACCACCCCGTCGACACCTCGATTTTCCGGCGAGCTCCGGCATAGGATTCCGGCAAGCTCCGGCGAGGCACAAAACGACCAAAACACTTGATTTCGAACCCCACAATTTGACCGAATTGTTTCTTGGATCCAATTCGAAGTGGAATCCAACGAAAACACGCGTTAAATCCGACAAATTAACGGTTATAATCTCACTTTATCTCGGATCCGAATCTAACTCACTAATACACTCAAACAACAATAATAGACAAATTAAAGCTACCAACTCGATCATTTCTTCATTCCTAATCGAACTCAACTCTCAAATTCATCTAAAACACACACACATCGAGTTTGATCACCCTCTAACCCGTCGACCTGCAACCTACTCAAAACCCCACTTCCGATCGATTTTAAGCAAAATTACCATAGGGCTTTTCATCTTGATCACCATTCGAAGCTCCCCACAAGTTTAATTTGATTATGGTTATGGTTTGATCATCAAACGAATACCCCACGAGTCGCGACCTGTTCTTCAATTGGTAAGCTTCGAATCAAACACCATACATGCGATTAAACACACCTACACGTTCGGTTTTTCATGGGGAACAAAAGCCCCATGAATTCGGAAGCTATCAAGATCGAATCCCTGCTCAATTTGATAAAGATCGGATTAGGGCTCGAAGTCTAATTGGGGGTTTCTGTGCTGATGTTTAAAACTATTTGAAAACCATTCAAATCGCTTATCAGGCTCTTGGCCTGCTGGTAACCGCGCCCCATTCTACACCCGAGGTCCCGGGTTCGAAACCTGGCCACCCCTATTATTTTTAAACTTTTTTTAAGGTTTTAAAAGCCTTTAAAAATTCCAAAAAATTTCTAAAAATCATAAAAAAATATTTTAAATCATTAAAAATATTTAAGCAACTAAATGATTTTTCCGAAATCTATTTTAACATTTTATCTACTTTTATTAAGTGTTTTAAATAAATAAAACTACAAATAAAACAAAAATTAATTAAACAAAAGTGAACTACTAATAATAATTTAATTTATTAAATTATTATTCGATACTATATTAATTTTAATTATTTCACATAATATTTATTATTGTTTAAATAATGATTAAATATATAAATTTTATATTTAAATCATTTCAAACAACAATTTCATTTCTTTTAATAATAATTAAACATATTAATTAATTATGTGATAATTAATTAATAAAATTAATTATTTATTTTTCCACATTTCCACAATAAATCAAACAGATACGTAAACTGATACGGTTATTTTAAATTTTAAACAAAATCATTTTCAATAAATTCACTTTAATTATTTCAAACATTTTTAACTAAATAAATTAGTTTATATTCAAAATCAAATGGAAACCCTAATTTATTCCCAAATTTTCACATTATTATCATTCTAATTCGAGACACCGTTCCTTAGGTTAACCATAAGGAAATCACAGGTGTCTAACCTATCACGATCAAAATCCAATCTCATCAATCAAGTGAGTTTTCATATCCCCTTTTTATATCATTTCCTATTTGGGGGAAATCATGTGATACAATATATTCAATCATGATATTCTATTGTTATTTCATTCTAAATTCAATTCAAGACAGGTTATGTTATTACTTGCAATTATGTGAACATCCCATGATAAACTGGACGACAGTAAAACCCTAATTCAATCAATCAATCCTGGTAACAATGTAGATCTACTGGTTTGGATAACCCACCCCATATGGCTTACGAGTGGTGATTGTGCCAGAGGCAATTAGTCAATCTATGGTGTTTGTGTGCAAGTCTATTATATGCAAGTGTCAAGTCAAGGGGTTTCTATTGTGTCGGTTTATCTATATGCTTTACTATTGCAATAAAAGTCTTAACGTTACCTTGTGAATTGAATTATTCTCAATCAATCAATCAATCTATATGTATACTCAAAACTATGATTACTCACCAGCTAATTCGTTAGCTGACTTTATTTTCTCACATGATTTCAGGTTAAGCAAGTTAGTGGACTTCTACATGCTCATATAAGACCTGGACTTAGTCAAAACAAAAGACAATTATTATTTGTGATTTTAACTGTTGTATTTGTATCTGTAAATTCATGTTATCCTGTAATCTGATTTTAATATTATTTTCACTATTAGACAATCATGAGTTATGAACAATCAATCATTCTATATAAGGTTCAAATATTTTACAATTGATGCACGGACAAAGATATATCTACAATTGAAACCGTGTATGATGCACGGACAAAGATACGAAAGTTGGATAAATTTGAAACCACCCCAATGCAATCACTTCTTCATTCTTTGCAGATGGGCGGATACATCTATGAAAAATTATCTATAAGTTAAATTTATACGAACTATATAAGGTTCAAATATTTTACACTTATATATAATTTTTATTTTATATTTATAAACTATATCTAAATACTTAATAATATATAAATATTAGTATAATATAATTATAAATAAAAAAGTAAATTTATAAATATAATTAATAAAAATTTAATAAAAAAAATTCATATAATAAAAAATTTAATATAATTAATAAAAATTTAACATAATTAATAGAATATTCTTAAATTTAAAATAAAAATATTAAAAAAATACAAACGACCGTTTATGTTACTGTAAACGGCCGTTTACCCTTATGCAAACGACCGTTTGCAGCTCTGTAAACGCCCGTTTATATCCATGCAAACGACCGTTTGCTTCTTAATATACGACCGTTTATGCCTTGACAAACGGCCGTTTGTCATGGTGGTGTAAACTACCCAAATGGTGATGTATGGATGAATGACGTCAACATAAAATACCACGGCAACTGACATGTTTCAGACTCGAATGACAAAACGTTAACTCCACGATCCAAACCCGACACTCAAGTCTCCAACAGTCAGCTCACACTCTCAACTCCGACGACACCACCACCACTCACCACCGCAAACCACCACCATCTCCGGGGGATCCACCACCACACCACTTCACGCAAACCACCACAACTCCCACCGGAGAATGCCCCCCGAACCCCGCCTCATCCACCACATCATTACTCCAGCCCTAGACAAAATCATCAACAACAGCTCATGGCGCAAACACCCAAAACTCGCTCACGAATGCAAATCACTTCTCAACCACATCACCTCCGCCGATTCACCGCCGCCTCCGATTCCTACATCCGACGACAACTCACCCCCCGGAGTTTTACACGATTCGGGGACTCACGAACTAACCCTAGCGGAATCGGAGCTTGTGTTAAGTCCTTTTATCAACGCGTGTGGTTCGGGAAATGTGAAGTTCGCTGAACCGGCGATGGATTGTGTACAGAAGCTGATAGCTCACGGGTGCTTACGTGGCGAGGCGGACCCCACTGGGGGTGCTGACGCGAAGTTGTTGGCGAAGTTGATTGAATCGGTTTGTGGTTGTTGTGATTTGGGGGAGGAGGGGGTGGAGTTGTTGGTGTTGAAGACGGTTCTGTCTGCGGTTACTTCGGTTACGTTGAGGGTACATGGGGATAGTTTGTTGCAAGTTGCGAGGGCTTGTTATTGATGTGTATGTTGGGAGTAGGTATGTGGTGAATCGGACGACTGCGAAGGCTTCGTTGGTGCAGATGCTTGTGATTGTGTTTAGGAGGATGGAGGCTGACTCGTTGACGGTGCCTGTGCAGCCGATCGTGGTGGCGGAGGTGATGGAGCCTGTGGAGAAGGGAGGGGATGGGGATGGGGATGGGGCAGTGGCTGTGTTTGTTCAAGGGTTTATTAGCAAGGTTATTCATGGAATGGATGGGGTTTTGAGGCAATGCAGGTGGTGGAGTGCATGATGGGGCGTTTGACACAAGGACTTCGACTGTAGAGGGGACGAATCCTGTGGATTTGTTGGACTCTACTGATAAGGATATGTTGGATGCTAAGTATTGGGAGATTAGTATGTATAAGACGGCATTGGAGGGGCGTAAAGAGGAATTGGCAGATGGGGAGGGTGATAGGGATGATGATATGGATGTTCAGACTGGGAATAAGCTGAGAAAGGATGCGTTTTTGGTCTTTCGTGCTCTTTGTAAGCTATCGATGAAGACTCCTCCTAAAGATGCGTTGGCAGACCCACAGTTGATGCAAGGAAAGATCGTTGCTTTGGAGTTGTTGAAGATATTGTTGGAGAATGCAGGGGCTGTTTTTAGAACTAATGAAAAGTACTTACTTGATCACTTTTTCTCTTAGATGTTGATAATTGATTTATTCCTCGTTAGCCCATTCAATTTAAACGTGGATGTGCTCTTTGAAGATCTTAAGGCTTGTTATGTAATGCCAGGACTTGTTGCATTGATATTGACTTCTAGAAACAAATGCTATGAATATGATTGTGCCATGTTGAGGCAAATAACCATACAAAAAGAACTAAAGAAGCATCATTTGTAACTATACAAGAAAATTTAAATCTTTAATGGGTTTTCTTTTGTAATAGATTAGCTGGCTTTTAGTACACTGTGATATGGTATACATTTTCTAGAAAAAGCACAAGTTATATAAGATTACATGTTGACATAGGCAATTTTGTTTTTATGAAGTAATGAATAATATGTGCGATTTAGTGATGAAACCTTGCTAGTTTACCTTTAACATACTAAAATTCTTGATTTGTGCATCATGCTCCATTTGAATACTCTTAAAATGGTTTGTGGTGTGTGAACACGAGTGTTGTTAAGGGGTTTAGATTTTAGAATATGTGAATATCAGGATTTTCATTTGATCTCTCATTCTCTTGAGAGACTTGGGAAGTGTTAGGTATCTTACGCAGCGGAAACAACACACAATTACATGCACACACACGAAAACAATAAGAACACGAGAATTATAGTGGTTCGGTCAAGATGACCTACGTCCACTCTCTGCAACTAGGTATTTTATTAAGCTCAAAGGGACAAGATTACAATACAATGACATGCTCTATACATAGAGATAAGTAGGGTTTCAAGAAACTTCAATGTGCTAAGCCCATAACTCCATTCAAAAGCCCAAAGGCCTTCACACCTCAACAGGGAAGACCAGATCAAACTAGATTAGAGATGATTGGTGATAGGAGCGCTTGGAGGCATCGAATAAAGGTTAGAGATTTCTACGGAGATTAGAAGGTGGGTTATTGTTTTTAGTTAGGACGCCTTTCTAGCTGTAGGATTTGATGTTACCTACTTTCCTCGTGCGTATTTAGACCTAGGTGATTCTCACTAGGTTTGCTAGTTTGTGTAGATGTTATGTACCTAGCACTTAGGTTGCTTTTGGTCTTAGGGAGTTTTTGGTTCCAAGTGTGCTTTTAGTATATGTGAGCTTTTAGGATGCATATGTCGATGTGTTTTTATCCCTCGCTATTGATGGTATGTTTGTGTTTATTATGTGTTTTGCGTGCGTGTTATGATTTTTGTTCTTGTATGTTTCTTTTTGCTCTTTGAGCCGGGGGTCTCCCTACGAGCAGCCTCTTTACCCCATAGGATGGTGGTAAGGTTTGCCTCCATCAGTACTCAAATTACTCCCATTTGTGCATGTAATATCAACTTCTAGTATCATATGACACGTTGACTCCTACTATATATTTACTATTTAGTCATAAGTTTTTTGCTTAGTTCAATATGATTAATTTTATTGTTAGTTTATTTATCATAGGTAACCTAAAATGGATGATCATTTTTTTGGAAATGTGTATTTTGTTATGCTAGCTCTTTTATTTTTGGCAATATTTGTGATGTCTTATCTAAATATTTGAAAATCCACAACTGGCTTGATTTTTCCTTGGTAAATGCACCAACTTTACAATGCTCTTGAGTGGAACATATGATACCTTTCCCTAAAAGACCCTTGAGATACCTCTAGATACATAGCATGACATTCTAATGCTAAGTCAACTGTTGGAAATTAACCGTGAAACTTCATTTGCTTCTTTCTTTTCTCTCTTCTAATTCCTTCCTTCACCCTATTCTGTTACACAACTTGAATTGAAGTGGAAGTGGAAGAAGGGACTTTGAAGTCCTCTATACACTCTCCCCAAGAATGTCTAGTCATAGGACGAAGTGAAGGCTTAGCTTTAAAATCCCCATTTAGACTTAATACTTGACTCCGTGAAGTTTTTGGTCACACAGCTGTAGTATATAAATCATTAGTTTATTGATTTGGTGGTGATTAGTGTCAACTCCATTCATTACCTGTGTCGACACATATAAGTTAGGTAAATTGTAATTATAATATTTTGGCCATCCCAAGTGGTATAACGTGACGTTAATTTCTTCTCTATCCGTATTGTCTTTTAAGTTTCTTGCCCTGCTTGTGTCCGATATGTAGAATAGTCAACCAAGCAGCTTTTAGCCTTATGGTACCAGTGGATCTCTAATCCCTATGGTTGTGATTTCAAATATCTTCAAAGAGATTGGCTATTGATTTATTGACCATTAAAGAAAGATAACATAGAATAGTCCTTTCAGCCTCAGGTTATCCAACCCGTCAAATGGGTAAATTTGAAAAATGGGTAAATTCGTTTTAAATAAAACGGTCAAGTGAGTCAATCAGGTTGAAAATGTTAATAGTTTATTACATAAAACCTCCTACATCATTTATTTGAAATTTAGAGTTTGCAATCATATAGGCACACTATTAGTTTAATAAAAAATCTTCAAATTTTGGATGTAAAGTGCTCTAGGCGAACCCACCTTGACCTGTACCAAAATCACTATCCTTTGAACCAGGTGCTGATCAACAATCTTTCTAGAAACTTATACCAATATAAACAATATTTTTGCATGCAGAAACCGTAACTCTGTAATTTGTTGCCCATCACCTGATATTTCAATAGCATTCTAATCTTTTTTTTTCCTGTTAAACTTGTGGAGCAGATTTTTAGGCGCCATTAAGCAGTACTTATGCTTGTCTTTGCTCAAGAATAGTGCATCAACGCTTATAACTGTATTTCAACTCTCTTGCTCAATTTTCATCAGCCTGTTGTCAAGATTTAGAGCTGGCCTGAAGGCGGAAATTGGAGTATTCTTTCCTATGATTGTTCTCAGAGTTCTAGAGAATGTTGCTCAACCTAATTTTCAGCAAAAGATGATAATACTTCGGTTTCTTGAAAAATTATGTGCAGATTCACAGATTTTAGTTGATATATTTGTTAACTATGACTGTGATGTCAATTCATCCAACATTTTTGAAAGGTATGATAGCACATTGACATTTATGTTGATCACCTTGAAGGCTTAATGTTAAGCGTGCTTTTATCTTTTCACAGGATGGTCAATGGACTTCTTAAGACTGCCCAAGGTGTCCCACCGGGAGTCGCAACTACACTTTTGCCACCTCAGGAGGTTACCGCGAAAGTAGAAGCTATGAAGTGTTTAGTGGCGGTTTTGAAATCAATGGGAGATTGGATGAATAAACAATTACACATACCAGATCCTCGTTCTACAAAGAAAGCTGAGCTGGCAGATAACACTCCTGAGATTGGAAATCTTCCAATAGAAAATGGAATTGCGAATGAGCATGAGCCTGTTGAGGGCTCCGATTCTCATTCTGAACCCTCTACTGAAGTTTCAGATGCTTCAACAATCGAGCAACAACGGGCGTACAAACTCGAACTTCAAGTAAATATTTCGTACTTTCTTATTCGTTTAAAGATTTGATAGCTCTCTAATTAAAAGTTAATGGCAGGAAGGTATATCACTTTTTAACCGGAAGCCTAAAAAGGGAATTGAATTCTTAGTGAATGCGAATAAGGTGGGGAATTCACCTGAAGAAATTGCTGAGTTCTTAAAAAATGCATCTGGTTTAAACAAGACTATGATTGGTGATTTTCTTGGTGAAAGAGAAGATTTACCACTGAAAGTAATGCATGCATACGTTGACTCATTTGACTTTCATGGTATGGAGTTTGATGAAGCAATTAGAGTCCTTTTAAGGGGCTTTAGGTTACCTGGTGAAGCTCAAAAAATTGACCGAATTATGGAAAAATTTGCTGAACGTTACTGCAAATGCAATCCAAAAGCTTTCATTAGTGCTGACACAGCATATGTCCTTGCTTACTCTGTTATAATGCTCCATACGGATGCTCATAATGCCATGGTCAAAAATAAGGTATCATCATTTATCATACTCCATATTGGTTTTGACCTAAAAGTTTGCTAGTACAAACTTTGACTACTTTATGCAGATGTCAGCTGATGATTTTATTAGAAATAATCGTGGCATAGATGATGGAAAAGACTTACCTGAGGAGTACCTAAGATCATTATTTGAACGCATATCAAGAAATGAAATTAAAATGAAAGAAGATGATTTCGCTCTTCAACAGAGGCAATCTGTAAACTCAAATGTAATTTTGAGTTTAGAGAGTATTTTGAATATTGTGGTGCGTAAGAATTTTGAAGCAAATCAAACAAGTGATGATCTTATGCGGCACATGCAAGAACAGTTTAAAGAGAAAGCCCGCAAATCAGAGTAAGTTGAATCATATATCTTTCAGATTTTCTGTCTTTATGTATATCTTTCTAAATTTATCACCAACTTTTTTTTTGTTTACTTATGTTGACTATTTGTAGGTCAATTTTTTATGCTGCAACAGATGTGTTTATACTTACATTCATGATAGAGGTGTGCTGGGCTCCTATGCTAGCTGCCTTTAGTGTTCCTCTTGACCGAAGTGATGATGAGATAATAATATCTCTTTGTTTAGAAGGTTTTCGTTCTGCTGTCCATGTGACATCAGGAATGTCCATGAAGACTCATCGAGATGCTTTTTTAACATCACTTGTAAAGTTTACTTCCCTTCATTCACCAGCTGATATAAAACAAAAAAACATAGAAGCTATCAAGGTTTTTGTTTTTTTATTATGAACATATAAAGTTTTCCAACTTTATAGACACATATTCTTATTATTTCTTTACTGTTTCACAGGCAATAGTTACAATTGCAGATGAAGATGGAAACTATCTGCAGGATGCTTGGGAGCATATTCTAACATGTGTTTCACGGTATAAGCATCTGCGTTTACTAGGAGAAGGAGCTCCACCGGACGCCACTTTTTTTGCTCTTAATCAGAAAGAATCAGAAAAGTCAAAACAATCAAAGTCAAACATCCTTCCCGTTCTTAAAAAAAAGGGAGCTGGGAGGATACAGCAAGAAGCTGCAGCAACAAGAAGAGGTTCGTATGATAGTGCTGGCATTGGTGGTAATACTTCTGCAGGTATCACATCTGAGCAGGTGAATAACTTGTTCTCTAAGTTCAACATGTTGGAACAAGTTGGCGAACTGAATCGAATATTCATAAGGAGTCAGAAACTTAACAGCGAGGCAATAGTTGACTTTGTCAAAGCACTGTGCAAGGTTTCTACGGAGGAATTACGATCTACATCTGATCCACGAGTGTTTAGTCTCACCAAAATAGTTGAAATCGCGTATGAATCTTGCTGTTCTGTCACTTAGTTACTTGGTGGAAGAGGTGGCAAATTGGGCAGGGTGGGCTGGTTAGATAACGGGCTGGGTTGGAATTTGGAAAGCCCGATGCGATTTTTCAAAATTTTAAACTTTTATAAATGATCAGGGTATCAGAGTTGATTACAAAAAAGCTTATTATTTTATTAGAAATGTGATTTATTTATTAAAATGATTTAGCCAATCAACCCATTTGACCATTTTGCTTTTAGGCTAGTTCTTTTAATTGGATTCTTCTGACCCTTTTGAGATAAAATATAACTTGAATTGACCCATTGATGAGTAAAGGGTTGACATGGCCACCTCTATTTTGATGGTAGTTAGAGGTTTCTGATAGAGGTGACAATTATGATTCATTTTCTTATGACGATGTCAAATCAGGTTGTATTTTAGTGCAAGCAGGTTAAAAGAGGCAAATAGTTCTTATTTATTTATTTTTATATTTATTTTATTATTATTATTATTTTATTTTATTTGTTTTAAAATGAGGAACATGTCAAATGGGTTGAAATCACCACCCTTTTTATTTGTTGATTTTGACTAGAATTGTAATAATATTGTTGTTTTAATCATAACTAGCAGATTGATTCTTTATAGACATGGTGACAAGTGCTTGTGGATCAACCCAACTAGCCTGTTTCAACCAACACTAAAATTGACCTGTTTGGACCCATTTCCCAACCTGCACATTGTCATCTATAGTTTCTATAGTGTGTATACTCCCTTGTCCAGTTTGTTTATTGTACATGACCTGTTGTCTGTAATTTTTGTGCAGTCACTATAACATGGATCGCATCAGGCTTGTTTGGACAAATGTCTGGAATGTACTTCTAATTTTTTTGTAACTATAGGTTGTTCTGAAAACCTATCAATTGCGATATTTGCAATGGATTCCTTACGCCAACTGTCTATGAAATTCTTAGAACGTGAAGAGTTGGCTAATTACAACTTCCAAAACGATTTCATGAAGCCTTTTGTGATTGTCATGCGCAAAAGTAGTGCTGTTGAAATCAGAGAACTAATCATCAGGTGTATCTCTCAGATGGTTCTTTCTCGTGTCAATAATGTCAAGTCAGGATGGAAAAGCATGTTCATGGTATTTTACTTTTCAAAACATACCTTTTTACATACATTTTTTATTTTCAGTTATTTTAGTTTTTATACGTGGGATTTTGCCAGGTCTTCACAACAGCAGCTTATGATGACCACAAAAGTATTGTACTTCTTGCATTTGAGATGATTGAGAAGATAGTGCGGGATTATTTCCCGTACATCACTGAGACAGAAACTACTACCTTTACAGATTGTGTTAATTGTTTGATTGCATTCACTAGCAGCAGATTTGATAATGATATTAGCTTAAATGCTATTGCCTTCTTGCTTTTGTGTGCTGCGAAACTGGCTAAAGGAGGTTTAGGATCTGCCTCAGTTAATAAGGACAAAGATGTCTCTGAAAAGATATCTGTATCTCCACATTATGAAGGAAAAGAGAAGAGAGATGATATTCGAGATTTGGAGGATATAGATGGACATCAGTACTTCTGGTTTCCACTATTAGCTGGTAAGGAAAAATGCATATACAACCACAATGTACAAATTTATTTTCTACTTTATACATTTTTAATGACCGTTACTGAATTTTTAAATACAGTAATACAAGTTAAACATAATAAAACTTTTAAAATCTATATCTATAATCTGTAAAATCTATAATCTATATCTATAACATATAATAAAAGAAGGTTTTTTGAGACACGTGTCATCATTTTAGCATATTAAAAAAATTATTTTCCCGCCTCTTTCTTATAATAAAAATACGAAGATCATAAAAACAATCAATTTGACTTTCCTTTTTACTAAAATATGTTAAAACAAATATATCTATATTTGTGTTTCTTGTCTCTCTCATATTATATAATAACTAGGTATTACTCTCCGCGCTTCGTAGCGGGAAGACATGTTAAGTAACCCTTTTTTCATGAATGCAGGAGATGTCTTCTAGTTGTCTTGTTTCATAAGATTATAACATACCCACAACACATGCATTTAAAAAAATACTAAATTCAAAGAGATGAAGAAATGTGACCTGACCTAGATTGACCTCAAATGAGTGATATTCTTTTTCTTCAGCTGAAACGACCAGATATGCCTCATTTAGCAATTCATCTTCTTTACCTTCAAATTCATAGTTTCACCAATTGATCTGATAACAATGAACCCACCGCCATCACATGATATGGAGCAGAATCTATAGCGGACTATTACCTCACAGCCTTCACATAACGGGCAAGATGTTTCACCAAGGGGAGATGATCACAGGCATTGGTGACAGCTGATAGTTAAACTAACTTATCATCCAAATCTAATTGATTGCAACATATATAGATCACAAACTATAAGTTAGTGAGTCAATCAAAATGGATAACCGGGGCAAGATAATAACCTCACCTTGCATTTGTCTAAGCCGGCCAGCATGCAAAACAGAAGCCACCATCTTGGTACTTGGAAAACCTTTACTAAGCAAATTACATAAAATTAAAGTGATGATAGGGAATGAAAACCTAATAAACTAATAATCTTCCAAAATTCAAAAGCAACCCACTTAAGAAATCAAGCAATGTTAGTCTTGTAACAATTCCATCGAATTGACTGATGAACCGAGAGTCCTCGCTTTCCTATGCTCTTTATAAAACAGAGTAAACAACTATAACATCACCAGTAATTACAAGTGTTGGCTTTTGAACAATACCTTCACCATGGTGTTCTTCATCATCATTGCTATGAACAGAATCTTCACATCCGATTGACCCACCTGCCCTGTTATCTTTCCAATATCTTTTAACCTACTTCACATCTAAATGACTATCTCTGTTGATAATTTTTCATTTGAGGTGAGAAGGGGGGGGGGGGTGGTTATAAATATCTCTAGAACCACATATTTAAGCAGCTCATAATGTAGAAATTAATTAAAAACCAAATCATGTGCTTTTTCATATCATCATGGCATAAGGGGAAAGAAAGGATAAGGAGAATAGGAAACGCAAAGGAAGAAACAAAAGAAACACTAACCACCGATGTTGGTACGGATATGGATCGTGAAACTTCACCGCTTTGTTCAGCATATATGTAAGAATGATAAGTAAACATGACTGGAAGTTAAATATCCAGATTACTTTACAACTTTCAAACAGAGATAAGAAGCACTAACCATTTGCAGCCTTAGCATAAGGTGAGTAAAGTAATTAGGTCATCGACCACTTTATCTTGTACATGCAAATTCAAATCAGCAACCTTCCTGATCAAATCTCACCAAAAGAAGCCATATTCCACATTCATTAAAGGGATAAAAAGTTCAGGTGTTTTTCATATGAGCCTGGCATAAGGGGAAAAGAAAAAGGATAAAAAGAACATAAAAGGTAAAGAAATAAACATAAAGAATTAACTACATGCTATAAATGGGTGTAGATAAGAATTTTGAAACTTGTCTGCGGTGCTCAACAATATCAAAACGTATTGGGAAAGAAAAGTAAGTATGAGCAGGAGTTATATACCAGCTTGGATCATATCTTTCATACAACAGAGATAAGAAGCACTGACATCTGCAGCATCAACATACTAAATAGTTATAACAACAAATACTTATCGGAGAACTGATAAATAAATGGACCTAGGCTATACAGTTGCGCATAGCGTTGAACAACTGCGCAAAAATAAGGGTATGAATAGATGCGTGAGTGTTAAGTAAAGAGCAAAATGTAAGCATTTTGAAACCTGAGTCTAGCACGGGTTGGTGAAAATTCATGTTTCATTATTTAATAAAATAGTAATAAACACATCATTACCTTCCAATCAGAACTCCCCAAACCTTTCAGAAGGGCTGGTGTTATCTTTCAACCCATCCTCACGAGGCAAGCTATCAAGACCACCACCGGATATAGAATACGTTGCTTTGACAGTCTTCAGCGCTGCAAGGTAACTGGAAGCTCTTTATTCCTTTTTTCATTGTGCCTACAGACCCCATGGCTACTACTATCTGCACACTGCAAAATCAATTTAAATAAACAAAAAAGCTAATGAGCTAAAGTTGCAGTAGAGATAAACCTCCAGATGTGAACCTGCCATTCCATTAGAAACCTTCATGGGGGTATAGAGTTCGGTGGAAACTGCTCCAAATATTGATTGTGAACCTTCTTGAATATGATGAGCAATATATAAAGAAAGAAAAGTTACAGACTTAAGTAGATCACAACTTTTATAATAACAGAGATAAGCATAAAGTGAGTAATTAACCAATTATCTTTAAAGTTATTTGTTTGACTTCCTAGTTTTATTAAAGATTATAGATAAGCTATCTTTTAAGCTATTTGATATAAGCATGTTCAGTTCCAAGATTGCACCCCAATGACCCAAATCACCCAATAATCATTTCAATAATTCAACTCACGCCTAAAGCACCAAACAAATTCAAAAGATCAACTATCAGTATTTTCTCCCCAATTAGATGCAAATACTTGAATTTCCACAATCAATTACTTAAGCAACCACAAGAGACAAAACAACAAACACTTGGTGTGCAAGAAACCAAACCCAACATCCCCAATCAAACTCACCCAATTCCAACAAACCCAATGATCAACAACCACTAAAACCGATTTAATCAGCACAAACACACCCAAAATTCCAGTTTTTCATACTAAAAGTTCTACATTTGAAGGTAGGACTTCAAAGGCTAGTATGCACATTTACATAGTTTTCTAAGATGTATAAGGCGAACACACGCACCAGATTAGATGAACATCTACGTGAAGGAAGAAAAATTAAAAGCAAACCTTCATCAGCTTAATATATCAGCATATAAATTGCTTGCGCAATTTCCCTTTGCGACTCTCAAGTAAGAAAATCAAATAATCATTATCTACAACAATCTAATAGCAAAGACTAATTTAACAAAAGAAGAAATAAAGTAACATACAGGAACTTAGATAGTACACTTGTATGCCCAAGAAATCCATATTTTACCCTAAAGAGAAAAAAGAAATAATATATAGCTAAGAACATTAGCCCTAACAACAAAATAAGCCGATGAAGAAAAGTAAGAAGCCTACCTCCACAATCAATGGAAGAGGGGTAAACAACCAAAATGAGAGGGAATCGGAGCTAACCTAAAAAGACGTACAGTGGCAGCATTGTTCTGAATGCACTCCAAAAATCGTCCAGACCTTCTGATTACACTTCACCGGATCATCCGAAACCACCAAACACCACCACCACGCCACCGCCACCGCCACCACCACAACCTCCACCTCCACCGTGGTCAGATCCCCAATCCCACCGATGAAAACAAACCCCAACAAAAACCCTAAAAGCTATACGAAGGGAACGAACCTGCAAATCGGAGAGGGGTGCTGTGAAATCATCACGTCCATGGAAGTATCCACCTAGTGGGACATCAAAACAATGAGATTTCAGATAAAAGCACTATATATTTAAATATACAATAAACTTTGAGGACTGCAATACATTCAAAGTCCAAGCGCCACTAATCATGCTGAAAACATATCAAATTCAAAACTCAAAAGCAACACAATATTCTAAGTTTTTCATAAACCTGAGTGGAAAATTAATATTGACATATTGTATCTACTCGGTTCCTACCCTAACCCAATCCAAAAAACCTTCTTATGAATTAACATCTACAAGTATTTCTAAATTCTAACAAAGTATCAATATAAATCTTTCTTTCAATACAAAAACAAACAGAAAGCACCTTGCAGAATCAAACCCAAGAGAAAGAGGTTGATAGTTCTGAGTACAACTTTCTTCGTGGCCACTGGTTTGCTAGAAACTTTCTGCATCCCAATATCAATAACAACCAATTACTTGCTACTAATTTGTTTAATACATGTAAATTACCATCACTAACATCCATAATCCACGCCATACATCAACACATATCATTAGGTCAAACACCTACATACCTTAGCGCGTCTTACGAAACCGACACAGGAGAAGGAAAGCGGTGGAACGGATGAAATGGAAGGGGAGGGGAAAAGAAGATGTTCGCGACAGGCCCCCTGTAATCGGCATCAATCACACCAGCCCCAACATCAATCGAATGCTTCCATGCGAGACCAGACCTCGGAGCTCCAACATTCACAACCAATTGGTCACTAAACCCTGTTACCCTTTACAGAAAAAACTACAAAAGTGCTACAAATCTTACCGATTCGAGCATATGTTCCTTCTGGTACTGTCAAGCGACGATGCCGGGTTGTTTGGGGGTTGGATGTCAGGCGACGATGGCGGGTTGGGGGTTGGATGCCGCGACGATGGGGGATGGCGGGTTGGGGGTTGGATGCCGCGACGATGGGGATGGCGGGTTGGGGGTTGGATGCCGCGACGATGGCGGGTTGGGGGTTGGATACCGGGGGTGATGGTGTGGAGGTATTACCGGTTTGGTGAAAACCAGATGGGAGATTAGGGTTTTATTGAGGAGTGGAGGTCGGTGGCGATCGGCCATGGATTTGTTTTTGTTGGTGATGATGATTTGAAGATGGTGATGGTGTGGAGGCCGGTTTTGAAGATGGTGATGGTGTGGAGGTCGTTTGATGGTGATGGTGTGGAGGTCGTTTGTTGGTGATGATGATTTGAAGATGGTGATGGTGTGGAGGCCGGTTTTGAAGATGGTGATGGTGTGGAGGTATTACCGGTTTGGTGAAAACCAGATGGGAGATTAGGGTTTTATTGAGGAGTGGAGGTCGGTGGCACCGTAGCCACCTACATAAAGGATTAATATGTATATATAATTTTTAAATAAGTAAACTAAACTATTGAACATCTAAAATATAAATTCTTATTTTAATAATTTATTAATACATACTAAATTATATGATTTCAAACATATTTTATCTTTAAATATAGAGTAATAATTTCTAATTTCATTATTTGTTATAACTTTTAAATATTCATTATATTTTTATTTCAACAATGACTAATAACATCTAGAAAATAAAATATTCATAAAACTAATGGTTTTGATATGTTTTATTTATTCCACCCATGTAATACATGGGCTCTAACCTAGTTTTATATAAGTTTATGATAAAAATATACATCTTTACTTATTTATGGAAACCTAAAAGCACATTAAAAGATTTAAGTAAAGTTGTAGTTTTTTTAAGAAAACATATTTGTGTTATTGATGGTTAGTTAAATGAATTTGGGAACTATGGTAGGGTCTTAAAAAAACACCCTGTGGCCATGGAATTGGAACCTACATATTGGAAGGAATCAAATTCCTCTTGGAACATTTTTATTCTTCATTCCAATTGAACAGGCCATTCCATTCAGTTTCTGGTTCCGTCATACCAAATGCCACAAATTTCATATTGTATTTTATCTCTTCAAATACGGTGGACTAATGCTCTAATTTAATTATTTTGTGTCTCCTCAGGATTATCGGAACTTAGCTTTGACCCAAGGCCAGAAATTAGAAAAAATTCCCTTGAAGCACTCTTTGACACATTAAGAAACCATGGTTATCACTTCTCTCTACCATTATGGGAAAAAGTGTTTGATTCCGTCCTCTTTCCAATTTTCGATTACGTTCGTCATGCAATTGACCCTTCTGGTGAAAACTCTTCAGAATACTTGATCAATGCTGATGTGGAGGAATTCGATCAAGACTCTTGGCTATATGAAACATGCACACTTGCGCTCCAATTGGTTGTTGATCTTTTTGTCAACTTTTATGACACTGTCAATCCTCTTTTGAAAAAAGTATTGACATTGTTAGTAAGCTTTATAAAACGTCCTCACCAAAGCCTTGCTGGCATCGGGATTGCCTCATTTATTCGTTTGATGAGTAATGCCGGGGAATTGTTCTCTGATGACAAGTGGCTTGAAGTGGTTTTGTCTTTAAAAGATGCAGCAATTGCTACGCTTCCTGATTTTTTGTTTATTTTAAATATAGATAGTTTAGATGTGAACTATAGTAGAGGGGATAATGGGGAGTCTGCTGAGTCTAGGATGGATGATGAAGATTTGAATAATTTAAGGAGGGAGCGTTTATATGCTGCCATTTCTGATGTGAAGTGCCGGGCTGCTGTTCAACTTCTCTTAATCCAGGTCTGATATATTTGTTTAGCCTGTTAGATGTTCATCAGTTGTCTTATTTTGTTTTCGGTTAAATGTTCTGATGAAAAGGCGGCAATTACCTATTTACTTATACATGTTCGGGATTTGAATTTTGGTTTATTCTTAATGCGACAAATGAGTCAAATGAAAATTGGCTAAAAGAGGAAATATGTTAAATTGGGCAATTGGGTTGAACGAGTTACAAGTTTCCCAAAATGTTTTTGACTCATATAGCCCCCTAAACCTTTTTATTCAAAAAATTAGATCAGCGACATATCTTATCAAATATGAGTTCAACTGAGATTTAAATGCTATGATGGTAAATTCAATTATATTTGGACTCTATTGTGTAAGCTTATCCATTTGCTTTATATTTAAACACTAGTTAGAAAGATATTTGATACAAAGTTGTGTGAATTTGGCAGGCAATAGTAGAGATCTACCACATGTATAGATCTCAGCTATCAACAAAAAACACTTTAGTTGTTTTTGATGCTGTGCACAGAGTGGCAAGTCACTCCCACAAGATAAACGCTGATGTCACCTTACGTTCCAAGCTACAAGAGCTAGGCTCAATGACACAGATGCAAGACCCACCATTATTACGCCTTGAAATTGAGTCCTATCAAACCTGCCTCACATTTCTACAAAACCTTGCAGTGGACCAACCTCCATATTATAAGGAATCAAAAGCAGGGTCTCAGCTTGTTGACCTTTGTCAAGAAGTCTTGAAATTCTACATTGAAGTAGCACGGCCTCCACGTTTGACTGAGCCATCTCCAAACCGGGCCCACTGGTTGATACCATTAGGGTCTGGGAGAAAGAGAGAACTGGCTACTGTACTCGTGCACCTCTTATTGTTACAACTCTACTGGCTATTTGTAGTTTGGGAGATCCTTTATTTGAGACGAATTTAACCAACTTTTTTCCTCTCTTCTCAAATCTTATATGCTGCGAGCATGGGTCCAGTGACGTCCAAGTAGCCCTAAGTGAAATACTTGGCTCCTCGATGGGTCCTGTGTTGTTGCAGTCATGCTGACATAGTATCCTTAGATTTAGGGATTTGTAAAGCTGCTGCAGTTATATTTTTCAGTTGGAATTGTTCATAGTATGAAAGAGTTAGGAACTTTTTTGATTGTTTTGGTGTATGAGGGCTTGCTTCCATATAGAATCACAATAGGTTTGTTAAAGGATTTTGTTGTATCTTAATCAACTGTCATGTGTGTGTTTTGTAAGAATGATAGACCACAAAAATTGCACCTGCTTTTTTGTGGTTTATGCACAAAGAATCAAGAGGGTTCATACACATTCCATATTTCCATGTATGGTTTTGTTTTCTTGGTGATATTAATTTGCATAGATTGTGGTTTTGGTTACCAGGTCCGCACACTACTACGCTATCTTGAAGTCAGATCTGAGTAAAACTGGTGCTATCGTCTTTCAACGTTTGAATTGGATTCAGGTAACACTGTTTGGTTGAGTCTAGGATTCTCAACATGAAGCAATGTTGAGTTGTTTTGTTATATATCGGGTCGGTGACCCGAATTGGGTCATTTGGATGTTTGGTGCTGGTGATATTTGTTGAATTCCATGCCACATAACCCACGTTGAAAACCATGAATTAGAAGTTATTCCCATGTTTTCATGTGTTTATTTTTCAATGCTTTGTCAAGTTGTACTTTTAGGTTAACAGGTAGTACTTTAGTTATTAATTTCCTTTAGTTTAGGATGTAAGTGGTGGAGAGTTTCTATATGTAATCTTTTACGTATTCAATGTAAGGTGTGTGTTTATGATTGAAATTTTCTGCAGTGTTTCTTTTTGAGAGTGACCGGTTTTTCGTTTCCATTACTAGTTCAAGTTTGACACACTTGAATGGTGTTCTTTGGAGTCTAGAGTGTGATCAAGTGGTGTCTCTTGTATCTTTATTGAATTCTAGAATTGCCCAACGAGTTGTTCAAGTGGTGATTTTTATATCTTGACTAACCTGTTGTCTATCTTTTTTATTTGAAATTTGCATCTATCCGTTACCCGAACCGGATTTTACATCATGTTTGGACTAGGATAAAAACGTGTTTGGATTGAAACAAGTCACTTTTAGTACATGTTAATATTATATATCATGTAATCTAACAAAAAAATACACAAAACTCCGAGCCCAAACCAACAAAAACACATGGATCGAAGGGGTGTGCATGTGTGTCCTAGTGAAACCGCTCATTCTACCCAACCGTTTAACCTACCACCATCACATACAACGCAACACCTACAAATCGTCTCAACCTTCTCCAACAATGTCCATGTATCAAACCCCAACATCATACTACCACCCAACTTTATCCACGTATCAATCTTCATAATTTGCGTATAACCAAAACCTACCAAATGCTTTTCAAAACCCACGCTGTCACATAGAAGAAGCAGCCGAACATAAATGAACAAGAATGTAATTTATATAAACAACCCCCTCCCCCCCCAAAAAAAAAAAAAAAACTAAGTCGAAAGATAAATCTTCAAGTTTGATTTATATATTTTTAGTTTAAGTAATTTTTTTATATTTTTATTTTTATGTTGCTTTTATTTTAATGTATTTTAAAATTTTATTTTGCAACTTTTTAAAATTCTATGAAACTATTGTTACAAAAAAATAATTCTGATATGTCATCGCATGAGTGTCCTTTCAAATTTTGTGAGTGTCCTTTCAAATTTTGTGATGTGATGTGGTATAATATAAGTTGGGTTGGCATGTTTTCATTGATTGTTACATGGTATAATGGGCCCCTCCACCTTTATGTGCATTTCCATATGTTTATTCCTAATCTGGTCTAAATATGGGTAATGGTTAAGAAGTGGGAACTAAACCTAGTTTTAAACAGGTTTTTCTGGTTTGAACTCCAGTGCTTTAAATAAGTTATATCTTTTTTGTTGGTTTTCAGTTAGTTAAATGTGATATCATTATGGGTTGAAGCGATAGGAATTGCAAATGCGTAGGGAGCTCTGTGGCTGTGGAGTCACAACATTGCAATTTAACAAATTTATTCAGGTTGTTGACTCAAGTTCTTCATCATTTGTGTATTTTCCAATTACTGTTTAAGTAATTAATTAATTAATTATTTTTATTTTTTAATTTTTTATGTTCTTCTTTTCTTTATTCTAATGAAGCATGCTATATGAAAGTCTATGATTCATGAACACAGGCTGCATAGGTGGTGGCAAATGGCGATTATATTTTTTGCATTCAGGGTGCTTATGGTGTTATTCAAAAAAGAATTTCTGTTGGTGATTTATTGTACTAATGGAAGGTAAGTAAAATAACCTTGGATCATTATACTTATGGCAGGTAATATTATTTGAGCGGTTTCAATTTTTAAAAGAAAATAAATTTCTTTTAGGAATCAACATTGATGCATGCATCCTTCAGTTAGTTACTTTGCATTGCAATTGGTTTTTAATATTCAAGGTGTTATTTTGCAGGTTCTTCTCTGATTCGAGCATGGTTATGAAATTACCAGGTTATTTGCTATGACCCGTTGACCCATTTAAGAAAATTTCCCAGGTATGTTAGACTAACTTTTGTTATAGTAAGACCACAAGAAAAAGAGAAAAAAAACTTGAAACATAAAGAACTTGATTTAGTAAAGATAAATTTTGCTAATCTTTATATAATCAACCTGTTTGATTTGTCTTTTAAACAGTTAAACTCTTTGCTAATTTCTATTATTATCAAGTGAGAATCTTTACTAATTTCTGCTATTATCAAGTGTGATCTCAGGTGGATACATTAGATTTGTTGATCTACTTGACAATGGTCGGATAAAAGTGACTAGACTATATACAAAGAGCGAGGTAATTTTTTTTCACCTTTAACTGTTGATCTTTGATGACTTCTGGTAAATAAAAATTTGAAACTAAATGTAACTTTAATACTAATAATTTTATTGTGTCAATTTATAAGATTACTTAACACTTGTGTCTGTTAGACATTCAAAAAGAACCCCGCGGCAACGCGCGGGTTCATTTCCTAGTTCTTATTAAAGACCTTGGTCGGTGGGACCAGGGTCTTTTGGTTTTTCATGTTTTGGCCACCTAAGTTTGGGGGTTTTGCGTTTGTGCGGGCTATATATGTCTCTTTCTTTCTCACACCTTCACCGATGGAACTGTGTCTCTGTCTATTTCTTTCTCACACCTTCCACCGGCGGAACAAAGATCATCGGCATCATGGGTCACAACTCGAACCCGTTATGCCAAGATCAGGGAGCTTGCGACCGTTGGAAGCTCTGTCGCCGCTCCGGGAGGGCCCGGATCCGAATGAAACTCCGGCAGAAGTCGCCGGAGATTCGTCGAAAGTGGAGAGGTGGGGGCATTGGATGAAGGGTCAGTTGTGTCGAGCTCCGGCGGTTGCTTCGCGTTCGGGTTCGGGTTCGGGTCAACGTTCGGATCTGAGACTGCTGCTTGGTGTCTTGGGTGCGCCGCTTGCACCGGTGCACGTTAGTAACTTGGAACCTTTTCCTCACCTCAGTATAAAAGACACCCCTATTGTTAGTTCTTCATTTCTCTATAGTTGGATTTTACTGTCAATATTAACTCTTGAATGTTTTAGTACTTGCTATAACTGTTAATTTTATTGTAAAAAATAGAGACTTTGCATTGATTTGTCTTTAATTTGGATAGTGAACCCTGTTTCTTGATTTTGAAATGGATGGAGGGGAAATAAGCTAATTGGTGCATTTTGGCGAATGTTTAAAGAAATTGGTGTGTTCATATGTAGCATATGCTAATGTAGGGTCTTTAAAGTAATTTATTATTCTATCCAATAGAAATAGAAGTAGATAGTGTGAATGGGATGGCTTGAAACTTTTGATGGTGTATATATGTTTGGCTATTTCAAGTGAATTTACAGTTTGTTATTTTCTGTTTTTTAACCGTGAAACAATGTCACTGGTAAACTGAATCCCATAAATACGGTGATCAGAGACTAAAGGTTAAATACAGAAAACTAACGGATGCTAAATTTGCATTTGAACCTGAGACATTGCTAGGGGGCTCATATTTTTCTCAAACTTGGTTTTAGGCACAATGATTCAAACTTTCCATATGCATGTTTACGAATTCAAAAGAGATGATTGTTTGTTTCTTTTTCAATATTTTGAAGTAGGAATTTGTTTCTTTTAATGATTCTTGAAAAAAAAAAAGAAAATTTCTTTAGGGTAAGATCAAGAATCAAGACTTTTGACCACTTTTTTGTTGGTTTATGAGTAAATACAAAGAAATGGAAGTTGAGCATTAAAGATTGTGAAAATTGGAATTTTATGGTGGAAGTTGTTGTATGGTTGTTATCATTTCAGTTAATATTGCCGTGTTGTGTTTGGTGGCTGTGGATGCAGGAAACTTCATCAGCACAGTACATACTGCAGCAATACCTGGCAGCATCTGGTGGTCAGAAGCTGCAGAATTCGATTCACAATGCGTATGCCATGGGGAAAGTTAAAATGTTGGCGTTTGATATTGAGACGGCCAAAAAGGTTATAAAAAACAGGAATTCATCAAAAACCGCAGAGTTTGGTAGTTTTGTGTTATGGCAGATGAACCCTGATATGTGGTATGTCGAGCTTGCACTAGGTGCAAGCAAGGTTCATGCTGGTTGCAATGGGCAGCTCGTGTGGCGCCACACACCCTGGCTTGGTGCACATGCTGCTAAAGGGCCTGTTAGACCCTTGCATCGTGCTCTTCAGGTTATAAATCTTTAGCATTATTATTTTTTTCATATTCTTGTAGAACTGTAAATTGGCAAATGGGTAGGCCCGTTAAGTCGAGTCACGGGTCTAAACTGGTTTGGGTCGAAAATATTGTTTTCAGTTGGGATGAAGCCTTTTCAGGTCAGGTTGGACTGACAACCCAACCCGACCTGACATTTTTTACGAATTTTATAAATAGTTAGCGTGATAAATTTGATTAAAAGATTCTAATTTGAATAGTATACGATTGGTGCATTTATCAGGGTCTGGATCCACAAACAACCGCAAACATGTTCACAAACGCGCGATGCATAGGTGAGAAGAAAATCAAAGATGAGGATTGTTTCATACTCAAACTATGTGCGGACCCCCACACTTTAAAGGCTAGAAGCGAGGGCCCTGCAGAGATCATCAGACATGTTCTATTCGGTTACTTCAGCCAGAAAACCGGGCTCTTAATCCACCTAGAAGACTCTCATCTGACCCGATTCCAAACCAATGGTGGTGATGCAGTTTACTGGGAGACCACAATTAACTCTTTTCTTGATGACTACAGGCCCGTTGAAGGGATCATGATTGCTCACTCGAGTCGGTCAGTTGTAACCCTTTTCAGGTTTGGTGAAACTGCAATGAGCCATACTAAGACCCGCATGCAAGAGGCTTGGACCATTGAAGAAGTGGCTTTTAATGTTCATGGGCTTTCGGTTGATTGCTTTGTTCCACTCGCTGAGTTAAGGTTTGCGAATGTGAATGATGTAGATCAGCATCCTAAAGAATATCATGTTAAAACTGCTACCATGCCGGCTGCAGCCTATCGGGCTAAAGTTGTGCACTTAGAAAGATCATGTGAGGGACGGAGTCATCAAGTCGGGTTGAGGAGGGATATTTGAACCGAATTGGTGGCATCGGATACTAATAGTGATAGAATTGACGTGTAGAAACTCCTGATTATGAGTAAGTTTTCTTGAATATGTTAATATTTGCAAGGGTTATCATGTTTTGGGCCTCTGGTTTCTGTCTAACAAGTCAAGAGTTGTGTCATGAAGTCAACCTTTTTTTCATTTTGCATACTATCTTGGTCAAAAGTGGTTAAGTTAGGTTAGAGAGATTTGACCCATGCAAAGTCTTTTGTATTAAAGATTGACATTTAGTATCATATCTTTGTACAATACATAAAGTTCTTTGAAGTTGCATCTTAATCTTTTGTCATTAGTCTCTGATTGCATAATGGTTTGCTTTAATCTCAACCCTCCTGTTATCACTCTATGAGTGTGTTAAGTGTAATTAACAAATTAAAGGAAGTAAGCAGTCATCATAGATTGTATTGATAGGGATGAACAAATTACAAGAAGTGAGATGAGAGAATACAGAATGTGAGGTGAGATAGAGAAGGTACAACTAACATATCCCTTATCAATTCAGTTATTCTTGGTGATTTGGCCTACCTCACTAATCAGTATTCCTTCAACATGCTAGATAAGGGCGTATCTGGTGCTGCAAAGAGCTCCCGCGTTTTCGCAGGGTCCAGGGAGGGTCCGTCCCATTTAAGGGAAGATGTACGCGGCTTTCCCCCACATTAGATAAGGATAGCAATTAAATGAATCTGATGATGGTAATACATGAAACATGAGATGTTTGGGACTGGTATGGGGTCGGCAAGCGGACATGAGAATTAAAATTATTTTCTTCACGGGCATACGATTGTTTAATCCCCCGCGGCAACGCGCGGTGAAAATAACTAGTTTGATACAAAGTTGTGTGAATTTGGCAGGCAATAGTAGAGATCTACCACATGTATAGATCTCAGCTATCAACAAAAAACACTTTAGTTGTTTTTGATGCTGTGCACAGAGTGGCAAGTCACTCCCACAAGATAAACGCTGATGTCACCTTACGTTCCAAGCTACAAGAGCTAGGCTCAATGACACAGATGCAAGACCCACCATTATTACGCCTTGAAATTGAGTCCTATCAAACCTGCCTCACATTTCTACAAAACCTTGCAGTGGACCAACCTCCATATTATAAGGAATCAAAAGCAGGGTCTCAGCTTGTTGACCTTTGTCAAGAAGTCTTGAAATTCTACATTGAAGTAGCACGGCCTCCACGTTTGACTGAGCCATCTCCAAACCGGGCCCACTGGTTGATACCATTAGGGTCTGGGAGAAAGAGAGAACTGGCTACTGTACTCGTGCACCTCTTATTGTTACAACTCTACTGGCTATTTGTAGTTTGGGAGATCCTTTATTTGAGACGAATTTAACCAACTTTTTCCTCTCTTCTCAAATCTTATATGCTGCGAGCATGGGTCCAGTGACGTCCAAGTAGCCCTAAGTGAAATACTTGGCTCCTCGATGGGTCCTGTGTTGTTGCAGTCATGCTGACATAGTATCCTTAGATTTAGGGATTTGTAAAGCTGCTGCAGTTATATTTTTCAGTTGGAATTGTTCATAGTATGAAAGAGTTAGGAACTTTTTTGATTGTTTTGGTGTATGAGGGCTTGCTTCCATATAGAATCACAATAGGTTTGTTAAAGGATTTTGTTGTATCTTAATCAACTGTCATGTGTGTGTTTTGTAAGAATGATAGACCACAAAAATTGCACCTGCTTTTTTGTGGTTTATGCACAAAGAATCAAGAGGGTTCATACACATTCCATATTTCCATGTATGGTTTTGTTTTCTTGGTGATATTAATTTGCATAGATTGTGGTTTTGGTTACCAGGTCCGCACACTACTACGCTATCTTGAAGTCAGATCTGAGTAAAACTGGTGCTATCGTCTTTCAACGTTTGAATTGGATTCAGGTAACACTGTTTGGTTGAGTCTAGGATTCTCAACATGAAGCAATGTTGAGTTGTATTGTTATATATCGGGTCGGTGACCCGAATTGGGTCATTTGGATGTTTGGTGCTGGTGATATTTGTTGAATTCCATGCCACATAACCCACGTTGAAAACCATGAATTAGAAGTTATTCCCATGTTTTCATGTGTTTATTTTTCAATGCTTTGTCAAGTTGTACTTTTAGGTTAACAGGTAGTACTTTAGTTATTAATTTCCTTTAGTTTAGGATGTAAGTGGTGGAGAGTTTCTATATGTAATCTTTTACGTATTCAATGTAAGGTGTGTGTTTATGATTGAAATTTTCTGCAGTGTTTCTTTTTGAGAGTGACCGGTTTTTCGTTTCCATTACTAGTTCAAGTTTGACACACTTGAATGGTGTTCTTTGGAGTCTAGAGTGTGATCAAGTGGTGTCTCTTGTATCTTTATTGAATTCTAGAATTGCCCAACGAGTTGTTCAAGTGGTGATTTTTGTATCTTGACTAACCTGTTGTCTATCTTTGTTATTTGAAATTTGCATCTATCCGTTACCCGAACCGGATTTTACATCATGTTTGGACTAGGATAAAAACGTGTTTGGATTGAAACAAGTCACTTTTAGTACATGTTAATATTATAATTTATATATCATGTAATCTAACAAAAAAATACACAAAACTCCGAGCCCAAACCACCAAAAACACATGGATCGAAGGGGTGTGCATGTGTGTCCTAGTGAAACCGCTCATTCTACCCAACCGTTTAAAACCTACCACCATCACATACAACACAACACCTACAAATCGTCTCAACCTTCTCCAACAATGTCGATGTATCAACCCCAACATCATACTACCACCCAACTTTATCCACGTATCAATCTTCATAATTTGCGTATAACCAAAACCTACCAAATGCTTTTGAAAACCCACCCTGTCACATAGAAGAAGAAGCAGCCGAACATAAATGAACAAGAATGTAATTTATATAAACAACTCCCCCCCCCCAAAAAAAAAAAAAAAAAAAAAAAAAAAACTAAGTCGAAAGATAAATCTTCAAGTTTGATTTATATATTTCTAGTTTAAGTAATTTTTTTATATTTTTATTTTTATGTTGCTTTTATTTTAGTGTATTTTAAAATTTTATTTTGCAACTTTTTAAAATTATATGAAACTATTGTTACAAAAATTAATTCTAACATGTCGCATGAGTGTCCTTTCAAATTTTGTGATGTGATGTGGTATAATATAAGTTGGGTTGGTTGAGAAGTGGGAACTAAACCTAGTTTTAAAATGGTTTGGTTCAACCTAGTTTGGATTGAAATTAAACTTTAGAATTGAAATTGGTTTGTGACCATATATTCTGAAGCTAGTCAAGCCTCGATCCAAACACGTTATAACCCATTTTAAATCGATCAAATCTGATTCTTTTCTTTTTAAGAGTCCGTTTCAACCTGAACAAGGTTGGATAAAAACGTAGCTTGACAATCTTTAACCAACCGGAACCACTTTTAACCCAAACTGATTTAGTCCTAAAACGATTTGTGCACTAGAGAACAATGTTCCACTAAACATTTGTGCACTAGAGAACAATGTTCCACTAAACAAAAATAAGTATCAAGAGTGAATATACCGGCCGGCACTTTCCTTCCTCCTATCTTATTGGAATGATCACCATACATATATCTTTAAAATTATTTTTTTGAGAAGACGGACATTACCACGTTAAGATAACCTTATATTGTCAGTGAAATATTTATCTGATTTACAATTTTTTCCAGTTTTATTATTGTTATTCATATCCATTTAAACAGTATCTTTTATAACATGTACACAATCAAATATCATAAAGTGATATTATACATTACCAAAGTTGTTCGTTTTTTATAGTAAACTCTTAGGACTCATTTAGTCCTTTATATGTTTACGTGCACCGGAATCATATAAAACGTAGCTTGAACTAGACAGAGTTAAAAAAAGTTTAAAGGCATAAAAAGCATAGAATTTACTAATTTGTAGTCGTTGTCTTGATCCTTTTCAAAAAAGTAAATTAAACATTACACAATGTAGTAATATGTATACATTTCTTCTCAACAAACAATGTAAAATAATAATAAAAAATAAAATGTTAATATTGATGTATAAAAAAACTATTTAATAAAAATAGTAATGAAAAGAGCACGCGTCACCTTTTTGTTTGTCTCTTTTCTTATAATAATCTGTGTACACCCATTGTTACTTTCTTTCCATTGTACAACTCTTGATAACCATTACAATTCCTCTCATTTCCCTTAGCTACAATCTCTAATGTCAAAGTATATGCAAGCCCACATAAACAATTTTCTCAAGAAATTGAGCTCGTTGACCAAAGTCAACACCTTCAAGAACAAACCCACGAGGAAATCACGTGCTCTTGATCTCATCTCATCATTCATAGCCATGGATGTCTCAAACCAACTCAAGCAAGTCTTCGAATTCTTCGATATCGATGGGGATGGCAAGATTTCTCAATTGGAGCTCACAAATGTGTTGTTGACTTTTGGTCAAGAAAAGTCAAAAGCCACAAGTGAAGCTCAAGGGATACTCAAAGAAGTTGACTTTAATGGAGATGGGTTCATTGACTTGGATGAATTCATGTCTATAATGGATAGATCCAAGCCTGTTTTTGCTAGCTCCAAGGAAGATGATGGTGAGGATGATCTCAAGAATGCTTTTTTGGTGTTTGATAGTGATAAAAATGGACTCATTTCTGCAAAGGAGTTGCAAAGGGTGCTCATTAGTCTTGGATGTAGCAATTCTAAGCTTGGAAAATGTAGAAAAATGATTAAAGGTGTTGATAAAAATGGGGATGGTTTTGTTGACTATGAGGAGTTTAAGTCCATGATGTCCATAGGAATTAAATAGGTTTCATTTTGAAATAGGTAAAATCTTTTTTGTTTGAGTTAAGTTTGGTTTTGATTTATGATGTTTGACAAGAATAATTATTTTTATCTAAAAGATTACATACATTAATTTAACTTTAAAGTAAACTTGTTTTAATTTCGGTACAAAAGTTTCATTATTTATTTCAACTTAAATATAAAATTATGAAGTTTTTGGACTGAAATCGAAACAGTTTATGAAACTTTTGGAGATAAGTTGATTTTTTTAATCTTTTAAAGAAAAATAGTTAATTTTATCAAACCTCGGGAAGTAAAATAGAAAATAACTCCTTTTTGTTTTGTTTTGTTTTGTATTGTATTAAGGATTTGCATATCATGCATTGTAATGTACTATCACTATATATGAATATTACGAGAGAGATTATAGGTGGTGTATTACAACTTCTTTTATCTTTTAGTTATTTGAAATTTTTGAATAAGATCTGAATATACGATTTGTAAGATTCTTGTCATGAGATCCAGAGGTCAAGGTTCAAGTGATAGAAAATCTTTTGTAGAAATACAAGGTAAATATATGTATATGAGCCTTGTGCATTTGGTTTGTTATTTTTATCTTAAGATACAATGTATATATAGAATTTCAAAAATAGTATGAATTGGTCTTTGGTAGTCTTTAGAAATACATTTTACAGTTTTGTACGACCATCAAAAGATGACCCAATGGAATGAAACTAACACATATCATCATGTATATATTTGTTAGATATAAATTTTCTAATAACTAACGATGTTAATGAAATGAAACTAATACCAATACATTAGAATCCAACTGATTTAAATGAATGGTTCATTTGAAATATAGTAAAAAAATTCTAGGTTTCATGTTAATGGATTAAATTCACATTGTTTATATGGAAATCCGGATGTTGTTGTGTATTTTGCTTATCGTGACTAATTATTCACTTCCTTCACTCTCAGCATGAACTCGTCTTGCGGTGGTCAAAAGTTGCGGCGTGGGGGATTGGCGGCGGTATTGCCGCGTGGCGCAGACCCCCGTCGCGTCTTCACGGCGATAGCGCCCCCACCGCCTAAGAAGATATAAGATGGTTGAATGATGTGTCTTATAACAAAATATTAAGGGATCAAAATATCAAATTCTATAAGACGTTGTTTTGCTGTTAGAAAAATATTTTTTTATTTGAATGGGACCAAAAGGGTCCTTCCTTTACTTACGTACTCATTTTTATTTCTTTATTCCATGTGATGGATTAGTTATGAGCATGGTATTAAAGTTTTAAAAGTGTGTGTCCTTAGCTTGCTTCCAAGGCTGATGTTCGATAGCTTTTGTGGCCTCCAAGAGGAAAGAAAGCAACTAGAAAGTTAAGTTATCAATAGTGTGTTTTCAGTAGAACATAATGATAGTAAAGTTAAGTTATCAATAGTGTGTTTTCAGTAGAACATAATGATAGTAAGTGATGTACTTTTCAATTAAAAGATTGTGATCTTTAGTTTTGTAGAATACATGATGTGACGATTTCATTTAAAAAAAATTCAGGTGTTAGTCATTAAAAGAAGGTTATTATGTGTAATAGTGGGCATCTAACCCTTTGGTGTAAGCAAGTAATACTATTTGTTATGTTATAGGTTTTCTGTCAAGGCTCAAACCTTATATAGCACTTTAGCTTATAGTTTTAAGTAGAAAAGTGAGAAGTAGAATATGGGTGTAAGCGGATTGAGCTACTTACCTGGTTAAAAGCTCTAATTGAATCGAGCTTAAACGAACGTTAACCTATGCTAGAGCTTATTTAATATATAAGCTTAAATATGACTTCACATGACAAGAATGACTACGCTCACAAGCTTATATCAGCCTATTATTTATAAAAAAATTATTTGAAATAGGTATATAAGTATATCCTTATATAATAATAAGTATTACGAGAATGACTAGTCTCACAAGCTTATATCAGCCTATTATTTATAGAAAAATTATTTAAAATAAGTATATAAGTATATCCTTATAATAATAAGTAGTACGTATAAAGTTAAGATAAAACTAAGTAACAATATAAGTTATATTATATACATGGATTATTATATATATTATGAGTAATTATAATTGTACGTGAATAAGATAACAAACAATTAATAAATAACAATAAGTCAAACTCGAGCTTTAGAAATAAAATTCAGTGAATCTTAACTCTCTTAAATTAAACGCACAAAACCCGAGTTCATTGGCTCATTTACATGCTTAATGAAGAACATATCATAACAGTAAAACCTGCTCTAAGGGTCACGGGTTGTCGTTATAACTTAATGTGTTCTTGACCCCTGTATACTTGTATACGCGTATACAAGCGCATACACGCGCATTAGTAAGACTATATCTAAAGGCGTAGGGTGTTTAAAAAACATACATCTTGACATTTTAGATCGGCTGGCTACACTGCTTAAATCAATTAATTCGTGTGGTGGATACATGTAATGGGAGTCAATCGACTCCTTGTCTTATTTTCCAATAATTTAACGTCAAACATAGTTGAATTATTTTTAGCTAATATCAAATCCGTTTCGAGTAGTCTAAGGTGGGAATTTTCAAAAATCAAAACCTTTTGTTAACTCCTTTTAGATCAGAGGTTACGGTTTAAATCGAGTCATAAAATAAGAAGTAACTTTGTAGAAAGGTAATCAAGTTTCAAAATTATCTTAATTAGATTACTCATAATTTTTTTTTTAAATCAGGCCACTAAACTTTGTTTTGATATTTCAATCTTATGTATTTAATCAAAATAGTAGGTAAAAGGAAGGTCAAAGGTGAAAGGAGATGGTGGTGGGCGGCGATGGTGGGGGGACGACGGTGGTGGTGGGCGGCGATGGTGGGGGGATGACGGTGGTGGTGGGCGGCGATGGTGGGGCGACGACGACGGTGGTGTTGGTGGGCGGCGATGGCGGGGGACGACGGTGGTGGTGGGCGGCTATTGGGGGGGGGGGGAAGTTGGTGGTGGGCGGCGATGGTGGGGGACGAAGGTAGTGATTGGACGGCGGTGGTGGTGGGTGGCGATGGTGGTGGGACGAAAGTGGTGGTGGACGGTTTGAAAAATAAATAATTACCTACTAATCAGGTTAATTACATAAGATTATATTACCACCCGAAAGTTAAATGATATGATTGAAACAGTTTAAAACTTGAGTGACCTGATTGAAACACTTATAAAACTTTGTTAATATAAACTTTTTCTTAAAATAAATAGTTTGGAATAGTATGGTAGATTATTGTTTGAGAAAAAAAAACCTTTCGTACACTAAACCTATATACTGCATTAAGTGTCTTGCCACATATATGCAAAATAGCATTGCATAGTGGATATGGTTTAAGGATAAGATAAAAAGATATAAATTTGTTTAAGATAATTATAAATGTATAAAACTTTTTTTATTCTGGACCGCGCGAGTTATTTGTTTCCATCTCCATTTTTCTACCTGTAATAGGTATTGGTATGTACCCCGCGCGTGTAAACGAGGTGCTCTACCAACTGAGCTACAGCCCTTAGTGCTTATAATACATATTTTATTATGTAGATAATTTCTTGTCAAGATGAATATTCTCAAGATGACTATTCCATGATCCAAGATCATATTGATCGGTATTGTTTTTAAGTAATATGATATTTATAATCTATCGACAGGAGGAGTCCCTTTTGGTTTTCTTTGTGAAGATAAATGACACTACTGTTTATCATAATTAACATGTGTTGTGAATAATGAAATGCGTCTTGTTTCTCGAAAGCTATTTCTCACATTGTTATTGGTGGATTACGCCAGTTTGTCAATAGGTACATAACAAGTGCTAATGTGTTATAAAATCACCGATACCTATTAAAGTAAGTAAATATGAACATAACAATGATTATTTGACCTATTATAGATAAATATTACGGGAACCAACACATCCTCATTTTAAATCAAAAGCAAAAGTATGACTCAAGTAATTTAAATGGAAAAAAAGATTAAACTATGGTTTCGTGTTTTTACTTCGTTTTAGCCCCTGAGTAATTTTTCTTCATTTTAAGCCGACACCGGTCTAGCTTCAATATGTATGTTATACTTTTAGTTTCATCACAAGATGAAAATAAAAATTCACATAATCAAGTATCCATACCATGCATAGACTCGAACGTCTGAAACTTTATTAGCAAGTTTGTGATGCCATATTTATATATTGTAATTTAGATACTTGATGTTTTCTCTTAGCATTTTTGTCCTATTAAAAATCCTTTATAAATTTGATTCACTACACATTTTATATTAGCGCATTACACATTTTAAATTAACCGATTTTATGTAAATGTGATTTAATTAAATCATTCACACTCACTTAGTTAGTTAATCATGCACAAATAGTTTAAGGGGCTGATTGGTAAGATCTGAACCATTAAGTGCTGAATTAGTAAGAGGTCCGAATGGTTAAGAGACTCTGAACCAGTAAGTGCTTAACCAGAAACTGTTATTTGGTTGAATCTGTGAATAACGGTACAAGATGACTATTTTATCCATTTGAATTATTTTATACTGAATAAACTGTATGTGTTTGCTTAAATGTCTGAATAACTATACTGAATGATCAATAACTAAAAGAGATACAAAACATCATAGAAATTATAACAAACACAAAATCCAAATACAACATACTAAAATTCAAATATAAAATAATCTAAATATAACATACTAAAATTCAAATATAAGTTAACCCAAATACAATACTAAAATTCAAATATAAATTAACCCAAATACAACATACTAAAATTCAACTTTATAATACAAAAAATTATAAATAATATTCAATTTTCCCCCTTTAATTATACACCCCAATAATATTATTGTTCAGAACACTTTCTCAAATCCTTCAATCTTCATCAAATCCTTCATTACCAACAACGATCTGTAAAGCAAGAAGCACAAATAATTTAATAATTTTTTTGGACAATTTCTCAAATCCTTCGGTCTCCATCAAATCCTTCATCATCAACATCGACTTCTTCCTCACAGCAAACCCCATCTTCCGACCATTACAATATAGAGTCCAGATCGGCACCAACAAGAGGGGGCACGACCGGAGGTCCAACTCCCACGAACCGTGGCACTCGAGGGCTAACCGCACTAGCCCGAACTAGAGTTGTGAATGAGGGTTTGAGTCGGGATGGAGAGTTCTATAAGGAGTGAGGGTCTGGTTTGAGGCGATCTATTGTATGGCGAACCAGACGTGCACGTCGATGGCCGAAGATGGTGCCGATGACCATGGTATTGGAGAAGCGAGATGGGTTACAGGGACGAAGGGGGAGGACGGTGAGCAAAGGGCAAGATGGGAAAAATCTCATTGAGATACACTCTCAAGTTTGACCAAATAAAAGGTTATTCAGATGCTATTTTTCGATCAAACGTGCTCGAACCAAACACCATGTCTGACTGAATCAGACATATTTCTGAATGGGGTCATTAAGACCTAACCAAACAACCCCTACAACTCATTAAAAAACAAAAAGCGGTAAATGATTATTATTATTTTTTGCATGCGCCATTTTCTAAGTCAGCACCAATGTTTTCAGAATCGGATCGGACGTCGAACCGGACGCCTTACTGGTTTGGTGATCGGACCGGTTGGACCGGATTTAACTATATTTTAATTATATTATATATGTAATTAAATAGTAATTTATATATGATTATACATATATTTTATAGTTATATATAAAACTTAACTATATTGTATATCCGACGTACTAATTTATGGTTTAACACCCCGTTTTTACCCACTAAAATAAAAAAAAAATTGAAAACCGGTCCGAACCGGCCCGGTTCGCCGGTCCAACCGCCGGTTCAGATACGACCGGCCGGTTCAACCTGCCAAAAACGAACCACCCCAGACCGGACCGGACCAGACCCCGATTCCAGGTCGGACCGGCTGGTCCGATCCAGTCTCAACAACAATGGTCAGCACCAAAAACTCCCAACATGTTCATGATTTGAAAGGAGATGAGGTTTGACGTCCAATCAAGCCCATTTTTTAACATGAAGGGACCCAAGAAAGTTATAAGTTGTAAATTCGTACGCTTTTTGAATTGATAATGACTTGTGATCTCATATTGTGAGGCCCAAGAAAGATGGGCTTTTCTAGGCCCAACGTAATTTAGCCCTAGGATTAATAATCACTCATATAACATTAAGTTTCTAGTGCTTTATTTTCAAGAAAATTACCATTTAATATCATTTATCATGATAAAGAAATCTATATTACTTACTGATCTATTTACAAACACTTCCTCACATGAGTTACATCTTAATCGCGCATGGAACTCGTGCATTTAATCAGTCAAAGGTTGGATGTTAAGATCACCATAAAAGAATACGATTATATGTGATGTGTGTCGTTCTTTTTATAGTATAGATGTTTTGTATGATCTCTCATCACGATGTACATCAATTCCAAATAATTGTAATCCAAGTTATTGAATTGTAATCATAACATGATAGTTGAATGGCACAACCGAAATGACTTTGTTAGTAAAGAAGTCTATACATGTTTGGTTCGTGAACATCTTTATCTTCTTTCCACAATCACTTCCTTGAGTTCAGTTCTACCATGTTGAACTTTTGTAAGCCGTCGATTAGCCAGCTCATTACCTATTCTAGCATCTTTGATTTCATGCTGATTCCTACAAGCATTTTATTACAACTTAAACTGTTAAAACCTATTTTGTGTTTCACGCAAAAAGAATGATCTTTTGAGTCCTTGAGGTTTGTAAAACACGGGGTTCATGCTAGAATTGGTTTGCTTTTAATGTTGTTAGCGATTATTATTAAATGAAATATATTAGTTATTATCATATATTATAATCAAATTGGGTTGTTACGCATCTTAAAATTTCAAATTTTATTTTAGTTCAGTTTTAAATTTTCAAACTCAAATATACCGGTGAAAGTTGGATGACTGTAAAACCGACGAAAAGTGGTCACATGGTTTTCCTCTTGATTATTACTAGCAGTTTATTTTCTTAACTCCCAAAGCTTGGCTTCACTCGATCGCTCATCAAACTCTAACCATTACTTTATATTTTTGCTGCTTCAGTCTATACATATATCAAGATAAAACATGACAGACAGTACCATATCCATATGTGTTGAAATAAATCCAGCCCAAGTACAAATCACAATGTTATTTTAGAAAAAAATATTTAAATATATTTATGTGATTCCGGATATATATATCTAATTATCTTTATCGACTAATTAATTACATTAATTCCCAAAATAGGATGACAAATTTGTTTTAAAAAATTGGTAATACATCAATAATCCTGATTAAGTTTGTATTTAGTGTTGTCATTAGCTGCTTCACATGAACATGCAAGTTGAAATTAAGAAGACAAAAAACCCTTGGCGATCTATTGCATAATTTATAGCCTCAATGAGTTGACTAATCTTTTAAAGATTCCCGACCCCAACACAAAGTTCAATCAACATAAACAATTTTTATTAGCATATGATTAAATTATATAATCTTGTAGCTTTTTAAAGTCTTTTGATATATGTATTTTTCGGTGACTTGTTTTTATATCGAAATTCAAATACCAGTATGATCTAGCCTGGGAGCTGTGTGAAGTGGATCTTCATATGTGTCAAGGCAAAACAGTTAGCTACTTGTATCATTTTCTTAAGCACAAAAAAATTTTATGCACTTTTTTCTTAGTTTTATACAAAAAAAAGTTGTATCATAAAATCAAGTATTTTTTTTATTTACTTTATACATAGTATTGTTATATACATACACATATTAAAAAGGAACTTTTTTTTAACAACGTTGATGTATTTAACGTAATTATATATGTAACTGTGCAGTCATATCTATATTGTGTGTATATCATATACAATGGTGTATAATTATACACAAAACTGTCTGCTGTATGCATTATGCTACGTAATTATATACATACGTTATGCTTTTATACTAGGATCCATAGAAGTTAAAACGACTATGTATACAAACTTACCTATATACTTGTTTATATTTATACTAGTTTTAGAAAACCCGTGTATTACACGAGTTGAATAAATAAAATATTAATATAATAAACTTATGGACAATAAAATGATATTTCAAAATATGATATGACTGAAGTTACGTATAAGTACTATAAGTAATAAAACAGTGATATCAATATTTTATAACTTTGTTTTTAATTTTTTTAAAAATAATAATTTTTTTCTAAAACAAACCGTATAAAAATATCATTTTTTAAAATATTTTATTATCATAACTCCTAAATTGAATTATTTTTGGTTTTTAAATAATTTACTTTTTAAAAATAGTAATTTTATAATATATCGTATTTTTAATAAAGTTTGACATTTTAGAAAAAATATTACTTATAAAAATTTATTTATTTCAAAATAACATTAATAACAAATATTTTTCTTAATTTATAAAAAATATTTTAATCTAAAAAATATTAAATAATATTATTAGTAATTAAGGTAACTATTTAATAGGAGAGAGAGACGTGAAAATTTTAATGAGGAGAATTGTGATGCTGACACGTGTCATACCGAGTTACTCTTTTATTATAATAGATAGAATAGATATGTGTATATTTTCATTTGTATATTTATGTATAGTTATACACGGATATATAATTGTGTACTAGATTATCGTCCTCATGCATCATATCACATGTTCAAGATTGTCAATAAAACAGTAAAAAAAGTTATTTTTACAAAATATGCTTCGTATCTTTTATTACAAACAAAAAAGGGCTGAGAATCATCATAACGTAAAAACTACAACTTATGTTAGTTGCATAGATTAAATGGATAGTCTTGTGCAACGTTTACAACAATGATGTGAACACCCTAGCTACTTAATAGTTACTATGTAAACAACTAAACATACTTAGCAAAAGTCCTACTAAATATAGAAGGGTTTTAGAGGAGTGTGAATTAGAGTAACCTTATCTTTATCTCATTAAAAAAAGGGTTGCATCCAAATAAACCCACCGCTTAGGATAACTTCCGTTTCTTTTTATTTTTTGTTTTCTTACAGAAAAATGTACATATATAAAATATACAAGAAAAACAACAAGTATCATAACCAAATTTCTTAGTTGTATAACATAAAAGTACGCAAAGACATAGAAGTCATTAAGATAAATTAGCTAAGACTAAAGGCAGAATTAACGGAATATATAGACAATAAAAATATAACCATTTAGGGTGAGCATCATGATAAATTATAAGAACACAAGCACAAAGTTATTGAGTTAAACCCAAGGTCGTTGACATGCATATGCATTATTGACAATAAAAATTGGCTTAATTGAAGCAAAACGTCGAGTAGTTGAGTGGATGACTCAACAAACACAAATAATTCCTAATACATCACCATCATTCAAGTGGTGACCAAAACTTGGTCGGCTGTTCTTTAATCCCATGGATTATTAAAAAATTCTCCCAAAGCTAGAGCAACTTGCATAAGTAGTTTAAAGCTTTACTCAAAATTATGAAACTTACGAATTGAATTAGTCGTCCAATCTATCTATTTATCCTTCCTGAACCTAAATCTTATTAGGCATTTTGCAAGTTAACGATTACTATGAAGCGGAAAGGGAATAACTCAGTAAAAAGATCCCTCGGTTTTACACCGAATTAAGACTTACATTACAAGTCCAAATATACAGGAAAAAAAGATAACATCATTCACACGGACATCACTCCTTGACACTTTGGCTCACTTGACGAAACGTTACATTAGGATATAGACACCGAGTCACTCACAAATTACTCAAGGTCATCAGTGGCTAGCTAAACTCTTGTATCGGAGCCGAGCATAAATGAGCTTGTGTTATCTTAAGTCTAAATTGGTCATTTAATATATGTATAGTTTTTTAAGACTTGTGAGCATGCACGAGCTAATAGTTGTAATATAACAATTTGTATATATACATGAATATATATTATATAATAAATATTATTTATCAAATAAATAAATAATACATATTATGTAATATGAACAACTAGAACTATATAAAAACTTTCTATACATATTTGTGTATAATTGATAGATAATAAATGAGTTGAATTTGAATCGGAAAATTTTTATCTTAAGCAACTCGAGTTTTGATGTAAAGCTTAGAACGAGCCGAGCTTAAGCTCTATTAAATTAGATGAGCTGAGATTGGCTCAACTAGGCTAACTACACCCGACCTCTCATCAAGTCCATTAGTGTGCAGGGTATGTGTAACATCCTGTATTTATGGTGTTAATTAAAAGTTAACATCGTTTAAACTTAAGAACCATTGTGGTCATATACGAAACTTATAGGTTGCTTATACATATTACGTTAATTTGTCTTTTAATCCTTTAAAAGATTATAGTGAGTATTATTATAAAAAAAATAATAATAATAATAATAATAATAATAATAATGATAATAATAATAACAATAATAATGATAATAATAATAATAATAATAATAATAATAATAATAATACTGTTAATGGTAAAAATAATATTAATAATGATAATAATATTAATATAATAATAATAATAAGAGTAAATCTCGGTTTTGGTCCCTGTGTTTTGCAAATTGACTCCACTTGAGTACCAACGTTTATTTTGTCTCCATTTGAGTACCAAAGTTTAAAAAAGTTGTCTGTTTCAGTCCTTTGACTAACTGTGTTAACATTTTCTGTTAGATTTTTTTAAAAAGACCAAACCCCTAAGGGCTAAAAATATCACCTATCTCCACTACACACCACACACCACCACCCCTAACCTCTCAAACAAACCCCACCACCACCGGAGCCATCATCATCGGCGCCGGCCTCTCCGGCCTAGCCGCCGCCATAAGATCAAAAAGACCCTGCATAAGATCAAACAGTTAATACTCCGGCATCAACGGAGGAACCTTGCCGTCGTGTTCGCCGGACCTCCGTCGCTCCGTCGATCTCAACCACACGCACACCACCGTAAAACTCAACACCAGACTCAACAACCCACTCCCCAACCCGATCGCCACGATCACCACCACCGACAACCCCCTACTTTTCATCGGGCCCAAAGGGTACCCAAAAAGCCCCTTGTTTCCCACAAACGAGCTCTGGTTAAAACCGCCGCAGGCTCCCGGTCCGATTCCCGATGTTCGCCGGAATCCCACCGGACAACTTGTTGTTCGACACATCGAACACCGATAACCGCACCAACGACCCAATTTGAGGTGGGATCGGACCCGTGAGCTCATTATCATGAAGATCAATAACATTGAGGTAGCTACACATCGCAATCTCCGGTGGGATTTCGCCGGAGATACGGTTGGAAGAGAGGTTGACGACGGCGAGATTGAGGAGCAATTGAAGCTCTTGTGGGATCTTTCCGGTGAGGGAGTTGTTGGAGAGGTCTAAAGATTGAAGATTTGTGCAATTGGAGATAAAGGGTGAAATGGGTCCGGTGAGATTGAGGTTTTGGAGTGAGAGTTTGAACACACGGCCATTGTTGCAGGTGACTCCTGCGAGGGTGAAGGTGAGGAGTCACCGGAGCCATCTGCAAAAATACAGGCTTTATTTGAAACGTATGCAGGGACTTTCTTCCGGTAGCGCTGGACCCGACAACGTCGGAGATTCCGCCACCGATCATCTGTTTGCGAGTTCTCGATGGTGGTGGCCAGATTTGGTGGTGGTTGGTGGGTTATAGGTGGTGACAGTGCGTGACGGTGGTGGATGCGATCATTGGAGGTGGTGGCGATCCGGGTGCGGACGGCGGAGGCTTCGAGGCGGAGTAAGGGATGTTGTGGGAGCGGAGGCGGACGGCGGCGGCTAGGCCGGAGAGGCCGGCGCCGATGATGATGGCTCCGGTGTGGTGGGGTTTGTTTGAAAGGTTAGGGGTGCTGTTGTGTGGTGTTTGAGATGTTTAGAAGAAGAAGATAGTGTTTTGAATGAGGGGTATTTTAGTAAATTGACAATCACTTAACGGAGAAAGTTAACACCGTTAGTCAAAAGGACTAAAACAGACAACTTTTTTAAACTTTGGTACTCAAATAGAGACAAATAAACGTTGGTACTCAAGTGGAGTCAATTTGCAAAACACAGGGACCAAAACCGAGATTTACTCTAATAATAATAATAATAATAATAATAATAATAACAATAATAATAATAAAAATAACTTAGAATTAAAGGCAGGGGTTGTTTGGTCATTTGGAAAACTTTAAATAAAAGTTATTACATAAAATAACAACGCTTGAACCACAGGGACCATTGTGTAATTTGTTAAAACACCCAAACCGCCCCCTCTCCCCGCCGGTCTCACCACCGCCGGCCAAACACTACGACGAAGCCCACAGTAGCCAAAACCAGTTGATTTTAAACAAATTAAACGCTCCCGACAATGTCATGTGCAAGATTCGAACTCGTGCCCCAAATTTAATTAAAAATTACAGTGCGATTCATCCCTGTTTCTTTCCCCGCGTGGTCGGCCGCTTTAACAGGCCATCGATTGCACTAACCATTATATTAATTCAATTAAACGCGTGCAAACAATCGTATATCTAATCCTAATCAGTTGTAAAACTCAAATCCACTCGAAACACATCTAAGCTCCTCAAATCGAACACCCTCTCGTCGCGTCTGTTCTTCGTTCAGTTCGTCTTCAATCCATCACCATTCGGGTAACTAAAACCACCTTATACTCGATTCCATATGGGGATCAAAAGCCCTAACCCCTCGATCGATTACAATGTTCGAACGGGGTTCAATTTGATCGAACCCGTTTCTAGGGTTCATATGGTTTTGGGAGAAACTTAGATATGGTTTAAAAGGAAGTGGAACCGGGTATTGCTGGGGCTGTATGCCTTGGCTCACCGGTTCCAGCGCCCTTGCAGTCCTTGAGGTCCCGGGTTCGACCCCGGGCACCTCGTATTTTTTAAAAAGGCTTTTTAGCCTTAAATTATTATAAAAATTTTTAATAAATATAAAAAATAATTTTCTCAAACTCCTAATAATTTTAAAATTAACTAAACCTTTTCTGTAAATTATTCTTTGAAAAACATCTTGTAACATTTTATTACAAATGTTTTAAAAAGATATTTTTATAAAAAAATGGACTTTAAATAATAATTTAAATCATTAAAATTATATGACACCAGATTATCTTTAATTATAGGTTAATCATGATAAAATATATATTTTATAAATTCACAAAATTTACAAGTGTTAATATATATATTTACAAGTGTTAATATATATATTTACAAGTGTTACTTTAGGTGGTTCTTACAAATGTACTTCAAATGGTTTAGACTTATAAGTTATATTAGTCAATACGTCATTTTAATCATTGTTAAATTATTTTTATTTTTATTCCAAAAGATTATAAAATTTTATTTACAATTTATATTTAAACTTTACCAACTATTATAAATGACTTAATTCTATTTCTTTATAATAAATTACATAAATAGTATAAATCTTTTCATTTAATCAAAATATAAATGATTTCATCTTATAAAATTAATTACTTGTCAAAAACCTCACAATCCTATAGAAACCCTAGTTCTTGTTAGAACGATAACCTTATCATTAAAACTTTAACCTTGTAATGTATATATATATTTAGGGCCTTGTGACGATTCATCTTGGAACGACGTTTATTATTGATCTTATTAAATCTTCATCATATACTTATTTGACATGTGAGTTTTCCTTGCCCCCTTTACTTTATTTCAACACCATTTTGGGGTGAAACATGATACTTATACATCATACACTTATAAACGTTTGAGACTTGTAAAGCACTTGCAATTCATCTTATATTTTGTCATGGTCATTTGTGTGCTGTAAGTGATTATATGAGATACATAGTTTGTTACAATCATAACTATTGCTAGCCTGGCGACGTCTTAGATCTTTGGGCCTGATAAGCCTATTTGGTGCTAAAGTCGATAAACTGCCGACTCCTAGGAGCCGTATGCTTGTGCACTAGGGAACCAAATACACTTAGCCAATCTTATATACTTGTAATCAAGTCGAGGTTTGATTGTAAAGATATGTGTTCTATAACCTTACTAGCTTATAACCTATGACATGAATTGCTACTTGTAATCTTTTCATATTATGTATGAAAACCTTGGAGACTCACCAACTATTTTTAGTTGACCTTTTATTTTATCATATTTCAGGTAACCCCCAAGTTTAAAGTGGTCTTTTGAAGCTTGCAATAAAAACTAGGACGTGGACCTAGTTAAATAAATAAAATGTTATGTTATGTTTTGATATATGTTGAATGTATTTCATGGTTGAGACTTATGTTTGTATTTCCTGTTGAAACTTATAATATTAATATTTACATTTAAACATAGCGTTATTGTAACGCCCGGAAGTTTGACTTTTGGTAGGCTATGCGACTGAGCCTCAGTCGCCTGTGATTTATGCGACTGGAGGTTCAACCGCATGGCTATTCGGCCGATTGAAGCTCAACCGCACGATTGGAGTTCAACCGCCCGAATGAAGTATGAGCCGCATGGAACACGTGCGATTGGGGTCCAATCGCATAGTGTTGATGCGACTGAAGGTCCAGTCGCCCTGGACAAGATGCGAATGAGCTATGGGTATAAAAGGGGAGCAGCTCCATTCTCCTTCCAACACTTGCATAATTCAGTCGGGAAGAGAGCAGGGAGCGACCGAGACCAAAGAAAGAAAGAGGGAAAGTGCTGCCGAGTTCAAGATCTGTCGAGAAGCTAGCCAAATCGAAGCTCACCAACTCCTACCTGATAATGTGAGTTCTAGGACCCCTCATTTACATGTTTTCTAACGATTTTGGGGCTGGAATCACATATAAACCCTATTTTTGAAATAGTGAAAGTTTGACCCATTTGGGCGAAATCATGAGTAATGTGTTTATGGTATGAATTAGGACTAGAATATGCTTGTATGAGGTCCTAGTAGGAATCCCTGAGGCTTGGGAGGGTCGAATTGGACTGAAAATGGGTTTATGGTGACTGTGGGGACGGGGGTTCGCGACTGCTGTTCATGAAGAACTCCAGTCGCTGCCCAGTTAGGGTTATGCGACTGAAGGGCCATTCGGCCGAATGAGTGTTAGTTGATGTCCAATCGCCCGACTGAGGCTCAGACGCCCGATTGAGCCTCAATCGCACGATAGGTGATGCGACTGAGGGTTTCGGTCGCATGAGTTCAATCGCAGAGTAGTTCAGTCGTACGGGTAAGAGTTAGTCGCATATAGCCCAGTCGCATAGTGTCTAGTCGTACGGACGGAGGTTCAATCGCACGTTTGAGTACCCATTCGCATGATAGCCCAATCGCATGGCCCAGTCGCATGGAGGACATGCGACTGGTATAAGTTCAGTCACCCGAACAGGGCTGATGTGAGTGAATGCAGAAGTGTATGTATGATGTATGTATGTTAGTATGATGTTGCCATGATAGATGGTGAATACTGATGATATGTAAGTATTTATGTTCCTTATGTATGTGTGTCTTATCTTTTAATAACTTTACGTGAATGAATGAACGAATGTAACGAATGTATTAAGAACGTAAAGTGAAAGATAATGAAAGAAGGAACATGATGAATGAATGCATGCATTAACGAACGAAAGTAAGAAAGGCTTGCAAGCAAATGAAGGAGGTGCACACCCATGGCAGGTGTTAGCTCAACGGTGTGCGGGTTAGCTACCCCGAAGGATGCACATCGGGTCAATCTTTGAGATTGATAATGAGGTGAGCAACTTTGTGTTGCAACAGACTCGGTTTGCAGGCAATCCGAGAGATTGCACTGAGGTGAGCAACTATGTGTTGCAACAGACTTGGCTAACATATAGATAATGAGGTGAGCAACTACGTGTTGCAACAGACTCGGTTAGCAGGCAATCATAAGATTGTCACTGAGGTGAGCAGCCGTGCGCTGCAACAGACTCGGCTAACGTATGTTAGTAGTAAAGTGAAAGATAAGTGGTGCATGTACTTACCCCAGGTGACTGGATCAGCATTTGTGCACAACGTTCGTGGCTAACCACCACAGGTCCAGCACCAGTAGTATGTATGATGAAAGGGGGTATTGTACATGTCACCGAATGTAATGAACGTTCGAACGAAAGTAATGAAAGTATGAATGAATGAAATGAACGTTCGAACGAAAGTAATGAAAGTATGAATGAATGTAATGAACGTTCGAACGAAAGTAATGAAAGTATGAATGAATGTAATGAATGTTCGAACGTAAGTAATGAATGTATGAATGAAAGTAAAGTACGTACGAAAGTATGTAAAGTATGTATGTATGAAAGTAAACGAGAATGATGAAGTGTACACGAGTGAAAGTAAGTAATGAATGATGAGATAATAATAATATTATCTACGTGTACGTATGATGTGTGAACACATGTATGGAGAAACAGTTAATGAGAATGAAAGTATGTTTTATTATAAAACTAGAACTCACTCAGTAACGCTGACTTTTATGTGTTTTCCAGTTCGCAGGTTGTGTTGCTGAGGATGGCACGAGGCGGCTACTCAGCTCTTTTGGGATGGCATTCTCCATTTGATAATGCTGCAACGTCATGCGTTGCGGGCCCGTAATGCACGCAACACATCATGTTGCATGCAAGAGCAAGATTTCTAGATAATCCTGATAAACAGGATTATTTAAGAAATCTTCTTTATGAAGAAAAATATATTTTGAACTTAATATCTTCTATTAGAGGTCACTGTTTAGGACCATTTTGTACATAGAGAAGATGAAATCTTTTGTAATCAGGACAATGATGTAAAAGCTTTTATGATGAAATGAGAATGTATATTTTATAAATTCCGCTGCGTTATTTCATTATGTTTATATTGAATGTATGTTTTATGGGTGATGACGACCAACTGTGAGGTGCCCGGGAACGGGGCCTTACAAGTTGGTATCAGAGCCAAAGTTTAAGTGAAATGGGTAAATTTTTAAATAAACCTAAACTTAAACTGAGAATGGGACAGGGAGAATGAGAATGCCATCTGAGTAGTCGCGTGCCATCAGGTATTTTCTTAAAGATTAACTGGTTATTATGTGCGCATGTGATGTGAATTATGTGTACTGTTAGACTGAGATACTAATGTAGACAGGATAGGTGATGCTCGGGGTACGAAGAGTAGAGTAAGTGGCTAATCACAACTGGCCACTGTAATTAGGGACTTACTGTACTTAACATAAACTGAGCTATTTCCTTGAATGACCGTGTTGGTGTTTTAATCTTTCAGTGTGATAGAAGATGGTCGGTGATAGATCATCTGATGCTTCCCGTGATGGTGGACGTGGTGATGAGCCGCGTATCACGCGAGGAAGATCTAGGAAAGAGAAAGTAGTTCGTGAGGAGAACGAGATTCCTCATCAGGAAGAGACGGACGAAAGCGCCAAGTTGAGAGCCTCGGTAAAAGAGGCAGTGATTGAGGAAGTGCACCAGGTTATGCAGACGATTTTACCGTCTGTAATGACCGAAGTGATAAAGGCGGTACGCGAGGATGATAGACGGGGGAGGAATCGGTCCTCCGGTAGACAGCAACAGACAGAGGCAGAAACGGTACTGTCCGATGACGAAGAGGAAGAGGAGGGAGAACAGGTAAAGGAGACAGCCCGGGGTTATGATTACGGGAAATTTATGAGGTGCAAGCCTCCGACTTTTGATGGTTCAGGTACGGCTGCTGATGCTCACCAATGGGTGAGAGAGATGGAGGCGGTCCTTGATATCAGTGACTGCCAGGAGGATAAAAAGGTAAAGTTTGCTACCCACTCGTTTACGGGGACGACATTGTGCTGGTGGGACAATATTGTCCAGGCTGAGGGTAGCAGAGCTATTGGGAAGATGAAGTGGTCGTAATTGAAAAGAATGGTGATCGAGGAGTTTAGTCCTCGTCGGGAGATGGACAGAGTTGAGAGAGAGTTCCTGCAGTTGGAGGCAGGGACGATGACCCATCAGCAATACACGACTAAGTTCAACGACATGGCACGGTTGGTGCCAGAGCAAGTGACGCCGGTGTCTCGCAAGATTAACCGGTATATTCAGGGGTTGCCAGCCGAAATTCGTTGGCATTTGATTTCCGCCCGACCAAGTACTTTCAGGTCGGCGGTGGATTTAGCTGGGAGATTGTACGATGAACGAGCTGCGTTGGTGAAATCTGAGGGCAGTAAGAAGGGAAGTGATGAGAGGAAGTGGCAGGGAAAGAGGTTTGGTCGGGGTGATACTTCGACAAGTAGTAAAAAGGCACGGGTTGATGAACGCCGTGTGATCGTGACAAGTGCAGGATCGAGAAAGTGTGGGAAGTGTGGGCGAGAGCACGGTGGTGAGTGCAGATGGGGGCTGAATGTATGTTTCAAGTGTGGAAAGCCCGTTCATATGGCTAAAGAATGTAAGGTGATGAGGTGCTTTAACTGCGGGGAAGGTGGTCATATGAACAAGGATTGCAAGAAGCCGAGGTCTGAGAGTTCCGGCGGGAATAAGGCAGTGGGCGAAGGGTCGAAGGCAAGCGCCAGAGCATTCACGATGACGCAAGAAGAGGCTAGGACGGACCCTGATGTAGTGTCCGGTACGTTTTTGGTGAACCAAACTTTAGCCTCAGTATTATTTGATTCGGGTGCCAGTAGGAGTTTTATTTCTGCTGCTTTTTGTGCCAAATTGCCCGTTAGTAGTAGGCGTGTGGATGTGCCGTTTGATGTAGAGACTGCTATAGGTAAAACCACCAGGATTTCAGAGGTAATTGAGGGTTGCGATGTAGAACTGGAGGGTCACAAATTCCCAGTTAAACCCTTTGCAATGACGTTAGGCGGTTTCGATTTGGTGCTTGGAATGGATTGGTTGGCAGATTTCGAGGCGAACATTGTGTGTCGCAAGAAGATGATCAGTTTGACAGCGCCCGACGGTAGTCCAGTGACAGTTTATGGGGATCGGGTTACTACGATTCCGAAGGTGATCTCAATGGCAGTGGCGGGGAAATGTATGAGGCGTGGATGTAACGCCTATTTATGTTATGTGAAGGATGTAGAGAAGCCAACACCACAACTATCCGATGTTGCAGTTGTGTGTGAGTTCCCAGACGTGTTCCCGGAAGACTTATCGGGATTGCCACCTGACAGGGAGATCGAGTTCCAGATTGATTTAGTACCAGGCGCCCAACCTGTTGCCAAGGCACCATACCGATTGGCCCCGACGGAGATGAAAGAGTTGATGGAGCAGTTACAAGAGCTGTTGGATAAGGGGTTTATTCGACCGAGTATCTCACCTTGGGGTGCTCCGGTCCTGTTTGTAAAGAAGAAGGACGGTAGTATGAGGATGTGCATCGACTACCACGAGTGAATAAGCTGACAGTAAAGAACAGATACCCCTTGCCGAGGATCGACGACTTGTTTGATCAACTTCAGGGTGCTAGTTGGTTTTCACGTATAGATCTTCGATCAGGCTACCATCAACTGAAGGTGAAGGAGCAGGATATCCCTAAAACAGCTTTTCGTACGCGCTACGGTCATTATGAGTTCCTCATTATGTCATTTGGTTTGACCAACGCGCCAGCTGCTTTTATGGACCTGATGAATAGGTGTGCCGGACGATGTTGGATAAATCAGTGATTGTATTCATTGATGACATCTTGATTTATTCAAGGAGCGAGACTGAGCATGCCGGTCACATTCGCGAAGTTCTGGAGACATTAAGAAGGGAGAAGTTGTATGCTAAATTCTCCAAGTGCGCATTCTGGTTGCGTGAAGTTCAATTCTTGGGTCACGTGGTAAATCCGGACGGGATTATGGTCGATCCGGCGAAAGTGGAAGCAGTGATGCAATGGAAGTCTCCAAAGACGCCATCCGAGATCCGCAGTTTCTTGGGTTTGGCGGGTTACTACCGAAGGTTCATCCAGGACTTTTCCAAAATTGCTTCTCCACTGACCAAGTTGACCCGGAAGGATGTGAAGTATGTATGGGGTCAAGCTCAAGAGAAGGCCTTCGAAGAACTGAAGACAAGATTGACCCAGGCTCCAGTATTGGCATTACCCGATGGGAGTGAAGATTTAGTAGTTTATTCTGATGCTTCCTACTCGGGGTTGGGATGTGTGTTGATGCAGAGGGGAAAGGTGATAGCCTATGCATCCCGACAGCTGAAAGTTCATGAGGTTAATTACCCTACTCATGACCTGGAGCTAGCAGCTGTGGTTTTCGCGTTAAAGATTTGGTGGCACTATTTGTACGGGACGAAGTGCATGATCTTCACGGACCACAAAAGCTTGAAGTACTTCTTCGAGCAAAAGATCTGAATATGAGGCAACGGCGATGGTTGGAGCTTATATAGGACTATGATTGTGAGATCCATTACCATCCGGGCAAAGCCAACGTGGTGGCGGATGCCCTTAGCCGAAAGGAGAGGCCCGAGCCAATTCGAGTGAAAGCGTACCAGCTAATCATGACCTCCGACGTGATGAAACAGGTCAAAGAGTTCCAAGATGAAGCGCTGAAAGAAGATCATCTAAACTCTGAACGAATGAAAGGTCTGGTCGCGGAACTAGGTGAAAACACATTTGGTGTCAAGACTCGGTATGGGCGTATGTGGATTCCTCGTCTTGGGGATCTGCGAATGAAGATTTTGGATGAAGCTCATAAGTCTCGATACTCCATTCATCCCGGTGCTACCAAAATGTACCAAGATATGAAGAAAGATTACTGGTGGCCGGGTATGAAACGTGATGTGGTGGGGTATGTGAGTAAATGCCTCATGTGTTTGCAAGTAAAGGCAGAGCACCAGAAGCCGTATGGAAAGATTCAGCCGTTGGACATCCCGGAATGGAAGTGGGAGCACATCACCATGGATTTTATCACAAAGCTGCCACGTACCCCGAAAGGGGATGATACGATATGGGTGATTGTGGATCGATTGACGAAGAGTGCTCACTTCTTACCGATGTGCGAGACATATTCGTCCGAGAGGTTGGCCGATCTTTTCATCAAAGAGATCGTGACTCGTCATGGTGTACCGGTGTCGATTGTGTTTGATCGCGACACCCGGTTTACATCTAAATTTTGGAAGAAATTCCACGATGCTATGGGGACGAGGTTGCATATTAGCACGGCTTATCACCCTCAAACTGATGGTCAGTCGGAAAGGACCATTCAGACCTTGGAGGACATGCTCCGGGCATGTGTTATCGACTTCGGGGGAAGTTGGGATGACCATCTACCGTTAGCTGAGTTCTCATACAACAACAGTTATCATGCCAGTATCGGCATGCCACCCTACGAAATGCTATACGGTAGAAGATGCAGGACACCCGTCTGTTGGGGTGAAATCGGTCAGAAAGAATTGGGAAGCGTCGAAGTGGTAGAGGCTACGACTGAGAAGCTCGAAAGAATTAAAGCCTATATGAAGGCGGCCAAAGACCGACAGAAGTCGTATGCCGACAAACGACGCAGGCCGATTGAGTTCCAGGTGGGAGATCGAGTTATGTTGAAGGTCTCACCTTGGAAAGGGATCATCGATTCCGGAAGCGAGGTAAGTTGAGTCCGCGATATATAGGCCCTTTCCGAATCATTGCTCGAGTAGGAGAGGTGGCCTATAGGTTAGATCTGCCAGATGAACTAAGTGGAATCCACTCGACTTTCCACGTGTCTCATCTGAGGAAGTGTTTGGCGGACGAAGACATGGTCGTTCCACTGGATGATATCGAGGTAGACGAAAAGCTCAATTATGTAGAGCAACCAGTGGCGATCATAGATCGCAAAGAGAAGAGGTTGAGAAATAAGGTGGTTCCCCTTGTGCGTGTACAGTGGCGGCACAGGAAGGGATCCGAGTCGACGTGGGAAACTGAAGAAGAAATGAGGCAGCATTACCCACGATTGTTTGAGGAATGACAGGTTTCGGGGACGAAACCTAAAATAAGGGGGGTGGACTTGTAACGCCCGGAAGTTTGACTTTTTGGTAGGCTATGCGACTGAGCCTCAGTCGCCTGTGATTTATGCGACCGGAGGTTCAACCGCATGGCTATTCGGCCGATTGAAGCTCAACCGCACGATTGGAGTTCAACCGCCCGAATGAAGTATGAGCCGCATGGAACACGTGCGATTGGGGTCCAATCGCATAGTGTTGATGCGACTGAAGGTCCAGTCGCCCCTGGACCAGATGCGAATGAGCTATGGGTATAAAAGGGGAGCAGCTCCATTCTCCTTCCCAACACTTGCATAATTCAGTCGGGAAGAGAGCAAGGAGCGACCGAGACCAAAGAAAGAAAAGAGGGAAAGTGCTGCCGAGTTCAAGATCTGTCGAGAAGCTAGCAAAATCGAAGCTCACCAACTCCTACCTGATAATGTGAGTTCTAGGACCCCTCATTTACATGTTTTCTAACGATTTTGGGGCTGGAATCACATATAAACCCTATTTTTGAAATAGTGAAAGTTTGACCCATTTGGGCGAAATCATGAGTAATGTGTTTATGGTATGAATTAGGACTAGAATATGCTTGTATGAGGTCCTAGTAGGAATCCCTGAGGCTTGGGAGGGTCGAATTGGACTGAAAATGGGTTTATGGTGACTGTGGGGACGGGGGTTCGCGACTGCTGTTCATGAAGAACTCCAGTCGCTGCCCAGTTAGGGTTATGCGACTGAAGGGCCATTCGGCCGAATGAGTGTTAGTTGATGTCCAATCGCCCGACTGAGGCTCAGACGCCCGATTGAGCCTCAATCGCACGATAGGTGATGCGACTGAGGGTTTCGGTCGCATGAGTTCAATCGCAGAGTAGTTCAGTCGTACGGGTAAGAGTTAGTCGCATATAGCCCAGTCGCATAGTGTCTAGTCGTACGGACGGAGGTTCAATCGCACGTTTGAGTACCCATTCGCATGATAGCCCAATCGCATGGCCCAGTCGCATGGAGGACATGCGACTGGTATAAGTTCAGTCACCCGAACAGGGCTGATGTGAGTGAATGCAGAAGTGTATGTATGATGTATGTATGTTAGTATGATGTTGCCATGATAGATGGTGAATACTGATGATATGTAAGTATTTATGTTCCTTATGTATGTGTGTCTTATCTTTTAATAACTTTACGTGAATGAATGAACGAATGTAACGAATGTATTAAGAACGTAAAGTGAAAGATAATGAAAGAAGGAACATGATGAATGAATGCATGCATTAACGAACGAAAGTAAGAAAGGCTTGCAAGCAAATGAAGGAGGTGCACACCCCTGGCAGGTGTTAGCTCAACGGTGTGCGGGTTAGCTACCCCGAAGGATGCACATCGGGTCAATCTTTGAGATTGATAATGAGGTGAGCAACTTTGTGTTGCAACAGACTCGGTTTGCAGGCAATCCGAGAGATTGCCACTGAGGTGAGCAACTATGTGTTGCAACAGACTTGGCTAACATATAGATAATGAGGTGAGCAACTACGTGTTGCAACAGACTCGGTTAGCAGGCAATCATAAGATTGTCACTGAGGTGAGCAGCCGTGCGCTGCAACAGACTCGGCTAACGTATGTTAGTAGTAAAGTGAAAGATAAGTGGTGCATGTACTTACCCCAGGTGACTGGATCAGCATTTGTGCACAACGTTCGTGGCTAACCACCACAGGTCCAGCACCAGTAGTATGTATGATGAAAGGGGGTATTGTACATGTCACCGAATGTAATGAACGTTCGAACGAAAGTAATGAAAGTATGAATGAATGAAATGAACGTTCGAACAAAAGTAATGAAAGTATGAATGAATGTAATGAACGTTCGAACGAAAGTAATGAAAGTATGAATGAATGTAATGAATGTTCGAACGTAAGTAATGAATGTATGAATGAAAGTAAAGTACGTACGAAAGTATGTAAAGTATGTATGTATGAAAGTAAACGAGAATGATGAAGTGTACACGAGTGAAAGTAAGTAATGAATGATGAGATAATAATAATATTATCTACGTGTACGTATGATGTGTGAACACATGTATGGAGAAACAGTTAATGAGAATGAAAGTATGTTTTATTATAAAACTAGAACTCACTCAGCAACGCTGACTTTTATGTGTTTTCCAGTTCGCAGGTAGTGTTGCTGAGGATGGCACGAGGCGGCTACTCAGCTCTTTTGGGATGGCATTCTCCATTTGATAATGCTGCAACGTCATGCGTTGCAGGCCCGTAATGCACGCAACACATCATGTTGCATGCAAGAGCAAGATTTCTAGATAATCCTGATAAACAGGATTATTTAAGAAATCTTCTTTATGAAGAAAATATATTTTTGAACTTAATATCTTCTATTAGAGGTCACTGTTTAGGACCATTTTGTACATAGAGAAGATGAAATCTTTTGTAATCAGGACAATGATGTAAAAACTTTTATGATGAAATGAGAATGTATATTTTATAAATTCCGCTGCGTTATTTCATTATGTTTATATTGAATGTATGTTTTATGGGTGATGACGACCAACTATGAGGTGCCCGGGAACGGGGCCTTACAGTTATGTGGTTGTGAACAATCTTACCCCTCACATCTCGACGATTCCGCCGTCAAGTTTGGGGTGTGACAGATTGGTATCAGAGCCCATAACTATAGGGATTTAAGTTATTAGAAATGGTGACCTAGACTATAGCATATGCATGAACCCTATAGAATTATATTTCTATCTTGTAAATTATATGGTTTACATGCTACATAATGCTATGTCTCCTTATGTGCAATTTGATGCCTTAGCATAGGATTGCCTAAACATTTCTACATGTCTCCCAAAACTTATATTTGACTCTTTGAATCTCCCCGAACATGAAACCTCTTAATCTTATCCTCGACGACATGTGGAATCGTATACTTATGCTTATGACTTGGATCTTTAGACGTTATGTCTAATCTATATAAAACTCATCAAGGTTTTGATTTTATGAATCTAAGAAATATTGTGTGACACATAGACACCTGTATTCTGGATTTCCTGGCAAAAAGCCTTCGGGCTAAGGTAAGCGTTTCGTATAAATCCTACGGGACTAGTTACGCTTACCTGGGGATTTCTGGGATGAGTGATAAACTATGGTCAACACACAAGTTTCTAAGGCAAATGGGTCAATTTACCTTGACGTGTCAACGTTTCCAAACGGTGATGCGTTATCGACTGGAAACATTCCGTATAATTCATAATTCTTACTTTAACTGTCTATCCTTATTGTCCTTTTACCCGTTCCTAATCCAATTCGTATTTTCCAGTATGTCTTGCCATCTCGGAAACCGAAGAAGATCTGACCGTAATCTTGCCGCCATGATTGCCCGACAAATGGCTGCGGTCATCCCAAATATGATGGCTGAACTTAGCAGCACTATGATCGCCAACGTCACGAACAACAGCAACGGCCACGGGGAAAATAGTGCAAACCAAGGTCGTAACAACCAAAATTGCACTTTCAAGCACTTTAGCTCTTGCAAGCCCACTAGTTTTAGTGGCAAGGAAGGAGCCACTGGTCTTCTTGAGTGGTTCGAAAGCATGGAGAACACTTTTGTCAATTGTGAGTGTCCCGAGGCACTCAAAGTTCGTTATGCCACTAGTATGCTCCAACAAAGGGCACTTACTTGGTGGAATAGCGAGAAGAGGAATCGAGGAGCCGATGCTATTCTGGCACTTACTTGGGAAGAGTTCAAGAACATCGCCATCGCGAAGTTCTGCCCGAGAAGTGAATTGCAAAAGTTGGAAGAAGAATTTTGGAACTTGAAGCAAGATGGTGGTGATCATTTGGCCTACTCAACTAGGCATCATGAGTTGAGTTTACTACTGCCCTATATGGTCGACACTGTCCCCCGTAACATCGAGAAGTTCATAAAGGGTGTACCACCCTAAATTCAAGATGCTGTGGTGGGTAGCCGACCCACAACCTTGGAGGAAGCCATCACTATCACCGCTCAACTCACCGAGAACCATATACGAGCGGGCACCATGTCTGTGAAGGGTGCAAAGATGTAACGACCCGAATTTCGTATTATGTAATTAAAATACAATTAATGTATCATGAGTTAAATATTGTAAATATTTAAGACTTAACTAGAAGATTTACTAGTTAGTTAATAGTGGTGGAAACATGAAAAATGATACTAGAGGGGTGGATCTTGCCAATTGATGAAACCTAAACATGGATATGTATGGCTTGCCATACATTTGGTGAGCATTGTCTTACTCACTCACGTTCACACAAGAGAAGAGGAGAAAAAGGGTTTTTGTCATCTCATTTCTTAAATTGTTGGTGATTCAAGTGCAAGATCCGAAATTGAGCCCTAGAAATCATTCTTCATCTTATCAAGAGCTACAAGTAAGTGTTATTTGATGTTCTTGAGGTGGTAAAATCGTCACCCACATGATGGGTGTAGAAATTGGTGGTTTAAACATGAAACCCTAGTGTTATAGTGCTAGATGATCATGTGTATGTGTGTATTATGGTAACTAGATGTGTAATTGCTCCTTAATTGAAGATTTACATGAACCATGAAAATGGGTTTAGTTACTAGAAGGTTAAACTAAGGATTCTTCATGTAAACTAGTTGCTAGTTGTAGAATCCATGTTCATTCTTGTAGAAATGTGATTATGTGCATAACATTTGGGTGAAATTGATGAATCACATGTGTGATATGTGATTTAGGTGTAAAATTAGCTTGATGATGTTTAAAAGCTAGTAAATAACCAATATGTTAAGTTATGCACATAAGGTGTTTGATGAAATGCCCAAATTAGATGAAAAACATGAATGAACTACTTATTTGCAAGAAATGTGCAATGTGAAAGCCTAGATTGTAGGTTAAATGTGACAAATGGTCAAATAGACCATATGTGTGATTAAATGAATGTTATGTGTTAAATGGGTCCTTAAAATGGTAATAGGAAGTGGTGTGGCAAGCGGATCCAGGGAACCGGCAAGGAACACGTTTGATTGACCACTTAAACCTTCCGGACTCAAGGTAAGACATTCTTTAAATTGAGCATAACAAAGTAAAGGCATGAGTCACAATGTGTGTGACCATGTGCTCATAAGCTCAAACAAAATGAAAACCACGTTTAAGAAGGATAAATAGTTGACTTGCACCGTATGTGAGCTGCTATGACAAATGATTCACGACGTGCGTGAACATAACGGAAAATGACACTTTAGTGTTATACCACATGGTTGTGGAACAGAACGAGTCATGACGTGCGTGACCGTCCCATGGAAATGGGAAGAAAGGACAAACCCGGATTAAAGTAATTCACATCGTGTGTGAACACTAGGGTAAAGGGTTATCCCTACGATTTGCAATGTGTGTGGACGTTGGGTAACGCCAAGGAAAGCGGTCGTTCGCAAAAGAATGGCAAACCGCTCATTAAAATGGGATTTGACCCTATAAGGGGCAAATTCGGTATGAAAAGGAAAATTTGCGTTATGATAAGCAAATGGGATGGGTTGGGTCTAAGAACTCACCAAACATATGTAATATGTTATAATAGACCGGTTCCATGGTTGTCGGGACAGTCGGGAACTCTAAAGAACAAACGAACCATAAATGGGTTAAATAAGGAATTAAATACCGAAAAAAATAGAAAAATTTTGGTATATTGCCAAGAGTCGGGTTAGACTCGTTGAAACTCCGTGGGAATCACGTATAGGATAAAATATGTTATTTCCAGGTGTTTGGAACAATCGGGATCGAAAGGGGTGGCTCGGGAACGCGAAACGACCCTTAACGGGTCAAAAAATAATGTTTTTGCTGCAGGGTCCACCGTAGCTTACGGTGGCACCGTAAGTTACGGTAGGTCCCTGGGTGCAATGGGCTATCGTAAGCCAGTGTAGTACCACCGTAGCAAAATTGAAGCCACCGTAACTTACGGTGGTACCGTAAGTTACGGTAGGGACCCATTTCCCAGATTTTGTCGATTATCGTTTTAATGCGTTCCGAGTCCGTTAAAACCCCCGTAAAGACCCGAAATGAATGTTAGAATGTACTTACTTAGTTCCTATGAACTAATGGATGTCTAAACGTGTGTTTTCAGGTGTTACGGGACCGGAAGGCTAAAGTGATCGATAGTGCAAACAAGGATCGAACGGGACTTGCATACACGTTTCTTTTGTAGAAACTAACGCGTTAACATTATTTGAAACTTCCTATCACGTGTGTATGTAAATGGTTTGTTAAACTTCATTTTGAGTGTCGGTTGACACGAAATACATATTTTGGGAGTTAAATGTTAATGAAATTTTCTGGGACCAAATTCCGCATGATTATTTAACTTAAACGGACTCTTTGGAGGTCCGGGTGTTACAAGTTGGTATCAGAGCCAACGGTTTGAGAGATTCAAGTGCGTCGCGAACACTTGGACTCAAACTTTTGAGCTCTAGATATGAGAAATGCAAACGTTCGATCCAAGAAGCCGATCACTGAGCCTAAAGGTACAAGGTTAGTGTGCCGTTTATAAACGTAACAAGCTTGACACATGTATGATATATGTATGATATATGTATGATATGTACCATATGAACTGATTGAACCTAGCTTATTGACTTAAGTTTGGAATAAAGGAACTAAGAAGGCATCCGTGTGGTGAGCTTGTTGCTAGGCCTGGCCAGTCTAACAACAATCAAAGGCACGCGAATGGGTTCTTAGGGATGTTGTTTTAAACTTAAGGATGGAAATGGGTATTGTGTGAATAGGGTTAGGCCCTAGTGATAGTAGAATCATAAGCATCGGTGTATATGCTATAGATTACGTACATGGTACTAACGTAAAGTTTAATGGTCACAGTCTTAGGTCATGGCTGGTAACGATCACATGATTAATATAGAGAATCACGAGACCCATCCCGATGATGCAACACGGGAAATGGTCAAGGAGGAAGTTGGCAAGGCTTTTGAGGCTTTATTGCCGGGCTACATCGAGGATGTACGCAAGGATCTACGGGATCTCATTCAACAAGAGTTTGTGGCTCTGAAGGCTGACAAAGAAACCGAAAGGCCAACAAAGAAAGTGACCTATAAGGAGTTCGTTGCATGCAACCCTACAACGTTCAAGGGTGAGGTAGATCCACTACTTAGTCAAAGGTGGATCAAAGATATGGAAAGTGCCTTTGAAACCTCACACTGTGAAGAATCTGATGAAGTGAGGTTTGCTGCAAGCCAACTCCGGGAACGAGCTAAAGACTGGTGGGAATTGCAACGGGATGAGAAGGGGCGGGAAGGTATCAAAAGTATGACTTGGGAAGAATTTAAGAAGTTGTTCACAAAGCGGTTTTGCCCACAAGCCGCTATCAACAGAATAGCAGAAGAATTCCTACAGTTACGACAAAAATATGAAAGTATTGATACCATCACGGCCATCTTCTACGACAAAGCCAAGTTTTGCCCACAGTTGCTCCAGGATGAAAGGATGTGGATTACCACTACTATGGCATGTTGAGTGCCAAGTATCGAGAGTTTCTTACACCGTCCAAATGTGAAACTCTAGCAGAGCTTATCGATTGTGCTAGGGATCGAGAAGCGGAATTGAAAAGGCAAGTTGATCGTGGGGAGAAGCGTGCGGCTGAAACGGAGACGGGTTCGTCTAAGAAAGCCAAGATTTCATCCTCATCAAACAAGTTTGGGAACGACAAAGACTCCAAACATTGCAAGATTTGTAAAAAGAAACATGGGGGAGTTTGTAGATACGAATCTAAAAATTGCTTCAAGTGTGGAAAGTCGGGTCATTCGACATCTCAATGCACAAGCCCGCTAAGTGTGTGCTACAACTGCTACAAACCGGGCCACAAAAAGAGCGAATGTCCGGAACTAAAGAAGGATGGTACAAGTCAATCCTCGGTTGCTCAAGGTTCGGGGAAAAAGGGTGATGGAGGAAAAGCTAAGGCGAGAACCTTCTTGATTACGACGGAAGAAGCCAAATCTATAGCCGACGTTGTGACGGGTACCTTTCTCATCAACTCACTACCTGCTTATGTGCTATTTGACTCGGGTGCTAATAGATCGTTTGTTTCGGTTAAATTTGCGAGTCATTTTTCCATGGTGTTAGACAACTTACCTAGTCCTTTAGAGATTGAGGTAGCGGATTCAAAAACGTTCTTAGTGTTCAACGTTTATCGAAATTGCATACTTACCATCGAAGGTGAGGAGTATTCGGTCGACTTATGATGTGTGCTAGATTATACTAAATTAAACTAACAAATAAAACTCTAACTAGACACTAAAAAGCTTTAAATTTATAAAACTAAGACTCGATCCTAAGCAACACAACCGGCAGTGTACCGGTCGACTGCAGAATAGCTTTTAAGTCCGAGTTATCGAACCCAAAGACTTCTGTATGGAAAACGAAAATTAAACTTACCTAAGACTCGACTAAAAATACTAAGCGAAAGTAAAATAGGGGGTTTGTTTTTAAATTATTTTAGAAAGAACTGAAAACAGGACAGACACAGGGAAAAGACTAGAATTAAGTTCAGATGATTAAAAACACTACCTAGGCAGAATCCTATACACGTTTTGGCTATTCTTCTGATGGTTTTGGAAAGACTTGTGTAACCGGGATCTAAAGATGCTAACTTAAAAGGAACCTAGAGAAACCTCGACACTTTCAAGGAAAGCGACTAGATAGACCTAATAAGCCAATAAAACACCGATTTGTGGACTACCCTCACAGGTTCTCCAAGAGAGCTAATAACACACCCGATAGACACTCTACCTCACGGCGCGAGTGTCACAATACCTAACGGCAAAGGGATAGATCTGGAATACCTAATCAGACTCAGGAAACTATGATATGAGCGGGAAACTAGAATGAACTCCTCACAGAGACTCTAACCTAGCAATCGATCACACAAGATAACCTGATAACCTATTAACCTCACAGTATTAAGATTAGTTGCATATTTGATTAGTTCAATTCAGGATCAATTACTTCAATGATTCAATACGTCTACCAAATCATCCAAAAAACCGCAAACACAAGGCAAACGATCTAGCATGCATCCATTATATGACAGACAATCACCAAGACACATGTGAAGTAAATAATCAATCACAAGAACAGATCTAAATACACATCCACAACTGATTATGCAAACCAAATCATTATCATTAGCTTTTAAACACAAGTTCAATCCAAAAACCGAAAGAATATTAAACTAAACAATGTATATTCATCAAACCTAGGTAGCTACAGAAGTTTAGCCAAGAACCATATCAAAATAGTAGCTAAAGTTCATAAACAACTCAGTAAACATGATTCAAAACAAGAGTAAACAAGAAGAAGATGAAACCAATGGATAACACCCTTGAATCTTCAATCCTCTTGCTCAATCCTTGCTCCTTGATGCTTCCAATTGCTTGTTCTCTGCTTGGGATCTCCAAAATCGTCTCTTTTCTCCTCTGGAAGTCGCCTTCTGCCGTCTCCTCCCATTAGGTTTTTTATAAAACCTTAAATAATGATCTAGGGCAAAATTTCTCGGTTTAGCAATCTTAGCGCGTCGCCAAAATAACCACCAAAATCTTCGCTACGCGCTAAAAACAAAATAGTCGATTTCTGACGCGGGAATCTTGGCGCGTCTCTCAGATCCTTTCATCATCTTGGCGACGCGCCAAGATAAGGATTTTCAGAAATCTCCCATTTGACCAAGCTTCTTCCGTTCCTTAGCTCGCATGCTTGTTTATTCTTCAAAAATCAACCATTTACGCTCCTTGAATCACAAATACCTGCAAATACATAAATACGTAAATAGAAACCGAAAACTAATAAAAACGGAAAATAAAGACTAAAAATATATACAGAAATCGCATGAAAAACATATGTGTTTTGCAACACATCAAACATCCCCACACTTAACTCTTTTCGTCCCTGAAAAAGTATTATGCTATGGAATCATAATCAGGTTTAAATCCGGTTCTCAAAAAAATTCAGTATAACGGCTTATATTAAGATCTAATAACATGTTGACCGCGATCACAGGTATATTTGTCCTCTTAAACCCAACCGCCGATCATTGAGGTCCCCAATCGTATTGCAATTAAGTTCAAGTGTTTGATTAATTCATTATGGGTCTCACACTTCGGTACCTATTCCCGCTTCAAGCTTTCTAGGTACAGAATAAATCAAATTTCTAAGATTTTTCTACCACCGTAACCCACTACCCAACTGTAGTCCCTCTATCTCTAGATGGAATTTGTTTGTGCCCTTTTAGCATCTTTTCTGAGCTTTTCTCAATATATATATATTTTTTTAAGCATTGCCTTATTATACCTAATTATCAGAGGCGTTGCAAGCAAGAGTCACCATCCCCCGCAACCAACGCATGAGCCTTAAGCTTATTATACCCAATTCCTAGAGGTGTTGCAAGCAAGAGTCACTATCCCCCGCAACCAACGCATAGGCCTCAGGTTTATAAAATTTTAAGTTCATTATTCTCTCTCTCTTTTTTTTTTAGCTCAATATATGGGTGGATTTCCTAAAGGCGCCGCCTGTTAAAGCGTGCCTGCTAGAAAAACTACAGCTGGGTCTTAACCTACAGTGGTACCCCTTATACTGTCTACGGTTTTGGCTTCCGATGGTGAGAACCCACAAGACTTAATAATGTTTAATTAAGTGTACTAGAATACTCCTAGGATAACCTTACAAGATCAGCTGGGCCTACCCGCACATCCCAAATCAGACATGTTTTCAATCAGTTATTCATCTTATATGTATACTATTTGAAAAACCGAACACCTGATTTTATCTATCATTTTCCATTTTTTTAATATATGCAAACATCAAAATCAGGAACATTTTTTTTTGAAGTTTTTTTTTGAAGAACACACTAAAATAAAAATTAACACACGCAAAAATTAAAGACTGACTGACTCAATTAAATTAAACCTAAGACACATGTCTTCTTATCCCACACTTAAATTTAACATTGTCCTCAATGTGGAATTAAAAAAAAAGAAAGACATAAATAAGACGATTTTGGAAAAGACATAGCTGGTAATAAGCAGATTCCATCTGTGCACAGTCTGAATCCAAAACCTCTGATCGTATAGCATTTCATTCGCGATCAGGAATCACTGGTTGCCTCCTTAAAAAGTGTTGGATATATTCACCCGAATGGAGATTGAGTACGAGTGAATTATTCCAAACCTGCAAAACAAACACTCTACCAGACAAACACAGCATCAAACAGACTCAAAAAAAAAACAATCTGACTCAACAAAAACCGACACAAATTACCTAAAACTCAAGCAAACCAACTCTACAAACTCTACAAACGGGTCACTACCCCATTATTATCTTCCAAGATCAACTTACGGGGGATCATGAAGACCTAGCTCACCCCAATGCTCACTACATCATCACCAAACTCATCACCAAAGAAAAACCTACCATATTCAGACTTAATCAAGCTATCACAATCCCCACACTTGGGTTTTGCAAACGGTGGCGGTTTTCTTTCAGACTCTAACATCCCCACACTTGGGAATTTGCTATCCTTAATCATCACACAATTTTCAACCTCAGAAGCAAACAACTCATCATCTTTTTCACAAATTCTCAAAAATTCATCAACTATTTTATCCAATTCCTCCTCTTCCTCGATAGAATATGCTCTCTCAACACAAACAACTTTAGCATTGTTCTCTATCCTCTTAACATTCTCCATTTTCCTATCAGCCACCTCACAAGAATTGATCAAGGAAACCGACTCTTTCGGAATACTAGGACCCCTAATTGATTTGGCTACCTCAAACACAACACTCTCTTCTCCTACGTGAAGTGTGATCTGACCCCTAAACACATCAATATTTGCCTTAGCAGTACACAAAAAGGGTCGACCTAAGATAATAGGAACACGTTCATCAGCCTCCATGTCTAAAACCACAAAATCAACGGGGAATACAAACTTACCAACTTTCACCAACAAATTCTCTACAATTCCCCGTGGGTACTTAACAGATTTATCAGCAAGGGAAAGTGTCATGCGCGTTGGACTCAAATCACCTAAACCTAATTTCTCATACAAAGAATAAGGCATAAGGTTAATACTAGCTCCTAAATCCGCCAACGCGTGGCATTGAACCTCACTACCAAACAGACATGGGATTGTGAAAATCCCGGGATCTGCCAATTTCTCCGGTAGTTGGTTCATAACCACCGCAGAACACTCACCCGACAAAGAGACACTTGAAATCTCACCCAGTTTGCTTTTATTCTTCAGGAGGTCCTTTAGAAATTTCGCATACTTAGGCATCCACTTAATCACTTCTATGAACGGGAGATTGACCTTTAATTGCTTAAAGAGATCTAAAAAATGCCCGTAATCCCTTTCATACTTTTGATGCTTAAGCCTATCAGGAAACGGGAGACGGGAATGGTCAATCTCAGGAGAATGCTCAAACACACTAGTCTTTTTAACAACCTTATCCCCAGAGGAATTTTCAACTACCTCTCTCTCATCTTTCTCAAACATAACTTCCTCAACTATAGGGGTTCTAACCTCATCTAACCTCTTACCCGACCTAGTAGTAATGGCTTTAACATGTGCATTCGGGTTTTGTTGAGTATTACCGGGTAACTGACCTGGGGCCTCTCGTCTAACCTTCTAGCTATGTCCCCTACGGTCCTCTGGAGATCTATGAAAGCTGACTGTTGGTTTTTCAGAAGAGTATCATGCTCAGCTAGAATCTGTTGTGTTTTTGCATCTTTGACCACTAATTGAGTTAACATATTCTCTATCCTACTCAATTCTCCACTACCCTGACTAACACCTTGATTCTGACCACTACCCTGCCCCTGGTTTTGACTAGAACCCTGTTGGAAACCTGGGGGAGCACCTGAAGAACGCCAGCTATAATTGTTTTGATTTCTCCAACCGGAGTTATAAGAATTATTAACATAGCTAGCTTGTTCTTGACCCATCAGAGGACACTCATTAGTGGCATGGTCACCTCTACATAGCTCACACCTATCAACCTTTTTCTTCAACTCTCTCACCTCACGAACTAGACTATCAAGAGCAGCAGCCACACTAGTATCCATGGTGACATGATGAACTCCTCTGGATGAGGTACTAGTAGCAGGACTGGATTTCCTGTTTCCAGACTGCTGCTCATGTTCTGCTTGGGCAAAACTCTCAAACATCTCATTACATTCATTCACGTTTTTCTTACCCATTAAGTGCCCGCCCGCAGAAGTATCGAATCTAGCCCTAGTTTCATAATTCAACCCATTATAAAATTTCTCAACTAAAGCCCATTCGGACAAGCCATGCTGGGAGCAACGACTAAGGAGGTTTTGAAACCTCTCCCGAGCACGATAGTAAGGCTCGTCCGGCTCCATCCTGAATGAGTGGATCTCATCTCTAAGCCTAGATGCCTTGGCCGGCGGAAAATACTTATGCAGAAAACGCTCACGAAGAGCCGGCCAAGTGGTGAATGTACCAGCTGCATGAGATTCGAGCCAAGTGGCGGCTCTATCAGCAAGTGAAAATGGAAACAGCTGTAAGAAGATGGCATCATCAGACGCACCCTGCAACTTGAAAGTTCTACCAATTCGCTCTAAGCGACCTATGTGTGCAGGTGCGTCCTCATCCTCGCGTCCATGGAATTGACAGTTATTGGAGATAGCTGTCATGACGTAGGATGGGATCTGCCAAGAGTTATCATTAGCAATGGTAGGAAGTATGATTGGATTGCTAACTCCTGTGAAACCATTAGTGGCTTGCTGATGAACAGTCTGATTTTCAGCCATATGTGTGTGTGTGTGAACTAGGTGGGCTAGAATATGCAGAAAAGGTAGAAGAAGATGCTGTAGGAAAAGGTGTAGAATCAAAAATAGAAAGAGAAGAAGTACCACCCTTAAATTGGGCAACGCAAGCTGCAAATCTTGATCCGGAGGTGGTCCTTGTGATCTCAAGCGGGGCATAAACCTGCAAAACACAAAATTAAAAACTGTAAGACTGACTCAAACAAATAAAATAAAACAAATAGATTTAAAACAAAATAATTAAAAACACTTAGCACAAATAGCAATTAAATCAAGTAAGTCTAATTAACGCAATCGCCAAGAAGTCCCCGGCAACGGCGCCAAAAACTTTGATGTGTGCTAGATTATACTAAATTAAACTAACAAATAAAACTCTAACTAGACACTAAAAAGCTTTAAATTTATAAAACTAAGACTCGATCCTAAGCAACACAACCGGCAGTGTACCGGTCGACTGCAGAATAGCTTTTAAGTCCGAGTTATCGAACCCAAAGACTTCTGTATGGAAAACGAAAATTAAACTTACCTAAGACTCGACTAAAAATACTAAGCGAAAGTAAAATAGGGGTTTATTTTAAATTATTTTAGAAAGAACTGAAAACAGGACAGACACAGGGAAAAGACTAGAATTAAGTTCAGATGATTAAAAACACTACCTAGGCAGAATCCTATACACGTTTTGGCTATTCTTCTGATGGTTTTGGAAAGACTTGTGTAACCGGGATCTAAAGATGCTAACTTAAAAGGAACCTAGAGAAACCTCGACACTTTCAAGGAAAGCGACTAGATAGACCTAATAAGCCAATAAAACACCGATTTGTGGACTACCCTCACAGGTTCTCCAAGAGAGCTAATAACACACCCGATAGACACTCTACCTCACGGCGCGAGTGTCACAATACCTAACGGCAAAGGGATAGATCTGGAATACCTAATCAGACTCAGGAAACTATGATATGAGCGGGAAACTAGAATGAACTCCTCACAGAGACTCTAACCTAGCAATCGATCACACAAGATAACCTGATAACCTATTAACCTCACAGTATTAAGATTAGTTGCATATTTGATTAGTTCAATTCAGGATCAATTACTTCAATGATTCAATACGTCTACCAAATCATCCAAAAAACCGCAAACACAAGGCAAACGATCTAGCATGCATCCATTATATGACAGACAATCACCAAGACACATGTGAAGTAAATAATCAATCACAAGAACAGATCTAAATACACATCCACAACTGATTATGCAAACCAAATCATTATCATTAGCTTTTAAACACAAGTTCAATCCAAAAACCGAAAGAATATTAAACTAAACAATGTATATTCATCAAACCTAGGTAGCTACAGAAGTTTAGCCAAGAACCATATCAAAACAGTAGCTAAAGTTCATAAACAACTCAGTAAACATGATTCAAAAACAAGAGTAAACAAGAAGAAGATGAAACCAATGGATAACACCCTTGAATCTTCAATCCTCTTGCTCAATCCTTGCTCCTTGATGCTTCCAATTGCTTGTTCTCTGCTTGGGATCTCCAAAATCGTCTCTTTTCTCCTCTGGAAGTCGCCTTCTGCGTCTCCTCCCATTAGGTTTGTTATAAAACCTTAAATAATGATCTAGGGCAAAATTTCTCGGTTTAGCAATCTTAGCGCGTCGCCAAAATAACCACCAAAATCTTCGCTACGCGCTAAAAACAAAATAGTCGATTTCTGACGCGGGAATCTTGGCGCGTCTCTCAGATCCTTTCATCATCTTGGCGACGCGCCAAGATAAGGATTTTCAGAAATCTCCCATTTGACCAAGCTTCTTCCGTTCCTTAGCTCGCATGCTTGTTTATTCTTCAAAAATCAACCATTTACGCTCCTTGAATCACAAATACCTGCAAATACATAAATACGTAAATAGAAACCGAAAACTAATAAAAACGGAAAATAAAGACTAAAAATATATACAGAAATCGCATGAAAAACATATGTGTTTTGCAACACATCAACTTAATACCCATGACACTCGGGGAGTTTGATGTAGTAATTGGTATGGATTGGCTTTCCATGTACCACGCCAATATAGTTTGCATTCGCAAGTGCATCCAATTGATATCTCCGAGTGGTTATGAGGTAATAATCCAAGGTGCAAAACGCGGTGGCGTAGCTTTATGTTCTTTGGTTAAAGCAATGAAATACATGAGCCATGGAGGACAATCATTCTTAGCCTATGTAATAGACACGGAAACGAAAGTTCAAGTGTTGGAAGATATTCCGGTTGTTCGGGATTTTCCAGATGTCTTTCCGGAGGATTTGCCGGGAGTCCCACCGGAACGGGAGGTCGAGTTTCGAATCGACCTAACCCGGGAGCTAAACCCATTGCAAAGGCTCCCTATCGCTTGGCGCCATCGGAGCTCCAAGAGTTAATGACACAATTGCAAGATCTTTTAGACAAGGGGTTCATACGTCCGAGTACTTCGCCATGGGGAGCACCGGTTCTTTTCGTGAAAAAGAAGGATGGAAGTCTTCGGATGTGTATCGACTATAGAGAGTTGAACCAGGTGACGGTTAAGAACCGTTACCCATTGCCTAGGATTGACGACCTATTCGATCAGTTGCAAGGTGCATCGTGGTTTTCGAAAATCGACTTACGGTCGGGCTATCATCAGTTGAAGGTAAGGGAAGAAGACATCCCCAAGACGGCATTTCGTACTAGATATGGGCATTATGAGTTCCTTGTGATGTCTTTCGGGTTGACAAACGCCCCGGCAGCATTCATGGATTTGATGAATAGGGTGTGCCGACCCATGTTAGACCGATCTGTCATTGTATTCATAGATGATATCCTTATTTATTCTAAAAATGAAGGTGATCATGCTTGTCACTTGCGTGAAGTTCTCGAAACGCTTCGTCGGGAGAAATTGTTCGCAAAATTCTCCAAGTGTGCCTTTTGGTTGCGAGAGGTACAATTCTTGGGTCATGTGGTAAACTCGGAGGGTATACACGTAGACCCCACAAAGATTCACGCGGTGACCAAATGGAGTCCACCCAAGACTCCCACAGAGATTAGAAGCTTTCTTGGGTTAGCCGGATACTACCGGAGATTCATTCAAGACTTTGCTAAGATTGCTTCTCCTTTAACCAAGCTTACCAAGAAAGAGGTGAAGTTCCTATGGGGTGAAGAGCAAGAGAAAGCCTTTCAAGAGTTAAAGTCGAAATTGACTCAAGCTCCGGTTTTGTCTTTACCGAGGGAACCGACGATTTTGTGGTATACTCGGATGCTTCCTACCCCGGTTTGGGTTGTGTTCTAATGCAAAGGGGCAAGGTGATTGCTTATGCCTCGAGACAACTAAAGGTGCATGAAAGGAACTACCCAACCCATGATCTTGAACTAGCCGCGGTGGTGTTCGCGTTAAAGATTTGGAGGCATTATCTATATGGTGTAAAGTGTACGATTTACACGGACCATAAGAGTTTAAAGTACTTCCTTACGCAAAAGGAGTTAAACATGAGACAAAGGCGGTGGATGGAATTGCTAAAGGATTATGATTGTGAAATCCTCTATCATCGGGAAAGGCCAATGTCATGGCTGACGCCTTGAGTCGAAAGGAGGATCATACTCCTATCAAAATAACCGCAATGAAGATAACCGTTATATCCGAAGTGGTTGAACGAATCAAGGAAGCACAAACTGAAGCGCTAAAGGAAGAAAATTTGAAGAAAAATCAAATCAAAGGTCAAACTCAAAACTTGGAAGATGATAGTCAAGGATTGAAAACAAGATGGGGTCGGGTTTGGATACCACCTACTTGTACCTTGAAGAATGATCTATTGGATGAAGCCCATAAATCCAAGTATTCAATTCACCCGGGAGCGACTAAGATGTATAGAGACCTTCGGGTTAACTATTGGTGGCCGGGCATGAAACGCGATATTGTCAAATACGTGGAGAAATGCTTAACTTGTTTGCAAGTGAAGGCGGAACATCAAAAACCTCATGGTGAATTGCAACCGTTGGATATTCCGGAATGGAAATGGGAAAAGTTAACAAAGGACTTGATTACTAAACTTCCAAGAACGAAGAAAGGGTACGATGCGATATGGGTTGTTGTCGATCGATTGACCAAGAGCGCTCATTTCCTTCCTATTCGTGAGACTTACAATTCGGAGAAAATGGCGGAGGTTTACGTGAACGAAATAGTGTCACGACACGGGGTGCCCGTGTCGATTGTGTCCGATAGAGACACACGGTTTACTTCCAAGTTTTGGAGGAAATTTCAAGCGGAGATGGGGACAAAGCTATTGCTAAGCACGTCATACCATCCCCAAAACCGACGGACAAGTGAAAGAACCATTCAAACATTAGAAGATATGCTACGAGCGTGTGTTCTTGACTTTGGGGGTAGTTGGGATGAGTATTTGCCTTTGGCGGAATTTTCTTATAATAATAGCTACCACTCCACCATCGAGATGCCTCCGTATGAAGCTTTATATGGAAGAAAATGCCGAACTCCATTTGTTGGGGAGAAATTGGTCCGCGGGAACTCGCGGGCCACGATACGATAATGAATACGGATGAAAAGATTAAGCAAATCCGTGCTCGCATGAAGGCGGCGCAAGACCGTCAGAAAGCTTACGCGGATAAGCGTAGACGACCCATCGAGTTTGAGGTGGGAGATTTGGTTTTGTTGAAGGTTTCCCCATGGAAGGGTATTATACGATTCCGGAAGCGGGGAAAGTTGAGTCCGAGGTTTATCGGGCCATTTAAAATCATCGCACGTGTAGGTAAAGTTGCTTATCGGCTGGAATTGCCGGAAGAGCTTCAAGGAATTCACAACACGTTCCATGTATCTTACTTGAGGAAGTGTTTGGCTGACGAGTCGGCCTATGTCCGTACGAGGATTTGGAAGTTGATGACAGATTGAACTATATCGAGAAGCCGGTGGCTATCTTGGATAGAAAGGTCAAGCAACTGAGAAACAAGACACTCAATCAGGTGAAGGTGCAATGGAAGAATCGTAAGGGATCCGATGCCACTTGGGAATCGGAAGATGAAATGAGGAAGTCTTATCCTCATCTATTTGATTAGTATGTAAAGTTTCGGGGACGAAACTCTCTTTAGAGGGAGAGACTTGTAACGACCCGAATTTCGTATTATGTAATTAAAATACAATTAATGTATCATGAGTTAAATATTGTAAATATTTAAGACTTAACTAGAAGATTTACTAGTTAGTTAATAGTGGTGGAAACATGAAAAATGATACTAGAGGGGTGGATCTTGCCAATTGATGAAACCTAAACATGGATATGTATGGCTGCCCATACATTTGGTGAGCATTGTCTTACATCATCACGTTTCACACAAGGAAGAGGAGGAAAAAGGGTTTTTGTCATCTCATTTCTCAAATTGTTGGTGATTCAAGTGCAAGATCCGAAATTGAGCCCTAGAAATCATTCTTCATCTATCAAGAGCTACAAGTAAGTGTTATTTGATGTTCTTGAGGTGGTAAAATCGTCACCACATGATGGGTGTAGAAATGGTGGTTTTTAAACATGAACCCTTGTGTTATAGTGCTAGATGATCATGTGTATGTGTGTATTATGGTAACTAGATGGTAATTGCTCCTTAATTGAAGATTTACATGAACCATGGAAAGGGTTTAGTTACTAGAGGTTAAACTAAGGATTCTTCATGTAAACTAGTTGCTAGTTGTAGAATCCTGTTCATTCTTGTAGAAATGTGATTATGTGCATAACATTTGGGTGAAATTGATGAATCACATGTGTGATATGTGATTTAGGTGTAAAATTAGCTTGATGATGTTTAAAAGCTAGTAATAACCAATATGTTAAGTTATGCACATAAGGTGTTTGATGAAATGCCCAAATTAGATGAAAAAAACATGAATGAACTACTTATTTGCAAGAAATGTGCAATGTGAAAGCCTAGATTGTAGGTTAAAGTGGACAAATGGTCAAATAGACCATATGGTGATTAAATGAATGTTATGTGTTAAATGGGTCCTTAAAATGGTAATAGGAAGTGGTGTGGCAAGCGGATCCAAGGGAACCGGCAAGGAACACGTTTGTGACCACTTAAACTTCCGGACTCAAGGTAAGACATTCTTTAAATTGAGCATAACAAAGTAAAGGCATGAGTCACAATGTGTGTGTGACCATGTGCTCATAAGCTCAAACAAAATGAAAACCACGTTTAAGAAGGATAAATAGTTGACTTGCACGGTATGTGAGATGCTATGACAAATGATTCACGACGTGCGTGACATAAAGGAAAATGACACTTTAGTGTTATACACATGGTTGTGGAACAGAACGAGTCATGACTGTGCGTGACCGTCCCATGGAAATGGGAAGAAAGGACAAAACCCGGATTAAAGTGATTCACATCGTGTGTGAACACTAGGGTAAAGGGTTATCCCTAAGATTTGCAATGTGGTGGACGGTGGGGTAACGCCAAGGAAAGCGGGTTTCGCAAAAGAATGGCAAAACCGCCTTATAAATGGGATTGACCCGATAAGGGGCAAATTCGGTATGAAAAGGAAATTTGCGTTATGATAAGCAAATGGGATGGGTTGGGTCTAAGAACTCACCAAACATATGTATATGTTATAATAGACCGGTTCCATGGTTGTCGGGACAGTCGGGGAACTCTTAAAGAACAAACGAACCATAAAGGGTTAAATAAGGAATTAAATACCGAAAAAATAGAAAAATTTTGGTATATTGCCAAGAGTCGGGTTAGACTCGTTGAACTCCGTGGGAATCACGTATAGGATAAAATATGTTATTTCCAGGTGTTTGGAACAATCGGGATCGAAAGGGGTGGCTCGGGAACGCGAACGACCCTTACGGTGTCAAAAAATAATGTTTTTGACTGCAGGGTCCAACGTAGATTACGGTGGCACCGTAAGTTACGGTAGGTCCTGGGTGCAATGGGCTATCGTAAGCCAGTGTAGTACCACCGTAGCAAAATTGAAGCCACCGTAACTTACGGTGGTACCGTAAGTTACGGTAGGGACCATTTCCCAGATTTTGTCGATTATCGTTTTAATGCGTTCCGAGTCGTTAAAACCCCCGTAAAGACCCGAAATGAATGTGAGAATGTACTTACTTAGTTCCTATGAACTAATGGATGTCTAAACGTGTGTTTTCAGGTGTTACGGGGACGGAAGGCTAAAGTGATCGATAGTGCAAACAAGGATCGAACGGGACTGCATACACAGTTCTTTTGTAGAAACTAACGCGTAACATATTTTGAAATTCCTATCACGTGTGTATGTAAATGGTTTGTTAAAACTTCATTTTGAGTGTCGGTTGACACGAAATACATATTTTGGGAGTTAAATGTTAATGAAATTTTCTGGGACCAAATTCCGCATGTTTATTTAACTTAAACGGACTCTTTGGAGGTCCGGGTGTTACAAAAAGGTGGAAAGGATGGCTACTGAGGCCGTTAAGGAGACTAAAGCTGAACCGTCTCACAACAACAACAACAAGAAGCGTAAGTTTACAACGGCACGCAACTATGCCATGGCTACACCCAAACAACCCCAAAGACAACTTGTACTTGTCGCTGCACCTGTGCACAAGTACCTGGGGCTAGGGCCTATGCTGGTCCTCAACCTATGTGCAACACGTGTAGGTATCATCATCCAGGAATCAACCGTGTCGTATCTGCACTTTATGCGGTAAATTGGTCATTGTGTGCGACTTGTCACCGTGCGCCTAAGAACGCCGCCATGGTCACAAACCGTGTTTGCTACAATTGTAGGGAACCTGGTCATTTCTGCCCACAATGCCCTCGTCTTGTGGGTAACGTTCCACAAGCCCGAGGCCGTGCTTTCAACATCAACGCTAACCAAGCACAGCAAACAACGATGTGGTGAATGGTATGTTAACTTACTTTTAATTTCGTGATCCGAATATTTTCGTACACTACCTGTAACGTTAAATACCTTAAAAATTGAACAGGTATGTTTCTTATTAATAAGACGTATGCTTATGTTCTTTGATTCTGGAGCCGATAAGAGTTTGTTTCATTAGAATTTGAACCCATACTTGCTAAGTCACCTACGAAACTAGAAAGACCTCTCACCATTGAAGTTGCTGATGGAGAGCCGATTACCGTGGGTGTCGTTATCCGTGATGCATCCTAAGTCTTAACGCGCATGATTTTCTTATCGATCTTGTACCGATGAAACTTCGTAGCTTTGACGTCATCATTGGTATGGATTGGTTAGCCAAACACCATGCCGAGATCGTTTGTTTCGAGAGGTGCATTCGTATACCGTTACCCTCTGGGGATACTTTGAAAGTGCTGGTGAAAAATCTTCCAAAGGACTTAAACTCATGTCTTGCATTCAAGCCGAAATTGCTTAAGCAATAAGTATATGGCCTTCTTAGCTTACGTGGTCAACACAAAAGTCAAAGGGAAAGAACTTAAGGATGTGCCTATCGTACGAGACTTTCCTGAAGTATTTCCTGATGACCTTAGTGGTTTACCTCCCGTGCATGAAGTCGAGTTTAAAATTGACTTGATACCGGGAGCAACCCCGTGGCTAAGTCACCATATCGGCTTGCACCATCGGAAATGCAAGAACTCTCTAGACAACTCTAAGAGCTAACCGAGAAGGGTTTCATTCGTCCTAGTTCTTCGCCTTGGGGTGCACCTGTTCTATTCGTAAAGAAGAAAGATGGGTCGTTTCGCATGTGCATCGACTATCGTGAGCTTAACAAGCTTACTATCAAGAACCGCTATCCTCTTCCTCGCATCGATGACTTGTTTGATCAACTTCAAGGAGCTGCTATATTCTCGAAGATTGATCTTCATTCTGGATATCATCAATTACGAGTCCATGATTATGACATCCCAAAGACCGCGTTCCGTACTCGTTATGGGCACTATGAGTTTATGGTGATGCCTTTTGGCTTAACTAATGCTCCTGCTGTCTTCATGGATCTTATGAACCGGGTGTGCAAGCCATACTAGACAACTTTGTCATCGTTTCATCGACGACATTCTTATTTATTCTAAGTCCCGTCCGATCATGAACTTCATCTCCGTCAAATCCTCGATCTGTTGAAGAAGGAACAACTGTACGCGAAGTTCTCTAAGTGTGATTTCTGGCTCGAGGAAGTTCAATTTCTAGGACACGTGGTGAATAGCTAAGGAATTCACGTTGACCCTGCAAAGGTGGAAGCTGTGAAGAATTGGTGTGTTCCCCGGACTCCGACCGAGATTCGTTCTTTCCTTGGTCTTGCTAGTTATTACCGGCGATTCATCGCCAACTTTTCAAGGATCGCGAAGCCACTCACTTTCTTGACACAAAAGAATAAACCATTCGAGTGGGGGCCCGAACAAGAAGAAGCTTTTGAAGCGTTTAAAGCACAAACTGTGCAATGCTCCTATCTTGACCCTACCCGATGGAAACGATGATTTCACCGTATATCGTGATGCATCAAAACAAGGCCTTGGTTGCGTTCTTATGCAACGAGGAAAGGTCATAGCTTATGCATCAAGACAATTGAAGGTTCATGAGGTGAATTACACAACCCATGATCTCGAGCTTGGTGCTGTTGTTTTTTTCCTTGAAGATTTAGAAGCATTACCTTTATGGTACGAAATGTATAGTGTACACCGATCACAAAAGCCTTCAACATGTTTTTAATCAAAAAGATCTCAATATGAGACAACGTCGTTGGGTTGAGTTGATTAGTGATTATGACTGTGACATTCGTTACCACCCTGGGAAGGCAAATGCCGTAGCCGATGCACTAAGTCGTAAAGTCCATAACAAGATGACCTCGTTTCGAGAGATTCGCGATCGACGATAGTGGTTTGATACTTTGAGAAATTCGATACTGAAATTCGACTAGATGTCAACAAAGCTACCGTACTGCTAAAAATTTGAGAATAGATAGTGACATCGAGTCTAGTATCTTGGAGGCTCAACAATGATTCAACAAGAAGGAAGAATGAAGGATGAACTGGAGCATAACCTTCTAACTCAACTGGAAACGAAACCTAATGGGTTGATGTAATTCGCGAATCGAATTTGGGTTCCAAATCGTGATAATCTTCGTACCCTTATCATGGACGAAGCTCATCAAACTCGTTATTCTATTCATCCTGGCTCCGATAAAATGTACATGGACCTGCGTGGTCAATATGGTGGCCTGGAATGAAGAAAGACATAGCGACTTATGTAGCTAAGTGCCTCACGTGTATGAAGGTTAAGGCCTAACATCAACGTCCAGTGGGTTACTTGAGCAACCCGAGTTTTCTATATGGAAGTGGGAACACATATCCATGGACTTCATAACTAAACTACCCCGAACCTCTTGAGGACATGATAGCATATGGGTGATCGTTGACCGATTGACCAAATCGGCACATTTTATACCCATACGTGACACTTACAAGACATCAAGGTTGGCTCGTATATACGTTGATGAAATTGTAAGTCGTCATGGGGTACCTCTTCACATCATATCCGACTGAGACGCTCATTTCACTTCGCATTTTTGGTTGTCTATGCAAGAACTCTTGGGTACACAACTAGATCTAAGCACGGCTTACCATCCTCAAACTGATGGTCAAACCGAGCGAACGATCCAAACCCTAGAGGATTTGCTACGCCTGTGTGTCCTTGACTTTGGTGGTGATTGGGATACGCATCTGCCGCTTGCGGAGTTTTCGTATAACAATAGTTATCACTCGAGTATCAAGATGGCACCATTCGAAGCACTTTATGGTCGTAAATGTCGATCACGATCTGCTGGACCGACATTGGTGAAAACTTCATCACTGGTCCTGAACTCATACAAGAGACGACCGATAAAGTCTTTATCATCCGAAAGAACCTTGAAGTGGCAAGAAGTCGACAAAAGAGCTATGCTATTAAGCGACGTAAGCCATTGGAATTCCAAGTTGGGGAGATGGTTCTTTTAAGGTTTCACCGTGGAAGGGTGTTGTTTGCTTTGGAAGGAAGGGTAAACTGGCTCCAAGAATTGTAGGACCTTTCAAGATTCTGAAAAGGATTAGGAAAGTGGCTTACAAACTGGAATTACCTTCCGACCTTAGTGGAATTCATCCTGTGTTCCATGTCTCGAATTTGAGGAAGTGTCTGGCTGACGAAGGTCAGCATGTCCCGTTGGATGACATCCAGATCGACGAGTCATTACACTTTGTCGAGAACCCGTTGAAGTTATGGATCGCATTATGAAGAAGACTATAACCACCACAACCCCAATTGTCAAGGTTCGTTGGGAGAATAAGCGTGACGCTGAATTACTTGGGAACGTGAGGAGCACATGAAGAAGAAATACCCGTTTCTATTTGCATAGTTTCATTCTTAATTTCGGGACGAAATTCTCTTAAGTTGGGGAGACTGTAACATCCTGTATTTATGGTGTTAATTAAAAGTTTACGTCGTTTAAACTTAAGAACCATTGTGGTCATATACGAAACTTATAGGTTGCTTATACATATTACGTTAATTTGTCTTTTAATCCTTTAAAAGATTATAGTGAGTATTATTATATAAATAATAATAATATATATAATAATATAATAATAATAATAATAATAATAATGATAATAATAACAACAATAATTAATGATAATAATAATGATAATAATAATAATAATATAATAATAATAATAATGTTAATGGTAAAATAATATTAATAATGATAATAATATTAATAATAATAATAATATAATAATAATAATAATAAAAATAACTTAGAATTAAAGTGCAGGGGGTGTTGGTCATTTGGAAAACTTTAAATAAAAGTTATTACATAAAATAACAACACTTGAAACCACAGGGACCATTTGCGTAATTTGTTAAAACACCCAAACCGCCCCCTCTCCCCGTCGGTCTCACCACCGCCGGCCAACACTACGGCGAAGCCCACAGCAGCCAAAACCAGTTGATTTTAAATAAATTAAACGCTCCCGACAACATCATGTGCAAGATTCGAACTCGTGCCCCAAATTTCATTATAAATTACAGTGCGATTCATCCCTGTTTCTTTCCCCGCGTGGTCGACCGCTTAACAGGCCATCGACGCACTAAACATTATATTAATTCAATTAAACGCGTGCAAACAATCGTATATCTAATCCTAATCAGTTGTAAAACTCAAATCCACTCGAAACACATCTAAGCTCCTTAAATCGAACACCCTCTCATCTAAGCTCCTTAAATCGAACACCCTCTCGTCGAAACACATCTAACCATTATATTTATTCCAAAAGATTATAAAATTTTTTTACAATTATATTTAAAACTTTACCAACTATTATAAATGACTTAATTCTATTCTTTATAATAATTACATAAATAGTATAAATCTTTTCATTTAATCAAAATATAAATGATTTCATCTTATAAAGTTAATTACTTGTCAAAAACCTCACAATCCTATAGAAACCCTAGTTCTTGTTAGAACGATAATCTTATCATTAAAACTTTAACCTTGTAATGTATATATATATTTAGGGCCTTGTGACGATTCATCTTGGAACGACGCTTATTATTGATCTTATTAAATCTTCATCATATACTTATTTGACATGTGAGTTTTACTTGCCCTTTTACTTTATTTCACAACCATTTTGGGGTGAAACATGATACTTAACATCATACACTTATAAACGTTTGAGACTGTAAAGCACTGCAATTCATCTTTATATTTTGTCATGGTTATTTGTGTGCGGTAAGTGATTATATGAGATACATAGTTTGTTACAATCATTAACTATTGCTAGCCTGGTGACGTCTTAGATCTTTGAGCCTGACAAGCCTATTTGGTGCTAAAGTCGATGAACTGCCGACTCCTAGGAGCCATATGCTTGTGCACTAGGGAACCAAATACACTTAGCCAATCTTATATACTTGTAATCAAGTCGAGGTTTGATTGTAAAGATATGGTTCTATAACCTTACTAGCTTATAACCTATGACATGAATTGCTACTTGTAATCTTTTCATATTATGTATGAAAACCTTGGAGACTCACCAACTATTTTTAGTTGACCTTTTATTTTTATTATATTTGGGTAACCCCAAGTTAAAGTGGTCTTTGAAGCTTGCAATAAAACTAGGACGTGGACCTAGTTAAATAAATAAAATGTTATGGTATGTTTGATATATGTTTGAATGTATTTCATGGTTGAGACTATGTTTGTATTCCTGTTGAAACTTATAATATTAATATTTACATTTAAACATATTTGGATAGAGGAAAGACTTGCCACCACCTACCCCTCCCAGACCCTGCTCTTGAGTGGGATATACTGGTTTGTTTGTTTGTTTGTTTTTATTCATTTACTTTAAACATAGCGTTATATGGTTGTGAACAATCTTATCCCTCACATCTCGACGATTCCGCTGTCAAGGTTGGGGTGTGACAGTATGCACCCGTACTCTCCCTCTCTTTGGTCTGGATAAAAGGGTGGTGGCCCCCCATTCCTGCTCTCTCCCTACCCGTTTTCCTTGTTCCACACATACTTTTCTTCTTTAGAGCTTCTTCAAATCAGGAAGTACATCTCGCAAGAACCTCCACCCCTTCCCACATCACCTTACACCTTATAGTGCATCCATTCTCGACTCATCAACTCCAGCTCCCATATCTAGCATGCTTAATGAGGCCTAACTCTTTGTTAATCGAATCTACATGTTCAACAGTAAATCCTGAATTGTAATTCTTAGTTTGATGTTTTATAGCCTTTTGAATTGTGTGAAATTCAAAGTAAAGTTTTGGTGGCAATCTAAACACTTTAATAGGAAAATACAAAATGTTTCAAGAACGAGTATGAATCTCTATATGAAAATCATACCAGAGTTCCTATGAAATTGATGCCTAAAAATTAACCAAATAAATCCTTTATACATGGGTTGACACATTGCAATGATGAACAAACTATTGCATGCTTTAAGAGCGGTTAGCAGTTATAACTGTCAATTAATGGTGGTTAGATCAGTAAGAACCATTAGCAATAGCATTGGTAGGAAACATTAATAGTAATTATCATCAATTGATACATACCATTAGTGGATATGTTGGGAAACAAGCGGTCTCAAGGATCCCCAACACCCCTCCCAATGCTAACAATAGAGAAATATAGCTGAACACAAGAATATACGTGGAAACTCCAAAACCGGAGGAAAAACACGGTCCTCCAGAGAGAAAGATCCACTATGCGAGAAATTGTTACAATCACTAGACTAATCTCTCAAGCCTCCCCTGCCCAATTACACCCACACTCTCCAAAGTGTTAACTAAAAACTTTCTACACTCTAAGACAAGAGAACTAGAAAAGAAAGAAAGAACCAAACACTTCAAGTGTATTTGGTTGGGGCACATTGAAACTAAAGCCTTGGACTTCTTTTATAGGCTTGGAGTCCTCCCAAGCTTTCATCCTTGCACCAATGTGGGATGAGAACATTTTCATATAGCCAAAAATCCTAACAATCTCCACCTTGGATATATGAGAAACAACCACATTAAAGTAACACGTCTTCAACCGATGATCATACTCCACCATAAAAGAGTATCGCCACTTAGAATAGACCATTCTAAGAATTTCTTCTCGGCAATGTTGAAAAACCTGCTGAAAATTTATGGTGCAACTTCCCCCCTTGGCATACCTGGAAGTTCATCAGCCATCAACATTAATTTTTCACCACACATCTTGCATCTATACCAACCCAATGCCCATGTGTAAATCCGTGAACCGCTAACAAAATTGCATCCCCTTTCATGGTAGCGCGAGTATACCATAGGGATGACATAACCTCAAAGGAAATCATCATCGTCAACAACGACGGAGACATTGTTAGCTGACTCGGAGCTGCTAGCCGAATCTGCTCCACCTGGACAATTTCTCTTGACATGCCTAGACTGTCCACACTTCTAGCATACAGGAATCTTCTGTGAGTGCTTCTTCTTCCCGTTCCCACATATTAAAATTGTTCCTTCTGAAGAGTATGACCGCTACTTCCTAGTCTTTCTCTTCAGACAAGCTTCTCAGTAACATCCGCATACTTCAGGGTTTCTTTCCCATACATCAGAATGGGCTTCATATGCTCATAGGAAGATGTCAAAGATAATATGAGCCTTAGTGCTTTATCCCATCTTCAACCTTCACTCCAATAGCCTCCAGTTCTGACACGATATTATTAAGAACACTTAGATGATCTGAAATTTTTATATCTCCATCCATACGAAGAGCATATGAAATTGTTCCTTGAGATACAACCGATTTGAGATGCCTTTGCCTTGATACAACTGCTCAAGCTTCTCCCACAAATCCTTTGCAGTTGATATCCCATGCACATTTGCAAGAACATTCTTTGCTAGACACAAACGAATCGCACTTGCTGCTCTCAAATCCAAATCTTCCCATTCTTCATCATCGTCTTTACTGGTTCCGCTTAAATCCTCGCTTGAAACAGGGTCGGTTTCCCCTTCACGCCTTGTGCAACCCAGATTGATCAACACATCCTTGACTTGAACTTGCCACAAACCAAAGTTGATTCTTCCATCATATTTCTCTACGTCGAACTCATGGGACTGTATTTCGACATCATATCTGTATCTTCAAAAACAATATTGTATACTAGAAAATATACACCAAGCCTATAAGCAGTTACCCAACAAAGGATTCCAGGAAAGAGAGGTGGGTCACAATGGACACACTTAAGTACCAAGTCTTTCCTAGCCAGAACCTTCTCAGGACAAATGCGTATATCCGGCTCCTGTATAATTCTATCGTATACAAAACAGTCAACAGAATCCTCGTTCTGATGTGGAAGATCAGACTAAGCTGCAACCACTAAGCTACTATGAACCTTCTAAACCGAGACCTCCCCCAAAACCTGGAGCTCTAATACCACTTTAGGAAACAAGCGGTCTCAAGGATCCCCAACAACCCTCCCAATGCTAACAATAGAGAAATATAACTGAACACAAGAATATACGTGGAAACTCCAAAACCAGAGAAAAACCACGGGCCTCCAGAAAGAAAGATCCACTATGCGAGAAAATTATTACAATCACATAGACTAATCTCTCAAGCCTCCCCCTGCCAATTACACCCATACTCCCAAAGTGTTTAACTAAAAAATTTCTACACTCTAAGACAAGAGAACTAGAAAAGAAAGAAAGAACCAAACACTTCAAGTGTACTTTTGGTTGGGGCACATTGAAACCAAGCCTTGGACTTCTTTTATAGGCTTGGAGTCCTCCCAAGCTTTCATCCTTGCACCATGTGGAATGGGAAACATTTTCATATAGCCAAAAATCCTAACAGATATTGGCTTATCAGTTGATACTACTCATCAATGGATATTCGTCATCGGTTGTTAATTAAGTTCAGGTTTAAGCCTATGTATAAAGTTGCTACTGATGTATGAAGTTACTACCGCTTCATCTAAGTTGCTATCAATCACAAGTAACTTGCTATTGATTATTCGAAGAGAATTTTCCATGTAACTTTTCATTGATTATGTAATCCAAGCAACATTTGATGACTTAGACATAGAGAAATAAATTTTTCTAAACTAATAAAGCAGTTCGCCCCCCCTAAAAAAACAAAAAAAAACAAATTGGGCTCTTCCTTTTGAAACTCACCTTTGGTTTAAGGAGCTTTGGCTCCTAGAAACCATATGGTTCCTAGTTGCTTATAACATAGCATCTCAAAGAAGGGTGCAATCCACACTTCTTTAGTATGATTTATCATTTAGTTACTAAGTAAATTGCTCTTATTAGACCTGGGGGAGGAGAGCGGGAGGGGTGATGCTTCCATCCTATCCCATCTCACTTCTTTGTTCCTACATATCAAATTTTATTTTATGGAGATTGTTTAAATCGTAGCGCACTCCACAGAAACACCAATTCCTTCCCACATCACCTTCAACCTCAGCATCTCCATTCCTCCTACCAACTCTTGTTCCATACCCTTCACCCATAGTAAGGCCTAACTCTTCTACTTGTTGAACGGATATAGGTTTTCAACATTAAGGCCTTATCTGAATCATAGAGCCATTCGACATTTTGAGTCTTATAACTAATCATAACCTTCTAGTTTGCATTCCTAAGGTATAATATTGGGTGTCATTTCCTCTCTAAGAGCAATGCACCAACCACCCAAGCCTCACTCCAAAAACAAGTTCCTTAAATATTGAAATAGAATAGCGGTTTTAGTTTATTCGTTTATGTGAGATGTGGTTTCTAATCTACTATTTTTTATCGCTATTCATATGACACATGCATATGTATTTTCTTTTAGCTTCACATACTTTTATATTTCTAAAAATATGGAGTATATTGGTTAAGAAGAAAAATGGTTTTCGAATTTAGTATGCAAGACACTTTTCATTTACACTTAGCAATAAAAAAGTGGCCATCAAAAAGTTGAGAAGAGAGAACATGCGACCATATTATGCTAAGATTCCAAAGGCATAGGTGGTTATCACATGAAATTAAGTAGTGTGTGTTCATGCTTTTTAAAGTGGTCCATGAGATTAGCAGCCTAGCAAGCTCTTGTAGTGATGATATGCTTTGTTTGTATATATAACTAATTAACATTGCAAAAGTCATGGGTTTAATTGTTTAATCAGGGGCTTTGATTAAGACAACACAGTTGATTATTATTTTAATACGGACAAAATAGTGAATACAACCATTGTAATGTATTTCTTATGATATAATAAGATAAATCACACACCCATATAATATATACTAATTTTTTGACAATAATTCTTAGACACTTATGGATAAATTGATCACTACATTTAAACTTTTAGTCTTTTGGCAGTTAAGTAACACCACATATTATTAGAATGTCCTATTAAACACAAATATATGCTAATTGGTTAATAAATTGTAATTATATTTTTTTTTCTTTTTTCTCTTTTTTTGATATTTATGATTTGTAATCATTACAATTGATTTCTTAGAAAGTCTATAAGCTGCAAAATTACACAAACTGCAATATGGTTTTTTGGAACGGTGACTATTCTAGTTAGACATTTTATTTCTCTATCTTTATTTTTATAATAATATTAAAATTTACTATCTTTTTCTCTCTTTTAATTAAGACATTTTATTTCTCTATCTTTATTTTTATAATAATATTAAAATTTACTATCTTTTTCTCTTCTTTTAATTAAATAATATTTTTTATATCTTCACATTACTTTTTCTTTCTCTTACACTCACAATCATTTTAAAAAAATATAAAAGTTTTATAAGGGTAAATAGTATTTACCCTAAATATACGGATTAACATGAACATTCTCTTTCTTATATACTCACGATCACTCATAACTATCCCTTATAATATAAGACATAAACTCATATAAATTTAAAGAATGGAATGTGGATAATTTTACATAAAGAACAAAATTGCACTTATCCATCCTAGTTATAAACTAAATAAAATATATTTTAATATCAGGCTTGAACTCTGATCTAATTTAAAGTTTTGACTTTTACCATGAGGCTACAAATCTTAGTGGCAACAATATGATATGCAATTATAATTCTTTTTTTTAATGTAATCACTTTAAATGTTACAAATTCTTAAGTGTTTACAATAATGTTTTTTAGATACATAGCTTTTATAACTTTTTAGAAATTCACCACTCCACTCAAGAAGAAAAAGAATTTGCAGCCTCTTAATCCCCTTCCTCACCCGTTCAATTCATTGAATCGGCACATAAGAAAACGCCATGAGAACGTGACATATATCAGCAAGCACAAATATTTTTTAGGGTAATAATCATATAAGGCATGATGCGTTTTCGAGATTAGCATGGCTGGTTGAAAGTTAAAGAACACGACAACATATATATTTGTGTAATTAGATATAAATCATCACGTGGACACGCCTACAAATTAACAAATAACCTAGTTAACATGACTAACCACTTAACATGTTATCTAAATGGGTTTGTCGGTTTCTAATGAATTGTAATAAAGACAAAGTTGTAAATTAGTAAGTTTAGCCAGCCGTAAATGAGTTGGAGGGTTATACACAAGAGATCATGTAGCAAAGTTGTAAACCAATGTTGGTGAAATTAAGTATTATCAAGTCACTTCAGTTCCGTTAGATTTAGTTAAGACTAACATAAAGTCATAATAAACACCAATACAAGTTATGAGGTACACGCTTGGCACGATTATTGTGATCTCTCGTACCAACAAATCCGGTGGTTCAAAGGACGAGCCCCTTAGTGACTAGAGGTTTCTAAGGGGATGGTAATTAGATCACATACAAATAACGAAGCTAATATGCAATCTTAATCTGTTGTCAATAAATAAATATATCCTTTTTGTGATGTTGAAATCCATCAAGGTGATGTTCATGCCATGGTTGAAACGGGACGTGAAATATAATTGATTGGTTAGTATTGGACCATACATGAAGGGAAATTATTTTTTAATAAATATTTATGCTAAGAATTATGTATGCTCTATATCAACATTTGTTGTCAGCCGCAAAGAGAGTGTGCGAGTGAAGATTTGACAATGTAGAATTGCATGTATTGCATTTGTTTGGATAAAAAATTAATAATATAATCCTACATAACTAAATAGAAAATATTACGTGTTAAGTTTTACTGCTAATTTAGGTTGATCAAAACAATGTGTAGGAAGGCGAAAAAGGTAAGAAAATTTTTATTAGGAGTAAATGCTAACTAATTAGATATTAATGAAAATTATTTTGCATAATTTAATGCTAATTATCATGTGTGGCACTTTAATCTAAAGCCCGAAACTTTCCTCTCTATTTTAATCATCAACTTTTACGATATAAGTAATTAGTGCTGTCTAAGTTTTGTTTACATTAATTAAACAATAGAGATTTTATTGTTGTCATACAAAACATCCTGATAATAAAATGGTATATTTTATTCCAATAAAATACAAATTTAATTATTCAAAAATAAATTAATGTAGAACAAAGAGTCGGTGTGTACCCCAGTAAAAAATAATGATTTCATAATCTTCTAAAGACAATGTTTCTTATAGCAAAATTACCAATTTCACTAGATATTATATAAATTAATAAGGCAGCACATATGATACAAACATTTAGGGTATCTTGAATTGATCAAGAAGTACCAACTCCAATGCACATGGCAAGAATTACCTTCATTTTACTTACAATTTTAACGTTTCTTGATAGATTATTATATTTATACTAATAAAAAATATTTTTACAAGACACGTGATATAATTCTAGACTTCGTAAATATAATTCTTTCGGATTTGACTAGCTTATTAAATAATTACATTAAATGCTAATGATATTTTTAGTTTTTCAGATTAAATATATATATTTTTAATAAATTAACAAAGATCTCTTTATATAAATGCTATTTTTAAAGAAACAAATTTCATAAAATAAGTTTTTTCCTAAAACATCAAACTCTTTAAAAAAGTACAAATATTTTAAAGATATATGTTTTATAAAATAAGATTTTTGTGAAACCAAAATAATGAAAATTCAAAGTTAGAACAAGGAACTTTTTCAAAAATAACATTTTAAAAAACGGTTTGTTTTTAAATAAAACGTTCAAAAAAAATTTTTTAATGAAACAAAATATTAAAACAATTTTTTTTAAAATGATATTATCATTTTATTACTTAAAATTCTTACTTGTATATAATTTAATTATATCTATATCAAAATATCGTTATATAATTTAGAAATTTGCATTACTAACTATTTAATATTTATTTTTTCAACTTGTGTACTAAATGGGATACTAATTAACTTAGTCATACTATATACACAAATATTTTTTCAAAACTTGTAATATATCAAGAAGACAAGAACTACGAGAATGATATAATACACCTATAAATATCGCGTGAAAGCTAAAAAAAGAGGAATCACGTTTTATGTCTCGCATTCAAAGCATTACCTATATGTCATGCGTTTCTCACAATTTTACATTTATGTCATGCGTTTCTTACAGTTCTTAATATATTATTGTTTTGAAATAAACGGCCCGACCTATATATATGTTTTTACTGTTTACTGTGTTATATATATGTGTGTGTGTGTGTATATAGGGGAGAGATCTTAAGAAAACTATATAATTTTAAAAACTAAGAAAACCAATACTAACCAATCAAAATTTTTCATTATAAATATATATTTATTATTATCAAAGGATGTTTTAGTAATTATCTATGTAACTTATTTATAGTAAAAAGTCATTGTTGACTACAATCCCTTATTTTACTCCATTGTTGAACAAATTAGACTAATTCAAAAAAGGCATCGATTTTTTTCATCTTCATCAATTTGGTTCTTCAATCATCTTTTCTTCTTGATTCAATGACACAATTCTTTTTACATAAGAAATTTCTGAAATATTTTAATCCATTCCATCATTTATATAGTGGTGATTGAGTTTTCTCCCAAAGAAACAATCGACGATGATGGATGGAGGACGACTATCAAAACAAGATGAAGCAACATTAGAAACCATAGATCGGATCAACAAGAAAACCATTATCGAGATGATGCAACATTAACAAGGAATGATTTCATCGACAAAAAAACATCAATAAATTCAAGTTGATCGGCATTAGAAGATCAATAGTGTTGTTTGCTTGCATCCAGATTTAAGATGATTTTAATCGATATTCATCAATTTAAGTTAGGTTTATTTGAAATTTTACCGAATGATTGTGTTCTAGTTTTTAGATTGTTACGTATATGTAATCAAGTTATCTATACGTACCAATGGAAGCTCAACTTATGTTTACATATATGTAACTCTTAATTTTTCTTTAAACTTAAGCTCTGGCTTTGTTTAATGAATGTTACGTGTATGTAATCAAGTTACATAAAGGTAACCATGTCTACATATGATGTTATCATTATGTAAAAACATAAGGTTACATATATGGAACCACATCCACATATGTGCTATTGTTTCATAAATGGCATCAGGTTACATACACGAAACCATGTCTACATATATGTAAACTAATGAGTTTAATAAATTGTTTTGTACTAGTTATGCATTATAGTTACATGCACCTAATTGATAATTGTTGCATATATGTAACAAGATGTATAAACATGGTTTTAGTTTGTCTGAAGATTTATGATTAGACTTGTTTAAGAAAACTAATTATGTGTTTACGTATGTGTAAGCCAGTTAGCATATGATTGTGTCACACCCCAACCTTGACGATGGAATCGTCGAAGTGTGAGAGTTACGATTGTTCACAGCCACATAACGCTATTATTAATTCCAAATATATTAATCAAAATTCAATTGTAACAATACAAGTAAAAGGCTCAAACAAAGATACATCATGAATACAAGGTTGAAAGTAACAAGATCATTGTTTATTTCTCTAAGTCCAGTCCTAAGTGAGATAAGCTTCAAAGAATAGAACGCATACTTGAGTTATTCCTGAAACATGTTAAAAATAAAAGGTCAACATAAAAATGTTGGTGAGCATTCCATAGTTTGCAATACATAGAATATATAAAAGATGACAATTCAAGTCATAAGTTAGTGAATAAAGTGATTAGGGATGTTATGAACAATGCAACAATCAAACCTTGACAAAGTTTTACAAGTCTCAAACATTTACAAGATTATACGATTAGCTAAGTGTACTTGGATCAACCAAGCAGGCTTGTCAGGCCATAGATCTATAACGTCGCCAGGCTAGCAATAGTTAATGATTGTACATATAACGTCATAACATGGTAACCACAAAAGTTCAACTAACCACAACTTTACATGATGAATTGCCATAAAGTTTACAAGTCTCAAACAAGCTTACAAGTGCAATGATAATAAGTTAACATGTTTCACCCCAAGTGTGAAAATAAAAAAAGGGGTATTGTCACACCTAACCTTGACGGCGGAAACGTCGAGGTGTGAGGGTTACGATTGTTCACAGCCACATAACGCTATTATTAAATCCAAGTATATTATAAGTTTCAAATGTAACATTACAATCATAAGTTTCAACAATGAAATAATATTTGACATGACATAACAAAGTAAAATCAACTGATTTTATTAACTAGGTCCAAGTCCTAGATTATGCCAGCAACATAAGTACACTTTCAACTGGGGGTTTTCCTGAACATGATAAAAATAAAAGGTCAACTAAAAATAGTTGGTGAGTTTCCAAGGTTTTCATACATAATATGAAAAGATTACAAGTAGCAATTCATGTCATGGGTTATAAGCTAGTAAGGTTATAGAACACATATCTTTACAACCAAACCTTGACTTGATTACAAGTATATAAGATTGGCTAAGTGTATTTGGTTCCCTAGTGCACAAGCATATGGCTCCTAGGAATCGGCAATACATCGACTTTAGCACCAAATAGGCTTGTCAGGCCCAAAGATCTAAGACGTCGCCAGGCTAGTAATAGTTAATGATTGTAAACAAACTATGTATCTCATATAATCACTTACAACACATAAATAACCATGAAATATGAATTACAAGTGCTTTACAAGTCTCAAACATTTATAAGTGTATGATGTATAAGTATCATGTTTCACCCCAAAATAGTGTGAAATAAAGTAAAAAGGGGCAATGAAAACTCACATGGATATAAACGTTACAAGATGATATAAAAGATCAAAAGATAATCCAAGTGTCACACCCTCGCTTATAGTGAAAACACGAGGATGCGACGGACGGGATCGTCATAACACTTGGTATAATTACAGAGACATAATATATGCAAAATCCTCGTGTCATGACGTCGCCCGACATAATGGTGACTTGTGTCGTGGTTAGTCAGTTCCACGACTATCATACTCTTATTGATTCTATAATCCAAGATACACAGTGTTCAAATATGAAAACAAATGACAAACAATACTAATGCAAATCTATTGAAATCCTGAGGGTCTCTGCTAAGGCATCTGCTCTAGCTATCCTCTCTGATTATGATCACCTGAAAAAATATGCTCAAAAATATCAATAATAATGTTGGTGAGTTCCGCAGGTTTAAATTGAAAACATGTAATTGATGTTGTATAGAATTTTATGTGGAATCATACTGTTATAAGCAAGCAAACCACATAATATGTGTTTTAGACAACCAAACCTAATGACATTATGCATATAAATTAGACGGAATATATTCACTCATGGCCTGATTGCTGGCAGCTGTGTTGGTAACTCACAAGTTAACCAATCGTCGATGGGTGGGGGTGTCAACCCAGTAGTACTACCAATACCAAACCGCGGGTTCCCAAACCGGGAATTAATGGTTGTAAAATGAAACACCATGTATGTATGCAAAACAGTATCACGTTGATTCCAAGCATGAAAAATTGTATGTAAGATTGTACAGCATTGAAAACGGGTGAGCATACTTTTCCCTCATTGATTGAAAACATTGAAAACTTGTATAAGCATAAAAAGGAGCCACGAAACTCACCTTGAATTGATGTATGAACAAAACTTCACAGAATAAGGCAGTGCACGATCAAACACGTTTAATACCTATTATTTATTGTAACTAAGACTTTAAAACGTATTCAACGCGAATAGATATATTTGGTTGGATTCGGGTTTGACGCATACGATTAGATATATATGTTTGACTTTGATTATATACCTAGTGATAATAGGATTTAAGTTGAATTGTGAAGTTTTGACAAGTAAGTATATTTACTTGTATTTTGATTTATTCGTAAGAATACATATTATTATGTATATATTCTTTGTATTATTTAACATTGATTACGATTAAAAATATAACTTATAATTACGTTTATAAATAATTTATGTATAATTTCTATGATTTTCCATGATTATTTTATAATTAATTATGATATAATGTCTATTTTTATGAAAATGATTATTTATAATATTTATAAATAATATTCTATAAAGATTTTTAAGGTTTTTAAATAAAATAAATTTACAGAAAATAATTTTGTGAGATTTAAAATAAGGGAAGTTTTTAAAATTTATTTTATAATTTTTAGGAATTTTTTGTATAATTTTTAGAAGCTTAAAAAGCCTAAAAAAATAGTTGGAGGTAGCCGGGTTCGAACCCGGGACCTCTAAGTTATAAGGAATGTACTGAACCGGTGAACCAAGGCCTCAGCCGTGATAAACTCCGGTTACATTTCCTTTTAAATTGAGTAACCCAGTTTCCCCAAATCCCCGAAGAACCCTAATTCGATTTCACCAAAATTGAACCCTAATTCGCAGATAATAATCAAATTAAGGTTAGGGCTTTTAATCCCTATGTAAAAACGAGTGTGTAGATGCGTTTAATTACCTGTTTTGATTTGAGTTGATGATAAAACCAATTAAGAACAAGCCACGACTAACTTGAATCCGAATGATGAACAATCTTTGATGAAAATCAAATTAATTGTACAGACAGCTTCGAATGATGCTAAAGATCAATAGCCACTGTCAATTTCGTGTATTGGAACTCCTATGTTGGAATTTGAATGAGTTGCAGGTCGAGGATGAAGATGGTGATCAGTAATGGTGTGTGTGTGTGTTTTGTTTGCAATTAGAAGTTGCATTCGATCAGGTTAAATAGATGATCGATTAGTGGTATCAATTTGTATATAATTGTTGTTTGAGTGGGTTAATCGACCGTTGAACGGTCGGAACCTAAAGTGAAAGAGATTATAGCTGTTAATTTACCGTTACAACGCGTTTTAGGGGTGCATTGGGTTCGATTCTTGTCTGCGAAGCGGTTGGGTGTAATTTGAGCTGTTAAAATTGAGTTTTTAGTGGGATTTAGAGTCGCGGAGCTTAGCCAGACTTCGACCGGAATTTTGGCCGGAAAATCGAAAGGGGCGGGGGGTTGGGTTTGTAAATTCGGAAATTACAGATTTGGTCCCTGGGGTTAAATTGTTATTAATTTATGTTAGTAAAGTTCTTTTGAAGTTTTAAAAATGACAGAATGCCCCCGGACTTTAATATTTATATTATTATTATTATTATTATTATTATTATTATTATTATTATTATTATTATTATTATTATTATTATTATTATTATTATCATCGTTATTATTATCATCGTTATTATTATTATTATTATTATTATTATTATTATTATTATTATTATTACGGTTAACACGGAACGAGTACACGAAGATAATTCGGTTAACACGATAAATAGACTATGAACATATGTGAGGATCGTTAATACACACGGTGAGTTAACGAGCTTAATGTAAATTGACAGACCTACCGGTGACAGATGCTACACACCATCACATTCACCACATGATCTTCAACAAGAAGAATCTTAGGTTTCCTTTCTGATTTGGGAATATCTTGAATGTTTCTAGAACTTTGTTCATCAGAAGGTGAACATGAAACCATAGATAGATCATAGTGATTCTCTTTTTCTTTCTTGATGCAGTTTTTCATTTTCCGAGGTACACTTTGAAGAACTTTCGGATTCTGATGAGTCGTTGTCGGTCATATCATCAACTCCATCTGTATCATCTGAGCTGTCACATAAATGTGAAAGCAGACTCACAATGTTCTTTGCTTGATATTGTGAGATGTCACAGTATCCCCAGTTGAGGGAATTTCGTCCCGAAATTCAACTGGTGCTAGGTCCCAGAGTGTCATCTTCGAATAGATGTGGGTATTTGAGTCTCATCTGATCCTCACGTTCCCACGTAAACTCTGGCCTCGTTGGGAATTCCATCTCACACAAACAATGGGTATCCTGCTGCGTCTCAATTTCTTGACCTTTCGGTCCATGACCTCAATAGGTTCTTCCATAAAATGGAGACTTTGATAAATCTTGATGTCCTCAATAGGCACGTGAAGTGATTCGTCAACTAAACACTTCTTGAGGTTTGATACATGGAAAGTATCATGTACATTGTTAATCTCTTGTGGCAACCTTAACCGGTATGCCACCGGACCGATTCTCTTTGTGATCTCGAATGGTCCAATGTATCTCGGGGCTAATTTCCCCTTCTTTCCAAACCGAACGATCCCTTTCCAAGGAGAGACCTTAAGTAGCACTCGATCTCCAACGTTAAATTCTAGCGGCTTCCGACGATTGTCGGCATAGCTCTTTTGGCGATCTCTAGCCGCTTTAAGCCTGTCTTTGATTAAGAAGATCTTATCGGTTGTTTCTTGAATGATTTCGGGTCCTGTTAGCTGACTCTCGCCAATCTCAGCCCAACATACAGGTGATCTATATTTCCGGCCATACAGCGCTTCGAACGGTGCACACCTAATAATAGTATCGTAGCTATTATTGTAGGAAAACTCAATCAATGGTAGATGAGTATCCCAACTGCCACCAAAATCAATGACACATGCCCTTAGCATGTCCTCAAGCGTCTGTATCGTTCGCTCACTTTTGCCGTCTGTCTGGGGGTGATAGGCTGTACTCATGTCTAATCGAGTGCCCATCGCTTTCTGTAACGTTTGCCAAAAGCGTGAAGTAAATCGACTGTCTCGGTCGGATATGATTGACACTGGCACCCCATGCCGTGTCATGACCTCCTTGATGTACAACCTTGCCAGCTTATCCATTTTTATAATCTTCTCGGATAGGCAAGAAGTGTGCAGACTTTGTCAGTCGATCCACTACGATCCATATCAAGTCGTGCCCACTTGGTGTTCTCGAAAGTTTGGTAATGAAATCCATAGTGATGTTCTCCTATTTCCACTCGGGAATTTCTGGTTGTTGCAATAATCCCGATGGTTTCAGGTGTTCAGCTTTGACCTTTGAACACGTCAAGCATTTGCTCACATATAGAGCAATATCTTTCTTCATACCCGGCCACCAGTACAGATCCTTCAGATCATGGTACATCTTGTCTGCACCGGGATGAACAGAATATCGAGTCTTGTGTGCTTCCTCCAAGACTAGTGTGCGTACATCTCCCCATTTGGGGACCCATATGCGATCAATGAAGTAATGTACGCCGTCATCCTTGCGATTCATCTATTTATCCAACCCTCGGAATTCTTCTCCCGCGAGGTTTTCTTCTTTTAGAGCCTCACTTTGCGCTCTTTGAATTTGAGCTTTCAAGTTCGTTTGAATAGTCAATCCCAAAGCTCGAACACGTAGTGGTTTTACGCGTTCTTTGCGACTGAGGGCATCAGCCACCACATTTGCTTTCCCGGATGATACTGGATTTCGCAGTCGTAGTCACTAAGTAGTTCTACCCAACGTCGTTGTCGCTTGTTGAGCTCTTTCTGATTTAGGATGTGTTGAAGGCTCTTATGATCGGTATAGATGATGCATTTGGTTCCATACAGATAGTGCCTCCATATCTTAAGTGCAAATACTACAGCGCCCAACTCTAAATCATGAGTTGTGTAGTTCTTCTCGTGCACTTTTAGTTGTCGTGAGGCGTATGCAATCACCTTATCTCTTTGCATTAACACACATCCTAATCCTTGATGTGAAGCATCGCAATACACCACGAAGTCGTCTGTTCCGTCCGGAAGGGACTTGGAGCATTGCACAGCTTTTCCTTTAACGTTTGGAACGCTTGTTCTTATGCATGTCCCCAATCAAACTTCTTATCCTTCTGGGTTAGCATGGTCAACGGTTGTGCGATTTTTGAAAAGTTCGCAATAAACCGTCGATAATACCCGGCCAATCCTAAGAATTGTCGGATTTCTGATGGTGTTTGGGGTGTATCCCATTTCTTCACCGCTTCAATATTGCTGGGGTCTACATGGATTCCATCTTTATTAACCACATGACCCAAAAACTTCACTTCTTGAAGCCAGAATTCACACTTCAAGAATTGGCGAAAAGCCTCTCTTCCCGCAACAATTCTAGAATTACTCGAAGGTGTTTCTCATGATCCTCTTTCGATCGAGAATAGATAAGTATATCGTCTATGAACACGATTACGAACTTATCCAAGTATGGTTTGCACACTCGATTCATCAAATCCATGAACACAGCTGGTGCATTAGTCAGCCCGAACGGCATGACTAAGAACTCATAGTACCCGTAACGAGTCCTGAATGCTGTTTTCGGTATGTCACCCTCATAAACTCTCAGTTGATGATATCCAGAGCGAAGATCCATCTTGGAGAAATATGAAGCTCCTTGTAATTGATCAAATAAATCATCAATTCTGGGAAGAGGGTATCGATTCTTCACAGTCAACTTGTACAACTCGCGACAATCGATACACATACGGAATGATCCGTCTTTCTTCTTGACGAATAGAACTGGTGCTCCCATGGAGAATGACTCGGTCGAATGAATCCCTTCTCTAATAGCTCTTGTAGTTGGCTGGATAACTCTTGCATTTCAGATGGTGCCAATCGATATGGTGCTTTTGCTACCGGCGTAGCTCCAGGAACCAACTCGATACGAAATTCCACCTGACGTAGAGGAGGTAAACCCGACAAATCATCAGGAAATACTTCCGGATAATCTCGCACCACCGGAATATCTGCCAACTTGATGCCTTCTTCCTTCTTTTCTACCACATGAGCCAGGAGCGCACTTCCATAGACATCGATGCGTCTTCATGCAGGAAATAAGCTTCAGAGTTCTTCCTGGTTGTTCTCCTTGAATCTTGAGTACCTCCCGATTAGGCATGGGGATTCGTACTACTTTTTCCCGACAAACGATCTCGGCTCCGTGCTTCGACAACCAATCCATTCCCCAATTACGTCGAAGCTCCCTAGCTCGAAAGGTATTAAATCTATGTCAAAGGCATGGTCCTCTAATATTATGGAGCACTGTCTAATGATCTTATCTGCTTGTACGAATCTACCATTGGCCATTTCTACGGAAAAGCTAGTTTCTAGCCTACTCGGTTTCAAGTCAAGCATGTGTGCAAAATCAGAAGATATGAAGCTATTGTCTGCTCCGTATCAAACAATATAGAGGCGAAGTGGTCGTTGAGAAGATACGTACCCGTGACGACATTGGGATCCTGACGGGCATCATTAGCTCCAATGACGAAGGCACGTCCTCTTGCAGCATTTCCTTGATTTCCCTGGGCCGGATTACCAGCTATAGCCAGCACTTGCTGCTGGTTATTGCCTTGTTGACCCGGTGCCCTATTCAGTCGGGGGCACGTGTTTCGGAAGTGGTCGAGACCTCCGCATTCATAGCATGCCCTGGCATTCCCGGCGGGGTTAACCGCATTGATGGGTGCTACCGGGTTTGGCGCAATCCTACAATCCTTCGCCAATGACCCAAGCGCCTACAGTTTGTACATTCCCGACACGGCCTTGCGGGGGAATGGTGATAGTTACACTTGTTGCACTTGGGGTGCGGTCCAGTGTAATCCTTCCTTTCTTGGGTTACAGCCACAAAACTTCGGGCTGTTTTAGCTTTCTTATCGGATCTTCCAGCGTTAGACCCGAACTCCTTTCTCTTCTCGGTTCCCTTCCCCAGCAATCCGGTTCTCACCATTTCATCAGTAAGAGCGCCAGCCTTCAAAATTGCGCTCTGGATTGTAGAAGGAGCAGCTACTGTCACCAGTGCTCGGATTTGAGGCGCGAGTCCCCAAATATACCTTTCGATCCTCTTGGATTCCGGTGTGACTAAATGCGGAACCAATCTTGCCAATTCATGAAATCGATCGGTGTACGCTGCGTGCCCAGCCCCCACCATCGCGTGATTCCAGAATTCTTGTTCGAGTTTCTGCATTTCATTGAGAGGACAGTATTCCTCAGAAATCAATGCCTTAAACTCACCCCAGGTCATCTGCATTGCAGACTCCCTTCCTCTAGCCTGAACCTGGGTGTTCCACCAGGTTAATGCTTGCCCTGCAGGGAACAGGTGGCATATTTGATTCGTTGACTGTCGAGGCATTTACTAATGTCGATTACTGCCTCCATCTTCTCGATCCATCTGGTCAAGGCTATCGCTCCGCCTTTCCCATCGAATTCGTGGGGTTTACAGGCCACAAATTCTTTGTAGGTACATCCCCGTTTAGCCTGGTCGATTCCAATTTAGTTTCCAGTATCATCCCCTACTCCTTAGTTGTGTTGGCCATTGGTGTTATGATCACCGTGGAGAGGTTGATTTAGCAGGGTGTCACTTACTTGGGTTATGATGGTTGGAACAAATGCAGCTAGCTGCTGAGCAATCATAGCAGCTATATCAGGGTTGCCAGTTCCCTGATTGTTATCAGTTGGAGCACCACCAGCTCTTGGTGATCTACCCCTTCCCCTGTTTTGCGGGGCTTCAGCTTCTTGATTAGCCTTACGTGTGACTCTTCTAGGCGCCATCTTCTGATTACAGAAAGATGTGAACTTTAGTCACCGCATGATTTCACTCATCAATTCCTAATAACCTATGCTTCGGTCCATCAAGATCATTATGTAGCCCAGTTTAAGCATATTCATAGTATACCGGTGATGTTTATATATAGGGTTCCCCGCAGCGTTCCCACCACATCCACGATATACCTTGAATAACACTTAAACTGGTTACATAACATCTTAATTTTCCTTAGCACCTATCTCAAAGAAATACATATTGTATGTGTAGAGAGTATCATTACTCCTCTACATTTATGTAACCCACTTTTATTCTAAGCATTCAATCAGTTCTTTGAAATGCTAAGTGGAGGAAGGTCTCATAAGGTCAATATTATGATTGAAAATACCATGAAAGCTCTAAGTAGGACAGGACTTGAGTAAATGTTGATAATGTTTGATTGCCTTCAACAAGGTCTTACTAGAATTATGACCCTAGCACCTAGGGTATAGAATAGAAACTTGTGATACTCATGATCGTTACCTCATGGTAAGATTAGCCAGACTTCTCATGCATGGTGAATTGCAATTACGTGTGCACCCGTAATGGTAATTTACCTTGCATGATCACCCTTAGCTTCACTTACCCCAAGTTAACATCATAGTATTATTTAGATTCAACAAGCACAAATTATATGATGTCCTCCTGTCCATAAGCCAATAGTATTCCAATAGTAGCATGTAATAGCAAGTAAGCATATAAGCACATTATGTCTAATGATAACTGCATATCCGTCATACTTTCAGGATTTCAGTCATAACCATGATAGGGTCGGATTCAATATCCGAGATCGACGCTACGCGTGATCGCCGAAGTTCCCTAATAATATGATGTGTGCGCATACAAGCGTAAAGTTCTAGTATCAAAGTATCCCATGGAGAAAGACTAAGAGTAATATGTCTTCCTCGGGATGTTTAGATAACACGTGTATATGTATAAAATCAAGTATGTAGGAACATACCTGTATATTAAGTTCATAGACTTAATATACTTGACCCATTTGTCTTGTAGTTTAGTGTATTGACCATAGTTTATCACTCATCCCAGAAATCCCAGGTAGCGTAACTGGTCTCGCAATGAGATTTATACGAATATGCTTGCCTTAGCCCGAAGGCCTTTTTGCCAGAAAATCCAGAATACAGGTGTCTATGTGTCACACAAATCATGAAAGATATTTAGGTAAAATCAATCCCTAGCATGCATTCTATATGAAGTTCTTAGGTATAGTCTAGGTCGAGTTCTCCACCTAATTCTCTATAACCAAGGCTCTGATACCAATCTGTCACACCCTCGCTTATAGCGGAAACACGAGGATGCGACGGACGGGATCGTCATAACACTTGGTATAATTACAGAGACATAATATATGCAAAATCCTCGTGTTATGACGTCGCCCGACACAATGGTGACTTGTGTCGTGGTTAGTCAGTTCCACGACTATCATAGTCTTATTGATTCTATAATCCAAGATACACAGTGTTCAAATATGAAACAAATGACAAACATACTAATGCAAATCTATTGAAATCCTGAGGGTCTCTGCTAAGTCATCTGCTCTAGCTATCCTCTCTGATTATGATCACCTGAAAAGATATGCTCAAAAATGTCAACAATAATGTTGGTGAGTTCCGCAGGTTTTAAATTGAAAACATGTAATTGATGTTGTATAGAATTTGATGTGGAATCATACTGTTATAAGCAAGCAAAACCACATAACATGTGTTTTAGACAACCAAACCTAATGACGTTATGCATATAAATTAGACGGAATATATTCACTCATGGCCTGATTGCTGGCAGCTGTGTTGGTAACTCACAAGTTAACCAATCGTCGATGGGTGGGGTGTCAACCCAGTAGTACTACCAATACCAAACCGCGGGTTCCCAAACCGGGAATTAATGGTTGTAAAATGAAACACCATGTATGTATGCAAAACAGTATCACGTTGATTCCAAGCATGAAAAATTGTATGTAAGATTGTACAGCATTGAAAACGGGTGAACATACTTTTCCCCCATTGATTGAAAACATTGAAAACTTGTATAAGCATAAAAAAGGGCCACGAAACTCATCTTGAATTGATGTATGAACAAAACTTCACAGAATAAGGCAGTGCACGATCAAAACGTTCAATACCTATTATTTATTGTAACTAAGACTTAAAACGTATTCAACGCGAATAGATATTTGGTTGGATTCGGGTTTGACGCATACGATTAGATATATATATGTTGACTTTGATTATATACCTAGTGATAATAGGATTTAAGTTGAATTGTGAAGTTTTGACAAGTAAGTATATTTACTTGTATTTTGATTTATTCGTAAGAAATACATATTATTATGTATATATTTTTTGTATTATTTAACATTGATTACGATTAAAAATATAACTTATAATTACGTTTGTAAATAATTTATGTATAATTTCTATGATTTCCATGATTATTTTATAATTAATTACGATATAATGTCTATTTTTATGAAAATGATTATTTATAATATTTATAAATAATATTCTATAAAGATTTTTAAGGTTTTTAAATAAAATAAATTTACAGAAAATAATTTTGTGAGATTTAAAATAAGGGAAGTTTATAAAATTTATTTTATAATTTTTAGGAATTGTTGTAAAATTTTTAGAAGCTTAAAAAGCCTAAAAAAATAGTTGGAGGTAGCCGGGTTCGAAACCCGGGACCTCTAAGTTATAAGGCATGTACTGAACCGTTGAACCAAGGCCTCAGCCGCGATAAACTCCGGTTCCATTTCCTTTTAAATTGAGTAACCCAGTTTCCCCCAAATCCCCGAAGAACCCTAATTCGATTTCACCAAATTGAACCCTAATTCGCAGATAATAATCAAATTAAGGTTAGGGCTTTTAATCCCAATGTAAAAACGAGTGTGTAGATGCGTTTAATTACCTGTTTTGATTTGAGTTGATGATAAAACCAATTAAGAACAAGCCACGACTAACTTGAATCCGAATGATAAACAATCTTTGATGAAAATCAAATTAATTGTACAGACAGCTTCGAATGATGCTAAAGATCAATAGCCCTCTGTCATTTCGTGTATTGGAACTCCTATTATTATTATTATTATTATTATATTATTATTATTATTATTTATTATTATTATTATTATTATTATTATTATTATTACTATTATTATCATCGTTATTATTATTATTATTATTATTATTATTATTATTATTATTATTATTATTATTATTATTATTATTATTATTATTATTATTATTATTATTATTATTTTTATATTATTACGGTTAACACGGAACGAGTACACGAAGCTAATTCGGTTAACACGATAAATAGACTATGAACATATGTGAGGATCGTTAATACACACGGTGAGTTAACGAGCTTAATGTAAATTGACAGACCTATCGGTGACAGATGCTACACACCATCACATTCACCACATGATCTTCAACAAGAAGAATCTTAGGTTTCCTTTCTGATTGGGAATATCTTGAATGTTTCTAGAACTTTGTTCATCAGAAGGTGAACATGAAACCGTAGATAGATCATAGTGATTCTCTTTTTCTTTCTTGATGCAGTTTTTCATTTTCCGAGGTACACTTTGAAGAACTTTCGGATTCTGATGAGTCGTTGTCAGTCATATCATCAACTCCATCTGTATCATCTGAGCTATCACATAAATGTGAAAGCAGACTCACAATGTTCTTTGCTTGATATTGTGAGATGTCACACCAAAGTATTCCTTTACAAGGCACCTAAACATATATTACAAGTTTAAGGTTAAGATTAACGTTCAAACAAGGATTAGGGTTTGATACAATTATGGGGTTTTAATAAGTAATAAGTTTATAAAGTAAATTTATGTTTTGATTCAATTAAAGAACTATACATTTAAGTATTTAGAAATGACTTTAAGTATAATAATGATAGGGTTTAATAAGTAAATACATCTTTATAATTATTTAAAAATAATTAGAATAACTATTGATCAATAACAAATTATTATTCTAAATCATTAATCGAAGTATATTTTATAAGGATTAATATTTGTAAACATTTTGTGAAATTATAAAACATATAATTTCTACAATTATCATGATAAGGCTTTAATTAATATAATGACAATTAATATTATAAAGATTTATTGTTTCAAGTCCAGTGATTATTAGTTTTTTTTTTTAAAAAACATTTAAATATAACAGTTAAATAAAAATTTAAAATAATTATGTCTTTAAAAAGTACCATTTGAACCAAATGATTTATATTATTATTTGAAACATATAATAATTAATAAGCTATAAAAGAAAAATCACCTAAATGTATTGTTGAACATGTAATGTTCAAACAAGATAAACATTATTAAAATCAATCTTATAAGATTATTAACTAGTTATATATAAAATAAAATAAAATATTAGATTATTATAAGAAATATATTTTCAGAAAATCATTAGTTATCCTTCAAATTAAACAAAATTTATAAAGCTGATTTTTTATAATTTTTAGAATTTTTATATTTTTTAAAGGCTGAAAATCCATAAAAAAAATAATGAGGGAGCCCGGGTTCGAACCCGGGTCCTCAAGGTTTGGATGTGAGTGGGGAACAGTAGACCAAGGCTTACCGCCGCGGTTTTTCTCCGTTTCAAAATATTATAAACATAGATTCAAGATTTCCCCAATTACATATGAACCCTAGAATCGTAAAATCCCAAATCAAAGATCAATTCGATTCTGTTAATCAAATTAACCATGGGGCTTTTACTCCCCATGCTTAAATGAATTTATTCATGTGTTTAATTACCTGGATTGGTTGTAATTTCGATGGAGAATGAGAACAAGATAACCGTGACTGAGAACAGGGCGAGATTTATACGATTTTGTTGTTGAAAACCCAATTACCCGTAATATAAGCCTCCCTATACGATGAGAAACAATATCCCCTCTGTCAATTTGGGTTAAGGAAACTCGGGAGATCGATTCGAATAGGTTGCAGGTCGCGGTGAAAGTGGTGATCGAATGTGGGCAGATGTTTCTCAGGTGCAATTGAGAGTGGTGAATGCTTAAGATTAGTTAGAGGATGGTTTATGTTCGTTTGATTAGATTATTACTAGGAGTTAAGGATCAAACGGTTATGAAGTTTAATGGGTTTCAGTTATTCAATCGTTCGAGGTTGTAACCGGTGTTTGAAGGTGATTAATTTATGTGTACAAGTTCGAAACGTATATACGAACCGATTGGGATGATTTGGTACCAAAATTTAAGGGTTTCGGGGGATTTGGGGTGTTACCGGCGCCGTGCCGGACTTGGCGGCCGGCGGCCGGAAATACGGGGAGAGAGAAAGGGGGTGGGGTTTGGGTTTAGATAATTTACACAATTAGTCCATGTGGTTTCCAGTTTGTTATTTCATGCTCAAACTTTATTTTCAAATTTTCTAAATTGACAAAAAGGCCCCTTGAACTTAATTAAGTTTTAACTTGTAAATTTTCATATCTTGTTATTAACATTACAATTATTATTGTAGCTCAATTTAATAGTTAAGTTATTGACTTTTACATTAGAACTTAAAGATAAATTATAATTTTAACATAAATAACCCATAAGTTTCTTGTAGGTAATAAAGGCCCTTGCAAGATAAACGACATAACTAATAGTTAACAAGAAAATACGAGATGTTACAGATTGCATGAGGTTACTGTTAGATTATTAAAAAATAAAACAAAGATGAAGTCAATTATTGATGTATAGGAGATAATGAAAATAAAGTAAATTCTTGGATTTTTATAAGTGTAATTTATGAGAGAGGAAAGAGACGAATGAATGTAAGAAAATAAAGTAAATTCTTGGATTTTTATAAGTGTAATTTATGAAGAGGAAAGAGGAAAGAGCGAGTGAATGTAAGAATTTGATGGTTATTTTCAAAAATAAAATAAATATTATTCCAGATTTGCCTTATATCATTAATATAATCAACTTAAATTTTAGATTATTTACTAAAATGTCACTATGTATGTTAACCATTGATCATATAGATCAATGGTTTAGATTTGGTTTTCATAGATTTTTAGTAAATTATAGTTTTCTTAGGAACCACCCATATATATATATACATATATATATATATAAAATATATATATATATATATATATATATATAGGGGAGGGTTCCTAAAAAACCTCTATTTATAAGAAAACTAAGAAAACTATTTTTAAACCATTGATCAAGATTGATCAATGGTTGATATTCATCAATGACAAATTTATAAATTTAGTAGATAATTAATTTAATTAAATGATTAAAAGGTATATTAGGTAGATTACAATTTTATAATTTTGGAAACAACTAATATCTCTTAAATGTCTTTTATCTATCTCTCTTTAAAATCAAACATAATATTAAACCGTAGATCTATTTTAGTTACATTCAAAATCAAATAAATTCATTCAAATATAAACCTAAAATATATTAGAAGAATGATAGTTTTTTTTGCAGATCTATGTTAATTACGTACATGCTTACGTATACATAAAAATGTTCACATATATGTTCAGATATATGTTCATGTTAATTTGAACATGTTTACGTGTATGTAAACATGTTGACATACATGCTTTCGTCTATTTAAACTGTTTACATATATGATATGATTTCATATATGTAAACAAGCTTACGTATAGTAAGCAATTATATATATGTTTACGTTTAAGCAAACTTGTTTACATATATGTAAGTGACACTATAAGGAGGAAGAAGAAGTCAAAAAATATATCTAACTCGTATCTATTACATATATGTAACACGATGTAAAACCCAAGAAAAAATTAAAAAGAACATAACCATTGAGCAAATTAAAATTTCTTACATTCAAACCTAGATTTACCAAGTTGTAAACTGGTGATTGCAATCATTCCATGTACACAAATTAGTATATCAAACAATCACATACATAAGTATATAGTCTGATTTCTTTAAAAAATGCGAAGACGATCAGAAAAGAATGTGAATTACGAAATTACATATACGTAATCAAATTACTTAACTCTCTTGCACGATTAAAAAATAGAAGCTGGTTAGAGAAGAATACGAGTTACGTTACATATACGTAAGCAGTTCATTTGACATAATGTTCACATGCTTATGTATATGTATGCATAGGTTTACATATATATACCACGATGTTAACTTATATGTAAATGTAATTTGAACAAAAAAACTGAGAATGAAAAGATATGGAAGAAGAGATGAAAATTTAGAATTAAAAATCTTTGCTTACGTATATGTAACTATGAGTTAAATATGTTAAATTATGGGTTACATGCACGAGTTACATATACGTAAGCAGTAACTTTATATATGTAACTCGTAGAAACATATATGTAATCCAACAATCAGAAGAAGACATATTCTACGACATCACCAATATTATCACTTCAGAAGACAACTTATGCTTCTGTTAGGTATATACGTAAAAACATACATCTAAATCATCATCATCGACTTTTTAAGATTTAATTTCTTCTTGATTATCATCTTCAATTCTTTTCTTAGCCCCACATCATATTTAAATATCATCGTATTCATCCCTTTTCTCGAATTGGAGCCCACCAACACTACCTTCATCGTCTTGTTAGCTCCGATCCAAATAACAGTGGTTGCCCACGCATACTAGCTCATGTGACCTGCAATCAATCCTTAATCTGTTGTCTTCAACTGAACACTTCGATGTCACATGGTGAGTAATATGCCTTGGCTGGATTTTGTTTGAAACCAAACTTCAGGAAGAGATGATGATTTAGGTTGATAGAAGAAGATGATGCTTTTAGAGATTTAAAACAAAATTTGAAGAAATAATATTAGAGAGAGAAAGAGATGACTTTTCTAATATGAGTAAATTAGGACTAATTCAACAAAATCTATGGGTGTTAAAATGACAAATATAACCTTTGAACAATAAAAATTTTAAAAATACTAGAAATTACATGATTGGTGGATGTTAGTTTTCTTAGTTTTCTCATAAAATAGTAGTTTTCTTAGGATCCCTCCACACACACACCACACACACATATATATATATATATATATATATATATATATATATATATCTCACTACTCTAATAAAAGAGTAACTATGGTTGCCACATGTCACTTTTTAGAATCATCTAATGCCACGTGTCACTATTACATTCATTTTAATCAAATTTTTCCCGCTTCTCTCTCTATTAAATAATCACATTAATTACTAATAATATAATCTATTTATTTTTACATTATAATTATTATTTAAGAATTAAGAAAGATAAATTTTTATTAATGTTATTGCTATAGAGATTGTTTTTTAAAAAAGATTTTTTTCTAAAAAATAAAATTATTTTTACATAATATTTTAAAATTGGTTTTTAAAGTAATTTTTTAGTAAAACAAAATAATTAAAATAGGGATTTATAGTAAGGAAATTTTAAAAAAAAAATTAATGAGTTTTAAAACAAAATGTCTAATTATCTTTGAAAAAATAAAAAAAATTAAAAGGTTCATATTATTGTTTTATTACTTATAATTCTTACTTATACATAATTTCAATCATATCATGTTTTAGTCTATCATTTTATAATTAATAATTTTTATTCAATTTAAGATTTTATTTATTCAACCGTGTAATACACGGGTTTCCTAAAGCTAGTATATTATATATATTATATATATATATAGGGGAGGGATCCTAAGAAAACCAAGTAAATTTAAGAAAACAAGAAAACCATTTCTAGCCAATCACAATTTTTATATATATTTATATTTATTATATTCAAAGGGTGTTTTAGTAATTTTATATATAAATTATTTTTAGTAATACTCATTATAACCAAATCCCATCTTTTTCTCCATGATTGAACAAACCCATATACAGAGTGTTTGAGAAACCTGCTTCATCGAACCATTGGAATCTCGACCTATTTGATTTTTGCCCAATTCATCAACCATGTGAATGGTATGTTCAGATATCAAATCAGATAGCGATGATGATGCAATTAGTTAGAGGTCGCGTGGTTTGTTAATAAATCAAGAAAGCAAGGAGACAATAAAGATGAAATCAAGTTCTTCTTGCAGATCCACAACATCTGTGCACGAATCGAAACCCTAATCCACCATGGAAGTTGAAGTGAAGCTCCGATTACACGATTCCGAAACCTACAAAACCCTAGCTTCTGTTCTTTCCCCCGTTAAATGCGTAATTCCCTCAAGGCTAAAGCTGTACTTGTTGACGGTGTGAGTAGAGTTGAAGAAGATGAAGAAGAGATCGATCCGTCAATTGGGGAAGAGTGTTTGACGAATCCGAACAGATTAGGGTGTTTGGAGTCTTCAAGAATCATGAAGAGGGTGAAAGATGAGTTTTTGGGGGGAAATGGTGATGATGGTAATGGTGAATTAGGGTTTGTGTGTTTGGGTGGGTTTAAGAACTGGTTGTGTTTACATATACGTAAGCAGGATACATATACGTAAGCAGGATACATATCTGCTAGGGATGAGGATTTGATTACGCAAGGGTGTTTACATATACGTAAGTTTCATCAACATGTCTTCTTTATTTGTTTTCTGATTGCTTACATACACGTAAGTTTTACCGTTTTGATATAATAGTATGCTTATTGTTTTTTTCTTTGTTTGCTAATTGCTAATCTAGTAGTGTTTACATATACGTAAGCAGGATACATATGATAGAGATGAAGACAATTTTTGATTAATATGAAGATGATTGTTACGTATATGTAATCAAAATACATATACAGAACCATGTCTACGTATGTGCACTTTTTAAGTTTAACATATTGTTCTATACTAGTTGTGTGTTATAGTTATAGTTCTTTTTTTATTTTCAGCTGATTATCGATTCTAACAAGAAATTATTTGAATTTCTGATTTTGTATACCATTTTAGTGAGTGATACATATACATAAGTTTCATCAATTCAATGTAATAGCAATTGTCATGTTTATGTTTGTTTTATGCTTGTTTACATATAAGTAAGCATGTTCTAAGGAGCAAATATGTTATGAACAAATATGTGAACATGTTTACGTATACGTAAGCATGTAGTAATTAATATAGATCTGCAGAAAAAAAAAACTTGTGTTCTTTTAAAATATTTTAGAATGATATTTGAATAAATAATTTGATTATAAATTAAACTAATATTGTGTTTGATTTTAAAGAGAGAGAGAGAGAAAGAGAGAGATTTAAGGGATTTTAGTTATTTCCAAAAATATAAAAATTGTAATCTACCTAAAACACCCTTTAATCATTTAATTAAAGCAACTATCTATTAAATATTTACAAATTTGCCATTGATTAATATCAACCATTGATCAATTTTGATCAATGGTTTAAAAGTGGTTTTCTTGGTTTTCTTATAAGTAGAGGTTTTCTTAGGAACCCTCCCCTATATATATATATATTATATATATAATATTATATATATAGATATATATATATATATATTATATATTATATATTATATATAGAGAGAGAGAGAGAGAGCGAGAGAGAGAGAGGAGAGAGAGAGAGCTGAAAAAATGGTGGGTTGCTTGCCTTGGAAAAGAGCCAAGGTCAGAACGAAGTGTTGCATCTGCACGTGTGACCCCTAAATTCTTTACAAGAGAGCCTGAAACATAAATCTTGAACTACCAGTTAACTCCATACCTCTCTGTTTTTTCTTCATCACCCTCTGCAACCATCCTTTCAAGTATCTTCTTCCACCAACTTATAATATTAATATTAATAATTCATTTTAACAATCAATTTACATAAGAATAAAAAAAAACATAAAGTACAGATCCTACACCTATTATACATGTTTATCTAATTCCCTCTATTGATACAATTTTTTTTATATACGAGTTAAACTATTTCTAACTCACATTGATTTAAGACATAAATTTGAAATTTAGATGAATATATAACCATTCATATGTATCGTATTGAGTTTGTCTTGTGTTATATGTGACTTGTACGTCATGGTTTTATTTATTATTCAGCATTTAATTATATATTATAAGACTAGGATTATTTAAAAAGGCTTTTCAAGTATATATATAAAATCTGAATGTAAATTGACAAATGTTTATCATTATTCCCTCTATTATTAAAAAGGATTTTCAAATACACGGGTAGAAAATATGGAAAACAATATAACTATAAAATGTCAAATATTTCGTATGATTAATTTACGTATTACGATAACAATGAAAAATAAAAGTTATATTTATAAATTGTATATATTCAAATACTTTTGTGAATAATATTAATATATAATGACTCAATTAAAATTAAAATCAGCTGTGTTAAAATCACACTAATCTAAAAAAATAAATATATATCAATAATTTTTTTTCTTTTTAGTTTTTTTTAATTAAATCTTATTTAGCTATAAAAATATGTATATTTTAAAACAATATATTACACAATTAAGTTGATAATTAAAAAATTAAATTTAAAACAAAATAAATTATTAAATTAATTGAGTTTCTTAAAAAAAAACCTTGACTAAAATAATATATTAGTTAGGCGGGAAAATTTTTTTGAGAGTAACATGAGAGTGCCACGTGTCATTTTCTCTTAATTTTATTATAAGTATAGATTTTGAATCATAAAAGTTGGCAAAGTCATAACTTAAACTCTTAAATTAACTAGTAATTTACTCTCCGTGCGTTGCTGCGCGCGCGCGAACGTACTTGTCATGATCAAGTATAAAAATATAATCGACTCAACTTGTTTCCGAACTAAATTTACGTAAAATATGGAGTAACACGAATTTGTACAATCAAATGAAAATATACTTTATTTAAATCGACTATATTTCAACACAATTTACGTTAAAACGTAAACACACTCAAAATGTACATAAAAATAAGCAAGGTGAACGAAAAAGGCGACATGATAAAGCATAGATTACATTCGCTCTCACACATTTCCTAGCAAAATTTACATCAAACATAGAATAAACGCGGAATTTATCAACGAAATAAATTATAATATTTGACCCAACTCGTTCAAAACAAAATTTAACATTAAATAAACACATAATATTATATAATAAAGTTTATATAAGATAGATATAATTTGTATACTCTACTACTATTATATGATAAACTAAAATAGTTGTCGTGTCTGTACGAGTTTAATGTAACCCTAAACCAAAATCAAAATATATGTTCAAAACTAAAAAGTTAGCAAAATACACAAAGTAAAACACGTCAAAACCCCAAATCCTAACACACCAGAACAGAACATACATAACTAAAACTAAATCAAAGCCCAACATCATACACAAAACAGACGAACATCAAAATCGCAAGAATACGGCACAGTTCAAAATAGAAAACCGACAACAACCCGCAAAAAAACCCCACCCCAAACCTCAAACCCACATCCAAAACAACCTAACACAAAAAAAACAAAACAAAAAAAACCAAAAATCCCACCCACAAGGGATTAGTAGTATATAATATTTGACCCAACTCGTTCAAACCAAAATTTACATATTAAAATAACCACGTAATATTATATAATAATTTTTTTAAGATAGATATAATTTGAACTACTACTACTATTATATGAAAACTAAAATAGTTGCCGCGTCTATGCGAGTTTTAATGTAACCCTTAAACCAAAATCAAAATGAATGTTCAAAACTAAAAAGTCCGCAAAATACACAAAGTAAAACACATCAAAACCCAAAATCCATAACACATCAGAACATACAGAACTAAAAACTAAATCAAAGCCCAACACCATACACAAACAGACAAACATCAAAATCACATGAATACGGCACAGTCTAAAATAGAAAAACCGACAAAAACCCGCAAAAAACCCCACCCCCAAACCTAAAACCCATCCAAAAACAAACCTAACACATACAAACAAAACAAAAAAAAAACACCAAAAATCCCACCGACCAAAGGGATTAAATAGTAATAGAATATGTCATCCCGGTCTCATCCATATATAAAATTGTGAGAAAGTACAATACATTTTAGATGTTTGAAGTATGATACTTACGATTATGTAAAGTTTTTTTTTCTCTCACTATATTTGATTTAGCAGTTTTAACAAATTTATTTGATCCGGTGTTCTTGTGTGCATCAACTTAAAATTGGTTTTTATATTAATTAGCATAAACTATCTATATGTGTGCGGGCTGGGTGGGTACAAATTTGATGAAAACATGTACATACACATATATGTATTCGCTAAAGTTTTGGTTTAATTATATATATATTTGGTAAATCTCAAAAAAAATACATGGTTTATGTATCCTTAAAAGAAAGGTTGATAAACTCTTAACAAAGTACTAATTTAGATATTAAGCAAACATAAAACTTGTATCATAATTTGAGATTTCCAAGAGTTTTTTATTATCAACTTAAATTTTGATGTTTTGTAACTTTTGTTAGAAGCGGGAAAACATGTAAAAAACCAATAAATATTCTAGTACATAAAGATATATAGAATAGAATCTTAATTATTATAAGAAATATAAAAAGTAATTTGAGGGGAAATATTATCTAATGAATTATAAAATTGGTATAGGAAATAATATTTTTCTCTTTTGTCATCCTAATTATATTATTTATCTTGTTTTTCTGTTAGGCTAATTAGGATAGTAGCCCTATTTAATCTTTTGAATGATGATACAAAATAGAAAGTATACAATCATAAACTGTGGGGTTTTGTAAAACGAGATTTTTAAGGTTGTTTTATAAGGTGTTTTTTGAGGTTTTTATGGACGATGTTTGAGAAAAGTAAACTTATAATATTCACACAAAAACTAGCTAGATGTCGTTTTTTCACCTTATTTTATTCATTCAAGATTGTCCATCTCATTATAAAGTCAGAAAAAGAAATTAATATTTAACATAAAAGGGGACTTTCTCAAAACTTTAAAAATACTTAAAACTAAAAATAAAACCCTGATGAAAATATTGGTAAAGGTAATTCTACTGGTTAACATTCAAACTCAAAGTCTGCTATATGTTATTAATAGAAGTAAACAACTGTCATGCTCATACTCCATAGCTAATTGAGGCATAATTCAAACAAATTGAAGGCCACAAAGAAGGCAATATCACAAAATTTTTTACACCCTTAATCTTGAATCAAACATGCTATTAAGTAACTAACATCCAAAAGCAACTAATTTATGAGATCTGGAAAGAGAGATAGGATTTCAAACTTGAAATGAAGTGCAACAGCTGAAACGAAAATCTGTCAGTTAGATGACTCTTTCGTTTCAAAAAGGGGGACGATTGCCCCCCAATACGCATCTGTAGGCATTTGGCAAGAGTTTAGCAGATTGGGAGGTATCCATGAAATAACGATGGATTCGCATCGTTCATGAGTTGTTGCTGGATACCAATACCGGTAGGTGATCCTAGCTGACCATTACCAGGTGTAGTCTCTTCCTCTTCAAGAGGAAGTCTCTCATAAGCAGCATTCCCAAAAGATGCTGCATTATCACCACGGGGCCTGACGCTAACAAAGGCCCCACCACCCCTCCTCAACCACCTGCCCTTGACCACCAGCCAGATAGATAGTCAATCCAGAAGCAGCAGGTGGTGCAGGAGGAGGGAGAAACGAACCTGACAACGATAAGATCTCAAATCGCCCATGGAGCGTCATAACCGCCCCAGGCGCCGCCGGCTGCTTCAACGTAACATTGGTAACCGTGCCATTACCGCTCAAAATACACACCCCTCTTTGCCTCCTAGTAGCAAAACTAGATATACTCTCTTGTATATCACACCCATTAGCCACTTCCATCACATGAGCCTTAGAGCATTAGCACTATCCCTAGTAATAATAATCGGAGGCTTAGGTTGTTCTTCGAACCTGCCGGACGGCCCCGAGGCCGCCTAGCGCCACCACTACCACTACCACCGCCGCCGCTGCTATGATCGCCATCGCCACCAGTCACCACCGACGCCAATTCCCTATTATTCCATCATTATTTATTAGTAGTATTCTCCTCACGCTCTCTCTTCTGCCATGGTTCAGGCTGCTATTCCACCACTTTGCTCATCGTCCTCAGAATTCTGCTGCTGCTGCTGCTGTTGTTGAGTACTGCTGCTGCTGGTGGTGATGACGGTGGTGCTGCTGAAACTGCTGGTGGTGATGGTGGAGTTGAAGATCACTGGTGTGGAAAGGAGGAGGAAGATGACGACCATGAGCAGTAATGGATCCATATATATATATGTATATGTATGTGTATGTATATGTATCTTACACGACTACAAAATTATATCGATTGACGATCAATTAGCTTGAAAGAAGCCAAAGTCTTTGAAAGTTTGAGAGATGATTTGAGGGTTGTTTGTCGTAGGGCAAAGTGCTAACCTTCACCGGCCTGCAGAAAAGTGAACCAAATTGTGAGGTGAAAGATTCATGTTGTTTGTTTCGATCAGACTGCTGCTTGTTGATCTGTATACCAAAGTGATGAAATATATGAATGAAGAATTTGGTTGCTGTTGGTGAAGGTTAGAGAAAGAGATGAATAGATGAATGTTGATGTGGGTTTGGGTGATTATTGTTGTTTGGGTTAGGGTTAGGTCATGAAGAAAGAGATGAGAGAGATAAGTTTGCGTGCGCATGGGCGGTGAGGTGGGGCCTACATTTGTCCCCATTGTTACCCATGTTCTCCCCAATTCTTGAGTTCTTGTTTCCACATTTAGTGTTTTGTGCACTAATTTTCATCTTTATATATCATATTTTAACATTTTTAACCTTTATTTTTTTATCATTGACGGGTTATTGTCTCATTTGATCATTTATTACCTAATTATAACCTTAGTCCTGAATCTAAGATCTTATTAATAGGAAACCTAGCATGGGCGACAAACCTGTTGGCTCAACCTGTATATACGTCACACTCATACAAAGAAAAAACAGAAAAAGTGCCACAATTATTTTTTTTAACAGTTTTAGAAAAACGACTTTTACATCCATGTATTAGTATTATCGAACTTTAATCTATTGTATGTTAGAATTTTGATTTGAACTCTGTTTTTTAAAACGTCTTTGGTTGGTGGATTGAACTATCTGTATTACCAAGATGTCAATTTTAAACGATCTTAGTTTACTTTAAATCACATAGCAAGTATACTACATCATTTAAACTTTTTCATAAGTTACTACTTACTAGCATTATTGTTAAAGTTTCAATCTTAATATTAAAGGCTATGTTTAGTTAGTGGTGCCTCGGTTAGTTGATTTGGCAAGCGGTGGTAACGGTTACATCACTAACGATGTCACGACTTGATGCCTAGACCACATCCTCAGCTCACCTCCTATTGTTCCACACCTTTATTTTTCCTTTAAATTTGTATTTAGATTTATAAAATTTATGATCCTGAAAAAACATTATTAAAAACGATTATAACATAACATAATAAAAAAAGTGAATCATATGACCAATCCGAAATATGTATTGTGCTCGTCTTCTCTTGTGTTCCGGTTGAAACTAGGGACCAAGATAACTAACTCACTAACTAATCAAGAAAGTGTATCTTGTATTTGAAGTGACAATGAATTACAAATGCAAATCTGTTTATACACAAACCACATTACACTTCTAGTCCTTCTAACTAGTGGAATTAAAAACTAACCTCCTACATACCCCACTAATTCCACCTCATTACTCAAGTCTTCAACTCCCAGCAAATCTCTCATTTCAGCAAACTTTACTCTTGCCAGCGGCTTGGTCAAAACATCTGCTCGTTGCAAGTCTCCACTAACAAAATCAACTTTAATCTGACCTTTCTCTATACACTCTCTAATAAAGTGATAACGAGTGTTAATATGCTTACTCCTGCCATGAAAAACAGGATTCTTCATCAACTGTGTTGCTGATTTGTTGTCTACATACAAAGTTACTGCACCCAGTTTTTGACATGTAATTCCTCAATAACACCCTGAAGCCATAAAGTTGGCAGGTTGCTAAGGTAGCAGCCATAAATTCAGCTTCACACGAAGACAAGGCAACTTTGCTTGCTTCTGCGAATGCCACGAAACAATTGAGTCGTTAAAGAAAAAAACATTCCCTGAGGTACTCTTCCATCATCCGTATCAGTTAGATAACTACTGTCACTATAACCAACTAGACCTCCCCTTCCATGCTCTTAATCCAGCCCATAATGCATAGTTCCTGATACATGTAACCAAATGCTTAATCTGCCATGATGTGCCACTGCATGCCTAGGACTTTGCATAAACCTACTCACTAACCAACAGCAAAAGCCAAATCTGGCCTGGTTTGAGTCAAGTACCTCGGTGATCCAACGAGCCTTCTATAATGGACTTGTGATCACTCTTCTCCTCCCTCATCTTTAAACAACTTCAGCCCAGGCCCATCGGAGTTTTTGTGCATTACACCCCTCTAGACCTGCCAACCTTATACTTTCTTTGCATATGCAGATTGCCTGATTAGTATACTACCTCTTACTTGTGCAACTTCAATCCCAAGATAGTAACATAACACTCCTAAATCTGTCATTTTAATCTTGATTGCATCTGCAGCTTGAACTCCCTTACTTCCCAAGGATTGCAAGAGTAGGAGAGGTGTTTGTACATGTCCACTTGGGAAAATCTGAGTACAAAGTGTATTAATCAACAAGTCAATTTCAAAGTGACAGCTGTTAGTCAATCTGACAGCTGTGTGATTCCCAAGAAATCCGGTGTTTCTTTAACAGAAACATGCGGCTATAAATACGAGTTCTAGGTTTACATATCATGAACACAATCGAGAAATATTATGGCGGTCAAGCATCACATCATCATGCAACCCTAGCCGTCGTCACATCAACAACAACATTAATTCGGTTCACAGAAATCATTGGGTGAATCCAAGGATCTCAATTCAGGAATATCAGTATTAAAAAAAATCAAATTAATGATCGCGGAATTATCATTAATAGTGTTTAATTGTGTTATGATTATCAAAGAACACAAACACACGGACACAGTAAATACGAACAAAATAATTATTCAAAAAGTAATCCATAATTATCAAGTAATGATTACAAAAGAATAATATGAATAACTATGAACAATGATTCTGTGAAACGAATTAATGTTGTTGTTGATGTGACGGTGTAACATCTCGTATTGAAAATAATAATAATACTAATAATAATAATAATATAAAATAATAATAATAATAATAATAATAATAATAATATAAAATGATAATATAATATTATAATAATAATAATAATAATAATAAAATAAAAATAATAATAATAATAATAATAATTATAATAATAATAATAATAATAATAAATAATAAATAATAATAATAATGATAATAGTAATAATAATAATAATAATAACAAAAGTTCAGGGGGCAGTCTTGTAATTTATGAATCTTAATAAATAAGTTTATAACATAAATTGATAATTTAGAAACCGCAGGGACCCGTGTGAAACTTTGGAATTTTCAATTTCAACCCCGTTCACCCCCGATTTTCCGGCCGGTCACCGGCGGAACTCCGGCCGAACTCCGGCGAGTTAAAACACCCAATTTCACACGGTTTTAACTCAAAATAAAGGTCCCGACACCTTCGTGACTGAGATTCGAATCCAAAGCACCTTTAAACACGCGTTAATCATCGATTTAAGCATAACATTGGATCCAACTTTTTTTTCCCGACCGTTCAAAGCTAATCAACCCATTCAAACATCACTTTAGACAAATTGATTCAATCAATTTGAACTTTATCACACTATAAATGAAATTCAATCTGTAATTTCAATCGAACGCACATAAACAAACAGAAATCATTCGTCGTCTTCATCGAACCTGCAACCCTATCGAACACCACCAACCGAGCTTCAATCTACAAAATTAACAAAGGGCTTTTAATCTAGATCAACATAAGAAAATTCCTACCAATTTAATTCGGTTTTCATCAAAGATTGCTCATCCATCGATCATCATATCTACTGCGACCTGTTCTTCATCTGTTCCCGTCGAATTAGGTACCCAATCAAGTAATTAAAACCATCTATATGCTCGATTTCTCATGGGGATCAAAAGCCCCATGATTTAAATCGTTAACAACTCGAATCGAGCTTCAATTTTGGACCTTCGATTTAGGGTTCATGGGATTTGGGATAGGGACGCGGGTTGTGTTTAAAAGATTAAAAACCCATTCATAACCGCGGCTGAGGCCTTGGTTCACTGGTTTGGTGCGTGTGTGTGTAAACAGGAGGTCCCGGGTTCGACCCCGGGCACCCCCCTTATTTTTTTAATTGGCTTTTTAAGCCTTTAAAAAATCATAAAAAAATTCTGAAAATTCTAAAAATTTATTTTATAAACTCTAATTATTTTAAAAGTTATCCAATAATTTTCTGTAAAATATTTCATTGGAAACACTTTAATTTTTATATATAATATCAAATAACAAATATATAATTGGTTTATTTTTATAAAAACATGATTTTAAATAATAGTTTAAAGTATTAAATTATTATTGATCACGATGTTAACGTAATTATGAATTTCTCACAGAAATTATATGCGTTTCATAATTAATTTCACAAATTACTATAAAGAATTAAATTCCTTTAAAAATTTCATAAATAATACTTTTCTTTATTAAACTAAACTATATATAATTAACTTTATTTAAGCATAAAAACCCCCAAATACTTGTCGAAACCCTAGTTCGCGTTAAAACGTTAAAACTTAATATATTAAACTTAATTTTTTTTTAGAAAAGACATATTTCTTTTAAACAAATATAATATACAAAACCCCAAAATTCTAAAACCTTAGTTCACGTCTAAATGTTAAACTTATTGTCGAACTTAATCTTGTAATAAATATGTTTAGGTACCTTGTAAAGGAATTCGTTAAAACGACGTGCGTTATTATTTTTATTAATCATCCAATTTATACTTAATCGCCAAATGAGTATTTCTATACCCATTTTATCATTTTCACACTTTTGGGTGAAACATGTTTCCTTATAAACGTTGCACTTGTAAACCCGTTTGATTCTTGTAAAATTATGGCAATTTACTTGTGTGTTGTGATTAGTTGAATCTTGTAGCTACCATGTAATGTCGAATACATGTACAATCATTAACTATTGATAGCCTGGCGACGTCTTAGATCTATGGGCCTGACAAGCCTGCTTGGTTGATCCAAGTACACTTAGCTAATCGTATATACTTGTAAACGTTTGAGACTTGTAAAACTTTGTCAAGGTTTGATTATGCATTCTGTCTTGCATCCCTAGTTACCTTTTTCTCTAATTTACAACATGATTGCCATCTTTTATATACTTATATATTTAAAACTATAGAATGCTCACCAACAATATGTTGACCCTTATTTTAAACATGTTTCAGGCAATAGCGTTATGTGGCTGTGAACAATCTTAACTCTCACGCCTCGACGATTCCGCCGTCAGGGTTGGGGTGTGACAGACGGCGGCTAGGGTTGCACGATGATGTGATGCTTGACAGCCGTAATATTGCTCGATTGTGTTCATGATATGTGAAACCTAGAACTCGTATTTATAGGCACGCATGTTTCTATTAAGGAAACACCGGATCTCTTGGGAATCACACAGCTGTCAGATTGACTAACAGCTGTCACTTTGAAAGTTGACTTGTTGATTAATAACACTTGTACTCAGAAAAATACAAGTGTTATTGCTTTGTGGAAACTTGGTCATCCGCAGATCTTGTTCTTCCGCAGGAGTCTTGATCCTTCCAAAGCATGACTTGTTTCTTCCGAAGATAATGTACCTTCAGCAGCAATCTTGAATATCCACAGTAGTTCACACTTGGATCTCTTGACTGGTGGATAGTTCATCCGTAGAAGATCTTCGGATGTAATGTTAGTAAGAAATATATCTACGGAAGAACAAAATGTTCATCCGTAGATGTTTCTTACACTTGGTCAATTTTCAAGAAATGACTAAGTATAATATTTGATCCTGCAATTAACCAAAGTAACACACATATATATGGGTTAACCTATATATTCAATGCATATATATATACTGATAGTTACAATCATTAATTACAAGACTTGATTAAAGTTCTAAGCCTATACAAAATAATCTAGACCTATACTATCTAGATCCAACCATGTCATATGGGAAACCATGGTTTATGAGGGAAACCATGGTTTATGAGGGTCATGAACATAGTTGATTCAGGCCTCTCGTCCATAATATCTTCAGTTGTTAGAAGGTCATTGGCCTTTGATTCTTTTTGTTCAGTTGGTGACTCCATCTTTGTTAGCTCATTCCACTCTTCATCACTTTCATCATCTTCTCAGAGATGGCCTTCACAGTAGATAAATCTACTGAAGGTGTGTGTTCATGAGAAGTGGGCTTTTGCTTTTTGGGAGAATCTTCTACTATGATCACCTTCTGTTCAGTAGCACCCAGGTACTTTCTATTCCGTGAATAAAGAATTAAGTTCTTTGGAACCTCAGAAGATTGTTTTGATTGTTTGACAGCTGGGACATCCTTTGATTCCAATGCACATATCTTCATTTTCAACTGTTCAATCTCTTCATCTTTTTGCTTGATCATCTTAGCCTTTTCACACAAAGATTCATTTATGAGATCCACTTTTGTTGCCAGCTTTTCCTTCTCAATCTTCTCATACTTGACACATTCTTGTAATTCTTGTTCATGTTGAAGCAGAGCATCAATCACTTCATTATTACTTTGTGCATCAGTTCTAAGCTTTTTCAGACTGGCTTCTTTCTTCCTTAGCTCTTCATCTTTTTCTTTGATTATCCCTTTCAGCTCTTGGATTCTTTGTTTTCTTTTATTTGATTTGAGCACCAACTTATTGTACTCAGCAACCAAATAGCTTTTGCTCACAGGGATGTCTTATCACTCAGATCATCTTCTTGATAAGTAATCACATCCACTTCCTTCTCTTTTTCTTCCTGATGTTCAAGCTGTTGCAAGTTCACATTTGGCTGATTTTCAATTGGCGACACTGGTGCAGTGTGATCAGACACAGCTTGATCCTCAGAATGTGTAGCTGAAACAGGAACGGTGCTAGCTTGAGACATCAACTCAGTCTCCCCTGTGTGAACAGAGTTTAGAGACTCAGTTATGTCTATAGGTTCAGTGTTTGCACTCTCAGGAGATGGTTGTTTTGGTGTATCAGGGAGTGGATGAAGAGGAGATTCAATTTAGATTGGAGAAAGTGGTTGTGTGTTATATGAGGATGGATGAGAAGGAGATTATGATTCTTGTTGCACTGGTGAGATAGGTTGGGTGTTGTTGGTGGATGATGATGATATTTGTTGTGGGGAAACATGGTGGTGAATGGGTGAGATTGGTTGGGTGTTTATGCTGGCTGGTGATTGTGGTTGGTGAGTGGGTGTTTGGCTCGGTGAGTGTGATGCTTGTTAAGATTCAGCAGATGTCTCTGCTTCTTCATCTATCCAAATCAATGCTTGTGGTATGTCGGCCTGAGCATCCACAACATGAGCAAACATGGGCATGTCTTCACCCTGATATTTGCCACTGATTTTGTTTAGGACCTCAATTCAGGAATTATCAGTATTAAAATAAAATCAAATTAATGATCGCAGAATTATCATTAATAGCTGTTTAATTATGTTAATGATTATCGAAGAACACAAACACACGGACACAGTAAATACGAACACAATAATTATTCAAAAGTAATCCATTAATTATCAAGTAATGATTACAAAAGAATAATTATGAATAACTATGAACAATGATTTCTGTGAACCGAATTAATGTTGTTGTTGATGTGACGGCGCTAGGGTTGCACGATGATGTGATGCTTGACAGCCGTAATATTGCTCGATTGTGTTCATGATATGTGAAACTTAGAACTCGTATTTATAGGCACGTATGTTCTGTTAAGGAAACACCGGATCTCTTGGGAATCACATAGCTGTCAGATTGACTAACAGCTGTCACTTTGAAAGTTGACTTGTTGATTAATAACACTTGTACTCAGAAAAATACAAGTGTAATTGCTTCGTGGAAACTTGGTCATCCGCAGATCTTGTTCTTCCGCAGGAGTCTTGATCCTTCCGAAGCATGACTTGTTTCTTCAGAAGATAATGTACCTTCAGCAGCAATCTTGAATATCCGCAGTAGTTCATACTTGGATCTCTTGACTGGTGGATAGTTTATCCGTAGAAGATCTTCGGATGTAATGTTAGTAAGAAATATATCTACGGAAGAACAAAATGTTCATCCGTAGATGTTTCTTACACTTGGTCAATTTTCAAGAAATTGACTAAGTATAATATTTGATCCTGCAATTAACCAAAGTAACACACATATATATATGGGTTAACCTATATATTCAATGCACATATATATATATATATATATATACTGATAGTTACAATCATTAATTACAAGACTTGATTAAAGTTCTAAGCCTATACAAATAATCTAGACCTATACTATCTAGATCCAACAGTATACTACCTCTTACTTCTGCAACTTCAATCCCAAGATAGTAACATAACACTCCTAAATCTGTCATTTCAAATCTTGATTGCATCTGCAGCTTGAACTCCCTTACTTCTTGTTCATTACTCCCAGTTCAAGCAGATCATCTACATATACCCCAAGATTAGAATAGAACCAGGCTTAACTCTTACATACACAGCCTGCTCATGTTGACATCTCTTAAACCCAATTTCTTTCAAAACTTCATCCAGTATATATTCCAAGCTCTTGGAGCCTGCCTCAACCATAAAGAGCTTTAATAAGTTTGTAAACTTTGTACTCTGCACCCTTTCTTACATAACCTTCGGGTTGCTTCACATACACACTCTCCTTGAGTTCACTATGTAAGAATGTTGCTTTAACATCTAGGTGAAATACTCTCCACCTTTCTTAGCAGCCAATGCTAGAATTAATCTGATTGTTTCTATTCTAGCCACCGGAGCAAAAGCCTCTTCAAAGTCAACCCCTGGCTATTGCACATATCCTTTTGCAACAAGCCTGGTCTTATGCTTTACTATTACACCAGCTGCATCTCTCTTTAGTTTGTATAGCCATTTCAAACCAATTGGGTTACATTTCAAAGGAGCATCTGTAAGAATCCAGGTTTTGTTTCTTTCAATAGCCTGAATCTCTTCATTCATATCCTGCTTCCACACCTGTTCTTTTACTGCTTCTTAAAAGCAGGTGGGTTCTTCTTCTTGTGTTAGCAGCAAATCCACTTCAGTCATTTCTTGTTGTTGTGTAGGCCCATAGTTAACTCTTCTTTCTATTACATAGTCACTCCACCTCTTAGGCACTTGAGGAACACTATTTGACCTCCTGAGATGTTGTTCATTCATTACTTCTTCTACATGATCATCACATGTTCCTTCACCATTACTTGACTCATTGAAGCCCATCTGAGAGAAGCCACCTAAGCCACCTTGACTGATCTCATCTTCTTGGACAGTAAACTCCATCCAACTTGAGTTGGAAGTACCACTTTCATGTAATGCACCCCAATTATATATTCTGTTTTCTTCAAACTTCACATCCCTACTCACAACAACTTTGTTGTAAGTTGGGTCATACATTCTGTGTGCTTTAGATCCTACTTCTACACCCAAATATACCATAGGGTTACTCCTGTCTTCCAACTTTTGTATATTGGAGTAGTTACTTTCACATGACCCACACAACCAAATACTTTTAAGTAAGCTAAGTTTGGTTTCTTGCCTTTCAATGCTTCATAGGGAGTGGAGTTTGACATGGCCTTAGTGTGCACTCTATTCAAAAGATACACTGAATGTCTCACACCTTCAGCCCATAATTCCTTGGGTAGCTTCATGGCCTTCATCATGCTTCTTGTCATGTTTAAAATAGACCTGTTTCTCCTTTCTATGGTCCCATTTTGTTGAGGTGAGTAAGGGGCGGTTAGCAGCCTGTTGACGCCCATCTTAGTGCAGAACTCCTTAAACTCATGGGAAGTGAACTCCCCCCACGATCAGATCGCAATGTTTTAGTTCATGCCCCACTTCCTTCTCTACTTTGTACTTAAACATTTTAAATTGTCCGAATGCTTGGTCCTTTCTTTTCAGCATGTAGACCCACATGTATTTAGTTGCATCATCCACTAGTAACATGAAGTACCTGTTACCAGACTGGGTTTTGGGGCTTATAGATCCACAGAGGTCAACCGAGACCAATTCAAGTAGGTGTGAGGCTGTATATGAAGACTTTATGGGGAAAGGATGTCGGGTATGTTTACCAGCCAAACAGGCTTCACACAATTATGCAGGTGGGCTTGTTGTGGGTAATCCATTTGCCATCCCTTTACTAGACATCATTCTTATTGTTTCAAAGCTGATGTGCCCAAGTCTGCCATGCCACAACCATGGCAGGCTTTCAATGTTTGCATTGAAGCACATTGGTGAACCAACATTGAACACAGCCTTATACAGGCGATTTGCTGACCTTTTAACCTTCATCAACAACTTTCCAGTCTTGTCATACAGCCATAGGTGATCATTTTTCATCTTCACTTCACACCCGTTCTCTGTGGCTTGTCCAAGGCTCAAGATATTGCTCCTCAACTGAGGAATGTAGTAGACCCCGGTCAGAAGTCTTTGTTCTTTAGTGTTTGATTCGAGTATCACTGACCCTCTTCCTTCGATGTGGACAGTTGATCCATCCCGAACCTTACATTCCCATTAATGTTCTTGTCAAGACTTGCGAACATAGACAGGTTGCCTGTCATGTGGTTAGACGCTCCATTGTCTAAGTACCACACTGATACCTCATCTTCCTCACCTGGGTAACTTGTGGGAATTACCTGCTGCTCATTAAGAAACACCATCTCTTTGTGTTGTGGGAATCCAACTGTCATTAGGAGGATTGGCTCATCTTCAGATACTTGCGACAAGTTTACTTCGGATTCCTTGTTCTTTGTAGGACATTCCGAAGCATAGTGGCCATACTGGGCACACTTGAAGCACTTGATCTTGGATTTATCTTTACTCGTCCGAGTTGTAGCCTTTTGATTCTTGAACGTGTCACGATCCGGGTCCCGTCCTTTCATCCTTCATTTTCCCTCCTTTACATACTTGCTACTTTTATCATACTTACTTTTCACCTTTGTAGAGTTTTTGGATTCTCTGTGATGACTCTGCCACTCTGAGTATGTTAGCAAGAGTTGATCATTCTTGTTTGAGACAGTCTTGGTTTTCATTCCAGTGCGTTCCTCGAAGGCCTTCAAGCAACCTATTGCTTCCGGTAATAGTAGGGTCTCAAGATCGAAAAATTACTCGATTGATGCAGCAATTTGTAAGAATCGATCTGGGAGCGCTCCAAGAATCTTTCTAACGAGCACTGATTCTTTGAAAGGCTCGCCTAGATCGCTGGCCTTAGAAGCATTACACTGATTTTCGCGACAAAATCATCAATCGAGTCATCTTCTTTCATTCGCAGACTCTCGAATTCGTTTCTAAGAGTTTGCATTCGGGCTTTCTTGACTCTTTCAACTCTAATGTATCTGGTCTTTATTGAGGTCTAGATATCCTTCGCCGATTCACAGTGTGCGACTTGAAGAATCAAATCTTCCGGCATTGCTTGATACAAGTAGGCAATGGCCGAGCCATTCTTCTTCGGATCGACTGTGGTTCCCTCCGATGGTTCAACCGCTTCCCACAACGAGTGAACCTTGAAGATTGCTTTCAATTTCAGGGCCCAAATCGTGTAGTTTGTTGGTGTTAACATCGGGCATTGGAGTGGAATTGTGTAGTTCTCTTTGACAGTTATCATCTGGGTGTTCGGTGGATTTGTCGCCATATTCTTCTTCGCCCTTTGATATGATATCCCAAACCATGGGTCGAGCTCCAGTACTTCTTTCGAATCGCCCAAACTCGATGCTTCCCTTCTTCGAATTCGCAATCAACAATCGATTCAATCCTTTGAACCGAATGCAGCGGTGATTCAAGCTCTCTCCTGAACACTATGATACCAATTGAAACTAGGTACCAAGATAACTAACTCAACTAACTAATCAAGAAAGTGTAATTCTTTTATTTGAAGTGAATGAATTACAAATGCAAATTCTGTTATTTATACACAAACACATTTACACTTTTAGTCCTTCATAACTAGTGGAATTACAAACTAACCTCCTACACTGGTTATACAAAAACTCATTCGACACACACTCATCTTTCGGATGGTGGTCGTCTTCTTGCACATACTCATCTTTCGATTGGTGTTCATCATCCTATCGAAAGCTTAGTTCCAATCAAAATCATCAATATCACTTAATGGATCATCCACTAGATGCAGGTTCTACCAGTGTCACTACAAGAAATGTCAACAATAGCGACGACACTATTAGCCGTGACACCTGCCATTAGCAGCGACTTCATTAACGGCGACATGTCACCGCTATTGATGCTCAATCCGTTTGATGTTTATTCACTCAGATCTTGTAGTGTGTTTACAGATTCAACAACCAACTAGTTTGCAGGCTTACCCATTGTCAGATGGTTTTCCGGTACACTCTACGGATACAATATTTGGAACTGAAAAAAATGTTGTCTTGTTGGTTTGTCATGTTTCAGATTTGCCAAAGAAAAAAAGATGTTAAAGTGAAGGTTGACAAGTAAAGATAAGTTTTGGGTATCCACAGTCGTTTTAAAATTACCATTATAAACATAGTTGTTATATATTATCATTCTACATTTATAAAATTACTTAGTATTTTATTTCTTAAACAAAAATAAAAGGAAAAGAATTAAGAAAATAAATTGGTGCGGTGTAGTATAGCAGGGTTAAACCACTCACTAAAGTGTGGTTGAAAGCAGAATTATGATATGCCTCTAAGGTGAGTTATGGTATGATACGACGTACGTGATAGAATCCTTTTAGATATAGCTTAAAAGCTTTTAATTTATCAATGTTGATAATAGGATTGTAACATTTAAATTGAGGTAAATTCACACACTACTTCTAAATTGTATATTTTTTTCATAACAAAACTTCAACCCTCATTACTTTTGAGAGAGGTCATCAATTTAACACTTAATTTAGTACTATTCATCTTCAAGTCCGGCCTTTTGATCTTATTTAATTTTAATTGATGACCTTAAGTAGAAGTTAGAAATAAACCAACATTGTTAAAACAAATTAAAGAACACATAGACAGCCGACGTACTGTAGCTAATCATCTATAATTACCTAATTTGCTTTCTATAAACAAGCTTGGTAAATGAAAAAAACAATACAATTCGTATTATATTATCAAATATCATCCTTAAAATTTGAACGTCTATTATTTTTTTAATGCATTTGTCTTTAAATATATATAACTATGATCAAGATGGTGCTTGCGATGGATGCATAATTTTTTTAAAAAACTAAAACTGGAATATTGTTGTGAACTCGTGTGTTAAGATAAGAAAAATAAAAACTAAATTGTATACAAAAAACAAAACAACCATAAACTCGTGCGATGCTACTAGCAGACAGTTGATAATATTTAAAACTTTTATTAAATAAAAAACATAAAAAGTTAATGTCAAAATATTGATAAAAATAGATATATTGCAACAGCAAAACTCAATAGCTATAATATGAACGTTGATAAAAGACACATATAAATTTAAATTTTATAGAAATCATATCTTAAAAGTTGAAGGAAAAAAGAAGTTAAACTTAAAAAGAAAAAAAAGCTTGAATTGGTTTTGACGATTTACATATTTTGTTTCAATGAATAACTTTGTGAGGTATGATCCGTTTAAATGAAATTTACATCAAAGCATAGATAAAACAAGTATGTTACAATGGATATTCGTAATTTTATATCATATTAAAGTTTAAGGTTATAAGAAAAAAAAACATTAAAAAAAATTATAAGTGTGCCAAAAAAGAAATAAATAAATATAGAATATAAAGTTTAGATATAACTAAATTTAAGAGGTCAGAATGTAAATTTTCAAGGTTATTTATATAAAGCAAGAATGTTGAGGCAAACATATGTTAAACACATGAACAAAACGTTTAAAAGTTTCGCATTATATTTTTTAATATATAATCAATATAGAACGTATATGAAAAAGTCTATGACACTGAAATAAGGTTATCTTAACCTAAATTTAACTGATGTTAGAATGATAATCATCAAACGTGAGTTAAAAAGCCAAAAACTGATTCGCATCCGTAACTGGAAAAAATCGAACCGAGTTGTGAATTCGATTTCGGTTATATGTATATTTGAATTCTATTTATTGCTTCACCGATTTAACCGAATATTATATTATCTTTATATATTATTTTTGTAATTTCAGTTTATCCCAACTACTTAGGCCCTAAACTTACTAAATTTGTTTCATCTAGGACTAATAACTACATTTTTTATGCTAGCTTGGCATCAAATATCTAAACTCATTTTAAATCTCAACTCTCACTGAGTCAAGATGAACGTGTTATACTTTTAGAAAAACAAAATTCTTCACGTACTTTTCAAGAGTTTTATTATTTGTTGTATTTTTAGGAATAATGTCTATGGACAATGATTCATAAATAGGTAATTTAAACCCGGTCACATTTGAATTCCGTTTTTTCAATTGAATTCTGTTTTTAACCTAAATCAAACTAAACTAAATTTAGTTTGGTTAGACAAATTTCCAATTCGATTTGATTTTCAGTTATGCCTAAAAGAATTTAAAACTGAACAAATCCATAACCAAACCAATGAACACACTTAATCATCATATTAGCAAAAAAAAAATGACGTGTAATAAAACACCTCTCACTTTTGAATACTTTGGGAGTTTAAATAAGGTACTTCCGGATTCAAAGATGATCCCCACAGCCCTAATAAAATCGGTTAACATCAAGCATAATTATAAGCATCTATCATAACGTATCATGAGGTTTTTTTTTCCTTTTGATCTATTTAAAAATTTTGTAATGTTTTTATTAGCGTTGTGGATGTTTTGGCTTATGGAATATTTGGAATTCAAAATTATTTGTTTGACTTTCGATGATTTTACAATAAGCATAATTAGTTTTCTCAGATTAAAAATATCAGCATATATTTTCTAACAATGTTTTCAAAATTATACTTTAAAGGAAGAAGCGACTTTATAGAAGGATATTATAATTTAATGGGAAAAGGTAATATATTCAACACTTTTTAGTTAAGATTAATTAGTACTCAATTTTATATGTATTTTTCTTAATTAAAGTAAAGAAGAGCATCAGTTTGATTAATGAAATATCAAACATATAACGGCTGAAAATGTAATTCACTTATATATCTATTATCTAGGGTCTTTGTGTAACTTTTTAGGCCTTCTGTAAAATTTATATAATTACTAAAAAGGTAGCCCTAAAAACAAAAGTTAATAAAAATACAATAGAACAAGTCAATTTAAAATGTAATACAATAGAACAAGTCAATTTAAAATGTTATGATTCTGCCGTGATGCATCTCATTTTCTTCCTTTCATAAAAAATAAAAAAAGTTATAAGTAAAAAATATATATTTTCTATCTGAAGCAAGTATCATGTGTGATTAGGTACTCATTGGATATTTTGGTAATGCCAAATTGGAGAAATGAGATTTACAACTAAAAGAAGCTAGGTTTATGAAGAAGTGAATAGTAATTTTTAAACCTATTAAATATTAAAACCATAGATTTTCACTTGACGGACTCAAGAACTATATGAATGGGATATGTAGTTGTAGCTATTCATGAATACCACCGTTGATATTAGAAAATAGAGGGAGTGAATTAAAAATGGTAAAGGGGAATGGTTCTCATGATTGATTATATGAGAGTGGTTCTAATAGTTAGGAGTCTCGTTAGAGTACATAAAACATAGACTAGCCACTAGTGAATCATGTATAGTCTGAAAATCTCACTAGAGTTTTATTATTCATAGATCACATGAATAGTATTGTTAAAACTTATAAAACCCAATTGAAATACTAATGAAAAGGATAATGTTAGCAATAAACAAATCTAGACTCGATCCAAATCGATAGTAAATCAATAGTAAATGCTTAAAATACTTTTAGCCTTATGATTTGAAACCTCCTATCAATCGAAGACAAAGCATAGCTCCAGGTCGTCAATGGTGACCTCATCATGAAAACTGATGCCAAATCTAAACTAATTTCAAGTACCTTTTATTAGCAAACGTTATCGGATGGGTTACTTGATTTATCGGATAAATCAATGACTTATCTTATACTCAGTAGAGGATAAAGCTAGCCTCAACCTTCTAAGATGAGAATAAAAATAAAAACTCAAGAATATGGGTCTAATAACCTAGACTCATATACCCACACAATCACACATGAAATGATTAAAGACTAATAAAAACAAACATTCATACGTAACATCTCTCTACTCTAATAAAATGACAACTAAAATGAACATGTGTTAGTACCACATTTCTTTTTAGCAAAATTTTCCCGTTTATATCTCCTTTTAAATATTCATATTAATTACTAAAAATATTATTTAATTCTTTTTTAGATTAAATGATTTTTTAATAAATAAGAAATAGATCTTTTTATTAATGTCATTTTTAAAGAAATAAATTTTTATAAAAATAAAAAGATTCTAAAATATCAAAATTTTTTAAAAATATAAAATATATAAAATGGTGTTTTTAGAAAGTAAAATTTTATAAAAAATCATTAAAATTAGGAGTAATAATAAAAAAGTTTTAGAATAAAATTGGTATTTTTTATAATAAATAAGATTTCAATCATACTTATTTTAAAATATCATTTATAACTAGAATTTTTATTATATTACAATATTTTTTATTCAACTCATGTAATACACGTGTTTACTAAAGCTACTAAAAGTATAAACAATCAATTTATACTAATAAAACATCTATACTAATAAAAGAAAATAACTATCATCCAAATGTTGATTCTAGCACGTCTACATAATCTCCACATAGGCTGCACTTAAGATTGTCCACATGTTCTCACTACAATAATTTGCAGTTTTTGATAAAAATCTTGACTTAAAAAAGTTTTCTTAGTAAATGCTTATTTAAATAAGATTTCATTAAAGATGCTTTAATTAGACTTAACTTTGTTAAAATATAATTTAATTTGTAACTCATCATTATTATAACTAAATTTTTTTAAAAAAATAACAAGTTTATGGATATTTATGAATAATGAAATCATTTTTCTTTTTATACTATTGTTTATTTATACTACCATGTAAAGCAAAACATTAGGACAAAAATATAATTTTACAAAAAAGTAAGACACTAATACAAATTTTTAAGTATTAAGTACAAGTACTTCATACAATCATTCCTATTTTACCCCTTATTAATAATCTTCTTATAATTAATATATTGATTAATACATATTATTAATATATAATTTAATAATGTAAGATTATTTAATTCACTCTATTAAATATTATATATCTTATAATATTTAAATTAACATTTAAATTTATAAATAGAGTGAATTGTTGTTTTCCTCCCCGCGTTTTGGTCATATTTGTCATTTTCATCCAAAAAGATTTTTTTATATTTGGCTCCCCAAGGTTTGAAAAGTTGTCATTTTCATCCAAAAACATGAATTCTGTGGTAAAATTTTTTATTAACAACAAGTAAACATAAATTAAGATTTTGTTTTTATATAAAATTTACGTAAGTACTCTTTTAACGATGAATATCTAACGTTTTCAAACAATAGAGCTAAGATTTTTAGATGAAAATGACAACGTTTCCCAAACCTTGAGGAGACAAATGCAAGAAAAAACATTGTTGAATGAAAATGACAAATGTGACCAAACCACAAGAAGGAAAACAACAATTCACTCTTATAAATAAGTATTATCTTATCTGAATACTTGACTAATACTTCATTAATAATAATAATAATAATAATAATAATAATAATAATAATAAATAATAATAATAAAATAATAATATTATTATTATTATTATTATTATTATTATTATTATTATTATTATTATTATTATAAAATTTATAAAATAAGTGTTATCTTACTTGAATACTTAATTATATAATTACTACTTTTAATAATAATGATAATAATAAGTTATATCTATATTATTTATTATTATTAGTATCTATAAAATATTTTTAAGACAATAATGTAATTTACAATAATTTTAAGATAACATATAAAGGTTCGTAAGCTTTATCTCTTAATTATAAAAATATTCCCATTATGCTCTTATTCTACTTTAAAAAATTGTACCATATGGTTTTCTACTAATATATCTATATTTAATATCTAGTGACTAATGTCATAAAAAATATTTATATTTTTGTATCAAAACAATTCAACCTATACGATGTTGAATGTTAATTATTGTTGGTGAGACCGGATCGGACCGGCCGGTCCAACCGGTTCGACTGGAATCGGGGTCTAGTCCGGTCCGGTCTGGGGTGGTTCGTTTTTGGCAGGTTGAACGGCCGGTCGTACCCGAACCGGCGGTGGACCGGCGAACCGGGCCGGTTCTTCCGGTTTTCAAATTATTTTTTTTTTTTTTATATTAGTGAGTAAAAACGGGTGTTAAACCATAAATTAGTATGTTGGATATACAAATATAGTTAAGTTTTATATATAACTATAAAATATATGTATAAATCATATATAAATTACTTATATTTAATTACATATATAAATATAACTAAAATATAGTTAAATCGGTCCTACCGGTCCGACCACCAAACCAGTAAGGCGTCCGGTTCGACGTCCGATCCGGTTCTGAAAACATTGATGAATTTTCTGAAAAATATTCATTATACTTTAATCATGTTCAACCCTTATGTTTACTTAAAAGTTGAGTCATTCAACTATTTTGTTAATGCTAATTAGTTTTGAAGTAATGTGTTAGCTCTTAGATATGATAAGAATCATAAGGCGTATAAGAGATTTTAAACCATAAAACAAAACAATTGCTAAAGTAGGTGAAAGATAACAAGTAGACTTGTAAATTGTTCACTCCATCGTAATGCGCAGGTTACCTATTAGTAATTTAAATATGTTTGTTATCTATACTAATAATATATAATAATTTTATTGATATGTTATCTATAATATACATTAGATTATACATATTATAATCTATTATATAATTTTTTTTCTATATCAACTCGTGTAGCACACGAATATCTAACCTAGTATACTAAAATATAAACATCAATACTAAAATAGTAAAATCAATGGAAATCATATTATAAAAATTAATCAATCAACAAGAATCAACCCATGTATCGGTTCATATTCACCTAGAAGATATTACTCGTCTAGCATGTCACTAGAACAATAAACAATCAACAATCAATCATTCTACTAAAATCAATAGAAACCATATTATAAAAATCAATTAATCAATATCAAACCATGTCTCGGTTCATATTCACCTGGACGATATTAATCGTCCATCCTGTCATAGGTAATACAGTAACAAAGAATCAAATAAAGAAAAGATAAGAGATTAAAGAATATAAAACCAAATAATCATCGCTACTATTCTAATATCGACTTCTAAACTTTCTCTAGAATATTTTGATGTTTTTAGTTGATTATCTAGATATCTAAATCATCTGCGCTAGCTCCCTATTTATAACTTTCGAGAGGTGGTATGTACGGCTTGTCGTGCCCCTACGGCCCGACCTAAATCTTCGACATGTCCACCTATGGCCCATCAGAGCTCTTACGGCCCACATTTGGCTTTTGCGTACCTCTTTCACAACTTTGGTCCTTCATCTTCCTGGCTCATCTCGTTCTCAGCTAAAATTTCACCAAACATTCATTTAAACCTACAAATGTGCTTATGACATGATTTAACACTTTTAAAACAAAATTTTGAAATATAAGATATTAACAATTAGCGAGTTGTTGGAGTTATACGTCTCGGAATTTAAATAAGGTCCTTCAGCTAGGAATTGACGTGATAAATGTACTTCGACACACAACGCACTACATAACTTTTTATAACTTTCTACCACTAAGCAAGTTCACTCAAGGGTATGTTAGTAGTTTCCCTTTAATCTTTCTATTATTAGATGTAGTAGTAAAAATTTTAAAACTATGATAGGTTTGGTGCCTATTAATCTCTAATAAATACCCCAGTCCGTAACTATAATATTATAGACCTCACTTAATAACATTTGCTATCTGAGTTGTTAACACAGTGATAAAGTTAAAAACTATTAAAAAACTAGTACTTAAATTCTAACATAAGATAAGTTAAATAATAACTTAAAAGTAAGAGTAGACAAGTATTTGAATCGTTTTCTTTTAAAACAAAGTTAATACCATGGGATTGAATCCATGAGTTAAAAACAAAATAAGGTAATATTTGATGCATGCCAAAGAGACAGATGATGAGCTGCTCGTGGCTCGTGACAAAAATGCAAGAAGCTGGATATAGTGGGTGGGAGTGTGGGTGAGCTCGCCCTTGAGACACGGTCTGACCGCACCAGACCTTATTGATTGGGTTATGGGTCCGGTTCAGTTCCAAAGGAACCCCACATGCCCCTTTATCTCATCACAATTAATATTTTTGAATTTCTCATATTCAACCATCAATTTCCCAGCTACTTGGTGGTCAATGTTCTTTGTATCTTTCTTCTATACTCTTTTTGTTTGATATGAATGCAATTATTACTTTATAATTGTGTTCTTTTTAGGAGTAGGGTTTTGGTATTTGATTACAAATATGGTTAATTAAAAGCGTAATAGATCGAACATAAGTCGTTTAAAACTGAAATAGGTATATGGACGTTGAATGGTGAGGATCTTTCTTATTTGTATAACTAAAAAGGAAAATCTTGACTTGACATGACATGTTGTGTGTGTAACAAAGACGTACAATATCGCCTGATGTTGATGACAGTGATGGTTGAGCGTGTTCAGAAAATCATGATGGAAGGCGATGGTGGCGGTGAGCAATGGTGATGTAATGATTCTTGTAATCATATAGAGTTTTTACGTAAATAGTTTCTCGGTATTTTAATAATTTAATCCAAATTGATAGCGAATTTAACATAAATTAGCTTTAATACCTAAACTCGTAACAAAATCTAAAGCAGAAACCTCAAACTTGTGACCCTTTTCATTAGTATTCAAACTTGTTATTTTATCCAAACCACATGTGCTATTTACATGCAATTAACTCTTAATTCTAATAGGTTGGAATTTTCAATAGGAACCGTCAAGTGAATATTAGTTGGATTGAGTGGCTTATGAATTCTCTCTTGTATTTGTAATCTTTCTTATGTCCAGCTTGTTCTTTTAGCTAAACTTGTTCTTTTAGCTGGTCGTTTATATATGAAACTTTTGCCGTTCCAAAAAAAAAAAGAATAGGTTAGTGTCTTTAGCTTAGATGGTGATGGTGGGGTAAAGAAATGTGCCATAAAGTCATTTCCCATGGCCAACGTTTTAATAATGTCAATCACCTCTAACCCAAAAGACAATTTGGCATTATGTGATGTATTAGGAACATGTCACTTTCTAGCGAAAACTTGTAGTGTCATTACAATAATACTTTATCCGATTGCAATATATACAAAATATTATTATACGTCAACCAATATCCACTTGCACACATTATAATTTTTTAATTGGATAGCTTATACATTCATTTGGATAACTTATGTGTAACAATTAAATTAAGATGTTTATATTTTAAATATTTACGAGATTAGGGAAAATCAAATGAGGTTAGATAATGTTATATTAAAACCCTGATAGGTGAGCATATGATGATGTATTTTAGATTCTGTGTTGGGTATAAATAATTATACTCAAGTTATAATGTTACATAGAAATCCTAATAGTGTAACCTCATTATACAATTGAGTCAAGCTCACATACTAACACATACTCTAGACAAAATATATAGATGAATATCCATAAGCTATAACTTTGGATCTTTAAACATACCCCCTCATAGTCTGAAGAGTATTCCAAGTATCTAAATAAAAAGATCCACGACCACGAATTGAACCATTAGTAAAAACGTCAGCAAACTAGTAAGTTAATGATACATGTAGCACTCATATAGCACGGATATTATCATTAGCCACGATCAATCTAGAAAGAGGATAACATAATTCAAGCGGAAGATCATGAAACCATTCCTGCATTAAGGATAATAATTCCCCTATACTTACGTTTAATATTAAACAAGACACAACTTGATTCAATAGTAATCGGTTCAATAGTAACCGGTTTAAAAGTACTGGCTTCATAACCACTTTTTGAATAACAAACCCGTAACCATTTCAATCTTTAGAACTTCAAACCACTTTCTAACCACTGGTTATTTTGATTATTGTAACCGGTTTTAAAAGTACTGGTTTTTAACCGGTTCGGATTCTTGGGTCAGATAAGCGTGTTTTTTTCTCATATGCAGCCCACTAACGTCCAATCAATTTGCAGCCCACTAACGTCCAATCAGTTTGTCAATAAGCAACGGAAGCCCAATAACACTTGCTTCACATACACAGATCATTTAGGAATTTAGTTGATATGTTTTAACAACTTGTTATTCGCACTTCAATTTACCTATATAATAAGAAGCCTAAAAAGGGCTATTGGAAGTTTGGAACATCTTTTCCGTCAACTAAAAATGAAACTAATCATAAAAACTTGTCTATTAAGTTGTTTTGTGACAATAATGTCATGTCTTCAATCGTGAGAAACATCTTTTACAAAAATATAGAATAAGGTTGCGTACATCAAATGATCCGATAGCGAAACAATTTGACCGCTTCCAGGCCATTGCGTGTAGCATAGTTAAATCAAACAAACAATATATCCTTTTCCGTTAGATTTAATGAATGATAGTAAAGAATACTTATGCAACATCAAGAAGGCTTACCACACTTTGAAATAATAACTTTTTACAATATTTGAATATAGTTTTATTATGCATTTAATAAAAAATATCGCTGTGGTTAGATAATAATATGAAATCCTAATAAAACAGACTCACTTTTAAAAATACCCTACTAAAACTCTTAAGATGAACACCCTACAAAAACATTGACTTTAGAGAGATCTCACCATAATAAAATAAGATATAAGATTCTTTTTCAACCCCATAGATCAACAACATAAAAACTCTAAAAACACAAAAAAAAAAACAAAAAAACACATGACTAGCCAGCTTTCATATTTATAAAAAAAAACTAATGTTTTAAAAACTCAAAAACCCTACAGTAAAGAGACCCAAAATCACCTAAAAACAACACCAGATCATCATCACTTTATTTAAACCCGATCCAGTGATGTATGTATATATGAACGAGCCCTCCGAAAACAAACCCTCTCAATGGTGAGAAATGCCAAAAACGACATGATGTTGTAGCCTTTAAAGGGCTAAAAACGTTATATCGGTGATGGTATTATGACAACTTGTACTTTTACATCCAAAGCTATACATTGAAATGCATAATTATTATCCTCCTTAAAATCGAGTAGTTTGATTTTGTACATTAAATCCACAAGAAATTTCACTTTTTTAACTATTGACCATGAAAAGCATAAATGCCCACGTACCTTTCTATATGCAAATTAAACTTACAAATTTCTTAGAGAGTGCTTCAAAGAAATGAAAGGAGTCATTCATAGACGTAATCTTTAATGACACAAACTATTATCATTAATCATTGAATCATATGTTAAGTAATAATTTGCACAACTATTTATAATCACTTAAATACTAATTTAGTGAAAAGATTGAAACTTAAATTCTGAGAATACATAACAAACTAATTCACTTGCTCTAATTGGTTAATTTTAACATTTTGAAGTTGAGAAAACAAGACTTTGTTTTCTTGATGAAGAACAAGTGCTTTTCTTCTAAGCTTTTCATTCTCTTCAATCATGCATTGGTTTTGCATGTACAACTTCAAGTTCTTGATTGCCATCTTTCTTTTCAACATCACAAACGAGACCCTTGTTTTGTTTCTTGAATTTTTTCTACTCATAACTCTTTTCCTTTTACATTCAACAAGATATTAGGTTATGGTTTTGTAGAGACGAGTAATGGTTTTGTAGAGACGAGTACGTAATGTAACTAGAATTATGATCGGTATGCGTAATCAAACACCACATACCAAGCAGAATTCTAGTTAATTAGAATAGTTTTTAAGAACAAGATAGATAATAAGGTAACTAACCTTTGTAGATGATAAAAGTAAAAGGTTGATTTTTGCACTTCTTTAGAAGTTCCAAGACACATTTTCTATTCACTTCTATCTCCTATGTGTTGTTAGAAGGGAATGAAAGATTTTGATCAAATGGAGAAAGTGAGAGAACAAGTACTTTCCTATATATAGGCCAATTTGCAATGGTAATTTCATTGTGTGAATGCATGAGTGGGAATTTCATAACTAAAATAAAATATTACTTAATCTATCATCACAAATTTGCATGTTTGACCAACAGTTCTTTTGGACCAACCTAACACATAATGATGAAAAGTGGACTCATCGATTACACACAATGGAGAATTCTCATTTGTACTTTTAGTCTCTCTTGATCCAAGTTTTCAATCCAAAGACTTAAAGAACGTGGAGTGGGACCACATAAAGATATTAGTTGATTTCTGAATCTAGAACAACGGTGTTATAATAACATGTATCTCGTGCATTACAAGTTGTATATTGTTTTGATGGTGTCAATTTTAGCTACGTATATCTAACAAATACTTTCTCTTTTAAGTCTTTGTTCATAATTTGGATCCTAAAACCTTCCCTTTTTGTTCTTTAGTTACCATGAGTAATCATGATGGGGATTGCATTTTAGTCTTGAGTAATCGATTAGATGAAATCATGATGGTAGCTAAATAAACAACTCATTTTATTGTTGAATTCAAACATGGGTGCCTTGCTTTAGTTATTTGGTGAGCAATCTAAAGATTATGCCTAACTTATAAATAGTATTTTTTATTTTCAGATAAAACAAAACTACTTATCACATATAAAAGGATACTCTTGTATTTTCTGACAAAGCGAGATAACTCATTTCACTTCAAAACAACCAGGCATCACCGGTGGAGAATTATCGATGGATGATATCTCCTCGGTAATTATTGACAGATTACCAACACATATCATCAAAAAAGAATTTTAAAATATGTATCAATGGATTACCTATAACTAGAATTTTTTTTGATAGGTGGTCCATCGGTAACCCCGTCAATGTTTTTGACGATAAATTTTTAGATAGATTCCTATCCAAGCTATTGGTCCATCGGTAACCCGTCAGTGTTTTTGATGATAAATTTTTAGATAGATTCCTATCAAAGCTATTCTAGTGATTGTTAGTGTGATAGGGTTGCAAGAGACCTAGTTGTTAATTTGTCGGAAAATGTTGTCATTTATATGAATCGAGTACTTACTATAAGTGACAAGCTTTTAGTTTTAACATAAAAGTGAACAAAAATGGGTGAATTAGGCCTTTTCTTTTTTCTCATGAGTTATAGGAATCGAGTGCTTAGCATAAGATGTTGAAATGTAATGTATCTTATTTGTAATATGTGGAAATATAAAATTAATGTTGTTTAATTCTTACGATTTATTTGTGGCTTCGTGTAACCTAAACAATTCACCAACATATTTTAAGGCCTATTAAAGCTCAATGATATGTTAGTTATCATTAGCATGTGTACGAATACAATTACTGTGTGTATGACCTATGTGTTGTGGATTCATGTAACCCAATTATCCAAACAACTCAATGACACATTACAATAACCATTAGTATATTTGGACGTGAAACAACAAAATGATATATATGTTCTAATAGGACTATGTTTAGCAATAACCAACACACTAACACATCACAAGGCTTATCATGACCCCAATTAGAACAAACATTTTATACAAATTGTTGAGAATTTTATAGTAACCCAATTAGAACAAACATTTATACAATTGTTGAGAATTTTATAGTAATCACACACATAAATTGAAATCCATTAATAAATCGACATGTGTTTAACAACAAAATGATATGTTATGGCATAATATATATTGCAATATATAAAAACAAACTAATAAGACATTGCATTGCCCATGAAAGTTCATTAATACCCTAAATAACAATGATATCAGGAGCACAACCCTTATAATCAATATCGTAAAAATGGCATTTACTCCTGCTTCACTACCGAGCATTTCCTGAATGTTTTCACACTTTTAATATTAGGTTTTTATTTTAATAATTCTAACTTTTATTTATTAACTGGATTAAAATCAATTAAGAAATAGTATACAGTCACTCAAAACTTTGAGCTTATTTTCTTAAATGATTTATTACTAACTGAGAGTTAACATTCGTTAGTCTTTTTGATGAAATGGCCCCAACTTTAAGGTATTTTTCAACTCTAACACCGCCTAGTCTCTATTAGGTTTGTTTTTCATTGTCTAGCATCCATCATCACTTGAAATCTACCTCCAACGAGTTAAGTTGTTCAAATTAAGGGGCGGAGATTGACGGGTTTTAGGGTGCGAGGTTTTATATTGACAGACCTAATGGTAGATTTCAACTTTCTGCTTAGTGTTATGGGAAAAGCAGTTCATATAATAAAAAAAACTAATGGGATTAACTATCAATTAGTAAATGATCATTGGAGGAAAATAAACTTAAAGTTGAGAGTGTTTATAAACTTTGAGTTGTAATTAATCCCGCCTAATAAATGAAAGTTAAAATTATTAAAATCCAATATCCCTTAATATTATTTTGTTATTATTATATTATATCATTACTATTAGCTTTTTAATTAATGAAATGTTTGTTTTTTAGAAGTTTTATCTTCAAAACTAATCAAATTCGATTAAATCTCGTGGAACATATTAAAACATATGAATTTCCACCCTAAATAAATGGTTGTTATATACATTTTTAAAAAGATGGCCTCCCCCATCTAGAGATGGAAAATGATTGATAGAGAAAATCTAACGTGCCGCGTAAAGGGGAGAAAGCTTAAACTTGTAAAGTTTACGAAGATGGAGTTCCTCCTCTAAAAGATAATTAGGTATACCGCATAGAGGTGGTGGTGAGGTACAACGTGGACCAGTGGAACACCACACCCTTATGGTGTGGTTCACCGGCGCAAGAGGATTTTAAAATGTAACGAAAGACCAAGTTTTATTATAAAAAGAACGTTTAAACCAAATCAATTTCTAACACACACACTTTAACTTTTAAATTGTTTCACACATTTCAATATTCTCTTTACAAATTTATTACTTTCTTTAAATAAACATACTAGATTCATCATTATTAGGTTCAGATGGCGTAATCTTAGTTATTTCCATAGCAATTGTTACTACTCTAGCTAAAATAGTAAAAGAGGATGCCGAAAGCTTAAACATGTCAAGGTTAACAAAAAGAGTCTGTTTGAATACGGATCATGAAGGCTGAAGCCACCGTCATCTGGTGGAACATTGCTTCGCTAACTGCCCCTTCTATGAAAAGAAAATTTTTAGACGATAGTTCCAAGTAAGCATGACGTAAGGCTAAACGTGATATGGTTCGCAGTTTCGCACTCAAGATAATAGAGTTAATTATTATTGTTCTCTAGGATATAAACACAACAGGTAACACGTCTGTGCGTGTTGCAGCGTAAAAATAACTATGCCTCGAAAGTGTATAAAAGTTTGAAACGGCACTGACATGGGGAAATGGATACAAATCTATCACAAACTTGTGCGTTACGGTAAGACCGCTGATAATAGTTTGAACTTTGTGTAAAAAAACATATTAAAAATTAGTGTTAGAACATTGATTCACAACCGGGGAAAAATCGTTGACAAAAATAAGCATCTACAATTGTATGAAATATTATAGTTTAAGAGTTTTAGAAAAAAAATAAAAAAATATAGACAAACAAAAGTTGAATAGCTTTTAGCAATTTGTAGGTTTATGTTTTTATGAGTTGTATATTACGATACACAATTACGTCCTAGATGGAATTTAAATCAGAAATTAATTAAAAATAAGCAAATCGTAATGATATATTTTATAAAAGTTATTAGGGAAAGAAAATATAAAACAAACAAACAAACAAACAAACAAACCCAGTATATCCCACTAGGGAAAGAAAATATGAGTGTGTTAAAAAAGACAAATATATAAGTATGAGGTATAAAGTGTAATATAGCTAAACTTGTGAGATAAAGAAAGAGTAAATTACGCTTTTCGTCCCTGTGGTTTGGTGGTTATAACCATTTTCATCCAATAGTTTAAAAACGCCCGATTTAACCACCATGGTTTGAGATTTGTCACAATTAAGTCCGGGTCACTAACCTCCATCCATTTATTTCGTTAAGTGTACGTAAAAAGACAAAAATACCCTTGGAGATTATATACATGTATGTATACTGTAACATCATGTATTTTTGAGTTAACTAAAAGTTAGCTTCGTTATTCTTGTAAGGGTTTTTGTTGTTAAATACGATTACTTATGTATTTAATTTCTTAAATTTGAAAGTTAATAATGTTAATAAATAAATAACAATGTTAATAATAATAATCATAAAAATATTGTTGATGATAATAATAATAATCATATTAAAGGTAATATTGTAAATAAATACAAACAATATAAGTTTTATTATTGTAAAACTTGTAATTAATTACTTTCTACTAAAATAATAAATCCTTAAAACCCCAGGGGCCAAACTGTAAATTAACTTAAACTCAAAAACTTAAGTTTTGGTTTTAATTAAACAAATACGGAACTACAGGGACTATTTGTGTAAACTCCAAAACCCAAACCCCTTCCCCGTTTCTTTCCCCGTATTCCCGGCCAAATTTCCGGCCAACCACCGGTCGGACTCCGGCCACCCAAAAACGCCCAAATGGTTGATTTCGAAGCTCAAAACCGGTTCAAATTGCTTCGTATACATAATTCGAACCTAAACGCATGGTTTAATTGTGTTTAATCATCAATTATTACTTGAAACATCTTTTAACCGACACCATTAAATCGAATGAGCCGTTCGACCATTAAAGCACCATAACAATCCAATTAAACGCTGAAAAATCAATGGTTTAATCCAGACTACATTCCTATCAAACGAAAATCCGTCTGAAACACATCTAAGCACCTCAAATCGATCATCATCATCGTCGGACCTGCAACGTAGTCGAGCATCACCTTCTGGTCAATATCAGTGATAATTGATAGAGAGATTTCACTTATCATCGTCTTTAGAAGCTATTTGCAAAGTTAATTCAAACATCAACAACGTTTAAATCCTGAATCGATTTCGTCTTGGCCGCGACTAAACTTATCAACAATCTTCATCGATATGAGCTTAATCATGTAAGTTACGCGCATAAAAATACTCGGTTTTAAACAAGGATCAAAAGCCCCATGAATGATTCCTTTAATATTATCGTTTGGATGGTCAATTGGATTAAAATCGAATTAGGGTTCATGAAGATTGGGGATTTCTTGGTTATAGGTGTTATAAATTATAGGAACCAGCTTATACCGCGGCCGCGGCCCTGGTTCACTGGTTCCCCACTCACATCCTAACTTTGAGGTCCCGGGTTCGAACCCGGGCACCCTCAAGTATTTTTTTAAGGCTTTTTCAGCCATATATTCATTTTAGAAAATTTTTAATAAAATAAAAATAACTTTTGTAAACTTTAAATATATTTTTGGATACCAAATAATTTTCTGGATTTTATTTAAAATTAAATAACTTTATTTAAAACTTTTTTTTTACAAAGGTTATTTTGGTTTAATTTTGTTAAAAAGAATTTCCAAATAATACACAATAAAATTGTTTTGGTTCAAATGTTATTTATTTAAAATCATGGTTATCTTAAAATGTTTATTTGAAATTTATATTTAAACTTTATATGTTGATACAAATGAGTTCTTTTAAAATAATTAAATAATTATTTATGTAAAATTGAACTTGAAATAATAAATCTTTATAATATTAATAGGCATTATATTAAAGTTTTATCAAATTATTTACAAATATAGTTTTCTTATAAAATATACTTTAACTAACGGTGTAGATTAATATTTTCTTAATTATTCTTCGTTAATCATAAAGACTTAATTACATTTTGAATTTCATCATTATATCTAAATTCATTTCTAAAACACTTAATAATTCATTTAATGGTTTAAAAATATGAATATTTACTTTATAAATTTAGTTACTTAACAAAACTCATAATTCTATCAAAACCCTAATTTTATTTGAACGTTAATCATATTATTAACCTTAAACTTGTAATATATATTTAGGTGCTTGTAATGGATACTTTGGATCATCATTATCTTTTATTATCATCTTGTAATGCATATATCAATGTGAGTATTTCCATACCCCTTTTCTTATTTTCACACTTTGAGGTGAAACATGTTAACTTATATCATTGCACTTATAAACTTATTTGAGACTTGTAAACTTTATGGCAATTCATCATGTAAAGTTGTGGTTAGTTGAACTTTTGTGGTTACCATATTATGACGTTATGTACAATCATTAATTATTGCTAGCCCAGCGAAGTCATAGATCTATAGGCCAGACAAGCCTGCTTGGTTGATCCAAGTACACTTAGCTGATCGTATATACTTTTAACGTTTGAGACTTGTAAAACTTTGTCGAGGTTTGATTGCATTGTTCATAACATCCCTAATCACTTTATTCACTAACTTATGACTTGAATTGCCATCTTTTATATATTCTATGTATTGAAAACTATGGAATGCTCATCAAAATTTTTATGTTGACCTTTTATTTTAACATGTTTCAGGAATAACCCAAGTATACGTTCTACTCTTTGAAGCTTATCTCACTTAGGACTGGACTTAGAGAAATAAACAATGATCTTGTTACTTTCAACCTTGTATTCATGATGTATCTTTGTTTGAGCCTTTTACTTGTATTGTTACAATTGAATCTTGATTAATATATTTGGAATTAATAATAGCTTTATGTGGCTGTGAACAATCGTAACTCTCACACTTCGACGATTCCGCCGTCAAGGTTTGGGTGTGACATATACACACCCCACAAACCACCACCTGCCAAACCTCCCACCGGCCAAACCTCCCACCGTCGGTCTCCGCCTCCCACCGCCGGTCTCCGCCTCCCACCGCCGGTCTACGCCTCCCACCGCCGGTCTCCGCCTCACCACCTGAAAATCACGAACCGGACCTTTAATCAGGGCGTCGATTGAGGGTGTACGAATGTGAAGAGGTTTAGGGTTTGAATCTGGAAGATGGAGATTTGAATTTGGGATTCGAAATTGGTTGGGTTGTGGTTAGGGTTTCTAATTTTTTTATGGTTCCGATGTATATGGTGATGGTGGTGGCGGTCATTGGTTTGATTTAGGCTTGATTTTGGGGGCGGTGGTGTGTGTGGTGGTGGTGGTGGTGTGTGGTGGCAGTGGTGTTATGGTGGTGGTATGGGTGGTGTTGTGGTGGCAGTGGTGATAGTGGTGGTGTTGGGGTGGCGGTGGCGGCGGCGACGGTGGTGTGGTGGCAGTGGTGGTGGTCGTGGTGGTGGTGTTATTGTCACACCCGGCCTCTCACACCAACAATATTGTCCGCTTCGCCCACGAGGAGCTCACGGATTTGCTTTTGGTTGCCCGGTGAAAACTTCCCAGGGAGGTCACCCATCCCTAGATTGCTCCCACCTGAGCACGCTTAACTGTGGAGTTCTCCTCTCATCCACAGCCAATACGCCCAAAACGCGTTGTTGATATTAGAGGCCAGACATTCCTTATGAACCAGGAATCTCTCCTGTCCACGGCCGATGTGGGATATGTGCAGGGTGTCACAAGCACCCCCTGTTTGGACTCATCGTCCTCGATGAGCCCGAGAAGTCACCATCCTTGGTGAGGTATGTCCCACACCCCGAACGACACAGGAGTGGCTCTGATACCGTTCTGTAACACCCGGCCTCTCACACCAACAATATTGTCCGCTTCGCCCACGAGGAGCTCACGGATTTGCTTTTGGTTGCCCGGGTGAAAACTTCCCAGGGAGGTCACCCATCCCTAGATTGCTCCCACCTGAGCACGCTTAACTGTGGAGTTCTCCTCTCATCCACAGCCAATACGCCCAAAACGCGTTGTTGATATTAGAGGCCAGACATTCCTATGAACCAGGAATCTCTCCTGTCCACGGCCGATGTGGGATATGTGCAGGGTGTCACAGTTATGGTGGAGGTGGTGGTGCTGGCCGTTGTTTTTAAGAGAGTACAAACATATACATATATATATACGTGTGTGTGTGTGTATATGTGTGTGTATATATATGTGTGTGTGATGGTGGTGGTCTGATAATGCTGGGGGTGGGGTTGGGGTGTGATGGTATGGTGATTAATTTAAGAGTAATAATTTTAATCCAAGGGCATTATCGTCTTTATTAAAATATTTAACGTTGACATTGGATGGAGTTAACGGTTTGGACTTGATTGTGACAAATCTCAAACCATGGTGGTTAAATCGGACGTTTTTAAACTATTGGATGAAAATGGTTATAACCACCAAACCACAAGGACGAAAAGCGTAATTTACTCTAAAAGAAATAATAAATGAAACTTTAATTTAAAGATACCGTAAAAATTTGAGCAAATTACTAAACTATCATTGCATTAGAACTTGTATCATAAGAACTTGTACCATAAGCATATATTGTGTCCATTTTGGTTTTTAAAGTATTATTAATGTGCAAGTAAAAATACTATTTGAAAACTAATGTGATAATAATATAACGTGAAAGAGTTCTGGAGTACGAAAATCATGGTCTAACCAAAATGAGCCCATTCATCAAACATAAAATGCTACACTTTTAACATTTAATTTCACTGTTAAATCATCTTTAACACGTAAAACGAGAAGAATCAAGTACAGAAGTGTGTAATCTGATTCGTGTGCTCTTAGCAATTAAGTTAGGGTTAATGCAGAACTGAAGAAGAAGAAGAAGAACAGTAATCAGTCTTTCAGATTATCCTTCTCATCTGTGGTAATCAATGACGTATAGCTTTAGTTAAAAACGTTATATTTTGGATTCTTGCTTGATTTCACCAGGTAATTGATTATTTATCTCACATATGCACATATTATTGAGTGATTTATATGACAAATTTTCATGTTATAAATTCAATTTTTTGAAATTTGGATGCTGCTAATGTGTTTGCAGGGGGAAACAAACATGGAGGATGACCGTTCTTCTCCTAAAAGGAGAAAGATTTTACAAGCAAATCATCCTGAATCCAATAAAGACCCAAATTTACTCTCACCAACTGAGATTACCCACACAGTTTCAAATGATCATTGTGACTTTGAGAAAGAAAGCAAGAATAAGATTGTAATAGAAGGATCAACAATGGATGCAACAGAAGAAAGTGGTAGTCAAATTAGAAATGAAGATAGCATGACTCAACAGATTGTGGGCTCTACTGGGGATGATGGTCATTCTCTTTTCAGAAAGAAGCTTCTTGTTCTTGATGTAAATGGGTTGCTTGTTGATATTGTTGCAGACCCAGATGAAGATTACAAACCAGATGCTATAATAGGGTCAAAAGCAGGTTGGATTTGGTTTTGAGAGTGATTGTTTGAGACTTTTTTACACTTTTGTGAGATAACTATTTGCTAACTTGACTGTTGTTTTCTTTTGTAGTGTTTAAGAGGCCATTTTGTGATGATTTTTTGAAATTTTGCTTTCAGAGATTTAGTGTAGGAGTGTGGACATCAAGAACAAGGTGCTCTATTACTATTGTGTTATGTTGTAGTATTTTGGGTTCCTCAAGAACTAAACAATGTTTATCACTTGCATGTAGCAATGGTGCAGATGACCCGTTTACTCTTGAATGTGTCAAATGGGAATTTAGAAAGATTAGATGAAAGGAATCAGGGTCGAATATGTCGAAAAATGCCAACGTGTATTGAAATTATATAAGTAATCATGTTTGACATGGTAATTATGCGAAAAGTTTAAAACTTTTTTTAATCAAATTTACTCTTTTGATGTGTTATCCATCCCTCCCACTGCTACTTATATGGAGCTTTGTTCATTATATTAATTCATTGCTCTGTTTTTTTCTTATCCTCATGCAACTTTTTTGGTGTTGTCATATTTATAAACATTCTCCAGAAGGAATATAAAGGGAGTTCTTGACTTCCTCATGAGGGACACTCAGCATCAATTGCTTTTCTGTTGGGTATGGCAATGCCTAAGTATTATTTTGCATATAATGTATTACAAATAACTTTCACCTGGATTGTATTTTCTGCTTATTATCATATATTGTATGATGAAAATTGGCTTTTGTGCAGGATCAATCTCACTGCACTGAGACCGGTTTCAATACTATTGACAACAGTAGCAAACCCTTGGTTTTAAAAGAACTGAAAAACTTATGGGAAAAACATGATCCTAATCTTCCCTGGGACAGAGGAGTATTTGATGAATCAAATACACTCCTTTTGGATGATTCTCCATACAAGGCGCTACGCAATCCCGTAAGCTGTCTTTTCTTCTTTCCATTTTGTTATTTTATGTGAGTAAGGGTGTTAGTTTACTTTAACATTTCTTGTTTCCATTTTCAGCCATGTACTGCAATCTTCCCCTATACTTATAGTTACCTCAACACCCAAGATAATGGTTTAGGTAAGTTATGGTGTCCTATTTACATATGCTTATTTCTAGCCATTTACTCAAGAATGAGTAGTTTTGTGTTATGTTCGATCTTAGATTGGTTGGACGTGTAAAAAATCACCTAAAGTATATTTGCATGGCAAACAACCTCCAAAATGGGTCAAATATTACCTTTAATGTATTTATAATGCATGCAACCTCCAATGTCGTTTTATTATATGGATTATCAGTGAAAATGTATACGTTGTTTTTTGGGTTTATTTGTATCGTTATATTTGGCCTTAAGTTCACCACATGCACTCTATCTGGAGATTTACTTGGATGATTCCATTATCATATGGTTGATTGCTGTCACAGGACCCAATGGTGACCTTCGTAATTATCTGGAAAGGCTGGCAGCATCTGATAATGTCCAAAAGTTTATAGAGCAAAACCCATTTGGTCAAAAACCGATTACACATGACAATGAGTCATGGAACTTTTACCATAAGATCATTTGTTCCACCAAACCGGGAGCTGGTCCTTCTCGTTCCAGAAAGAAACTTATTGTTATTGATATGGTTGGTCTGCTTATTGATGTTGCGACTGCCCCACGTGAGGGATTTAGAGCAGACACAGTGCATGGATCAAGAGCAGGTTTAGATTCTTACTGTGATGATGTGGCCTGTGATTTTTCTCAAATTTGTCTAAAACTACTTAAAAGGGTAGCGGGTCAAAGTCAAACAGGTTAAAAACGGATTGAAAGTCTTGCTTAGAGACTACATTTAATACTTAATTAGTTATAAGTCTAAACTTATAAACGATTTAATAAGGGACAAAAGCCTGCTTTTGGTAAACCCAACCCGACCCATACTAAGAAAGACCGTTTTCAACCTGAACCTGTTTTGACCCTACCTGAACCATGTATCTTGGCATCCTGCGACCTCTACTTATTTTTTTATGCTACTCAACAAGTTGCTGACTTTGATTGTTGTTTGCTTTTGCAGTGTTTAAGAGACCTTATTGTGATGAGTTTTTGCAATTTTGCTTTAGGAGATTCAATGTAGGTATCTGGACATCAACCACAAGGTATTCTAATTAATATTACCAGCTTCTTATTAATAATTGAATATTTTTTCTCTTTCTATTGGTTTTAAGCGAATAAGTCATGCCACTTGTATGGATTGCAATTTCTATGCTTACCCTATATTTATGTTATTGATTTTTTATATATTAATACAAGTTGCTGTGCTTATAAGTATTTATGAACTTCCTACAGGTACAATATGGAATCTGCTCTTGACTTTCTTATGAGAGACACTCAACACAAATTGCTTTTCTGTTGGGTAAGCTGATTTATTATATCATTCTATTAGGTTGTATATTTCACTTTTGGGTGCTTAACACAATGCTGAAAATGTTAATTACCACAAGAATTACTGATGGATTGTGCTATTAAATTGATTAAAAGTGGATGAAAGTATGAATTTTTTTTAACTGATATGATAATGACTTAACGAGACACAAGAATGTAATGGAGACAAAACTTTAGTTTGAATATGAGATTAGAAAGAATTTAAAAGTAGAGTGGCGTGTTTGTCTATTTTTTAACTGTATAATTTTATATAGTCTGTCTTCACTTTTGTTTGCTACAACTGTTATATTATATTCCATTTATATTGATCATAGTTTTCTGCAGGATCGATCACACTGTACTGACACTGGTTTTGGTACTGTTGAGAACAACTGCAAAAGATTACTTTTAAAGGAACTTAAAAAGTTATGGGAAAATAAAGATCCAAATCTTCCATGGAAATTAGGAGATTATGATGAATCAACTACACTTTTAGTGGACAATGCTCCACATAGGGCTCTGCTTAATCCTGTAATTGCATTTTTGCTATTTTATTTTTGTTTCGTTTCTTCACAGTTAAACTTATGACTTCAGTTAACTTTACCTCTTTTACCATTTCCAGCCACATACAGCAATCTTTCCTTACCCTTACCACTACTGGAATACAGAAGATAATTCCTTAGGTAAGTTGTCTTACTCGGGTGTTTCATTGTCTTTGTGTCATTTTCGTAATTATAAAGGTGGGAATCTTTACCCATTTAACGGTCAAACATGTAAATATAGAAAATAGCTTAAAAAGAAACTGGTCAAAAGTTGTCCAAAGAAAAAAATTAATCTTATTATACAGAAAATCTGATTATTACTTGAATAATATAACTTCGCAATCATGTTTAAGAGACTTATCATTTATATAAAGAATTAAAAGATTTAGAAAAGAATGTTTTGTGTCAACCTGACCGATCCTAATCATTTTGACCTGTATGAAAGATCACTCATTTTGATTGAAACCCTTTGTGACACGTTACGTGACCTGCCCATTTGCCGTGTGCACTTAATCATCTACAAACTAGTTATAGCCTATATGTGTTAATACAGGACCACAAGGCGACCTTCGGATTTATCTAGAAAGGTTAGCAGCATCTGAGAACGTCCAAAAATTCGTATCAGAACATTCGTTTGGCCAACGCCCCATTAGGGAAAAAAATCTATCATGGCGATTTTATCAAAAGGTTATTCGCGCATTCTCATCTGAACTTAAAGTTGGTGGTTCAGTGGATGCCCAATGTAAAATTTCATCTGAACCGAAACCTTGCACTGCTATTGCTTCTGTTACAAAAGCCTTCTCGGAACCAAAAACAGATTGTTCTACTGCTTTGGATGCCCCGACCTTATTGGAATCAAAACCCAACTTCACTACTACTCCGGCTGCTCATACCTTTGTGGAGCCAGAAACCGGCACTACTACTACTTTGGTTGGTCAAGCCTTATTGGAATCGGATCTCAACAGTACTGCTCTGGCTGCCCAGACTTCATTGGAACCAGAAACCAGAACTACTACTATTTCGACTGCTCCAACCTTATTGGAACCAGCAACCATAACTACTACCATTTCGACTGCTCCAACCTTATTGGAACCAGAAACCGGCACTAATATTGCTATGGTTGGTCAAACCTTATCAGAATCAGAAGCGGACGCTACTGCTCCAACAGCTCAGACCTTATTAGAACCTGAAACTTTGTCCGTACTTATCCTTAAAACTCTGAAGCATTTTGTGATGAGTCTTGGTTATTGCACATGTTATGTCTTTTTTATATCCGCTATGTGATTTCTTATCATTCTCGTTATGTTACAGTTCTGTACTTTGGATTATTATATGTGGTAGAAGTTAATTCTCGTACTCATTATCGCATGTTCCGTATGCTACGGATTGCATGATTATCACGTAAAACTTATCTGATTAGTTGCTTCTGGGAGATGGGTTACTTTGTGGTTATATGACTTTATTATAGGAATATATGATCTGAAAGGAAGTGTAAGGCACATTGAAAGGAGGTGTATGGAGGTTGTGTTATCTCTTATTGATGCTAGGACATTATATGTTTATACTTGATTTCAGTTATGTGATCTCACTTTGGTTGCTTGTTTCAATACCAATTGATGTTATAGCAATATTTACTTACGTTTAAGATGAGTGTGTTGTCTTATTTATGCCAATTGTGTATTTTGCTTGATATGTAAATAGCTAGGATTTCATTAGTCTTTGCTATGTTCTACACTCAGTTATTCCTAGATTCCATTACCATTATTAGATTTTGAAATATACTTCATTTCTTAAAAGGCTTAATCCGTTTTCCAAACCACGCATAAATTTAAATAAATTATTTTTTTGTTCTAAAAACAAAGAAATGATTTTCGACATAAGATTTTATTTGAGTTTGCATTTGGGTAGGATATAGTTATTATATAAAACAATTATATTGTACTTTCCCACATTGCCTCCTCACCTATTGCTGGTACCTATATTGTCTCGTAACTATTATAGTTTTCTTTTATGTTTTTCTTTTGTGCATGTCAGAGCGCAGTGAAAAGAATTGGATCTGAGATTGAAGACTTACATATCTGTTGTAATAAGTGACTTAACTAATTATATTGTGTTATATTTTGGGTGTGTTATTGTAAAGACCTTATTTTATATATGGAATAATGTTTTACTTACAATTTCTGTGTTTGAATATAACAATGACAAGATAGTAATGGTTTGTTTGACTATAAATGCCCAAAGTTTATCTATTTTCATATATTTGCATAGTACATCAGATGATGCTCGTTCAGGCTTTACTACACCATCTAAAGGAGCTCTAACAATTAATGTGAACAAGGTAACTGCTGGCACTCCACTTTCTGCTAAGAATAAGTCCTTCGCCAAACGTTTGGTACTTTTAGTGCTTTGAGGTTTACTGATTTACCTCTTAACATCTGCAGGAAAGTAATTCTGCTATGAATGGTTCAGTCACTTGTAGGAATAAAAGAGTCATGAATTCGGGAGAAGAAAATTCATGTGCGAAAAGGTTTCAATCTTCGGCAGGTGTGGAAAACTTAAGATTACTAGAGGTGGCAACATGGACGGGTCAGCCCGGTGGGTAATTGGACCAAACGGGCTTGGGTTGGTTGGGTTTGGTCAGCATGTATTACCTTTTGTCTTTTTTCAGTTATAATTTATGTGGGGTCAAATATGGCTACAAAACATTTTATATTTAATAATAACCTAATTTTTTTGTTACTAACAAGCCATAATTCTTGTATAGGTAGCAAGGAAAACACAAAAGTTATTGCATCTGTTATGGGAACAAGCGGATCTGATGATATTCATCAAGATTTACCTCCATTGGAACACCACGATTCAATCATCACGGTAAGCAGTTGTTTTAGCACTTTGAATTGTGACTAATGTATTAACACTTGGAAATAGGAACATGTGGTGTCTGGTATGGCTAACCTTTTGTTACTAACAAATCTTCATTCTCGTTAAGATGTTAGAATACACCACATTCTGTAAGAAAGAGAAATTTTGATACCAAGTACGATGATTTGTTTGCATTTCCGATTCCATAAACTTTTTAAACCACTTATAATTCTACAAAGTATAATGTTTCTTGTTTGCATCAAGAAATCAAATTCAATGGTTTAAAAAAGGTAATAGCTTTATAGAAATGATGTTCGAAAATTCCCGTTTTGCACAACTATATATGGAATCTAGAATTAAGCTTCTTTTCAAACTTTAGCACTAAAAGTTAACCTGTTGGTTACGATGCATCTAGGTTCTTTATGCCCAAAAACATTAGTTTCATAACTGAAAACTAAGCTATATTTCAGAGTCTTTATGCAGATAACAAAGCAATTAATTTATCTGAACTTTAGAGTAAAGTGGGTTTGAAGGTAAAATATAGCTTGGTTTTCAGTTATGAAACTAATGTTTTTGGACAAAATAACAACAATATTAATATGAATAACTTGGATAGTTTTCAGGCAAAATTGGCATGTTTAATTTGTCATTATTGTTAACAGCAAACCGATGAGACAGAGGATGGCAAGAGCCATCAGAAAAGAATGAGGGGAAGGCCACCAAAGTTGGTGAGTTTAAAGGTAAAATAACAAAATAAATTATTTATCCAACTTTTAGTGTAAAGTGGGTTTAAAGGTTAAATCTTCCCTAATTTTCCATTTTGAAACAAAAATTTTCCCGGACAAAAACAAATGTAATAATAATTGGATAGTTTTCTGATAAAATTAGCATAATGTTTGATTTATCATTGTTAACAGCAAACAAGTGGGGCAGATGATGGCAAGAGCCATCAGAAAAGAAAGAGGGGAAGACCACCAAAGTTAGTGGTTAAAGAACCAGTTGGTTTACAAGAAGGTGCTGCTTTCAATTCTAACTAGTAACAAACTAGTTATTATTTTCTAAACACTTATCTTTTTAGCATTTTTTTTGTTATTTTACCTTTAACAATAATATCTCAAATTGATCCATTTTTACACAAGTGAGCAGAATTTGACATCTTTAATTAAATTACATAGATCTGCATCTAGGTACTGAAGTGAGTTTTGATGGTAAGCTGGGTGCTGATTATTGATTTTCAATGTCAGCTCTAGTTTGGGATCAATGTTCTTTGCTGTGCTCCCTAGGTGGGGTACCATATACTATCAACTAGTTTAACTATATGCGATGTTATTGTACAATACGTTGTGAAACATAACTAAAAATGTCTATGTCATAATAATTTCGATAGTATTTAACTAAGTGATGATATTTTCCTAGATGGACATGGAATGACTACTGATCTTGATGAACAACCTCTATCCGTCTCGTATGAAGGGATGCAACCACTTTCAGTTTTAAAGAGTAAGATATTTTAATTATTTTCACCAGAATAACATTCTTTCAGATTTCATTTTTTCGTCACTTAATTAATACCAGTTCTTATCTATTGGTGTACTTAGGATGTTCCTTTCTTAGTCCTCCTGATCATCATGATAAACCGCTGAATCAAGCCATTGTCCCTAGTGCTCGAACCACCACCGACTACCAACAAAATTTGCCTTTCATCAAGCGGTCTCCACTCTGGGCCACCATTGAATCTCTTGTGTTACACCTCACACCGCCTCAAAAGCCACACTTCTCTCCACTGAAGAAAATAAATGAGAATTTGCGCGAGGGCTTAGCCATTGCTCACATAGTGACATATTGGAATCTTATTAAGCGGCTTTCAGACTTGAAACTGAATGATCCAGCTGACATTATCCACAACAGTTTGGAAACTTTAGTTGACTTGGAGACTCATGGGTTTGATGTGGGTTCAATTCGAGGTCGTTTAAATGAGCTGCTTTCTTTGAAATCCAAAGCGAGCCAACATGTGGATATGCTTAAAGAGCTTGAAAAGTGCAAGGATGAAAAGTGCGTAATGGAGAAAGAAATGGATGAATTGAAAGTGAAAATGCAGGAGTTGAAAGAAAAGATGGCGCAGACTGCGGCTATGCAGAAAGTGAAAGAGGAAGAGATTGTGAGGTTGCAGTCAAACATGTATGTTGTTTCAAGCCAAATTAATGAGTGGGAGCTTGCTTTTGGAAAACTTGCAGCCACCCCTTTGTAAGAAAGGCCTTCTTTTGAAAAATCCTCTTGTTTCTATGTTAATGTGTAAAAACTTTTACTTTTGCTTCTAGTATGTAAATACAACCCATGGGAATGGGAAAACCCAAACCGGATAAAAACATGTTTGTACTCCCCTAAAGAGTCCCTTACCATCCATATCAAAATTCAATAGTATTACAGATAATTATGAAGTCATCAAGCAGGGGACTAGTTAATGATCAACAATGGTCTTGTTTGGTTATCACTTGATACCATGACTATATTGATACCATGCTCATATAATTGCATATGTAATATTTTTTTGAATGACAACTCACACACTTATTTTAACGTAGGGTAAATGTTATAGAATAGTAAAGAAATTTTAAATATGTTGCAATTTAGTCACTCATGCATGTTTTTTTTCTCAAATTGGACTACTAAACCATCAAATCGAGTTAATATAGAATTTTGCTCACGTAAAGAAAATAATGGAGGAAAAGACGTGTAGGTCGGAATCTTTAATACATGATACTATATTAAATAATAAAAAAATATATGTTCATTATATTAAAAAATAAAAAAAAATACTTAAAATTCACGTCATATTTCCACATTAGCATAAAAAAAAGAAAAACATTTCCTAATTGAAACAAAAAGAAAAACATGTTAAAACAAATGTTAAAACTTATAATTTAAATAAAATAAAAAAGTCGAGTAACCTAATTGAAATACTTTTAAACTTGAGTTACCTAATTAGAATATTTTTAAAACTTAGTAACTATTTTGTAAAGTTACCCCCTTAATCAAACACCAAAACCACTTTACACGAACTGTCGGTGATCGAATTTTGACCTCAAGGGGATTTTTACCACTGTATCTTCAAATGACTTTATTATTGGATCCAACTTAAGAGGGGTTACACTAGTGTAACTCCAAATGGCTTTATCATTGAACCTAAACCCCTCTTTGAACATGATATTTCCAATAGGATACCCTCATGGTCTAATATTACTAAACACCATGTCATGTGATAATATATCCGTTGAAAAATAACTCCTTAATACACATTGAATTGATAGATATTACTTGGTTACTGACATGTTGCAAGACTGGTGTACTCATAATACGTAATCCTCATATTTAGGTTGTTATTAGTTGAATATAAGGGTGGAATCTGCATTTGTGTTGGATTCAATTTTAGTTTTTGAGTTTGTCAAATGATCAAAAGGTCAATTAAAGTCAAACCATTGAGTCAAAATTGATTAAATGTTGACTGTTTAATCCAGAAGTCAAAAGACTAGTTTTAGCTAGTGTTTTCGAAACCGGACTGGACCGGTTGGACCGGGAACCGGTCTAGTTGTGTGTATTTAAATCGTTTTTCAGTTGAACCAGCCGGACCGGTGAACCCGTTGGTTACCGATCTGATCGGTGAATCGGTTGAACCGGATTGGGTGGTTGGATCAGATTTTAGAACTTATTTATCTTTAATATAATATTATCATTCGGTTTTAAACTCCAACTCGACCCGTCTAACCAGTGGACCGCTAAGGCGATCGCTTTACTGTCCGGTTTGATTTTAAAAATATTTGGTTTTAGCAAGGATGCAAAGTAATTCCATAATTATCAATATCATTTATAACCCGTTAAATCAAATATCACTTTAAAAAGTCCCAAAAACCTATAAACAACCAAACATACTCAACAAAACCTACAATAGTATGGTTTGGGGAGTTAGGATGGACGACAACTTTACTTCTATTCTAGATGATAGAAAACTTGTTCCAAGAGACTCCGACTCAAAGAGCAAAAAAAACAAAAGTCCCAAAAACATATGAGATGCTCATATTATTTAGACTTAATTACAAGGATGGTGCCTGTGGTTAGGCCTGATTTCACTTTTAATTCTTAACTCTTAAAAATTACAAGATTGGTCCAAAACTTTACACAAACGTAACATTAATGGTCACTGGACTGGATGAACGTTAAGTTTTTCCCTTAAGTGTCTGTTAAATGACTAAAATACCCTTATTATTAAAAAATAAAAATATATCTTCTACCCTAAGTAAAATGAATATATTATAGAATTAGTAGTAGGTCTCACTTACCCCAACCTACTCATCCTCTCCGGTTCATTGTCTTTGTCAATTGTCAACCCCCACAACACCGCGACCGCTACCACCGCCTTTTAAGGTTGCTACTGTTGGATTATGTACGGGTTCGGTTACGTCACGTTGCCAACCGAGCTATGACCCGTAAGAGTTACACCTTGGGCAACAAATATTAAGTCCACTTAATTTGATTAACTGACGCTTACGAACTATATCGGGTTTTTATGATCTTTTTTTAATAATAAATTGAGTTCTAATTGCAATTGCACTTCTCTAAGTAATCAAAGCTCAGGGAATCCAATTCAAAAGCATCCACATGAAGTTCCATTATTGCTTTCAACAATAATGTATATTCAAGATTCCTTTTGTCTACCAATTTGAATGGAACGTGATGTGTAAAGCAATTAATATTCTCCATCAATGTTCACCTTTTAAATGGAGATCCACACCACCTTTCTGACATATATAAAATCTCAATCAATATATCTCTCTAGGAGAAGGAGAAGGAATCAACTCGTGATGGCCTGTACGTATTATATCTTTCGATATAATCGAGCTTTGATTACTTAGGAGGAGGAGCACCATCTTGATCTTTTGAAGAAAGAAGATGGAAAGTTAGATTTTCTTCCTATCACAAACAACCGATATATTTGATTGCAACCGTGGACCACGCCTCTTAGAGCCGCAACCATTGTGTTCCAATTTAGTGTTCGTTGATTCTAGCGTTCATTTGTTGTCCCTCGGTGTCTCAAACGGTTAATTATTAACCACAAAGGTATATTATATCTCATCAGTAGGATATTAATATTCTGTATTTGCATTGTTTGTAACCCAGATCCTGTCGGGTTCATTCTGGTATTTTATTATTACTCCGCTGCGTTAAATGTTATTAATCTGATTAATAATTATCAAAACTGTTTTGATAAATAAACCTAATGAAGATACCACTGAACCCAACAGTGGTATCAGAGCCAGGCTTACAACATGCAAATCAGATCCGGTCTGTTAACTGGTTATAGATCACAAACTTTAAAATTATTTGAGGTTTATGATTTATATTATTTTGGGCAACTTGTTTATTTTGGTTAAATATTTATTAACCAAACGATTGCCCGTATTATTTTGATTGTGTTTTAATTTGTAAATCTGGCTAGACCCTGTGGTTGAATGGTTGTGATGTGATTTGTTATTGTTAAAGTTTTTGGTTTTATGGTTTTTGGCCCATTTGATGGCTCAAAGTTGTAATAGATTAGAGTTTTCTTTTATTTTGTATTTCTTTTGTAAATATTGTAATATTTAGAAGACCCGAAGTCAAAACTGGAAGCAGGACAAATCAAGGAGTCAGTGGGAGCCATCAAGACAACTAGATGCACTTAGGTCCATCCTTGTGGTTGTTTTGTGTTTTCACCCGTGACCTAGCTTGATCTCGCTATTTGGCTCTAGCGAGATCAAACAATCATAGCCATTAGATTTACATATTACTTTGCTATTATGGTTGCTTTATTTTATATTATCCAACCTAAATATCAAACTAATTAATTAATTAAAAAAAAAAAAAATTTTACAATCAAAATAAATAACAAGTTTTAACTTATTTTTACAACTTGTTAAATTATTAAAACAAATTGTTTGTTTTAAATGGGATAATCGAATAAGTTTTCAAATTCAAAATTAGTTTGAATTTCAAAACTTAGAAAACTTGATATTTTAAATTAAAATTAATTATCCTTTTAAAAGGATAACTAGATAAGTTTTCAAATTTAAAATTAGTTTAAATTTTAAAACTTAAATCATAATAATTTAAAATTATCAACTTAAAAAAAATCGGTTGTCTATCTCGCGATGAACCTAGTTTTAATAGGATATTAAAATCTGGTGTCCCGAGAGCTGAAAGGGTTCGTCATTTATTATCACGAACTATATATTGTAAAACTAAATTTTACGACGCACGTATAACTTAATTATACGTTGTGTTTGACCCTATTCGGTAAACACTAAAATTGGATCCCATAGATAAAAATCAATAGTCTATGCCACCCTAAAATAAGGAACACTTGGAACATTAAGCGAAACATCAGTGTTTGGAGCCACAGCACCGCACTTGATATGTAGTTTATTCTTCCAAGGTGCAAGGGTTTTGTTGACACATCCGGCCCTTTCACAAGTAACTGTTTTAGGATGACTATTACTTTTCTCTCTAGTTACGTGCCACAGCTGTCTAGAGAGAAAAGTGGGCATAGATGAGGCTAAACGTATCAATGCATTAACAAATGTTGTCGTTGCGGCCTCATACACGAGAGTTGTGCAATTTTCACAATTGATAAACTTTGTCAGTCTGCCTAATCACTTACTAATGTTGCGTGCCCCAGCTGCCTTTAGTGACTGACCAAGCCAGATTCTCATTCCTTATTTAAAATTACTGTAAATGGGTCATTAATTAAAATAAGGAAACAATACATCGAAAATACTAATTAATTTATTTTGCTTATAGATGTCTTCAGAAACCAACAACTCCTTCATTCTCAAGTCTATTCTTGAGAAAGAGAAACTTGATAACACCAACTTTCTCGCATGGCACCGCAATCTGAGATTGGTTCTCAAGATGGCGAAAAAGCTCTATGTTATAGATAGCGCTGTTCCCAACGAGCCTGAAAACAATACGGCCGCAGCCCGTAGAACTTGGGAAAAATTTAAGGAGGATGCCGATGAGGTAGCCTGCCTTATGCTAGCCACCATGTCTCCTGATCTCCAGAAGAACATGGAGGACATGGCTGCATTTGACATGATTGAGCAACTTAAGGGCATGTTTCAGAAACAGGCCCGACAAGAGCGCTATGATACCATGAAGCAGCTTATATCCTGCAAAATGCAAGTGGGCTCGCCTGTTAGTGCCCATGTGCTTAAAATGAAAGGGTACATCGACCAAATGGCCAAACTTGGTTATCCTATGCAAGATGAAATGGCAGTAGACTTCATTTTGAACTCCTTGCCTAGTTCTTACGACCAGTTCATAATGAACTTTAATATGAATGCATGGGTTAAGAGTGTAGCTGAACTACACGGTATGCTCAAAACTGCTGAGCAAAACATACCAGGTAAAGCCAGTCAAATGTTAATGGTCCGATCTACTGGTGTTAGGAAACCAAACCCCAAGAAGAAAACTTATAACAATAAGGGTAAGGGTAAAGTTGTTGCTGCCAAGCCTGCCACCAACAACAAACAGCTGGCTAAAAACAAAGCAGCGCCCCCTCCTGAGGAGCGACACTGTTTTGAATGCAATAAGATGGGACACTGGAGACGTAAATGTCCTGAATATCTAGCCAAGCTGAAGGTGAAGAAGGCCAATGGTGAAGGCTCTTCTTCAGGTATTCTGATTTATGTTATTGAACTTTTCACTGTTTCCAGCAATACATGGGTATTTGATACTGGATGTGGTTACCACATCATTAATGTCTTGCAGGAGCCTGAAAAGTGGAAGAAACTGAAACAAGGCGACATGGAGCTCATCGTTGGTGATGGGAAAAGAGTACCGGTTCTAGCAACTGGAACATATCATCTTTCTTGTCCATCTGGTCTTGTAATTACTTTAAATAATTGTTTGTTTGCTCCTGGTTTAACCAGAAACATTATTTCAGTTTCTTTATTGTTTGAACAAGGATTCAAGTATGTTTTTAATGATGCTGTTATTTCTGCCTACTTGAATGATATCTTTTATTTTGAGGCTAAACCTCGAAGTGGTATTTATGAGATTGATATTTAAACAAACAATAATGTATATAATCTTTCTAAACGTATCAAATCTAGAATTAACGATACGTTTCTATGGCATTGTAGACTTGGCCACATAAGCAAGGCCCGTGTGAAAAGGCTTCAGTCCGAAGGGATTCTTGAATCCACAGGACATGAATCTTTTGATGAATGCGAATCTTGCTTAGCTGGCAAACTCACAAAGGATCCTTTCACCCATGTTGGTGAACGGGCCAAGGATCTGTTAGCACTTATACACTCTGATGTATGTGGTCCTTTCAGAACCATGTCTAGAAATCACGAAAGATACTTCGTTACGTTTATTGACGATTATAGTCGATACGCCTATGTCTACCTTATGAAGCATAAACATGAAACCTTTGAAAAGTTCAAAGAGTTTCAGAACGAAGTAGAAAACCAACTTGATAAGACTATCAAAGTACTTCGATCAGATCGAGGTGGAGAATACCTAAGCCAAGAGTTCATTGATCATCTAAAGGAATGTGGAATTGTTTCACAGTTCACTCCACCCGGCACACCCCAACTTAATGGCGTGAGTGAGAGGAGAAATCGAACCCTACTTAATATGGTTCGATCGATGATGTGTAGAACTAACTTACCTCACTCCTTTTGGAGTTATGCTCTTATGACAGCCGCCCGCCTTGTCAATCTGGCACCGACTAAGAAGGTAGATAAAACTCCATATGAGATATGGCATGGGTCTAAACCCAATTTGTCTTACCTTAGAGTATGGGGATGTGATGCTTATGTCACTAGTGAGTCTAATGACAAGCTAGATCCTCGAGGCGAAAAAGCTATTTTCGTTGGATACTATAATAGAAGCGGGTATTACTTTTACCATCCTGATGCAAATATGATTTCCATCAAAAGGAAGGCACATTTCCTCGAGAAAGAGTTTCTTGATCGAGGAACTGGAAGTAATATTGTGGATCTTGAAGAAATTCGAGAACCACAAACAAACGCTGAAGTAGTCGGTGCGTCTGAACAACAAGAAATTGTTATTGATTCAGATATAAACACAAGCGTTCGCAGAAGTAGCAGAACTCGCAAAGAACCTGACAGATATCTTTGGAATCTAGAGGGTCCTGAGGTTCTGGTAGTAGCTGATTCTGGTGATGAACCTACTAACTACAAATCTGCTATCTCAGATCCGGAATCTGCGAAATGGCTAGATGCCATGAACGCCGAGATGCAATCCATGCGAGACAATCAAGTCTGGGACTTGGTTGAGCTACCTCCCGGTTCACGGGCTGTAGGGAGCAAGTGGCTTTTCAAGAGAAAAACCGACATGCATGGAAATGTACACACCTATAAAGCATGACTAGTTACGAAAGGTTTCACTCAAACTCAAGGTGTTGACTATGATGAAACTTTCTCACCTGTTGCTATGATCAAATCGATTAGGATATTGCTTGCCATAGCCGCGTACTATGATTACGAGATATGGCAAATGGATGTCAAAACCGCTTTTCTAAATGGACATCTCTCTGAAGATGTCTATATGGTTCAGCCTGATGGTTTTGTCGATCCACAATATCCAAATAAGGTGTGCAAACTGAATAAGTCCATTTATGGACTTAAACAGGCATCCCGTAGCTGGAATCTTCATTTTGATCAGAGAATCGTCGAATTCGGTTTTGTCAAAAGTGAAGATGAGCCTTGTGTTTACAGAAAGGCTAGTGGGAGCACTATATCGTTCCTCATATTGTATGTGGATGATATACTGATCATTGGAAACAATATCTCAATGCTTAACGAAGTTAAAAAATGGTTGGGAGCTTGTTTCGCAATGAAAGATCTTGGAGAAGCTGCTTACATTCTAGGAATAAAGATCTATAGGGATAGATCTAAGCGGCTTCTAGGGCTTAGTCAAAGCACATACATAGACAAAATGATGACACGCTTTAAGATGGAAAACTCCAAGAAAGGAGGTGTTCCAATGACTAAAGGTACCGTGTTGAACAAATCGCAATCTCCTTCAACGGACATTGATATTAAGCGAATGGAAAATGTTCCATATGCTTCAGCGATTGGTTCCATCATGTATGCTATGCTGTGCACTAGACCTGACGTCTCGTATGCTTTAAGCATTACTAGCCGTTATCAGCAAAACCCTGGTTTTGCCCATTGGACTGCAGTTAAGAACATTCTGAAGTACTTGAGAAGGACTAAAGACATGTTTTTAATATATGGAGGAGTTGAAGAACAGCTCACTGTAAGATGTTACACTGATGCTAGTTTTCAAACTGACCGAGATGACTCTCGCTCACAATCTGGTTTTGTATTCACACTCAATGGTGGAGCCATCTCTTGGAAAAGTTCCAAGCAAAGTGTGGTGGCAGATTCTACTACTGAATCTGAATACATTGCAGCATCTGATGCTGCAAAGGAAGCTGCTTGGATGAAGAAGTTCATAGCCGATCTCGATGTGGTTCCAAGTATTCAGCAACCAATCGAGATATTTTGTGATAACACAGGTGCTATTGCTCAAGCCAAAGAGCCCAGATCTCATCACAGGGCCAAGCACATTCAGAGGAAGTTTCACTATATACGGGACATAGTGAAACAAGGAGATATCGTGATAAGAAAAATCGACACAGATCAAAACCTAGCAGACCCGTTTACTAAGCCCATGACTCAGAATAAGCATGATTTACATAGAAATGCAATCGGGCTTAGATTAGCTAGTGATATGTTTTGATTTAGTATTTGGATGTATGAACTTTTAAACAGTTATACTTTTGAATTCATTTTGATCTACTGACATAGATACAATTATGAATCCAATAATACGTTTAATCCATGGATATGGATATTGTATTCTAAATTATCCATAGTCGGTCAGACTTGTGGGAACAATTCTGAATAAAGACTATTCTGAATTTAGACTCAAGGAGTTGACTTCTAAATTCACAGACCTCATTATGAATGACGTTGGATGTAACTCGCCACAAACCATCTTTATTATAAGATGCTTTGATACTGGTATACTCATTTAGTATCCTATGACCTGAGATGCATACTAGAACTTCCGTTTACCGAGGGTTATTCTTTGATCACTGTCAACCGCTGTCGCGTAACTGCCAGTCATAAAGGCTTTGGTTGGGAATAATTCTGAAGTTCAGTGGGAGTTGTATGTAGTCAATAAGGGATTCTGTACTCTTACATTATATGTAACAGTTAGACATCATGGCGCCCTCGTTGATTCAAACTGGTGAAGTGTGAGGCCTCACCCAAACTGACTGTGTGTTTGATTGGACCATTTTGAATCTAGATCGAGAACTATTATGATTGAGTCCTATATGAGAATTAATCTCAATGACTCAATTGATGTTTTTACAGAAAGGATAAATGACTATGATCACCATAAGTTGATTGTCTTGTTATAGTAAAATAATACTAGAAGAAGATGTTTGGTTAATGACTTAAAGTGTCATACCTTGTTGGGGGCAGCCATGTGCAGCTAGAGCACCGCTGACTGTCTACGTGAAATTTAACCGAATGCCGTCCAAGTGGGAGCTTGTTGGATTATGTACGGGTTCGGTTACGTCACGTTGCCAACCGAGCTATGACCCGTAAGAGTTACACCTTGGGCAACAAATATTAAGTCCACTTAATTTGATTAACTGACGCTTACGAACTATATCGGGTTTTTATGATCTTTTTTTTAATAATAAATTGAGTTCTAATTGCAATTGCACTTCTCTAAGTAATCAAAGCTCAGGGAATCCAATTCAAAAGCATCCACATGAAGTTCCATTATTGCTTTCAACAATAATGTATATTCAAGATTCCTTTTGTCTACCAATTTGAATGGAACGTGATGTGTAAAGCAATTAATATTCTCCATCAATGTTCACCTTTTAAATGGAGATCCACACCACCTTTCTGACATATATAAAATCTCAATCAATATATCTCTCTAGGAGAAGGAGAAGGAATCAACTCGTGATGGCCTGTACGTATTATATCTTTCGATATAATCGAGCTTTGATTACTTAGGAGGAGGAGCACCATCTTGATCTTTTGAAGAAAGAAGATGGAAAGTTAGATTTTCTTCCTATCACAAACAACCGATATATTTGATTACAACCGTGGACCACGCCTCTTAGAGCCGCAACCACTGTGTTCCAATTTAGTGTTCGTTGATTCTAGCGTTCATTTGTTGTCCCTCGGTGTCTCAAACGGTTAATTATTAACCACAAAGGTATATATATCTCATCAGTAGGATATTAATATTCTGTATTTGCATTGTTTGTAACCCAGATCCTGTCGGGTTCATTCTGGTATTTTATTATTACTCCGCTGCGTTAAATGTTATTAATCTGATTAATAATTATCAAAACTGTTTTGATAAATAAACCTAATGAAGATACCACTGAACCCAACAGCTACCACCGCCTTTTAAGGTTGCTACCACCGCCTTTTAAGGTTGCTACCACCACCCTACCTTTCAGGCCATAACTACTAATTTCAAAATGTCAACCAAGCATCACCACCTCTAATCGGCTCGTCCCCCAAAAATCCATAGTCCAAGAGCAACAGAGGGTGTTTGAGTACCACTACCCTGCAACAATGATGAGCAGCAATGCTATTGCGACGATGGTGGTGATGATGATGAACATATACGCGGCAGATTTCAATATAGCTCGTATAGGTGGTGGTCGACGGGGTGTTGGGGAAAACAAAGGGCCAGCTCTGGTGTTTTTTGGTTTATGGTGGTCAGCGGTGGTCATCTTTAGTCAATTTTTAAGTGTGTCCGGCGTTCAGAGTCTGCCCGGTGATGCTAGTGGTGGTGGATGGTGTTCCTGTGGTGGGAGTCAAGAAAGAGAGAGAAACGAGGAGAGGGGGTAGGGATTGGTTTGAAGATGGGTTGGATTTGGTTAGGTTAGTGGGGTCCACTTTAAGATTTTTTTATTTAATTACCTTTATATCTTTGATTTATTAAAGGGTAGTTTTGTCATTAAAAAAATTAACAAGAAATTAACGTTCATTCAGCTCAAGGACCATTGGTGTTACGTTTGTATAAAGTTTTGAATCAACCTTGTAATTTTTAAGAGTCAGACATTAAAAGTGAAATCTGACCTAATCATATGGACCACCCGTGTAATTAAGTCTATTATTTATAAATGGAACATCATATTAGGAATTAGTGTGTGTAGTGGGTTTGTTAGAGGGGATGTGATTGCCATCTCACCATCGCCACATCAAATATCACCATCACGCCCCACCTTCAGTCCCTTGTTTTGCATTCGCACGGTCACACCACAACCACTCACGCCCTCTCACATCCGGCATCACGGTGTTACAACGCCCCTCATTGGAGCCATGCTGGAAAAACTCACGCACTCACAAACCCACAATACATACCATAAAAAACTAAAGGGTTTTTTATATATACTTTCACTTCCTAATATCAATAATTACATATTCCCCAAGCCACAAAATCAATTTTATATTTCTCCCTATAGATTACAGACATATTTATCTTATTAAAATTAACTTATCAAATAACTATTTTACCCTTATTTTTGCTATGGAATTTGCACATATTGATATTTTAGTATTGTAATTGTTTAAAAGTTTAACACTAGTTTTTTGTATTTGAAGATGTAACTTTGATTATGATTGTTGTTTTAAGATAAAGTTTTAAACTTTTAAATTTGAATATGTAAATTTGTTGTTTGTGACTTGTGTTTACACAGAATGCTCGAGATATGTAATTGGTGATATTAAAAAGTAAAATAGTGAAAATATCTTAATAAAATAATGATAAATGATGATTCAATAAGTTAATTTTAATGATATGAAAATAAATTACAAAGTAATAAGTAAATAACGACAAATTGAAAGATGTTACAAAGTTATAACGTTGTTGATCTGTACATCTTATGGCATACCTGACACACGTGTCACACGTATTTCCACCACGTGGGGTGCCACGTGTACATCCAACACTTTCTTCACTCACATAATCTCTGTGCTTCACAGTTCACACTCTCCATCTTCAAACCCCAATTCAATCGTCCGTCAATTTGCCCTAATTTACCGTTTTCTTCACACCCAATCTCACAAAACCCTTAATTTCATGTTAAAACTATCAAATTTCCGTATCATACACATGAAATTTGCTGTTTGAATCACCAATTTCGGTTCCAATGGATCGAAACGACAGTAATCTCTCAATAACAGTACACAAGCCCTTCGATTACAGGATCATTAACACTTCATGCAATTTTCATCACCAATCAACATCAGGGTGGTTCGAGATCCGATTGTTCTACGTCAGAATCACGCCGTACACCGTCACCACCGTGCCGGAGCACCTAACGCTGCGGCACCTCCGCCGTGAGATCGGCGTGTTGCTGGAGATCAACGGGTTTAGGGTTCCGTCAGCTAACACTGCCGTAGTGACGTTACGTAAAGATCGTGTTGATAAACAGTCGTCGGAAGTGACGTATGTGAGCACTGATAACATTAGGGTTTCTGGAGCGATTGAATTTAAGGTGATTGATGATCGATCAGACGAAACAGAGATGATTTTGTGTGGGTCGTTGGAGAGAATTGAACCTTCATGGAGCAATGGGGTTGTTTAGATAATGGTAACAACAACAATTATAATCATAGTGTTTGTGGATTGAACACTGGTTGGAGTATGGATTTCTACACGGCTAATGTGGCGAAATTAGGGGGTTCTGCGACGTCGATTGAGGTTTACATTGCGGGATGTTGTTCTTCGGTGCCGGTGATATTGACGAAAACGATTCAAGTTAGTCCGCGTAGACGAGGTTCGAGGCGTGGGACACTTGATGCTATCCCGGAGGATGAAGAAGACGATAAGGAACCGATGAGGGTGAGCGAAAACGGGGTTGCCCGACAGCGGAAATTGGTGGTAAATTGCTTGCTTATGAACATGCTTAAGTAATTACTTTCAGAAATCACATCTAAATACAATTAGTGATAAGCATAGGGATAATGTGAGTTGATTAAAGATAGTGAATAGTGATTTATGGGTGTTTGGGATTGCTTATTTAAGGGTCTGAATTCATACACCACTGATTAGGCATTCTAAACTACTGATACGTTGTAAAGTAGAGCTAGTGAATAGTGATATTATTGGTGTTTGGGATTGCTTATTTATGGGTCTGCATTCATACACCACTGATTAGGCATTCTAAACTACTGATACGTTGTAAACTAGAGGTAGTGAATAGTGATATTATTGGTGTTTGGGATTGCTTATTTAAGGGCCTGCATTCATACACCACTGATTAGGCATTCTAAACTACTGATACATTGTAAACTAAAGCTAGTGAATAGTGATATTAGGGGTGTTTGGGATTGCCTATTTAAGGGTCTGCATTCATACACCACTGATTAGGCATTCTACACTAATATGTTTTACATTGTAAGCTAAAACTAGTGAATAGTGATATTAGGGGTGTTTGTGATTGCTTATTTAAGGGTCTGCATTCATACACCACTAATTAGGCATTCTACACTATTAGTTACATTGTAAGCGGCTGTTTAGATTAAGTAAACTATAGTTTACACGCTTGTATGTAAACGTAGTTTACTTAATGTAAGAAGCTGTTTATAGTGCAGGTTGTGTATGTAACCTAGATCACTTTATATAAACTGCTGCAGATAATGAGTTATTAGTTATATAATAACAGTATTAAAACTCGATGCAGGATATACCCAAGGTCCAAACACCAAATAATGAGTTTGTTTGTAAGAAAATTGTAAGTCCAAACACCCTCACATTGCCCCAATTGAACATGCAACTACAAATATGGGGCTAACCAAAGATAGATCGTCGATGGGGGACTAGCCTGCTTGGTTTAGTTGAGGCTTAGATGGGAGGTCTCGGGTTTAGATTCGGGCATGGAGTAGATTAGTTTGGAGGGATTTATGAGCAGGAGTAGGTTAAATTTACAGTTAAAAAAACTAACATAGGTCTAGATGGATTGTAGACTTGTAGCTAATAGATGACAATGGGTACCATTTACACAAGATATGAAGATGGGACACACAGTAAAGGTGAAAGTTTAAGCCATGTGACATGTTGCTCTCGCGACTAAGCGTTTGGTATCTACTTTTACTTGTGTGTCAGATAATTTTCCATCTAAATTAATCTAAAACTAATATGATACGTGACATTATATCATGTATTTTGGGGTTTGCGCTAGTACAAGTATAACCTTTTTCATTCTTTGGTCTATTGTTAATCATTAAGCATATATTCCTGTGAACTATGTAAAAATGATTTTAATCCTTTTTTTAATATTTTTTAGTTTTTACAGCATACAGGGGAAGAAGGATATGAGTATGAACCAGAGGTCAAAGTCAGACCAAGCTACCATTCAGAGGAAATGTATTATGATGAAGATGGACAACTCACGTGGTTCAATGCTGGTGTAAGAGTTGGTGTCGGTATCGGCCTCGGGATGTGTCTTGGCATTGGGATTGGTGTCGGTCTGCTCATGCGCTCGTATCAAGCGACCACCCGCACTTTCAGGAGAAGATTCTTTTGACCTTTTTCTTCAGTTCCTACATCGGCAAAAATGGTCAAAGGAACATACTCTCGCTTTAAACATCCAGATTTTATACAACGAACCACCCATCGCCCCGATAGCATAGAAAGGGCGTACCTGGTGCTGCAAAGTGCTCTCGCGTTTTCGCAGGGTCCAGGGAGGGTCCGTCCCATTTAAGGGAAGATGTGCGCGGTCTTTCCCCACATTTTGTGGGGAGGCCGTTTCCACGGATCGAACCTGAAACCTTTGGTCCCTTAGGAACAGCTTTTACCGCTGCGCCAAGGCCCGCTAGCATAGAAAATCAAGTATATTTGACGCATAATCGCATATAGAGGATAATGCTTGCGGGTTTGCTCGAAAAGTTGCTTTGTACATTGGTTTCGGTTCCGTCTTGGGGTTTAACTATGAGTTATGGTTTCGTAATGTTTGTTCATGTAAATCTCCCTCTAGCAGCCTAACTTCTGTTTTTGCCCTCAAGTTTGTATATGTCACATATGAATGATGTGTCTTGCGCAATCTTGATTTTTGTTTCTTTGTAATATATTAATTAATTATCAATATAAATTATAATCGTAGTATTGCTGCAAAGCCTTTATAAAACAGCTTCAAGGGAAATCATAATAATCTTTAAAGTTTGACCTTTCAAGGTCAAATTGATTCATGTGAAATAGTTTTTCTCGCAGTTATAAACAGAAGTCGTGTACTCACGTAGAACCGTTTTGTTAGTTTGATTTAGCCATGGATATTTGTAACAAAATTTCGACGGAAATCATAATAATCTATGGAGTTTTGACTATCGAGGTCAAACTGATTCGTATATAAAATGTATTTACTCCCTACTAATCTCATGTTTTTATACTTTTATAATTAGTTTCTCCTTATAAATATCAAAATAACCTACCTTACGTGTATATTGTATTTGATATAGTATGTTATGATTTTGATTTATTTAGGTTTAAGAATAAACGAGCTAACAAGCGGGCCAACAAGCGAGCTACGAGTCGAGCTGACCTTGGCTTGGGCTCGGCTCGTTTATAAACAAGCCGATTTTAAGTGAGATTTTTTTGAGCTATTTTCGAGCGAGCTTCGAGCAACCCGCGAGCTTTTTAAACACCCATAGTTGACTTAGAGGTCAAATCTATTAGTCAAATTGATTCAAATATATAATAAATATTTATCTCAATTTTAACACTCTTTATAACAAGGGTACATATTTTGGAATCAATTCGTTCCCGTGTATTATAAACTTGTTATTTTTGTTCTTCACCTATAGCATCTTTTTGACCGATTTAATCTAGAGATTTCTCAAGCTGTCATCAAACATGTCAGCTTCTCAAAGCACCATATATGATCAAGCACCATCCTTACACTATTGTAATTCTAATAGCTTAGTTGGTTCTAAGGATTCTCTTTTCAATCTTCATTGCCATACTAGATTCCCATCCTACAACTTAAACTGTTAAACATACTATTTTAGTTTTGATAGCTTCGTTGGTTCCATTTTTATTTTCATATATATTTTAATGACACTCATACACATCTTTACATATACTTTTAAACTAAGTCAAATCTTACACTACCTCAATTTTAATCCTACCTTTTTTTTAATAATTCTCAACTTTTTTCACCATATACCCAATGTTTTCAAAACCGGATTGAACAGTAAACCGAAAGTTTTACCGGTTCACTTGTCGGACCGGTTCAACCGGTCGGACCGAACAAAATTATAATTATCTTATAAATACATATGTAAAAAATACTAAAACATAAAAAAATATATATGAAAAACCGGTTCGATCAGTCCAACCTCCAGTTCGACCCCCGGTTCAGCCGGTCCCGTGCCCTGTTCGACCGGCCGGTTCAATGCCAAAACGGTTTTAAGCATCAAATTGGACCTGATTGGAGTCCGGTTCCTGGTCCAACCGGTCGGTCCAATCCGGTTTTCAAAACAATGTATATACCAACCAGAACACTTATTTTCATGGTTGTTAGGACCGGATCGGACCGGCCGGTCCAACCGGTTCGACCGGGGATCGGCTAGGTGGCCGGTCCGATCCGCCTTGATTCGTTTTGAACTGATCGAACCGGCCGGTTCGTCCTGAACCGGTGGTCGGACCGGGAAACCGCACCTGTTCGCACAGGAATTTGATTTTTTCTTTTTGATTTTTATGGGTAAAAACATGGTGTTGAATCATAAATTAGTGTATTGGATATACAAATATAGTTAAGTTTCATATATAACTATAAAATACATATATAAATCATATATAAATTACTTACATTTGATTATATATATAACTATATATAATATACTATATATATTATTATGAAGTCATCAAGTTTTTAAATCCTATCCGACCGATCCAACCACCAAACCAATAAGATGTCCAGTTCGACGTCCGATCCGACGTCCGATCCGGTTCTAAAAAATTGCTTGGTTTATATAACTTTAAAAAAAGAAAAAAGTCTGGTGCCGGATGCTACTAATTGTATTGAGATCTCCACACGTGTCCGGCCACCATTCCTCATCAGTATTCTATCTTTACACACCAAATTTTAGACCATTTAACGTTGAAATCTTCAGAACTTTCTCAATTCAACTCGAACCCCCAATTCTAAACCCTCGATTCAATTCAATTCAATTCACCCAAACCCTAATTTCTCAACAATCAGTTAATCAATCACTCACTCCTAAACACTTGAATTGACTACCAAAGTTGTTGATTTGACACTTCTATGGGCTTTGAATCTCTGCTGCCGACGCCGGTGAGCACTAACAATTCTGCCGTCGGCGTTAATCTCCCCAATTCGCTGTCGGATGACACCAGTAAGAAGATTCGGAAGCCGTATACGATTACAAAGTCTCGACAGAATTGGACTGATGTTGAACACGATAAGTTTCTCGAAGCGCTTCATCTGTATGTATTTATCTCTGTTTCTATATGTGTGTATATGAGTGTGTGTGACTGTGTGTATGTACCTAGTTGATTGAATGCAGTTTTTGTTGAATTGTTTGCTTTGTGAAGAGTCACACACCTAGGTGAGTGTAATTGTGTGTAGGTACCATGAGAGATCTGTTATATGATCATCTGCTTGAAGTTTGCTATACAGTATATATGTAGAAGCATGCCTGATGAACATGGGGAGAACTGCAAATTCGTATACTTTTTAGTATGGGAAGAACATTAGAAACATACACTTGCTCCGTTTGAATTAGAGACCCTAAATGTAGCAATATTTAGGTTCGTGCGATAACTTTGGTCTAAGAACACGCATAATAACATTGATTAGTTACATTATACTTGTTGCATTGCTCACTACAAGTTGGGGCAACACCAATGATGGCTGTTGTGAGGATGGAGATGGTGGAAAATTTGGCGAGGGTGTTGCAAGATACTCCATATGAAAACTTAACACACGCTTTTGTAGAACATAAATTTGCATGACAAATGAAAGATTCAAGTTTTCAGATGAGAGAGAGGGGTCATAGAGGAATGAACAACCCCTTATACACACACTCAAGTGTGTGCAGAGCGAGAAATGGAGGGTGAGACTAGCAAGTTTGGGAATTGAAATCCATAACCACTTGAGGTCACGCGGTTGATAAGTTTTTCCTCTCTTTTTTTAAGTGACCACGATCTTCTTTTCTGTTTGTTGCAACAAGAATGAAAAAGTCAGCATCCCACTCTTATATACATTTTGTGTTAAAAACTATATGATAGAAAAATCTAATAAATAGTTATACAAATTATCACATTCAGACCATAAATGGTAGAAAAATAGTTGGCGATTATTATGCATATTTTACAAAAGCTTTACAGACTGCTGTTTGTATTTGTGAAATGCCATTTTAATAGCTTTTTTTATTTTTTGATCAGCAGTACTTGTTCATGTAAAAAGCATAGTTGTCGAAGGCGCAAGGCGTAATGGGAGAGTTTTTGGCCTAGGCACAGGGCACTTAAATGCAAGGGCTTGGTTAAGCAGGGCAGATAGTATAAAATACCATTTTTATAGGTTCAGACATGTTTTATGCTTGTTATGGGTTTGTTTAGGTTGATTCCAAGCTTGTTTAGGCCTACGTAATTGTCTTAGATCTGTTTAGATCATTTTTGACCAGAAATTGGCCTGAATGTGCTTAAGCGTCTGAAAATGGGGCTTTTGAAGCCCATAAGGTATAAAAATACCTTAAGGGCTTTTGACGATAGAGATAAAATGTAATTAGTTCATATTTGAAAAAGATATTTCCTCATAAGGCTGTGCGACAAAAGTCTTTTCTCCTCAGTAGTTGCATTATTATTTCTAAATTATATTACAACAATAAAATAAAAAAAGAGTAATTACGCTTTTCGTCCCTGTGGTTTGGTGGTTATAACCATTTTCATCCAATAATTTAAAAACGCCCGGTTTAACCACTATGGTTTGAGATTTGTCACAATCAAGTCCATGCCACTAACGTACATCCATTTTTTCTGTTAAATAGAAGTAAAAAGACAAATATACCCTTGCCTGTTAAATATATACACACTCACACGCACTCACACTCTCTCTCCTTGCCCTTGCCACCACCACCATCCCCCTACCACCGCCACCATCCCCCTGCCACCGCCACCATCCCCCTGCCACCGCCACCATCACCCTGCCACCGCCACCATCCACCATCACCACCCTTCTACAATGTCTATCACTAGCAACAAAGTCGTCCACCCCTCCCCCTTCTCCTCTCCTCCCTTTACCGCCTCCACCACCACCTTCACGACCACCTTCTAGCAACCATCTTCGCGATTTTACAGCTTTCCACACCACCACAAAACTATAAACTTTACCAGCAACAGCCGCTGCAGCTGCAAACTCTCTCCCAACCCTCATCTTAGGCCCAGTTTCCCACGTGTTAACCCTACAATCAAGGATCCACACGGATGGCGTGGGGATGTCGTTGATTGAGCCCCCAATTACGAATATTTTGGATCCGAGAACGGCGTATGCGGGTCTGATGGTTGAATAGGGATCGGGGGGTGGGGAGAGGGATGAAGGGTTAGGGTTAGGGTTAGGGTTTGGGTGTGGTACCAGTTGAAGTTGGAGCTATGGCGGATGTTGAGGTAGAGGGTGTGTTGGGTGGAGTGGAGGAGGGATCGGGTGGAGAAGAAGTGAGCGGAGCGGATGGTGTGGCGCCATAGCTTGGAGACGAGTGAGAGGGAGGGGTGGTACGGGCGGGGGACTCTGGCTATGCATTGGATGGCCACGTCGTCGGGGAGATTGGGGATTAGTGGCGGCAGCAGGGGGATGGTGGCGGTAGCAGGGGGATGGTGGTGGTAGCAGGTGGATGGTGGCGATAGCAGGGGGATGTGGCCGATGGTGGAGGCGGATGGTGGATGGTATGTATCATGATAAACCCTCATGTAGTTACAAGCAGAATGCATCTTCTTCTTCTCAATCCAATGGTTCTTATTATTTTTCAAGTTTTTTCTCCAAAGAAGATGATCCCACCCCCAAATCCCATATGCTTTTTCAAGTTACAGTTCCAGGGTTGAATCTGAGAAAGAAGAGTGATATATATATATATATGTGTGTGTGTGTGTGTGTGTGTATTACAGTAACAGTTTTAGTCCAAGGGTATTTTGGTCTTTCTCTAAAAAATTAACGGAGAAATTGGATGGAGTTAACGGTTTGGACTTAATTGTGACAAATCTTAAACCATAGTGGTTAAATCGGGCGTTTTTAAACTATTGGATGAAAATGGTTATAACCACCAAACCACAGGGACGAAAAGCGTAATTTACTCTAAAAATATAAACATGTAAATAAATTTGGATTTGTAACTACCGTACTAATTAATTTTATGAGATCTTTTTGTATAACAGTGATACAAAAACTACAAAAAGTATTGATAAGTATGGAAAGTTTGCTTTAGTAACGTTTGCATGCTAAGAACAAAAATAGACCATAATACTCGTGTGAGTTGTGGTCTGTTTGCTCTCTTACCATGGAAAGGTTATTAGAGCACACATATTGTACTAATTTATTGTTATTTGTATTGGTGTTATATAAAAGAGATTTCGTAAATAACTAGTAACATTATTACAATTACAGATTTGTTTACTTGTTTATGTTTTTATTCCATTTTTATTTTGTAAATATTATTTGGCATTGATAATGCAAAAATTGAAGGAAAAGAGTTCTTTTTGCTGCAAAGCCTCAATTGGCCATGGATTTTATAGTTCGGTTCCTAAACTTGCTCGTCTCACTTTCTCTACAGACACGTGTTTAAGCGCATTTCTAAGAGCTATATATATTCCTTAGCATCTAGAAGTTAAACGGATAGCTACTCTCTCCGGTAGACATATTAAGAGGCTAGAGTGTAAATAATTATTTGAATGGAGTTTGTGTATAGTGAGCGTGTTAAATCGCATAAATAAAGTGGCAAGGCTCTGACTTCTCTTTTTCTTTTCTTTTTTCTCACAAAATCCAGCTTTGATCGTGACTGGAAAAAAATCGAAGCTTTTGTTGGCTCCAAGACTGCTATCCAGGTAACCAGATAAAATTCCATTTTGTTGAATATCTATTATTGATGTAGAGGAGGTTGTTCTTAAACTTGTGTAAAGAAGAAATTGGATTGAGTTGTCCTTTTATTTGCAAATTAATCAAATACCTGTAATATATAATGTAATATATAAGATCAATTTTATATTTGTTTCTTATTTCTATATGGCAGATACGCAGCCATGCCCAAAAGTACTTTTTAAAGGTCCAAAAAAGTGGGACCAATGAGCACGTCCCACCCCACGACCAAAGAGGAAAGCATCTCATCCATACCCTCACAAAGCCCCTAAGAATGGTTGGATTACTATTTATGATTTTTTCCCCTACAAACGTCAAATAGGATTCGGACCGCCCTGCTGACATTCTATGTACTTGTTTTTGAAACTCAGATGTACCCAAATTAGTAGGAGCTCAACAGTCGGTTACTGATTTAATCAAACGTGAAGATGTCATCATGAACAATTCGTATCAGTGGCCTACAAACCCATGGATGTACAATACAATAACAGCACCTGATGAGCCTGCACAAGGTTTGGCCCACACTCACATTTGTTTGTTTTTGGTTCCTAATTATAAGAAAACAATTGATTAAGTTCTCCAACTTGGCAACATGTATGTTTTATCCTTTTTGGCATTGCAGATGATGTCAGATCGCATAATTGTTGCAGTAGCAGCAGCGAGGGAGATCCAGGGAAATGGTCGGCCGGTGAAAGCACCAGCCAACATGAAGTAAAGCAGAGAAAGATGGGGCGAGGTATGATCTGATAAAAATATTGCCTTTTCTATTCAATGAGACTTGAAACTATTTTTATCTAAAATAAAGAAAATTCTAATGAAATACAATATAATCCCTTTTCGTAGAGCTGTTTAAATATGGATATAATATAATATAGTTAATATTTAACTTTCTGTTATGTGCAGTCATGCCAGACTTCCCAAAAGTCTACAGATTCATTGGCGGGGTCTTTGACCCCAATGAAAGTAATCACTTGCAAAAACTGAAGATGATGGATCCTGTGGATGTTGAAACGGTACGACTGCTTATTATGTTTAAGGTTAATTATTAAAGTATATTAGGACTGTTGTTTTATAAGGTTATTTGGTTTTGTAACAGGTGGTTACATTGATGAAAAATCTCTGTGCTAATTTGAAAAGCCCCCAGTTTGAGAACTATGTAAGTACTCTAACAATTATCGTTATAAGTGATTTTGTAACACTCATATATATCAACCAGATTCATGAAAAGTCAACGGTTTTAGTCAAACAATGCAATTTAGTTTTAGTTTCGTGATTTTCATGGGTGAATTAACAACTTTTTTCCTTGTGTTTTTCACAGAAGAAATTATTTTCTTCATATGACGCGGGTACTGGAAAGGTTACATCAAGCGGTCTTCAAGCAGTGCTAGGGAAAGCAATCCCGACTTCATAAACGTCTTGTCTATTTGTTATTTCTGGTTTTTGTAAACTCCAGGTACCGTGTAAAATAACGCGAATTTCTGGTTACACGAATATGGTGTTTGTTATCTTTTTGCTGGCAAGTGTGTAGATGTTTTGTTAACATGCTTCTGGTACATATAAACTACAAGAACGAAGGGCAGGTTTGTAAATAGGCAACTGAATAATCTTGTTTCAAGATGGTGTGTTTGGTTTTGGAAATCCATGTTATCTTGATAAGGAGCATGAACAGATCATCAAATTTTTTGTTAGTGTGATTAGTTTGTTTGATTTTCATGACATGCTTTAGATTTAGTTTATGCTCTCTTAAACTCGTTCTGTATCATTTGTGAATGATTAATTATGTGTCATCTGCGAATTATTAGTCGTATTTTGACTTGCAATGTCTTGTTTACCAAATTATAGATTATCGATTTCAGTTAAACATAATCAAACAACTATCATAGATTAATATATGAGTTTCAAAAAGTGCAACTGGGGCGTCATTAGGCGCAAGGCAGCTCGCTTCTACTAGGGGCATGGGGCATACCAGAGGCGCGTGAGGTGCACAAAAAAGCCACATGAGACATAAACGTGGGCCGCACTTCTTGTACGGCTGCAAATTTGTATGTCATAATGTCACACATAGCTTTCTAGGTTGTGCATGTGAGTTGTTATATATTGCACAGCATATAGAGCTTATTTATGTTTAAATTGTGAGTAAATGATGTTCGAACATGAGAAATATAAGCAAAATGTGTACAGATTACACGTTTTTGTATGAAAGCAGTGCATGTTTGTGCTTTACATCTCTTGCATTAGCTTAGGATGCTATGAACGCCTTTTTAAACCAAGAATTATGTAAAACTTTTATCTGATTTCAAGTGAACTCATATTACAACTAACAAAGATTGAAGTGTAATAAGCTTTTTCTACTTTTGAGTCCCAAGAAGCACAAATATAAATAGAGGGTCGGTAAAGGACTGCTAGTAGGACCTATGATGGTACACGACAAGGCCAAAATCCAACCTATAAATAGAGGTTTGAACCCTAGCCATTTCTTCACGTCTTAAGTGAAACTATGACTTAAAAAAAGAACGTTTTAAGCCTCTTCCAAGCCTCTAGCGATTCAGTAGCCTCTAGCAACTTTAAGTACGTTCTAGGTTCAATTTTGTTATTCAAAATGGGTTCTGGAACGAGATTTGAGGGTCATAACCTAGGTTATGCAGTGGGTGGCGTGGTCCTAAGTTGTGCATGTTTAATTAACTATGCCTACTCACCCAAAGCGACCCTTGATTATAATTATTTATTTTCTAATCCCATCCCTAGTCAGGCAACTAAGAAAATATTTATAATCGATAGGAACAAAGTTTCAGATATTTGAAACTGGATCCAAACTTATAAACCAGGTGAGTTATCATAATTGTTTTAATATAATGGTGTACTTATCTGGTTAAACTGGTAACAAACAAAAATACAAAAATGTGCATATGTTGATGGAGCAATGTATAGATCCTTATATACTTAATGAGATGTGTCGAGGAGTAGGGAGTCTACGCGACCAGGGTTTAGGACTTAATAGCAAACATATTTTCATACACATGCGATGACCGTGGGGATGAGGTCCATTGTCGTTTGTTGTTATGGGAGCCACGGTAGGCACAAGGCCTTTGAATGAAATACAACCTATATAATGCATAATGAAACTGCATGTTTTATAAACCGTCTCTCATGATCTCACCACCATTAGCTGACATTATTTGTAGTATTCCTCGCATTCATGTAAAAGATGTGCGAGGTGAGAAGATAGTCATTTAATGGGCTTTGAAACTTAGGACATTGTACATATTATTTTGTAATCTTAGTTGTAAATAATGCTTTGAATAGTAACGAAATTTCTAGTTGTTACTTTCACTGTTATTAATTTTGCATTTCACCCAATGGATGTGTTGTAACATTATTATTAGTAAATAATTCATAGATATATAAAATGAGAATAATTATAAATGAAACCTAATCAAATCATATCATATAATTATAATAATGATTATTATAATAAACTCTAACAAAAATACCCTCCCTGGTTGAATACAAGCATTTCTTAGTTGAGAGTTAGATTTTCTCGCATCACAATTTACATTGCCCAGTGTTGGTAACTACGAGTATTGGTGATATTATGAGATGAGGTGACACGATGGCCTGTTTAGATAACCCCGTGTTAGTATACGGTTAATCAATGTCTTACTAAGTGGTCTTGATAGGCGGTAGAACGAACAAGACATATTTAGTAACATACTCGTCATGTACATCTAACGCATGAACAAGCCCCTTAACTTCTAAGTAAACAAGTCATCAAACTTCCTCACGGATCGAGAGTAATCCCATCGGGTGGTCTTAATCAGCAAGTGTACAAACAACCTACTCCAATGTACAAGATTTCCTCAAGTGTGTTAACTGTTAATCAACCTAAACACTCGATAGATTTATTTTATAAAACAAGACAACGATAAATAAATTAGTTAACACTTATCCTTACAGCCATGCTTATATTTTGTTTAAACACATGTTAAATTAATTCACGATCACATTTATTATTTAGTCGATCAAATTGATTATGTTCATGCATAAGCCATTAAACACATGTTAAATTATTTCATGATCAAGCCTCCCCTTATGTTTGCCAATTCTGAATATTATTATACGACTTTGAAACTTACAGTACATAGAAAAAATAGTGTAACACAATCACTTCGATGTTTCATATGAAACACAATGAGATGTGGAGGGAAGTCGTTACGAAGAAGTCTCAGAGTTGCACAGGAAAGCTCAAGTTCATATTGGTCACAGGTTGAGAAACAGAACATAATAACACGGAGTATGGAAGGCTTAGGTGAACTGGGTTGGGCACGCGGTATTTCTAACAAAATAGCCAACATGAAAGTCAGCTAATCTATGGTGTGTTGCAGATGCTTCTCGCATAAGTTCATCACAACAATGCATCTTATGTAGGCAAATTAGTGGACCTGATATTTTGAGAGATGAACCTAACCAACACCAGAGAAGTATGCTGTCCATTCATGTTTTAGAACCTAATCAAGAAACACAACCTTAAGGCTTAAACACCAAAAAGATAAAGACATGATCAATTATGGACCAGAAATATTCAAAAAAAATTGCTATGGAAGAAAGACCCGGTTTCTGATAAATTGTAGAAGACTATTGAACTTCATCTGAGTTGACTAAGGTAAGTATTTGCAATGCAAGAGTCCAGAATGAACAGTCTGGGTTGACTCGGTCACCTGAAAATTTCCAGCTTGAAGCGGATGCTTGCACGTTTGCACGAGTTTAGTTTTGCATCTTATTGCGATTTGATAAAACCCACTAAGTTGCTGCAATCTTTTACTTATTCTTGTGAATCAAGAAATTAGAGTCAAACAAATTGTATAAAATGCAATATTTATATAAATTGCTTGACAGAATAAACTATAGCAAGTTTCTTCGTATGGAACTAAACATATATAAGCTTTCATTCCAGACAAAATATATATAATAACAAAAGGCAGCTGAATAACTAAACAAGTCAAATACAACATAAAAGCAACAAAGCGTACGTAATTGACTGAAAAAGATATTTACACATATATAAAGATATAGACGAACTTCCAAGGAAAATCACATTCTAACCTGCTGCACGCCTCTCCTGGGTGGCTGCTGTTGAAAATTATCCAACAAAGCCATACGCCCGTCAACAACAACTTTGAAAAAACGATCCATTTCCGATTTGACTTCATCTAAACCGACCAAAAACTTCTCATTACTTTCCATCAATTCAGAACAATAGCCGTTGAAAACCTCCTGTGTAGTTTCACCCAAGCCATCATGAAGCAACGGGTAGAGTTTCTTGACATTTTGGTCAAGTACTCGAAGCTCTTTCAGGGGATAAATATCACCAGAAGCATACATGTTCTTGATTTCACCATTCATAATAGTTTGCAATTCTGTGAAAGATTCATGCCACAAATACTCTTTGGGAACCTGCAATTCTACAAGAGTCCTACGAGTGGTTGAAAATGCAGCCACTAATACGCTAAAGATGAACATGGTCTGAACCTTGAGTCCATACATGGCTCGAACCAGGTCCTTAGCTTTGGGTATGTTCTTGATTTTAGGCAAGTTGAGGGTTTCCTCAAGCTTGCATATGACATCACAACAATCCTGCAGTTTTGAGTTGTCGTAACATCTTTGATATTGCCTCCATTCATGAAGAGAAGAAGAAGCCAACATGAGCTTTTGTGGATTACCAGATTCGAGGTCGAGTAATGCGCATTTCAACATGACATAGCCAAATCTTTGTCTTACAATATCGGTCCCATAAGCACTGCAAAAATCAAGCAAATTCAAACTGTTGTCCAAGTACATATCGACCCATTTGATATCCCAGCTACATATAGGAAGTTCCAAATCTACAATGAGTTTTCTTATGTCAGCAAGTGTCTCACAAATTGAACCCAGCGCAGATTTCATCCATGAAAAGCTGATGACATCAGATGCATCATTTGGTTTCAGTTGGCGAAACCTTTCAGCTAAATCTTTCTCGTAAGCAGTTACCACTGCTGATGGTAGATGAGAAGTTTTGTGCATCATCATCTTAAAAGGATTCCCAATCGGGAGAAACGGCCTGTGCGGTCCCTCTGATCGACTCATAATTAATTATCTGCAAAACCAAAAATGCAGGAATAGAACATATAAAGCAAATACGCAAACCCAAAGAAAAAAAAAGGTCCACCAACACAAAGGATAACCCAGTGCAGAAGGCTCTTTCGCATTTAGGTTTCCAGGAGTTGGGGAAAAAGATCTTGTATGTAAAGGCTGTTTCCATGACTTGAACCAATGGTCAAGAAGTAACCTCATCGGTTGTTCCATGGTTCAGCCTGAAACGATCGATAATAACACACATCCATGAGCAACACTATGATTCTATTACATGACTTGTGAACTCTACTTTGTATATATGATTTGAGGTTTAAATAACTGTACAGATAGTCTCTTTTGTAATCGAAGTCCATCGATAATCTCGTTGATGAGGCACAAAGAATGACCATCATCAATGCTATACAAGTACAAAGCCCACAAATCTGATGTGAATAACTATTAATCTAAAAAAACCTAATTATAAAAGGCTTAGTAACATATTTGAAATTTATACATCTTTAATCCAACTATTTCAAGCCACAATCCTCTAAAAAACAAAATTTCAATTCAAAACCCTAGTTTAATCCAAGATCCAAGATTTTAATTACCGTCATATCGTTTATCAGTACAAATCAGACCATGTGAACACAGATCGTATAATCATAAAACGTAAAAACACCCAAATTAACGAAAAACTTAGCTGAAGACATCAACGAAACGACTGAGAATCAAAATTCAACGATAAAATAGGTCAAAATGAAGCAAAAGATGAGATAAACTTACCGACAACGATCGAACACCGGAACTAAGAAATAAAAGTGATAAAACCCAAATCAAGCAACGTTAGATCTGTACTGATATCTGAAAACAACGAAATTTGGCATCAACATCAAGAATTGAACAAATTTGATGAACAAGTAACAGAAAAAACCCTAAATTTCGATGAAAACGATGAATAAACACTAGATTCAGCTAAATCAACACAAATAAATGAAAATTTGTGGGAATATTAAGAGCACAAATTGGATTTGATGAAGGGATAAAGATGAAGATGCATGAGGCGGAGAGAGAACTTACAAGACTTTTTGTGTCACTTTGACCCAAACCCTACTTCACCACCGATGTTAAATGATTTAATATGTGGACACAATCGTTGCTAGGCAGCTCAAATTATGAATTTTTTTTAAAAGTAGTATATATAAAAAAAAAATTAGGTAACCGGTGAAGTAAAAAAAAAAGGAAAAGGGTATGTCCGCTATTACAAATAGCGGATTAGGAGATGTTTTTAAAAAAAATTCTGACACTCTGACAATCTTCAAAAATTGGAATTTTTTTTTTATATATAAGCCGCTATTACAAATAGCGGATTAGGAGTATGGTTTAACCATGGTTAAGTTTAAAAAAAAAATAAAAAGTAAACCGCCATTCCTAGTAGCGGATTACCTTTTAAATTTTTTTTTTCTCCTAATCCGCTATTTCTAATAGCGGATTAAGTAAAAAAAAAATTTTTTTTGTCCTAATCCGCTATTAGAAATAGCGGATCACGTTTAAAAAAAAATTTTTTTCTCCTAATCCGCTATTAGAAATAGCGGATTACTTAAAAAAAAAATTTTGAACCTAATCCGCTACTAGGAATGGCGGATTAGGCTTAAAAAAATTTAGGGTGCGCGCGGAGAGGATCGAACCAGTGTCTGTTGTTTCATAATGCATGCACCCAGCCAGTTAGGCTGAGTGACTAACCCATCTATAATATGGTTCTATTTTTAATATACATTAATGGACTGAAACTTAAAAAAATTGGGGAGCCAGCGAGAATCGAACCCAGGTCTGTTGTGTGATAATGCATGCACCCAGCCAGTTAAGCTGAGTGACTAACCCGTTTAATATAGTTTCATTTGTTAATATATAGTAATGGACGGAAACTTAAACAAAATTTAACCCTCACTTTTTTTTACTTAGTAATTATTTAGTAAATTTTTTAAAACTAAATTTTTTTACTTAGTAATTATTTAGTAAAATATTTAAAACTAAAATTTTTTTACTTAGTAATTATTTAGTATATATCGAGTATATATTTATGTTACTTAGTGTAATGTTACTATAAAATTTTTTACTTAGTAAATTTTAAAATTAATAATTTTTTTTATTTTTTACTTAATAAAATTTAAAATTAATAAAAATATTTGATATTACCCTAGTAATTATTTAGTATATATTTATGTTACTTATTAAAGTTTAAAACAATAATTAATATATAAATACCACTAAGTCTACTAAAAAAAAGAAACACGTTATTGATATTATAAATTAATAAAACATTAGAATTACAACAAACATATACTCAGGCACATGATAATAAAATACAATTAATTATTTTGTCGGTATGGACATTTGTTAACCCTGTGACCCGTTCTTTTACAACCGGAACACTTACGACCCGTCCTTTCCTCAGCGTAGCTGGCGTCCATCTCGTTATGCATCCTTCTCGCACGCCGCCTTCCTCTTACTATAGTTATCTTAGATGCGTCCCCACGAATTTCCCAACCCGCGTGCAACCAGTCTTCTTTATGAGGCACCGGAAAATACTCGTTGTTGTATTGTGCACGGTACACTCCCGTAAGAAACCTTGGATCCGCAGTTTGTTGTGGACTTTTGTAACATTTGACCCATTTTCAAATTGTAACCCGAACCGATTTTGTTCAGATTATTTATTTCAATGAATCCAATGTATCACGTTGTAGTTTAAATAATATTATAAATGATTTTATCCAAATTTTCATTCATTTAGATCATTTGAACAAATAAGGTCATAAACATTTATATATATATATATATGTATATTACTTGAAAGTTTGAATTGTCATTTTTTTTACTAAACTTAAAAGTCTCATTAAAAAAAATTATAAAAGTTTATAAATTTTAGTAAATAAATGGAACTATTATTTGAATTTATAAAATATATAAGCATTTTAGTTAAGGGTTAAAATGTCAAAAACAAAAATTGAATTATAAGCTTTTTACATAAAATGATACGTATCCAAATTTACAGGGGCCCAAATTGTAAATTATTTAAAACACAACCCCCCCCGGTCACTTTCCCCTGCCTCCGGCCAAGACCTCCGGCCGATCGCCGGCGAGGTCCAACCACACCAAACCAAGCTATTTCCAAGCCAATCGAACCGTTATTCCTAGTCGCGAGTCTGTTTCGAACTTGTCAACGGTTTCAATTCGAAATTAGCACAATTATATTGAGTTTTATCTCAAACCGAAAAACAATCAAACCCAAATCCGTTTCAACTCGAAATTCAGTAAATTGATTCTTGTAATCAACTCGAAACGTACCAAACATCATTGCGGTTATAACTATCCAAACAATTTGAACTGATAACATAAAAACTAAATCAAATCCAATCGGTTATAACGATACACAAACTCAAAACGCGTTCATCATGAAACGGATAAAATTGAACCTACATAACAGAGGGCAATCGTTCTAATCGACATTTCCAAAGTTTCTGCACACTCAATTTCAATTATACAGCATATCTTCCTCTCTCTCGAACTCCCTGTTCTCTCGCGACCTGCAACTGGTCGAACACCGCATTAGAGGCAACCCCAACCGAAATTGGTTTAGGGCTTCTCATCCTCATCATCATTCGAAGCTTCCATCAAGTTTAATTCGATTATAATAACTGTTTGAGCATCATTCGATTGGCACCTTTGTCGCGGACCTGTTCTTGACGAATTCAACATCAATTCATCATTATAAAGGTAAATTAGACACACACACACACACTCGGTTTTACATGAGGGTCAAAAGCCCCATGATTCCAGACACATTCAAAATCGATTCGATGTCCAATTTTGGTCCAAATCGTTCTAGGGTTCATACGGGATTGAAGTTGAATTGAAATCATGTTTAAAACTATTTTAAATCAACTTCCATCACGGCCACGGCCCTCTGGTTCACTGGTTCACTCATCACACTCTAAAAAGGAGGTCCCGGGTTCGAACCGGAACATCCCACATCGGTTGGGAAGGGGAACGAAAGTCTCTTTATAAGGGGCTGGATACCTTCCTCATTGGACGCGTTTTAAAACCGTGATGGGGCTATTCTCCCCAAGTAGCGGACAATATCCGATGCGGTTTCCTGCTTGTTACAGTTGGTATCAGAGCCAGGGCCGGGCCGTTGTGCCAGCGAGGACGCTGGTCTCCCAAGTGGGGGAGGATGTAACATCCCACATCGGTTGGGAAGGGGAACGAAAGTCTCTTTATAAGGGCTGGATACCTTCCTCATTGGACGCGTTTTAAAACCTTGATGGGGCTATTCTCCCCAAGTAGCGGACAATATCCGATGCGGTTTCCTGCTTGTTACAACTTTCACGTAGATAGCCACAAACTGCAATTGCATGACTACAGGGGAACCGGTAGATCTGCCACTTACCACAAGTGCAGGTTTTTTTCTTGAATTCTACCATATACGGACTATTGCCAGATTCGTCCGATGCTTGTAGGGGTGTCTCCACCATGAACCTTTGATCACGTACTGAGTAAGGGTATACCCTGTGTTAGGAAGCCCTTAATTCACGCTTATGGAATTCTGTCCACAAGCGGGGAGGAAAGTCAGTCGAACAATTATACGCGGTTGTGTAGTGATAGGCGTATTGTTCAACTTCTCTCTTAAAGGTATATTCAATTAACGCCTTAATTAGGAGCATCCTGGCACCACGTAACACATTGTTCATGCTTTTCGATATGTTCGTGGTGAGGATACCCCATCGGCGATTCCCACGGTCATACAAGACTGTCCATTTTGTTTTATCAATTGCGGATAGGTACTGCCACGCTTGTTTATTTGTCGCCTTAAGCTCAAGCATCAGCCGTTCGAACTTTCTTTCTTGTGTTGTGCTTCCAATGTCCCAACACATCCTTTTCAAGCTGACGCTCTTGAACTTCATCATAAAATTGCTTCTGATATGCCTTAGACAAAATCGATGGTGGGCGTGGGGTTCCTTCCAGGATTCTAAATTATCCATAGCGTGTTTTATACCGGCATGCCTGTCAGAAATTACACACAAAGTTCGACTGATGGGGTCTGCAACGTTCTCAGCAAATTTTTGAAGAAACCACATCCAGCTCTCGTTTGTTTCTTCATCCACCAATGCGTACGCAATCGGCAAGATCATGTTGTTGGCATTTTTTGAAACTGCCATCAATAGTTTTCCCTTGTAGGTGCCCCGTAGATGGGTGGCATCTATAGAGATTACAGGAATGCAAAAATGAAAGGCTTCAATACTTGGACGGAAAGCCCAAAACACAAACTTGAATACTGAGCAGTCACTTGGACTATGGGGATGATGTAACCACTGGACAACGGTACCGGGGTTAGCTTGTTGTAGTGCCATTATGTAGTGAGGTAAATAATGGAAGTTTTGATCCCAGGTACCGTATATGTTTTCGATGGCCTTTTTCCTGGCAGCCCAAGCCTTGCCGTAAGTGATATCAATGTTCAGTTTTTCTTTGATGAGAGACTGAATTTGTTTCACAGGCAACGCTGCATTTGCAAGAACTTGTTCTTGGATGTGAGATGCTACAACTTTTGATCTTAAGGACCGGTTGTTGTTGCGAGAAACAGTGGTGAAACATGAGTGAGCCGGTGTCCATACAGTCATTTTGAAACAATGAGAATTTTTTAATTTTCTGGCGGTGCATGTCCAAAGACATGGTTGAGAGTCTTCGTGCTGGTTGTTGTTTGTTTCTTTGATACTTTTACATTTGGCCGTCAAGACCTTTGGTCGGGTATCTACCATGAATATCTCTCTTTTATGGTTGATATTCCACATTCTGACTGCGTAATCAACTTGGTCTTTCGAAGTGAAATAAATATTTAAACGTATTTCGGGATCTTTTTCATCCGAAAACTCCATTTCATCTTCCCCGAAATTATCCATAGGAATGTAGTCTTCATCTATTTCCCTCCCATCAACATTAAGTTCAGGGAAATGGGTAAGCCCCTTACTTTGATGTTGAGGCAAATGAGGGATTGGCTGGTCCTCCTGGATTGGCTGGTCCTCTTGTGTATCATATTCTGAAACAGATGGTTCACTGTAACATCGCGTATTTCCGATAAATAAAATTTAATTTTGTAAACAACACATGGATATTAATTCAAAAATTTCAATAATAATAATAATAATAATAATAATAATAATATCAATACTAATAATAATGTTAATACTAACATTAATATCTAATAATAATAATAAGAATAATAATGGAAAAATAAGTTTAATTATAAACCTTTATACATGAAATAATAACCTTTTAAATTACAGGGATTAAACTGTAAATAATTTATAACTTAAAACAAAACTTTGGATTCATTTGCTAATTGATACAAACTTCAGGGACCCAATTTGTAATTTCAGAAAACAACCCAACCCCACCCCCCATTCCCTTTCGCTGTGTTCCCTGGCTTTTCTTCCTCTTTCGGCCGAGATCCATACACCAATCGCACTACGGGTTATTTAATCAAAAGTAAACCCGCATAATCGAATTATGGAACATTTAAAACCCTCTTATGGAATCGAATTCATTCAAAACAAACTCAAACACCACTATTAAACACACACCTCGATCGCGACCTGCAACCTCTGTGAAATCCCATTTCCGATCAAATTTAATCAAAATTAACATAGGGTTATTGTTCCTTATCACCATACGAAGCTAACCCTAAGATTAATTTGATTATGGTTATGGTTTGAGCACCATTCGAACACCACCAACCCGTCGGACCTGCAACCTACTCAAAACCCCACTTCCGATCGATTTTAAGCAAAATTACCATAGGGCTTTTCATCTTGATCACCATTCGAAGCTCCCCACAAGTTTAATCTGATTATGGTTATGGTTTGATCATCAAACGATTGATACCTTCGTCGCGACCTGTTCTACACTGGGTAAGACTCGATTTGATCATTATACGATTAATTACACACACCCACACACTCGGTTTTTGATGGGGAATAAAAGCCCCATGATTGCAGAAGCATTCTATATCGATTTGAGCTTCGATTTGGGTCTGGTTCGAACTAGGGCTCGGATGAATCGGGGATTGGATTGGGGTTGATTGGAAACGATGTTTAAAACTATTTGAAAACCATTAAAATCGCTGATCAGGCTCTTGGCCTGCTGGTAACCGCGCCCCATTCTACACCCGAGGTCCCGGGTTCGAAACCCGGCCACCTCTATAATTTTAAACTATTTTTTTAGGCTCTTATAAGCCTTTAAAAACTCTAAAAAAATTTCTAAAAATCATAAAAAAAAATTTGAATCATTAAAAATATTTAAACAACTAAATTATTTTCTGAAATTTATTTTAACATTTTATCTATTTTTAATAAATGTTTTAAATAAATAAAACTACAAATAATACAAAATTATTTAAATAAAAATGAACTCCTAATAATAATTTAATTTATTAAATTATTATTTGACACTATATTATTTTTAATTATTTCACACAATATTTATTATTGTTTAAATAATGATTAAATATATAAATTTTATATTTAAATCATTTCAAATAACAATTTCATTTCTTTTAAATAATTAAACATATTAATTAATTATCACATAATAATTAATAAAATTAATTATTTATTTTTCCACACGTTAACAACAAATTAAACGGATACGTAAACTGATACGTTTATTTTAAATCTTAAACATAATCATTTTCAATAAATTCATTTTATTTATTTCAAGACATTTAAATTAAATAAATTAGTTTATTTAAACTACCATTCAAAACCAAATGGAAATCATAATACATTCCCAAATTCTCAATACTATTATTCTAATTCGATACACACCGTTCCTTAGGTTAATCATAAGGAAATTGTAGGTGTCAAATCTATCACGTTCAAAATTCAATCTCATCAATCATGTGAGTATTCATATCCCCTTTTTATATCATTTCCTATTGAGGGAAATCATGTGATACAATATATTCAAACATGATATTCTATTGTTGTTTCATTCTAAATTCAATTCAAGACAGGTTATGTTATTACTTGCAATTATGTGAACATACTGTGATAAACTGGACGACAGTAAAACCCTAATTCAATCAATCAATCAATCCTGGCAACAATGTAGATCTACTGGTTTGGATAACCCACCCCATATGAATAGTCGAGTGGTGATTGTGCCAGAGGCAGGAGTTAATCTATGGTGTATGTGTGGAGTCTATTATATGCAAGTGTCAAGTCAAGGGGTTGTTATTGTGTCGGTTTATCTATATGCTTTACTATTGCAATATAAGTCTTAATGTTACCTTGTGAATTGAATTATTCTCAATCAATCAATCAATCTATATGTATACTCAAAACTATGATTACTCACCAGCTAATTCGTTAGCTGACTTTATTTTCTCACATGATTTCAGGTTAAGCAAGCTAGTGGACTTCTACTTGATCATATAAGACCTGGACTTAGTCAAAACAAAAGACAATTATTATTTGTGACTTTAACTGTTGTATTTGTATCCGTTAAATTCATGTTATCCTGTAATCTGATTTTAATATTATTTACACAATTAGACAATCATGAGTTATGAACAATCAATCATTCCCTCGTCCGCTCCGATGATTCCGCCGTCGGTCGGGGTGTGACAGATTGGTATCAGAGCCATGGTTATAGGGAATTAGGTTATTAGAAATGGAATGACCTAGACTATAACTAAGAACCCTTACACATGAGTCCTCTCATGTATTTTACATGCTTAGATAGGATTTTATGTGCCTTATATGTTTATATTTGTTTATGTGATTATATGCCTTACGTGATTCTTCTTATACTTTGGATCTTATCAATATACACACGAATCTTAACTCATATTCTAAGGCATTGTGTGCCTAATTCAAGTGATTTCAAACTCCAAAACTCGATTGTTATTCATGGTTTTCAAAATCTCGTCAAAGTCTGTGTCTTACAACTTGAAACATGTAATGCTGGAAGAGTGGGATGCCTGTATCTCGGGGTGTTCTGTCTAGGCAAGGTATTCGTATAAATCCAAACCAACTGATGGATCTGTCTACCTTACCTGGGAACCCTCGGGATGAGTATCTGCTTATAGGTACGCATGTCTTCAATAAGGTTGTGTTGGACATAACACTTTGATTAGTCAACGTACTCGCTTTGATTTACGAATCAAACGATTACACTCGGAACATATCATTGTTATTATTCCAAATTCCCGATTGTCGTTTTCATAGCTCATATTATCCAATTCTCATAAAATATCTTAATGATGTTCCAGAATGTCTTCTCGTCAAATCCGTTCACGGTCTAAAACTCTGGCCGTAAGATTGCTGCTATTGTAGCACGTGAAGTTACTGCGGTCATCCCAACTCTACTTACCCATTTGAACCAAGGCAACAATACTGTCCAAAACCCAATTGCACCAAACCCTCCTCAAACTTGTACTTACAAACAATTCAGTTCTTACAACCCCACTAAGTTCAGTGGAACTGAAGGAGCTACCGGATTACTACAATGGTTCGAAAGCATCGAGAACACTTTCCTAAATAGCGAATGCCCTGAAAATCTAAAAGTCCGGTATGCCACAAGTGTTCTTCAGAAACGCGCACTTACTTGGTGGAACGGAGAGAAACGAACCCGTGGAACTGATGCTGCTCTAGCCTTAACATGGGCTGAAGTTAAGGAGCTCATGACTAAAGAGTTCTGCCCAAGAAACGAAGTCCGGAAACTGGAAGCTGAGTTCTGGGAATTAACCCAAGACAGTGGCGAGAACCTCGCATACACTAACCGATTCCACGAACTGAGCCTTTTGGTACCGCATCTTGCTACCCCTACCTCCCGAGCCATCGAGAAATACATTGGTGGTCTACCCTTGCAGATTCAGGATACGGTGCTAGGAAGGAATCCTTCGACACTAGAAGATGCTATCAGGCTGGCTGCACAGTTAACTGATAATCATGTGAAAGCTGGTTCTTTAACCAGGAAAGGTTCGAAGAAGAATATCGATAAACTTCCCAACAAAACCTCAAAACCGATCAACCCGAGCTTTCCAAGAACAAGAAGAGGAAGGCTCAATCTCAAAACTTTGCTGTAATTACCCCTGCTGTGCCAATTACTCAAGTCCCTCCAACACATCAACAAGCGGTAAACAACCAATCACTAATGAAAAAGCCATACGCTGGACCCCATCCACTGTGTAACATCTGCAATTACCATCATCCCGCTAACACTCAGTGTCGTCAATGCACGAACTGTGGTCGTTTGGGTCATACATTCAACGTGTGCTGGAGTGCTGCTAAAGCTCCGACCAATGCACCTGCCTACCAACATCTTCCTGCAATTACCCAGGGTCGTGCATGCTATCAATGTGGTGATCCGAACCATTTTCGCAATCGATGCCCTCAACTTGTCAGCCTAGTTCCTACGGCTCAAGGACGTGCTTTCAACATTAATGCTCAACAAGCTCAAGCCACCAATGATGTGGTGTTGAATAATTCTTGTTCTTGATTTCGTCTTCCTGATTTAATTCAAGATTTGTAATTGTGATTTTCCTTATGTTACATTGATGTAATTTGAAAATTTCTAAATTTCTAATTGAGATATTTTCCTTTCGTTGTTAAGTCGAACTTTGAACCATTTGCACCGTGGGAGATGCAAGAGTTTACAAGTCAACCTATGACTAAGGACACTCATATCTCCTAAATGATTTTAACTCATCAAAACAGGGGTGATTCCCTTACTTTGGTGATGATTCTTTATTCATTTCAATAAATGGTTTTCCAATGACGTTTTATGAAATTTCATCCTCCGGATTAGGGTGATTTCCTTATCTCGAGGACTGACTTCTATTATTCTCTTTGGAACTTACATTACACAAATGACATGATCTCACCAAAATAGGATTGAAACCCGTACTTTGGTGACAAATGTCAATCTTCGATTGTTTTCTTGTTATTATCAAGCTCAATCATCAAGATACGCGTGAAATTCATACCTTGATGATAATATCATTCTTATGGATTGTATTTCGCAAATGAAACGACCTCATCAAAGTAGGAGTGAATTCTGGATTTTGATGAAGAAGTTTATCTTGTTATATTTGTTTTGTAAAAATTCATCGTTAAGATAGGAGTGAATCCCTCACCTTAATGATGAGTTATCTCGTCTTATTTTTGTAGATCCTCAGATCGAACTTTTTGATTGGAAGGTTAGTGGTCATACCTTGAGAGTACACCATCAAGTTAGGGTGAAAACCATACCTTGAGGACTATTCTCATTTCTTGATCTCTAACTTACCATGGTTGTAATCAAGTGACGAGACGCATGTAGTAACTTGAAGGGTGAAATAATGTTAGTGTTTCGACCTATCAAGCCAAAGCATGATCTCTGAACTTGAACAGAGACCTGATCGTTTTAGGTTGATTTTGATTCCCAACTTGGAACATTTAAATTTTTAAATCAATTTCTTTTCCTTTATTATCATGTTTTGACTCGATCTAGCTACATCAAACCATTTATTCCTTATCTATCGACTTTCATTGTGAGTTATCATCAAACCTGATTACGTGATGGTAGTCTTCCTAAACAATCTTTTGTCAAATAAAGATATTATCTCTGATCGTGATGGTCGCTTCATCTCTCATTTCTGGAAAAGTCTTCAATCAGCTCTCGAAACTCAACTGAATCTTAGCATAGCCTATCACCCACAAATCGACGGTCAGATTGAAAGAACGATACAGACCCTCGAGAATATGCTCCGGGCTTGTGTCATTGATTTCAGTGGATCGTGGGATTCTCATCTTCCGTTGATTGAATTCTCTTACAATAACAGTTACCAGACCAACAGATGGCACCATTTGCGGCCTTGTATGGTCTGAAGTTGGTGAATCACAAATTACTGGTCCGGAATCGATACAAGAAACAACCGACAAAATTCATAAGATCCGTGATAGTTTGCTCACTGCTAGAAATCGTCAAAAGCATTATGCTGATAAAAGACGTAAACCCATGGAATACAATGTCGGTGATCTCGTACTTCTTAAGGTATCACCTTGGAAGGGAGTGATTCGCTTTGGACAGAAAGGGAAGTTAGCACCTCGTTACGTGAATCCATTCAAAGTACACGAGCGAATTGGGAAAGTGGCCTACAAGCTTGAACTACCCCAAGAGCTCAGCAATATACAATCAACGTTTCATGTTTCAAATCTCAATAAATGTCTTGCCGATGAAAATCTCCACAATTCACTCAACGAAGTTCAGATTGATGAATCTATGCACTTTATTGAGGAACTTGTGGAAATTATGGATCGAGAAGTCAAACAACTCAAACGCAGTCGGATACCCATTATCAAAGTCCGCTGGGAATCTAAACGTGGCTCAGAGTTCACCTGGGAACGTGAGGACCAAATGAAATCCCGGTATCCTTATCTTTTCGTTTCAGCCTCCTCGTGAACAAATTTCGGGACGAAATTTCCTAAAGCAGGGGAGACTGTAACATCGCGTATTTCCGATAAATAAAATTTAATTTTGTAAACAACACATGGATATTAATTCAAAAATTCCAATAATCATAATAATAATAATAATAATAATAATATCAATACTAATAATAATGTTAATACTAACATTAATATCTAATAATAATAATAAGAATAATAATGGAAAAATAAGTTTAATTATAACCTTTATACATGAAATAATAACCTTTTAAATTACAGGGATTAAACTGTAAATAATTATAACTTAAAACAAAACTTTGGATTCATTTGCTAATTGATACAAACTTCAGGGACCCAATTTGTAATTTCAGAAAACAACCCAACCCCACCCCCCATTCCCTTTCGCTGTGTTCCCTGGCTTTTCTTCCTCTTTCGGCCGAGATCCATACACCAATCGCACTACGGGTTATTTTAATCAAAAGTAAACCCGCATAATCGAATTATGGAACATTTAAAACCCTCTTATGGAATCGAATTCATTCAAAACAAACTCAAACACCACTGTTAAACACACACCTCGATCGCGACCTGCAACCTCTGTGAAATCCCATTTCCGATCAAATTTAATCAAAATTAACATAGGGTTATTGTTCCTTATCACCATACGAAGCTAACCCTAAGATTAATTTGATTATGGTTATGGTTTGAGCACCATTCGAACACCACCAACCCGTCGGACCTGCAACCTACTCAAAACCCCACTTCCGATCGATTTTAAGCAAAATTACCATAGGGCTTTTCATCTTGATCACCATTCGAAGCTCCCCACAAGTTTAATCTGATTATGGTTATGGTTTGATCATCAAACGATTGATACCTTCGTCGCGACCTGTTCTACACTGGGTAAGACTCGATTTGATCATTATACGATTAATTACACACACCCACACACTCGGTTTTTGATAGGGAATAAAAGCCCCATGATTGCAGAAGCATTCTATATCGATTTGAGCTTCGATTTGGGTCTGGTTCGAACTAGGGCTCGGATGAATCGGGGATTGGATTGGGGTTGATTGGAAACGATGTTTAAAACTATTTGAAAACCATTAAAATCGCTGATCAGGCTCTTGGCCTGCTGGTAACCGCGCCCCATTCTACACCCGAGGTACCGGTTCGAAACCCGGCCACCTCTATAATTTTAAACTATTTTTTTAGGCTCTTATAAGCCTTTAAAAACTCTAAAAAAATTTCTAAAAATCATAAAAAAATATTTGAATCATTAAAAATATTTAAACAACTAAATTATTTTTCTGAAATTTATTTTAACATTTTATCTAATTTTAATAAATGTTTTAAATAAATAAAACTACAAATAATACAAAATTATTTAAATAAAAATGAACTCCTAATAATAATTTAATTTATTAAATTATTATTTGACACTATATTATTTTTAATTATTTCACACAATATTTATTATTGTTTAAATAATGATTAAATATATAAATTTTATATTTAAATCATTTCAAATAACAATTTCATTTCTTTTAAATAATTAAACATATTAATTAATTATCACATAATTAATTAATAAAATTAATTATTTATTTTTCCACACGTTAACAACAAATTAAACGGATACGTAAACTGATACGTTTATTTTAAATCTTAAACATAATCATTTTCAATAAATTCATTTTATTTATTTCAAGACATTTAAATTAAATAAATTAGTTTATTTAAACTACCATTCAAAACCAAATGGAAATCCTAATACATTCCCAAATTCTCAAATACTATTATTCTAATTCGATACACACCGTTCCTTAGGTTAATCATAAGGAAATTGTAGGTGTCAAATCTATCACGTTCAAAATTCAATCTCATCAATCATGTGAGTATTCATATCCCCTTTTTATATCATTTCCTATTTGGGGGAAATCATGTGATACAATATATTCAAACATGATATTCTATTGTTGTTTCATTCTAAATTCAATTCAAGACAGGTTATGTTATTACTTGCAATTATGTGAACATACTGTGATAAACTGGACGACAGTAAAACCCTAATTCAATCAATCAATCAATCCTGACAACAATGTAGATCTACTGGTTTGGATAACCCACCCCATATGAATAGTCGAGTGGTGATTGTGCCAGAGGCAGGAGTTAATCTATGGTGTATGTGTGGAGTCTATTATATGCAAGTGTCAGTCAAGGGGTTGTTATTGTGTCGGTTTATCTATATGCTTTACTATTGCAATATAAGTCTTAATGTTACCTTGTGAATTGAATTATTCTCAATCAATCAATCAATCTATATGTATACTCAAAACTATGATTACTCACCAGCTAATTCGTTAGCTGACTTTATTTTCTCACATGATTTCAGGTTAAGCAAGCTAGTGGACTTCTACTTGATCATATAAGACCTGGACTTAGTCAAAACAAAAGACAATTATTATTGTGACTTTAACTGTTGTATTTGTATCCGTTAAATTCATGTTATCCTGTAATCTGATTTTAATATTATTTACACAATTAGACAATCATGAGTTATGAACAATCAATCATTCCCTCGTCCGCTCCGATGATTCCGCCGTCGGTCGGGGTGTGACATTCACTCTCTTCCGTGTCTTCAATTTCTTCAGCAGGAGAGTCTTACAAAAAAAATGTATTAGCATTTACGACATAACATTAAGGATATAAATAAATAAAAGGAAGTAGAATAACCTTCGTCGTTTTCTACAGCGGCTGAGGAACTGGTACCAAATTCATGTTGATGCTGGTTGGGAACTAGCATCGTCCACTTCACATGAATTCGACAGGTGTAACCCGGAACAATGGAAGCTAGTTGGTATATTATATACATATCATTTTCTTGGTTAATATGTGAGGTAAATGAACCTCCATTGTATTCATAGTAGAGTGTTAACTGTAGACAACAAGACTGACGATCAAGTTGAACACATCTACATATGTTGTCCACCAACTCAGAATAACTGAGTGGACTAGTAACTAAAAACGTAGTGGTATGAGTTCCCGGAGCAGCCATTACTACCCCTTGCGTGTATGACACTTCACCCCTATAAAATAATTGTACCACAAAGGGAGTGAATGAGAAAGATGAAAACATTGTGAAAGTGAATGGTGGAATGAGAAAGATGAAAACATTAGCATGAATTTATAGATAGAGTTGCCAGTGATAATTGAAGCATTGTGAAAGTAATGGGATGGAGTGTAATATCTCTGTCAGAGGGTAATAATTCAATCTTTTGGCAGTGATAATTCAAGCTTTTGCCAGTGATGTTTCAGAGGGTAATAATTCAATCTTTTGGCAGTGATAATTCAATCTTTTGACAGATAAACTGAAATAAAATTACATATAAACTAAAATAAAATTACAGATAGACTTGAAATAAAATTACAGATAAACTGAAATAAAATTAAAGATACACTTGAAATAAAATTACAGATAAACTGAAATAAAATTACACATAGACCTGAAATAAAATTACAGATAGACTTGACATAAACCCTGTAAATTAGCGGCCCGGAACACAACGCCAGTAATACAGCTGGTCGGCCATGTAGCGTCGGTAATTCACACAAGCCACCTCGACATCATCTTCTATCGGCAATGGTTTGTATGTAACCAGTTTCTCCAACATCATACAAACAAGAACCCCTGAATTGGCAATGTTACCATTGCATCGTGGCAAGTTCAACTCAACTAAACCAACTGTAATATCACACTTAGTGTGGTGTTTTGACCTAGACCAGTATTGAATACGGTCAAGAAACCATCCAAAGTACAGGGGAACCACCTCCATATAGTATGATGTTATACCTTTTTTCTCATTTCTCCATCGGTAATCAGTCCAGTATTGAGTTAATACCATGCTCCGCATATCAATGCTGATTAGTAGCCAGTCAGTTTTCCCCATCCATAAAGGAAGGTAAACAGTGTCAACCTCCCAAATTGGGGGATATGGTGATTTTCTTCCCGCCATATCAATGGCGGTTTGAGGGTTTTCATTTCTCATTTCATCATAAAAACAAGGTGGTAAGACTGTCCAACTTACATTTGCACTTGGGTTTTTTTAAGAGCTTTGACTGTCTTTTACGCATAAGTCTTACAGTCCATGCTTCAAGGTGCTGCACAGTAAGAATTTAAAAGGTAATACATTATTCATTTACTATATGGTACCATGAATATAAAGGTAATACATCTTACCGTGTCCGTAAGTGAACGATTGAATGACAACCTAATAGGGAACCCTAAAAATCTTTGTCTAGTTTTTTGCTAATGAAACTAGTATAGCAAAATGGTGCATCTCCGTTAGTATAAAAATCTACGACATCTTTGGACCAGTTTATGGACTCGTCGATAGAAACAACAAAGATTTTTTTGGGTGTTTCATTTTGTGCTTCATTTTGACCTTCATTTTGATGGGGATTCTCTAAAGACGATGCCGGAGTTTTGACACGGATTGCCTCTTTAAACGTCTCCATACCAAATCTGTAACTCTTGCCGTCTTAGGTGGAGGTTGAGAACAGTAAAAACCGTCTCATTATTTGCCATTTTTTGTAGTTGATAAAGAGATGATGTTGTTTGAAGGGTTCTTTAAAGGGTATTTATAGACTTTAAGGGTATATTTATTTTTATTATAATTTATTTTTATTAAAGTAAAGTATATTTATTTTTATTATTATTTAAGCAAAAGTATATTTATGAATTGAGTTGCAACTTGCATTAATATAAATTGTCTTCTTACGGTGGAAATGCATAATGCAAACATGTGAATATGCAGACATGTGATCATGTCATAATTGAGTTGCATATTTCAAACATGTCACATGTGATACTGAAAATTTGCAGATACTGATACTGTTTTTCCCTCTGCAAGTAGTCATAATGGAAATGCAGACTTGCATGTGATACTGAAAATTTGCAGACATTTAACTTTGCAGACATTTGCAGTCTTGCATGTGATAATGTTGCATAATGGAGACATGTGATAATGCAGACTTGCATGTCATCATTTACTTTTAAAATTTATTAAGTAACATATATATATATACTAGATATATACTAAATAATTACTAAGTAAAAGTATATTTATTTTTATTATAATTTATTTTTATTATTATTTAAGCAAAAGTATATTTATTTTTATTATAATTTATTTTTATTAAAGTAAAAGTATATTTATTTTTATTATAATTAAAGTAAAAATATATTTATTTGCATTATAAATATGAAGAAACATGCATCATCTCAAACACCAACTTCATCTCAAACACCAACTTCATCTCAAGCATCGTCTCAAACACCAACTTCATCTCAAACACAAACTTCAAACTCATCTCAAAATGAATATGAACATGCATCTCAACCCGGGTCCAAGGGATGAAAGTCTGTTGTACCTGGGAGCCGAACACCGGGCCAGAAAGTTGTTTCTGAATCCACAAAAGGGGGACAACTGTACACTTGATTTTAAGCGTGGAGACGGTTCATTTTGGGAGCTGATTTCTGACGAACACATTACTCTAACGGGTAAAGTTTTAAAGTACATCCGTTTATTTGGTTTTGGCGGTGTTGTACGATGTGCCTATAGGAGAATTGATAGGGCGTTGATAGAAGCACTGGTTGAAAGGTGGCGGCCCGAAACGAACACGTTTCACCTGCCTTTTGGTGAGGCCACTGTAACGTTGGAGGATGTTAACGTTCTATGGGGGTTGCCTATCGAGGGCGTGGCATTAGTTGGAGCCGAGGGTTCGTACAACGAGAAGAACGCAGGCATATGTGCATAAATTACTTAGGTTTTGATCCAAAACCAACTGATTTTAAAAATCATATGCTGAAACTCAGTACCTTGTTAACGTTTATGTTAGATTACCCAATAACTGATGAATCAACAGATCAAGAATGTATGCAGCGTGCACGTTGTATTTGCCTAATAATGATTACTAACAATGTATTAGCAGATACGAATAATGGGTATGCATCAATACATTTATTAAGTCATTTGACTGACATTACTGTTAGTGGGCAAATCAGTTGGGGTGCTGCTGCCCTAGCGTCTCTGTATAGAGAACTCTATAAGGCAACCAGGCCAAATACAAAGGCAGTGGGCGGCCCAATGTCACTGCTACAAATATGGGCATGGACCCGGATACGCCCGTTAGTGTCACACCCCGACCGACGGCGGAATCATCGGAGCGGACGAGGGAATGATGGATTGTTCATAACACATGGTTGTCTAATAGTGGAAATAATATTACAATCAGATTACAAGATAAAATAAGTTCAACATACACAAATACAACAATCGAAACCACAAATAATAATTGTCGTTTATTTTAACTAGGTCCGTGTCTTAGATGAGCACGTAGAGGTCCACTATCTTGCTTAACCTGAAATCATGTGAGAAAATAAAGTCAGCTAACGAGTTAGCTGGTGAGTAATCACAGTTTTGAATATACATATAGATTGATTGATTGATCCATCGAGAATAATTCAATTCACAAGGTAATATTAAGACTTATATGGCAACTGCGAAGCATATAGATAAACCGACACAATATAAACCCCTTGACTTGACACTTGCATATAATTGACTCCACACAAACACCATAGATTGACTAATTGCCTCTGGCACAATCACCACTCGTAAGCCATATGGGGTGGGTTATCCAAACCAGTAGATCTACATTGTTGCCAGGATTGATTGATTGATTGAATTAGGGTTTTACTGTCATCCAGTTTATCACAGTATGTTCACATAATTGCAAGTAATAACATAACCTGTCTTGAATTGAATTGAAAATGAAATAACAATAGAATATCATGATAGAATATATTGTATCACATGATTTCCCCCCCAAATAGGAAATGATATAAAAAGGGGATATGAATACTCACTTGATTGATGAGATTGAATTTGAACGTGATAGATTTAAACACCAATGATTTCCTTATGATTAACCTAAGGAACGGTGTCTCGAGTTAGAATAATAATGATTTGGGAATTTGGGAATGTATTAGGATTTTCCATGGTAGTTTAAATTGATCAATTTTATTGGTTTGAAATGTCTTGTAATAACCGAATTTGGTGAAAGTGATTACGTCAAGAATTTTAATAAAAATTTATACGTGTAAGTTATACATTTATACAATTTATTAATAAATTGTATATGTATAATTATATTCATAATTATATATAATCAAGTAATTATATATATTATATATGTATAATTATATACATGATTATATGTATATAATACATTTGTACATAAGTGAACATAACTATATTTGTATGTTAATTATATACTCGAGTTATAAATTGTATACGATTATGTAAAATGTAATTTATTCAAATAACAATTGTTTCGGTAATTGAATAATATATAACTATATACATATTGGGTTCAATTTATTTATCGTATAATTATGTATTATACACTAATTATTAATTGGTAGAAAGAAATAGTTAGTTATTTTATTTATTTAAAACAAATAAAATAAATGGATAAAATATAAAAATAAATTTCAGAAAGTAATTAAGTGGTTTTAAAAATTTTAATGTTTGTAAAAACGTTTTTATAATTTTTACAATTTTTTTTATAATTTTTAGAGGCTTAAAAAGCCCCAAAAAAAAATGGTTGAGGTGGCCCGGGGTCGAACCCGGGACCTCATGGATTGCAAAGGGGTGCAGGGACCAGTGAACCATGGTCACAACCGCGAATGTACTTGGTTCCAATTGAATTTAAACGTGAATAAATTAAACCCCAATTTCATTCGAACCCTAGGTTCGAATCTCTTCAAATTGAACCTCGATTCGATTATTATTGCTACTGAAATCATGGGGCTTTTATTCCCCATGAAAAACCGAGTTCATAGAGGTATTAATTACCTGTTGAGATAGTGTATTCGATGAGTTTGAGTTCGAGATAGGTCCGAGACTAGGTGTCGATCGAATGTTGCTCAAACCGTGATGATAATCAAATTAAATTTGTATGAAGCTTTGGATGATGATCGAGAGTGAAAGCCCCTAATCAATTTCAGGTTTTGAAACTCCGAAGGTGGGGTTCGAGTGAGTTGCAGGTTGCGATGAAGATGATGTGTGATTTCAGTGTTTATGTTTGTGTTTAGTGAAATTGAAATCAGAGTTCGGTTGGGTATGTAAAAATGATCGATTTTGCAGCTTTAATTTGTTATTGATGTTGTTTGAGTGGGTTTATGAGGTGTATAGAATCCGAGAATAGAGTGAAGAATTTAGCCGTTTATTTGACTAATTCAACACGTTTTGTGTTGGAATTCAATCCAAATTGGATCCAAGAAATTTCGGTGTGATTGTGGGTTCAAATTGGAATAATTGACTGATTTTGGTCGGGGATTTTGCGATTTCGATGTGGAGACTTTGGATCCGAATTCCTCTAAGTTTAAAACGTGTTTAATGGCTGTATTGAGTTCGAAACTCACCCACGAATGCATTGGGACCGGTTTTGTGGCTTGAAAATGGGTAATTTTGGCTAATTTGGCTCGCCGGAGACCGGCCGGAGCCTCGCCGGCGACTCGCGGAAATACGGGGAAGAAGCCGGGTTTTAAAATATTTACACATTTAGCCCCTGCGGTTTTATATTTTATATTTTATGCTAGAAATTTGGTTTTAAGTTTCATAATTTACATGATCACCCCCTGGACTTATATATAAATTTTAATACATGCTTATATATATATATATATTATATAATTTTTTACTAATTGTTAATAGTAGCATTTATTATTATTATTTATTATTTTTTTTATTATTATTATTATCATTATTATTATATTATTATTATTATTATTATTATGATTATTGAAGATTTGAATTCAATATCGACAAAATCCACTTTATTAAGATAAATACGCAATGTTACAGTTAGCACCCACAATTGTCAATCACAAATAGATTGGAAAAAACCATATGGTGCAAGGTAAATACATACTATTGTAATACTTAAATATATATTATTATTCTAATACTTGTCATTGTCTTCGTGAAGGTGGGCGGAGCATGCCATTAGCAACACAGATACTCCTTCGCACGTTATAAAGGCACACCGTACAACATTACAAAATCTCCGAGAGGCCGATGTATTTTTTCTTTAACATAATGATTTTATAAATCAATGTTAATAATAATATTAACAGATTTTTATTTTTACAGTTTGATTGGATGCCTTATCAGAACGTGATGCGAAGACTCCCAGAAATGTGCGAAACAGGCATAAACAGTTAGAAGTCACAATGTTTTTTACTTTATTGGAACATTGTTGAATATCATCCGGTGGAAAGGGTGATGAGGCAGTTTGGATTTCTTCAGGAAGTCCCTGCCCCATTCCCCGTTTCACGTCAAGTGCTTAACAAACTCCGTAAAACAATACGGAAAGGGAGGTTAGAAACAGACTGGTCTGTTCATCACGCAGCGTATGTCGACAATTGGAACCATAGACACGAAAATGTTGTGGAAGGTGTGCCCACCAACATGCCTACGACACACCATACTTACAATGATTGGTTTCATCGGCATACTGTTTTGTATATAAAGACCCGAGGCACGTCCCGGGTGTTGTCCATGCTGGATTTGATGATCACGGTGGAGCTGCAAGATTCTTGGTAAGTATAATTACTAATGTACAATTAATTATTGGTAAGTATAAATTTAATAAATAAGTAATGCGTATAGTTAATTATTTTGGTTTTGCAGGTGGATGGATTAGGCTTCATAGGTCAAGAAGCATCAGGATGCGAAACATGGGCCCTGATCATTACTACGAAAATTTTGGAGGGGTCCAAGGCATGGCTTCTCAACTGATTGGATCGGTTAATCAAATTGATCAGCCTACGTACATACAGACTATGAACCAGATATGGGACTGGATAACACACTCCCCCAACGTGCTCCGCGTGGTCGGGGGCGCCGTGGTCGACAAAGAACACGGGTAAACTTCGTACCCAATGATGATGATGAGGGGGAGGGTACCCAACATTTTACAGGGGCAACACCCAACTATGGGGCGGGCACCTCCAATTTAACAGGGTCAACACCAAACTATGGGGCGGGCCCCTCCAATTAACAGGGGCAACACCCAACTATGGGAGGGTACATCATATGTTGGAGGTCCAACACTAGACTGGCAACCATGTTATCAGCCTTCATTTGAAAATGTTGGAGATGGATCAAACATTGAATTAGGTACCCAGTCGAATTTTAACAACAACGAACAAAACAATTGGGTATCCTCACTATTTGACAACACTCCCTCTGCTAATATGATTCCTGCGATGTACTCAGACCAGCCAGGGCTCTTTCAGAATTACGATTATACTGGTTTTAGTGTACAACAGCCGAGGTACCAACAATTAAGTCCAGTTCAAATGAGCTTGGACCTACAGCTTAGTCAACCCGAAGGCTTCAGTCAACCAAATGATAATGACCCCGAAGATCCAGCAACAAGACGCGTACAACCACCCAGACATCCAAAGCCAGTTGGTTGTGGCACCTGTGGCTGTCTGATCCGTTATCCGCATAGGCATTAAAACAATATATTCAAATATATTGTTTTATTAAACATATTAATATATATATGTGTAATAATGGAGTTGCATGTGTAATAATATATATTGTCTCTTATGAATTGTCTTCTTACGAAAGTAGTTGCATGTCACATGTGATCATAATGGAGTTGCAGTGTAATAATGGAGTTGCAGTGTAATAATGGAGTTGCAGTGAAAATTTGCATAATGGAGTTGCATGTCACATGTGATCATTGTCTTCTTACGGTGGAAGTAGTTGCATGTCACATATATATTAATATAATATATGTGTAATAATGGAGTTACAGATACTGATACTGAAAATTTGCATAATGGAGTTGCATGTCACATGTGATCATGTCATAATGGAGTTGTATAATGCAAAAATGTCACATGTGATACTGAAAATTTACAGATACTGATACTGTTTTTCCCTCTGCAAGTAGTCATAATGGAAATGCAGACTTGCATGTGATTTGCAGACATTTAACTTTGCAGACATTTGCAGTCTTACATGTGATAATGTTGCATAATGGAGACATGTGATAATGCAGACTTGCATCTCATCATTTACTTTTAAAATTTATTAAGTAACATAATATATACTAGATATATACTAAATAATTACTAAGTAAAAAAATTTTAGTTTTAAAATTTTTTATTATTCTAAATTTTTATTAAGTAACATTAAAGTGAGGGTTAAATTTAGTTTTAAAATTTAATAAGTAACATATATATATCAATAAATTTACATATTAATTATTGTTGTAATTCTAATGTTTTATTAATTTATAATATCAATAACGTGTTTCTTTTTTTAGTAGACTTAGTGGTATTTACATATTAATTATTGTTTTAAACTTTAATAAGTAACATAAATATATACTAAATAATTACTAGGGTAATATCAAATATTTTTATTAATTTTAAATTTATTAAGTAAAAAATTAAAAAAAAATTATTAATTTTAAAATTTACTAAGTAAAAAATTTTATAGTAACATTACACTAAGTAACATAAATATATACTCGATATATACTAAATAATTACTAAGTAAAAAATTTTAGTTTTAAATATTTTACTAATAATTACTAAATAAAAAAATTTAGTTTTAAAAAATTTACTAAATAATACTAAGTAAAAAAAAGTGAGGTTTAATTTTTTTTAAGTTTCCGTCCATTACTATATATTAACAAATGAAACCATATTATAAACGGGTTAGTCACTCAGCTTAACTGGCTGGGTGCATGCATTATCACACAACAGACCTGGGTTCGATTCTCGCTGCTCCCCATTTTTTTAAGTTTCAGTCCATTAATGTATATTAAAAAATGGAACCATATTATAGATGGGTTAGTCACTCAGCCTAACGCTGGGGTGCATGCATTATGAAACACAGACACTGGTTCGATCCTCTCCGCGCGCACCCCAAATTTTTTTAAGCCTAATCCGCCATTCCTAGTAGCGGATTAGGTTTCAAAATTTTTTTTAAGTAATTTTTTTAGCGGATTAGGAAAAAAATTTTTTTTTTTTAACGTGATCCGCTATTTCTAATAGCGGATTAGGACAAATTTTTTTTTTTTTTTACTTAATCCGCTATTAGAAATAGCGGATTAGGAGAAAAAAAATTTTAAAAGGTAATCCGCTACTAGGAATGGCGGTTTACTTTTTATTTTTTTTTAAACTTAACCATGGTTAACCAATACTCCTAATCCGCTATTTGTAATAGCGGCTTATATAAAAAAAATTCCAATTTTTGAAGATTGTCAGAGTGTCAGAATTTTTTAAAAACATCTCCTAATCCGCTATTTGTAATAGCGGATATACCCTTTTCCTTTTTTTTTTTGACTTCACCGTTACCTAATTTTTTTAATATATACTACTTTAAAAAAAATTCCTCAAATTATATATATAATCTTTTGTACAAGTATCATTGCTTATGGTATAACCATACAATCCATGGTCATTGTTTTATTTATTATACTAGTGTTTTTTATCCGTGACGCGCGTTGCACGTCAATAAACCGGATTTTTATTAAAAGTTGCTCATAACAGATAGCAGGTTGCGCTGCAAACCAAAAATAGCTGCCACGCCAGGACAACCGATTTCAATCTCGGTGTATCATCATAGCCACAAAGCAACCAAAACTAATAGTCTTGGAGGAATACATGACCTCGTCACCAACAACGTGTCTCCTAGCAGACCCCAACCACCAAAATCAACAATGGTCAAGTGAGCCTATGCTTAGCATCAAACAGAACCCAAGATCGACAATAACAATAAACAAAGAATAGTTAATGCAATAATCATGCCAAGTATGAAACACTTAAAGGGATCGAAGGGTTATAGATCATAAAGGTAACAAAGACGGTGGTATCACCACTGGAACCGCCCACCAACAACCGAAATCCCACCTCAAATGTGAATGGGAGACAAAATGTCACATTTGACCGCCACCGCCGCTCTACCTGAACCACAACGGGAGGCCAAACAGAAGCGGTCTCCAAGGCGTCGGCCACCTTCACAGTGACCGACGATCATCAGTCATCAACCAAACCACAACCGAAAGGCGTGTAGAAATGCATTCGAGCGCGACTCACCACCACCGCATACCTAACACCTGCTACCATGATTACTGGTCACAACAGGGAACCTTAGAGCCTCCCTCGAACATGTAAGACACCATTGAGCCCTAGAAACCAAGCAAGATTCAATGGTCGTGAGAGGTCAATGGCTTGGCACCCAACCGTAGTCGCCAAGGGAGGAGACCGGCGACGATTTCTAGAGGAACCAGCGCAAACCTATCACCCTCAACACTGCAAGACCGACGGAGATTTCTCTCGGAACCACCCGGACGCCACCGAAGCGGTACAAAGGGACCACGGTGCGGCATCCAACGTCATCGTTCCGCCGCCCCCCGCGAAGCTCAACTGCCATCGCCATCGCCATCGACAGAAGGAGATGGTAGGAGAGCACCGTCAATAGCTCCCATGGCCACTGCCACTCAGATCTGCGAAGATGGAAGGTAAAATGGGGAATATAAAGGGGATAGAAGCTGGCTGTATCACATGCAACGGAGAATCGATCATTGCCGGTTTCTATACCCACCACCACTAAATGAAAGACAAAAGGAAAGCAAGACATATAAGAGAGAAGAACCAATTGTACCTCACGCATTGAAAGTGATGAACAACTGTTCATTCACTTCCTTTTTAAACATACAGGGAACTAGTTGTAAACCCCGACGTGCGTTGCGCGTCTTATGGAAACGTCGAAACTGTGGCTCAGACATAGGTTTTTGCCGTCATAGCCAAAAGACAACTGTTAAAGCCATAACAAGTATTTGTCAATACGGCTCAGAACACACGATCGGTCCCGGGCTGCACACCGAAAATGGTTGCCACGCCAAAGAACCTGACGTCGGTTTATACATATCATCATAGCCGTAAATCAATCAACTAAACCAAAGATCTCAGAAGAACACATAATGTAAGCATCATCACCGTTAACAACATGTTGATTTGAGCAGAGAGCCCAAATAAATGAAACCATAAGGCTTAATGAATCATTGCACTAACATATGAACTTCCTTCACATAAACCTTAAAATCGAACATAAGGACAGGGGCTCAGACGAACAATCATCATCATCATTGAAGCGTAGCACGCACATATGAACCCCCTTCACGGCAAGGTCAAAGGCCACCGGCAACCATGTCGACACAAACACCACCAAAAAACCGCAAAGACCAGAAAGAACAAAAATTTAACAGAGACCAGCACACACGCAGAAGAAAGTAACAGCCAAAACAATCAGCGGGTACATAAAGCATGAGTGGGCGGCATCAACGACAGATATCGGGGCTCGAATGTGCGTTATACCAACACCGGTACAGCCGGTGATGAAGGAACCAGACTCGGCGAGAAAACCCCAAAACACTATGGTAATTTAGTCCGATCCCACACACAAATCCCTAAAAACCTCCTCGTCGCCTCAGATACCTCCACAACACTAACAACAACGGTGACGTTGATCGGCGACTGAGCCGTGGATAACCGCCGCCAGCCCCGCCTCAATCACAGAGGGCAGACTAAACGACAACATAGCCACCGTCACAGCAACAGACGATGTCGCGAGCCAACACCACAAAAACCGTCGTCGGTGATGGCCAGAACGGGCGGCGACGGCCAGTAGGCGGCGGTGGTCAAAACCGATGGCAGGCCGCGATGGCCAAAACCGGCGACACACGTATATGGCTAAAACCGGCGGCGAAACACCACACATGTCTCTATCTCTCTATCCAAATGTCTCTTAATACGATTAAAAGCCTCTTTGAGAGGAAGAGGTAGAGTGCAAAATCAAACAAAATCAGATGGTCAAAAGAACAACCTCACATCCACACTATTTCTTCACAGTGCTTTCTAAACATTACAAAGGTTGCCGGAAGCGGCGACAACACACCAGTTCTCCCATCATTTTCTCTTTGCAGGCAATCGCCGTCGCCACCCCGCCACCGTCACACTCAAAAACCAACCGAAGAAAACCCACCCAGAGGGCCACCGCCTGGTCCACCAAACCACAAAAGGGCGGCGGACCGGCAATAGCCCCTACTGAACGCGACCACCACCGCCTACACGGAGACCACCAACAAGGGGGTGGCCGGTGCGGAAGCCGAGGCCCGCCTTGGAGTGACAAACGGCGACCACCACCGCCAACACTCTCAGATCTTTAAAGGCAGGCTACGCATGATTTTCGAGAAAGAACGAATACCAAAAGTGCCCTCAGTTACTGTTCATCAGACTGCCTTATTCATATATAGGGTAATTGTATATATAGTAATTACCAATTTTAGTAGTATCATAGGTTGTATAGTATTTTTAGTGGTTGTATTAATTTTTTGTTTTTTTTATTCTTTAACTTTTTTTATTTAAGCCGATAGCTTTACATCTTTTACAATTTGACATTAATAATTTTTACTTTTAACTTTCATCTCTTATAATTTTCATATTTCACCAATTTTTCGTTTTACGTTTCAGTCTAACTTTGCGAGTTAACACTCCGTAACGTGATTGTGTGGTTTAAAAGTATTATGTTTTTCTCTCGTTTAACGGCCCCGTTGCAAGGCGTAGGTCCTAAATTGACTTATTTATTGTTATATGTTTTACGTTTCGTCTGTGTATTTCAACAACGTTTTTACGTCAACTTTTTGTTCGATTTTAGTTTTTCATCTTTTTATTATTCTTAATACGAGCTTTTCGGTGTTGGTGGTTGTGGTGTGTCATTAGTGCTGATTGGCATAATTTGCGCCCTCCGTTATGACTGGTGGGCTTAATACTTAGTTATATATCTAAAAATCAATGTTTTAGAACCGACAAAATCAGACAGCAAACCGATCATTTAACTGGTCAATTGGTCTGAAAACACTACTTAAAACTTAATATAAGACCATCTTTAGGTCTTTAGGGTTGTGTGATAGTGATAAAAAGATTGTCACGTGCTTGCTACGCAAACGATAAGATTTATGGAGTACTTTCATGTCTTTAACTACATATCAACATCACATCACTATTTTATCATATTCGTTCACGTAACCTTAAGAAATGGTTTAACTCTTTTTAAAGTTTAATACATATCACTCGCTTTTAAAACAAATTGGATTACACATCACCCTTAACGCATGAAGGGGAAGTTTTGCCACGCCCATTAACTTGCCAAGTCGGATTTAACGCTCGGGTGTTGATCATACCCAAGAACCTTATGTCATCAAAGATGTATAAGGTGATAAGTTTGTGTTAATGTTGGGATTACAAAAAAGAGTGTTGGATAATGGATGGTGAACAAAATACATTAAAAACCATTTATGTCTCACGCCTATGATCTGCCTGACGATCACACTTATCATGCCTCTATCACGCCTAGAGGGTGATAATTGTACGTGATAGGATTAGGTGGCACCCATCACAGCCCACTGCAGATGGTTTATATTATATGGGTGTAGCTAAATGTATCTCTCTACTGAATATATATTTCATGTGAGAGGGAAATTATTTTTAATCGAGGTAGGCTCACCAAATTTGTCAAAGAGGGGTAGGTAGCATGATTTTGTCATACTTATAGAAAAATAATAAAATGACATTTTCATATTTTTAATATTAACTTTTTATGTAAGATTTTAGGTTATGTTGCTTAAAACGTTAGAAATAAGATAACAAGTGCTAGTTTTAGCTATAAGATCCGGTAAGTGGTATTGATCTTTTAGCAATAGTTACTCCCATAGGCCAAATGATTAAAATCTAAACACAATAAATATACAATACATTAACCCCTCATTTAAAAGAAAAAAAAAACTCAATTTGCCTTCGGGAGGTAGATTGCTTCCCTAAAAACCACGATACACATGTCAATAGCTTATTGGTTAAAATAACAAAAGAATATGTAAAGAGACTAAGAAAATGACATATCTCAATATATAGCGATTATAATTCTATATATCCACAATAGAAAAACCGCTAATTGTAGTATCAAATATAATTATGTAAAACTTGTTCAAACACACATAAAATTTTATAATCTAACCCAATGAATATTCTTTTGAGTCGTATTAATCAACCATTATATTAGATTGAAGTTATGTAAGCTGAAATGAAGTTATGAATTGGATCAGTGTTTAATAGTCTTGAAACATGTTAAATTTAATATTGGGAAAAAAGATATTTATTATACCTTTATTGTCATGCCAATCTTTACATAACTTATAGCCGTTGATCTTCAATTGTGATTAGTTTTTTATTGAGTTCAAAATAAATGGCTTTAAATATTATGTATTTTATTTAAGCTACCCTTTGGATACTGTGAGAAACTCACCGCACCATGATGGGTTCGAGTATATATTGGTTACAATTACAATATTTTAGGTGTGCAGCGTGTGCTAAAATAAAACATAATGAACTCTAGTGGTTAAAAAAAATATCCAGGTAAACTGTAGCGATCAGTTGTATTATTATATACAATATATTTAAATCTATTCATCTTATTTGGGACCCAATTATTCTATGAAAATTTATAGTATTCATCACGGTTAGAATTAATGGAAATTAAAGATTTAATGTGCTTACATGAAACTCATCAGAAGCATCATTCCCCACTTAAAATACTCATCAGAAGCATCATTCCCCAATTTCATGCATTGAGTTCAATTACCTCATGGCTCATGGTCATAATGGACAGCTTTCATGGCCATCCCCATATTACCAAAAAAAAAAAGAGAGTATTGCCCCGATCAACAACACCGAAGCTTTCGAACATCACATTAAGTTGAAGAAGATCAGCTTCAATTTTACCGTGTTTTCTCCATACCCCGGCCCCCGGAATGAATAACTGGGGAAATCAAGATCCACGACCTTGAATTTTGATGGCTTGACCATATGACATTCCACTGAGGTCTATGTTTAGGCTTTTTTGAATCTCCACCACCATGGGATAACATACCAGCATTAGGAGCTCTTAATGACCCAAACCACTAACCCTCCACACTCCTTGGCCGATGTGACCCAGACCCAATTTTTTTAGACTTATCGGTGCCTCTGCCCTAAAGAAATTTCTTTGATATTTATTCTGATGCTTCCAATATTTTTATAAGAGCATAATAGGAAAATATTATAGTTATGATGAATAACCTATAAAACAAACTAAAATATAGTGCGATTTATAGTTTTAAGACGATCAGTTATAATTAATGCTTTTATAAAAACCTATAAATCATAAATGACTTAGAAGTTAATATATACATATGTGTATGTATGTGTCTATTTAAAATAAAATTACAAAACCACTTACTTTCTGACATGGATTAGCAACAATATTAAAAAAAAAACGCATGAAAAATAACCATGTAACCCTAAAATCTACTCTAATAAAGCAAATATCTATATGGTACTTGACATTTTTCTACCCTCTTCCACATAGGATTTAGTGATATATTAAAAACAAATGATCCATTTGTATACTTTCCAAATTATAAACATATTTTTTGATAAGTAAAAACATGTTTCTTTTTATTAAAAAACAAAACGTCTAAAAACCAATTATATGAAACATTAAGTTTTTTAATACAAAGAACTTTAAAAAAATGACATTGCTTAAATAAAGCTTTTTTTAAAAAATTTGGAGAGTTAAAAAAAATATTTTTTAAAAGCAAACTTCTTTTAAAGATGAAAGTTTAAAAAATTGTTGTTATTGTTTAATTACCTAACAGTTATTTATACATAACATTAATCATATTTTATCTTAAAAAATATTTTTTAATTTCTAAATATAAATAAATAACTATTTTTAAATTTTTATACAAACCATGTAGTACATGAGTTTCTAAACTAGTAGTAAATATATTAGTAAATAAGATTTTAAAGAAAAAAAGTTTGAAATTCATTTCATCTAAAACTCATTTCATCTAAAACTCAGCTACCACAAACTAACAATAAAAAATACTCAACTGAACCAGATTCCCGGTCCTCTTATAAAGACCATGTCATGACCAATAAGGCAATAATTATAGGCAGTAGCAATGTTGTTGGGACCGGATCGGACCGGCCGGTCCGACCCAGGATCGACTAGGTGGTCAGTCTGGTCCGCTATGATTCGTTTTGAACTGGTTGAACCGGCCGGTTCATCCGGAACCGGTGGTCGGACAGGGAAATCGGACCGGTTTGGACCGGAATTTGATTTTTTTTATGTTAACGGATAAAAACGGGGTGTTGAACCATAAATTAATATGTTGGATATACAAATATAGTTAAGTTTTATATATAACTATAAAATACATATATAAATCATATATAAATTACTTATATTTAATTATATATATAACTATATATATATTATACTATATATATAATTATGACGTCATCCTGTTCTTAAATCCGATCCGACCGGTCCGACCATCAAACCAGTAAGGTGTCCGGTTCAACGTCTGATCCGGCTCTAAAAAATTACGCATTAGACAAGCAATGAGACATGTCTAAAAGTTCTTGTTTCTTTTAGTATTATTTTACATTGGAAAAGTCACGTCATAACATCCTCAAAAAGAGTATTGAGATTCCCTTAAATAGAAATGAACAATACCAATATTAGATTTATCGCCATTCTATTGTAGGAAACCAAACAACATGAAAGTTACTACAAAGTAAAAACAAAAACAAAGTTTAAATAGAAACGACAATACAACTATAACTCATAACAAAACATCCTCCAAACTAACCCTCCTACAAACAACAACATTCCACAAACAACACGAACACGACACCGTATCATCACATCAACGACTTCAATGATCGAGCCTTGATTGGTTTCCTTCCTTTTTTCTTCACCATCTTCTCCTTCTGTTTTCCATCATCTCTCACATAACCAGAATCTTCACTTTCAGGACTCACCCGACACGACCACACTTCCTGCAACATAGTCGTGTCAGGTCCCGCCCGTCCCTCATCCTCCACATCCATATCACCAACACCACCACTAGGTTCACACACACTACTCCTACCACTAGTTGTACTACATGCATTAAAAGTTGTACATTTATCCCCCACCCCTCCTCTTTTCTTCCCCCATGTTGGACCAAACCCAGAATAATAATAAAACTCATTCTGCTTCGGTGTAATACCAACGGCCCGTTTCTTTGTACCATGAGGTTGGGCTTTCTTGTGGGTCGACCAAACGGCGTCGTTTTGGAGGTCAACAAGATTATCTTCCTTCTTCACACATTCTTTCATAAACCCTAATTCATCCTTTTGTTGATACAATTCATAATTCTTAATCTTGACATCCACTTTTATATTTTGATTAACGATATCGTATTCGCATTCGAATGAGTCCTTCTTTGAAACCACACTGTCACCAAGATCAAATTGTGTTCAAAACCCGTATTCATACAGCTAAAAGATCGAAATTTTGTTTGTTAACATTGTGAATCGATCAAACAACACACAGTTACACACACTTATGCACACATTTGAGTGAACACAATCGAACATGTGAGAATTAACCCTAGATAATCATGGGTTAGAACTGTTATCGAGTATTATCGGGTAAAAATGTTTCGATTTGAATAAATGCATACATTTACCTCTGAATAGCTCTATCTGAATCAGTTGAGCTCCAATTTGCAGGAAGATTGACGTTGTTACAGGTGACAAAATCATCAAACTGGATAACAATAAAAGCAAATTTAATCAAACAAACAGATACAAAACCCAAAACGGAGAATCCCCAAGTAGAATTCAGTTCATCTAGATCGAATTCACGACGGAGATCGTAAGATTTTATGATTTTTGACCTGGAAGAACCCTAAACAATGGGGGTTTAAAGATTAAACACGAACCCTAGCTAGAGAACAAAAACGATGAAATGAGACACACAAATGCAGCAAATGGATCGAACGAAAATGGGGTTCGATGAATTAAACGAACAGATCTGAAAGTAGATAGATTTGAATGAGGATTGAATGAGGGATTGAAGTGCGTACCAGATGAATCATCGATGTTGAAGATGAATGTGCAGGTGGGAAAGTGATGATATCCCATGGAGATTGATTGAGGAGACACAATGTGGGTTGATGAGTGTTGGAGATTGAGGGTGAATTTGGGGAGAAATGCAGAGGTTTTTTGCATTCTTTCGTATTCTCATGGTTTTGTGTCAATGGGGAAGATGGAGATTCGGAGTTCGAAGAGAGAGTGTGAGGAGATCGGAGGGTGTGGGTGTGGGACACTTGGTGGGTGGGGTGTTTAAACTTTATTATTTAGGAAATATATATTATTTATTATTAGAGTTAATTACACGATTGTTACATTTGTTTTGCACGTATTACAATATTAATTCTAACTAGCTTTAGTAAACCCGTGTATTACACGAGTTGAATAAATAAAATATTAATATAATAAAATTTAATAATTATAAAATGATACTCTAATAATAAAACAATAAAAATCTTATAAAAATGTCATTTCTAAAAATTTTCCTATTATAACTCTCAATTTGGATTATATTTTGTTTTCAAAAATGAATTTTTAAAAATACGAATTTTAAAATATTTTATATTTTTAAAAAAGTTTTATGCTTTAGAAAAATTTATTGTTTTATAAAAAATTTTATTTAGAAATAAAATTAATAAATAGATTTCTTTCTTAATTTAGACTTAATTACATGGGTGGTCCCTGTGGTATGTCCTGATTTCACTTTTGGTCCTTAACTTTTTGAAATTACAAGTTTAGTCCAATACTTTACACAAACGTAACAAAAATGGTCCCTGAAGTGGATGTCTGTTAATTTTGTCCGTTAAACTTTTTAAAATGACTATAATACCCCTACTTATTGAAAAAAAATTTTACTTAAAAGAACAGCCACTCACTATATAAAAAGAGTGGGACCCATTAGTCCATCATTTCACTTTCTAGTTTCTTCCACCATCAACACCGGTCGGAATAGTTTTCCAGCAGCATCCTCTCAAAACTCCGGCGACCGATCTTTTTCCCTATTGTCACACCACATTTCTTTGTCTCCACCCGTCTCCTTTAACCATTCCCTCCAGCCCCCCATCCTCAATCCACCTTAAGTTCCTTGTTCTGCCGGATAAATGATGAAGTGAGGTGGATTGTCGGCCGGTTTTAAGCCAACATAACTTAAGTCGAACAATTTCAGACGGAGAGAAGGTGGAAGTCAACCGAATTTAGGTTGTCGTTGCCATCTTGTTTCCTCTATCACCATCAGGCCATCAACATTGCCTCCCACCAATCTAGATTGATTCTTGCTGGAACAACGAGAGAATGGTTAGCTTGATCTGGATGGATTTATCCCACAATTGATTCTAGTTATCGTGGGCGTCGCTTTTTTTTTTCGACGGTTGGACCAGAAGAACGGGAGGCAAAGGGGAAAGGACTTTGACCTGTTTTCATGGTGTGGTGGTGTCGTGGTGGTTCATGGTGTGAAATTGCGAATGAAGAAGAACTGGAGACAATGATTGGCGGTAATCGTTTTCCGACGAGAAGGTGGCGGTGGTCATCTAAGGGACGTTGAAGATGAAGCGGGGGGGGGGGGGGGGGGGGGGGGGTTGTGGTGGGGGTGGGTGGGGGTATAGAACTAGACAATGGGGCCTATTTATTATAATATTGTGTTTTTTCATGTATTATAACAAAAAATTATTTGAGAGGGTAATTTGGTCATTTCACATTTATTTAACGGACAAAATTAACAGACATCCACTTCAGGGACCATTTTTGTTACGTTTGTGCAAAGTATTGGACTAAGCTTGTAATTTCAAAAAGTTAAGGACCAAAAGTGAAATCAGGACATACCACAGGGACCACCCATGTAATTAAGTCCTTAATTTATTAAATCTAAAAAGGTGTTAAAGAAATATTATTACTAATTAAGGTAATTATTTAATAGGAGAGAGAGACGGAAAAATTTTGGTGAGAATGATTGTGGAGTTGGCACGTGTCATCTCAAAATACCTTTTTATTAGAGTAGGTAGATTGTAAAGAAATTACGTTATTAATTTCAACTGTTTGTCAAACCGTCACACTATTGGTCCCTGAAGTAGATAACCGTTAGTTTTTTTGTTAGATTTTTGAAATAACTATTTTACCCTTGACATGTTAATTATTATTATTATTATTATTATTATTATTATTATTTATTATTATTATTATTTTATTATTATTATTATTATTAATAATTCATTATCAACACCATCATCTATTTAACACCATCATCGACCATCACCATCATAACTACGGCCGCCACTACCATACTGTTGTCACCAAACCACCACCATCACCATACCACCACCATCACCGTACTGTTGTCACCAAACCACCACTATCACCATACCACCACCATCACCATACCACCTTAAACACCAGTGACTACCATCACCGTTGTGTCTGTTCAACCATCGTCACCAGACCACCACCAACACCAGACCACCACCAACACCAGACCACACTTCGTAAATATATACGAGATGTAAGTACCTACATCTGTCATAATTTTTTTACACTTGTAAATTTACACTTATAAATAAAAGAACATAGTATTGTATATATATTATGATGTTATTCTAATAGAATAAATAATAATTTTGATTGATCTTGATAAAGTTAACACGGTTATCATAAGAAAGGAGGGTTAACATTCATTCTACACCTTATATGTATATATATATATATATATATTATATATATTTTAAGCTGTCAGGCCAAATATTAACATTACCGATGAAAAAAGGGAGGGGGGACTGGCCCTTGCTAAGCTCCTCCCATGACTAACAAATCAATTACATAGGGTTGCATTGTTTTGGTTCGGTTAACGTTTGGTTATGGGACACCCATAACATACCTTAACCATAACCGTCGGTTAATCGATTAATTTGGTTTGGTGATGGTTTGGTTATCGGTTCATGGTTAATGTTTGCTCACCCTAGTAAGTAAACAGTTTCTATAAATTACATACCATAATTGTAATAACTTTTGAAGGTTGTATATTTATCACATATAACTTAAGATTAGAAAACAAAACAATTCTAGGTTTTGAGAGATGAAACGATCTAAGGTAGGCCAAAATATAGTAAAGTCAAAACCATATTTTGAGAAAGAATGGTGAGTTCAAGGGTCACCCCAAACCCATTGATAATGGCAAGTATTATGATTTGCTAGTGCGCGTAACCCACTTTATGCGGCGAAGGATGTAAAAGTAAAACAAATAAGTTATGAAAATTTATATGCTAGTATTAACTACTTGAAAAAAATTATGCACGAAACGCTGATAAAAAAAATTCTAATAGAAAAATACCATAAAAAATGAATCCTGATTTTTTTAAAAAACAAAATTCATAGGTAGTCAATATATAAAAAAAGGAAAGTGTTGTGGCTACTTTTAAAAGTTTCCTAGCATGTTTAAGTGTAAAATTATAGAAAAAAACAAAATAACTTTCATTATTACTTTAGAGAAAAAGAAACTATTGTGGTAATATTAAGTTAAAAGTAAAGAAAATGTTAAGGCTAAATTTATACCAAAATGAAAAACAAAAATTTCTAAAATATGATAATTATAGGGACAAAGTTAAAAGTAAAGAAAATATTGAGGCTAAATTATAAAAATATAAAAGTATTGTGTTAAAATAAAGTTAAAGATTAAAAAAAAGCAAAAGATGAGTACAACCCATTAAAACACATGATAAAACCTATAACGCCTACCAAAGTTATTTAAAAAAAGAACAAAAAGAAGAAGACTAGTGAATCGTTGCCAAATAACCCAATCATCATGTGTCATTATAGTTGTCAATCATATAGTTTTATATAAGGTATAACCGTTGATGCGTAATGTACAACCTTAATGCATTACTTAAGTTGATAATTAGTATTATATAAATTAGAATCGTGAGTCATCAAGTAAATTATTTAATGGTGATTAATATTGTTAATATATGATTTAAAATAATTGTTTTAGGTATGAATTTTAGAGTGACATTAAAAAAATTTTGAACGACAAAACTATTTTATTTCTACTCCTAAATTACTTTATATTACACAATTTTCTTAGTTTAAACCCATGACCTCCCTCTTAAATAACTAAGCATTATTTACCCCACCACTTATCATATGCCGCTCGACCCCACCTCACCGGCTCACCCCACCCGTTGGCCTTTTGCATATATATGTCATCTCCAACCGCATCTCATTCCCCTATATATTTAAAAACCAAATGAAGGAATAGTATGTTAATGGCTTTTATGTTTTGGCTACAACTTTGTTGAGTATTTGCAATTTGGTCCTCTGCACACCCATATATATATGCATGTTCTGGAAGTTTTAGAGACAAATCGATGGTGCCGGTGGCGATAGAGGCGGAGGCGGTGGCCGCTCCGGCTGGCCCGTCATTTTCTCTCTGTCGGTCGTCCATCTTTCTTAAACCATGGTCAAAGAACAATTTTCTTGAGGTGGGGGAGTCGAATCCTGTTGCTACCGCCGCGGAACAACATCGCCTGCCGCCAACAAGGCAGCGACTTTTAGTCACCGATCTATGTTGCGTTGGTTGCCGGCGGCTAACCCAAGTCCCCCTAACCGTATCTTTCTCTTTCGGACACTCGGATCTGACTAGGTTTTGGTGACAGTGGTCTTTGGCGGTCGCTCTGGGCACGATTGAGTCACTGAGTTTCCTTCTTCCTCCGTTTGGTTGATTGTCTTTCTTTGGTGGCACAATTGTCGCCTTGACGCGTCGGTGGTCTCCGACCCGCCTTTGGTGACGTCTGTATGGTGGGGATGTTAGGTGTTTACCTAATGATAGTGAGGTTGCTTTGATGCGGTCGTTGGTCTCCAGCCCGCCGGTGGTTGCTTTTTCAAGCTGTAGAGATAATGAAATTGAGCTCTTACTCATTTGAGACTAACCCTGTGCTTTCTTATTTTATGGGTTTTTAACTGTTGTTCATGATGTTGCTTTAATTGATCAAAGTGCTTGTGCCAACACTTATGTTGAGCTGTAGATGTAATTTTATTTGGTTTGTGATGATAAAACTAACTCATACTCATCTGAGATAATTTGTTATTATGAGTTGAGAATAGCTAAGGCAATTGCTCTTTTTGATGCTACAAGAAGCTGTTGATAATATATGACTCTTTGATTTCATCGGAATGCTTTGTTATGTTTTGGGGTTTTATCGTCTGGCTATGATGAGTTCAAATTCAGTTTAATAAATTCGAATGCGACATAGCCTTTACGTGGCAGGGTTGGAGGACACCCGGTGCATACTCGCAACCCCCTGCAGCCATTGTTAATAATCACATTTGGAAATCTGAGCCTTAGTTTACGTTAAAGTTGTTTTTCACGAGGCCGATGTCGTTGTCATTAGTTGGTATGTCTCCTGTCAGGCGTTGATGGCGATGAAAATGATAACATTCTTTGAGCCTCGATTAATCCGTTCATCCAACGCACGTTCATGTATAACCCTAGTTTCATTAAAAACTCACTCGAACAACAATCATCTACTACACAAATCTTTCATCGAACACGATTAACCTATTTACTTGTGTATCATATGAATTTGCCCAAATGTTCAGTTTTATAGAGAATTTGTTATTATGAGTTGAGAATAGCTAAGGCAATTGCTCTTTTTGATGCTACAAGAAGCTGTTGATAATATATGACTCTTTGATTTCATCGGAATGCTTTGTTATGTTTTGGGGTTTTATCGTCTGGCTATGATGAGTTCAAATTCAGTTTAATAAATTCGAATGCGACATAGCCTTTGCGTGGCAGGGTCGGAGGACACCCGGTGCATACTCGCAACCCCCCTGCAGCAATTGGTTAATAATCACATTTGGAAATCTGAGCTTTAGTTTGCGTTAAAGTTGTTTTTCACAAGGCCGATGTCGTTGTCATAGTTGGTATGTCTCCTGTCAGGCGTTGATGGTGATGAAAATGACAACATTCTTTGAGCCTCGATTAATCCGTTCATCCAACGCACGTTCGTGTATAACCCTAGTTTCATTAAAAACTCACCCGAACAATAATCATCTACTACACAAATCTTTCATCGAACACGATTAACCTGTAACATCGCGTATTTCGTTAAACAAAAGTTAACAATGTTAAATCCTAAAAATAATTGCTATTATACTCACAATAATAATATTATTATTACTATTATTAATAATGATATTATTAATAATTATATTAATAATAATAATATTGATAATAATAATAATAATAATAATAATAATAATAATAATAATAATAATAATAATGAAAATATAAGTTTTATTATATTAAAGTCTATAATTAATAACCTTTTTACATAAAATAGTAACCTTTCAAACTACGGGGGTTAAACTGTAAATAATTTAAAACTCAAACAAAACTTTAGATTTAACTGATAAAAGTTAGAAAGTTCGGGGACCAATTGTGTAAATTGCGAAAAACACCCCAACCCCACCCATTCTTCCCCGCGATGCTTTCCCCATGTTTCTCGACAACTTTACACAGCCACAAATCGCACTACGGACTTTTATAATCGAAAGTAACACCGCACTAACGAACTTTGGATCGTTTATAATCATCCTTTGAACTCAATTTCATCCAAAACAATCAAAAACACCACCTTCGAGCATCCTTCAAATCGCGACCTGCAACTCCCTTTAAACCCCATCTCCGATTGATTTTAATCGAATTTGATAAGGGGCTATTGGTCTTGATCATCATTCAAAGCTTACCTCGAGTTTAATTTGATTATAATCATTGTTTGAGTATCAAACGATCAACAAGTGATCGCAGGCTGTTCATCGAATAGTTCATCATTAATTCAATCATATACGAGGTAAATACACACACCCACACACTCGATTTTTCATGGGGAACAAAAGCCCCATGATTGCAGAAGCATTTAAAATCGAATTGAACCTCAATTGGAGAGGATTCGAACTAGGGCTCGTTTGGGAATTGGGGGTTTAATGGAATTTGTGTTTAAAACAATTAAAACCTGAGATCTCAACGCGGTTGTATGCCTTGTCCACCGGTTCCATGTCCACATCCCATTCATGAGGTCCCGGGTTCGACCCCGAGCACCTCCATTTATTTTTTTAAGCCCTTTTTAAGCTTTAAAAAATTCAGAAAAATTTCTAAAAATTATAAAAATGGTTTTACAAACATTAAATATTTTTAAGACCACCTAATTGTTTTCTGAAATTTATCTTGACATTTTATTTATTTATTTTATTAATTGTTTTAAACAAATAACATAACTAGTTTAAATTTTTATAAAAAATAGACTTTAAATAATGGTTGAAATCACTAAATAATTATTGGATTAAATAATATTTATGTAATATTATTTAAATCATGATTATCTCAATCAAACATAAAAGTTTTACATATAAATCTTACCAAATCATTTTTATCTCTTTTAGTCACTTAAATAATTAAAAATTTAATTAATTATCATATAATTAATTAATAAAATTAATTATTTATTCCTCCTATATTTTAACAATCAATCAAATGGTCAAGTGTATTGGTAGATTTATTTCTATATAATTACTTGAAATGAATTTATTATAATTCAAGACATTCAAACTAAGTAAAATTAGTTTATTTAAACTACCACTCAAAACCCAATGGAAATCTTAATACATTTCCAAATTCTCAAATCACTATTATTCTAATTCGAGGCACCGTTCCTTAGGTTAATCATAAGGAAATCGTTGGTGTCTAATCTATCACATCCAGATTCTAATCTCATCAATCAGTGAGTATTCATACCCCTTTTTATATCATTTCTTATTTGGGGGAAATCATGTGATACAATATATTCAATCATGATATTCTATTGTTATTTCATTCTAAATTCAATTCAAGACATGTTATGTTATTAATTGCAATTATTTGAACATACTATGATAAACTGGACGATAGTAAAACCCTAATTCAATCAATCAATCCTGGTATCAATGGTAGATCTACTGGTTTGGATAACCCACCCCATATGAATAGTCGAGTGGTGATTGTGCCAGAGGCAATTAGTCAATCTATGGTGTCTGTGTGCAAGTCTATGCAAGTGTCAAGTCAAGGGGTTTATATTGTGTCGGTTTATCTATATGCTTCGCTATTGCAATATAAGTCTTAACGTTATCTTGTGAATTGGATTATTCTCAATCAAACAATAAATCTATATGTATATTCAAAACTGTGATTACTCACCGGCTAATTTTTAGCTGACTCGTTACTTTTCACATGATTTCAGGTTAAGCAAGTTAGTGGACTTCTACATGCTCATTTAAGACCCGAACTTAAACAAACAAACAAACAAACAAACCAACAAACAAACCCAGTGTATCCCACTCAAGAGCAGGGTCTGGGGAGGGTAGGTGAAGGCGAGTCTTTCCTCTATCCTGTTTGGTAGAGAGACCGCTTCCAAAGAGACCCCCGACTCAATAGCAAAACCATACTGATCGAACGACAACAATACAATAAATCACATCACACATAGCATACAGTATACAAAAGGCCATCTCGATAACAAGCCATCATAAAAAAATCATACAACACATGAGTACACAATAAATCATACAACATATAGCAAAACCATACTGATCGAAAGACAACATACAATAAATCACATCACACATAGCATACAGTATACAAAAGTCCATCTCGATAACAAGCCATCATAAAAATCATACATGAGTATCACATGAGTACACAACATATAGCATACATATATCCTAGGTGCATGTAGAATCCCCGTTAAAGGGCAGATATGGGCTACTTATACATCAGGCCCCGCTACCAGACTTCAAATACCCTTCCTGCCTATATGTCTAACTAGAAGTCCTTAATTTTAATTCTACGCCTCCACTCAGTTCTATCCTCGATCATGAACTCAGAGAGGTGCAAGTGTATCATATCTCGCCTAATTACCTCATCCCAAGTCAATCTAGGTCTTCCTCTACTCCTCCTACCCTCTAAGATGATGTTCTCTACTGCTCTGACTGGTGCCGCCATTGGTCTCCTCTTGACATGCCCAAACCATCTTAGTCTTCCCTCTCGTATTTTATCTGCGATACAGGCCACTTGTAGCTTCTGTCGAAACACTTCGTTTCTTATCCGATCAAGTCTTGTGTGACCGCACATCCACCTCAGCATTCTCATTTCCGCTACCTCTAATTGTTTCTCGTGCGATTTCTTTATGGCCCAGCAGTCTGTTCCATATAACATAGCTGGACGTACTGCCACTCGATATAGCTTTCCCTTTAGTTTTGCTGGAAACCTCTTATCACATAGGATCCCTGATGCTGCTCTCCACTTGCACCATCCCGCTTGTACCCGGTGCGCGACATCGCTGTGTATCTCTCCGTCGTCCTGCAAGTACGAGCCCAGGTATTTGAACCTAGACGTTTGTGGGACCGCCATACCCTGAATACTGATTTGGGTGTCCTCTTCCGCCTCGCCACTAAAGTTACAATGCATGTATTCTGTCTTTGAGCGACTTATCCTTAAACCTTTACGCTCTAGTGCTGCTCTCCACTGTTCTAGGTTGTCGTTAAGCACCCTTTTAGATTCCGATATTAAGACAATATCGTCCGCGAAGAGCATGCACCACGGGACTGGCTGCTGTATAGACTTGGTCATCTCATCCAACACTACTGTGAAGAGAAAAGGGCTCAGTGCCGATCCTTGGTGGAGTCCCACTTCCACTGTAAATGAGTGTGTGTCTCCTATCGGGGCTGGCACAGACGTTTTTGCCCCATCATACATATCCTTGATTATTTTGATATACCTCTCTGGTACCCTTCTAATTCGTAGGCTTTCCCAAATTAGTTGACGCGGAATGCTGTCATAGGCCTTTTCTAGGTCGATGAATACCATATGGAGGTCCCTTTTCTTTTCTCTGTATTTCTCCATTATCCTCCTTATGTTGTGTATTGCTTCTGTCGTAGAGCGTCCTGGCATAAATCCAAATTGGTTTGACGCTATCTGAGTTTCTCGTCTAACTCTCGTGTCAATAACTCTTTCCCATAATTTCATCGTGTGACTCAATAGCTTTATTCCCCTGTAATTTTCGCAACTTTGTACATCTCCTTTTTTCTTATATATGGGGACTATAACACTGGTTCTCCACTGGTCCGGCATCTTCCCTGTTGTAAAGATAGTGTTGAATAAATCTGTTAGCCATTTGAGCCCCTCATCTCCCAGGCATTTCCATACTTCAATCGGTATGTTGTCTGGCCCCACCGCTTTAGCCCTTCCCATTTTCTGCATAGCTCTCGTAACTTCGTCAAAATAAAAGACAATCACTATTTGTGACCTCAACTGTTGTACTTGTATTTGTTAAACTTATGTTATCTTGTAATCTGATTTTAATATTATCTCCATTATTAGACAATCATGTGTTATGAACAATCAATCATTCCCTCGTCCGCTCCGATGATTCCGCCGTCGGTCGGGGTGTGACAGATTGGTATCAGAGCCATGGTTATAGGGAATTAGGTTATTAGAAATGGAATGACCTAGACTATAACTAAGTACCCTTACACATGAGTCCTCTCATGCATTTTATATGCTTAGATTGGATTTTATGTGCCTTATATGCTTATACTTGATTATGTGATTATATGCCTTATGTGATTCTGCTTATACTATGATTCTTATCAATGAACGCATAAATTTTAAATCATATTCAAGGCATTGTGGGCCTAAATCAAATGGTTTTCAAAATGAGCTTTGAATCGTTATTCGTGGTTTTCAAATTCGTCAAAGTCCGCGTCTTACAACTTGAAACATGCAATGCTGGAAGAGTGGGATGCCTGTATCTCGAGGTGTTCTGTCTAGGCAAGGTATTCGTATAAATCAAAATCAACCGATGGATCTGTCTACCTTATCTGGGAACCCTCGGGATGAGTATCTGCTTATAGGTACGCATGTCTTCAACAAAGTTGTGGTTGACCTAATACTTTGGTTAGTCAACCTACTCGCTTTGATTTACGAATCAAACGATTACATTCGGAACATCTCATTGTTATTATGCCAAATTCCCGATTGCCGTTTTCATGTTGTATAGCTCATATTACCCAATTCTCATAAAATATCTTAATGATATTTCAGAATGTCTTCTCGTCAAATCCGTTCACGGTCTAGAAACTCTGGCCGTAAGATTGCTGCTATTGTAGCACGTGAAGTTACTGCGGTCATCCCAACTATGCTTACTCATTTGAACCAAGGCAACAATGTTGTTCAAAACCCAACTGCAACAAACCCTCCCCAAACTTGTACTTACAAGCACTTCAGTTCTTGCAATCCCACTAAGTTTAGTGGGACCAAGGAGCCACTGGTCTTTTACAGTGGCTTGAGAGTATCGAGAACACTTTCCTCAATAGTGAGTGTCCCGAGAATCTCAAGGTTCGCTATGCTACCAGTGTCCTCTAAAAGAGAGCACTCACTTGGTGGAACGGGGAGAAACGAACCCATGGAACTGAAACTGCTCTAACATTAACATGGGCTGAAGTTAAGGAGCTCATGACTAAAGAGTTCTGCCCAAGAAATGAAGTCCGAAAATTGGAAGCTGAATTCTAGGAATTAACTCAAGACAGTGGCGAGAACCTAGCATACACTAACCGATTCCACGAACTGAGCCTTTTGGTACCGCACCTTGCTACCCTACCTCCCGAGCCATCGAGAAATACATTGGTGGACTACCCATGCAGATTCAGGATACGGTGTTAGGAAGGAATCCTTCAACACTAGAAGATGCTATTAGGCTGGCTGCACAGTTAACCGATAATCATGTGAAAGCTGGTTCTTTAACCAGGAAAGGGTCGAAGAAAAATACCGATAAACTTCCTAACGAAACCGTCAAAACCGACCAACTCGAGCTTTCCAAGAACAAGAAGAGGAAGGCTCAATCCCAAAACTTTGCTGTAATTACCCCTGCTGTGCCAATTAATCAAGTCCCTCCAACTCGTCAACCAGCAGTAAACAACCAATCGCTGATGAAAAAGCCATACGCTGGACCCTTTCCGCAGTGTAACAACTGCATGTATAACCATCCTGCTAACATTCAGTGTCATCAATGCACAAACTGTGGTCGTTTGGGTCATACATTCAATGTGTGCAAGAGTGCTGCTAAAGCTCCGACTAATGCACCAGTCCACCAACATCCTCCTGCAATTACCCAGGGTCGTGCATGCTATCAATGTGGTGATCCGAACCATTTTCGCAGTCGATGCCCTCAACTTGTCAGCCTGGTTCCTACGGCTCAAGGACGTGCTTTTAACATCAATGTCCAACAAGCTCGAGCCACCAATGATGTGGTGTTGAATAATTCTTGTCCTTGATTTCGTCTTTCTGATTTAATTCAAGATTTGAAATCATGATTTCCCTTTTGATACATTGATGTAATTTGAAAATTTCTAAATTTCTAATTGAGATACTTTTCCTTTCGTTGTTAAGTCGAACTTTGAACCGTTTGCACCGTGGGAGATGCAAGAGTTTGCAAGTCAACCTATGACTAACAACACTCGTATCTCCTAAATGATTTTAACTCATCAAAACAGGGGTGATTCCCTTACTTTGGTGATGATTCTTTATTCGTTTCAATAAATGGTTTCCAATGATGTGTTTTGTGAAATTTCATCCTCTGGATTAGGGTGATTTCCTTATCTCGAGGACTGACTTCAATTATTCTCTTTGGAACTTACATTTCACAAATGACATGATCTCACCAAAATAGGATTGAAACCCGTACTTTGGTGACAAATGTCAATCTTCGATTGTTTTCTTGTTATTATGAAATTCAATCATCAAGATAGGCATGAATTCCATACCTTGATGATAATATCATTCTTATGAATTGTATTTGTTCAAATGAAACGACCTCATCAAAGTAGGAGTGAATTCTGGATTTTGATGAAGAAGTTCATACTGTTATATTTTGTTTTTGTAAAACTTTATCGTTAAGATAGGAGTGATTTCCCTTACCTTAATGATGAGTTACCTCGTCTTATTTATGTGGATCCTCGACAATGAGTTGGGATCGAACTTTTTGATTGGTAAATTAATGGTCATACCTTGAAAGTACACCATCAAATTAGGGGTAAAAACCATACCTTGATGACTAATCTCATTTCTTGATCTCCAACCTATCAAGGTTGTAATCAAGTGACGAGAAGCATGTAGTAACTTGAAGGGTGAAATAATGTTAGTGTTTTGACCTATCAAGCCAAAGCATGATCTCTGAACTTGAAAAGAGACCCAATCGTTTTAGGTTGATTTTGATTCCAAGCTTGGAGCATTTTGAAGGAATTGATCTACCCAAGATACATATTAAATTGATGTGGCTAGTGTGATATGATCCAAGTCGGTCATACCCAATAACAAGCTTGTCAAACACCAATAGATAATTTATTTATAGATAAGATCATACAAATAAATAATGACACCAATTTAGAAAATGGTTTTTCTAAATTATTGCTTTTGTAAATGAACTTAATTATGTGGATAATTGTTCATAACAAATTATTTGTTTTTCATTATTTAGTTTTACTAAATGATAACAAATAAAAGAGTGTTTAATTTATAAAGTTTAAAAGCTAGTTTTCAACTTTATAAACTAGATATAAGAGTGTATTAGTTGTGTTTTAAAATTAAAAGGGTGGGACCCTTTTTGTCTTGGATTCTACGGCCACCCAAAGGAGCCAATGAGTTTCATTTGTTTGTCTAGTAAATAGACTAACTTAAACACATTACTCCACTCCAACTTCTAGTCAATCACTCTTACATGCAAAAAGGCTTTTCTCCTCTCAAAATTCTCTCTCTATCTCACGGTTTTGAAGAAGAAGAATAGCAGGATTTTCAGCTTTCAAAAGTGGTTTTGATTGCTGAAAATTGGTGTCAAGGGATTCCTAGCAATCAAGGGTGTTTGAAGAAGCTTTGGGTACAACCTCTTGAGGACTTCTTGTTTGAAGTTTCAGCCACAAACACCATCATCCTCACCTCATAATTTCGGATTTAGGAAGCTACAAAGGTTGTAGATTCTTAACTATCTAGTGTTCTTTCATTTGTATGTATTGTGTATAATGATCCATGGCTTGGGGTTCTTTGTTAAAAATGGGTTTAACAACTAACTTAATAACATGTTTTAAAATATAAATCCGCTGCGTTTTCATATAAACTAAGTTGTATGAGCTTTGATAAACATGTTAAAACCCCATCAATGGCATCAAGAGCCACTTATACATATGCATACATATATTACACTTACTAGTTCACGTTTTTTTTTGTGCTTGACACCACAAATCCGTGAGTTAGTGGGCTGAAATGTGACCCCCTTTTGATGTTTTAAAGATGTTACTTTATGCATGTAATGATCTTTAAAAATCTAGATCATAAGATGTTTGTTTGTTTGGACAAAACCCATATGTTCTTGGTTAATGTTGGCCAAGAAAATGGGTTAAAAGGGGCTGTCAAAACCGTGACATATGATATGTTTTAACATGTTGTTTGTTGATTATACATAATAAAGCCTTGGCCATATGGATTGATTGGTTGATTGGTTGTCTAGTTATATTCATTTGGGCATGTAATAATTTATCTTTGGTTTCAAGTTTTGTTTTGTAATCTATTCATTCATATGGTTTGTAATAAATAGATTAGGAGTTTTTCTTTACTAGAAAAATGTATTAGGATACATATTTTGTAAAGGATGCTCAAGATCAAGACTTGAAGAAAAGATAAGACAAAGAGGATGCTTGAAGATGTGGTTTCAAGTGGGAGTCCCTTTGGTCAACCATGTGTCATGATTCTTAACCCTTAGGACAAGACCATTTGACATACTTGTTTTGGCTAAACAAGTGTGATCAACTTAGTATGCTTTGTTATGCATATATGAATGTTTTGTTTATGTTTGGTTGAATGCATATGATGATGTTTGTTTTGAATATTTGGATGTGATTAACAAACCGTCAACTAAAACAAACTATAAACAAGTAATTGGTTCTCAAATCATTAAGCATAAATAGAATGGTTCTATAAAAGGAGTTAATGGTTTGCAAAATAAAATGGGTTTTATTTAAAAGAACCAATAGGGTACCATATGGTTGAATGCATACAATCATATGATACATAGACTTTTCTAAAACAAGAATTATGAAATTATAAATCCATTTTGAAAACAAGTTGAACACCATCCTTTTACACAACACTTAGGTTACTTGCAAACTCTTAGTGGGATAAAGGTCACCTAACCACTTTGAGGGAACTTATAACTTGAGGTGAGAATACCATGTTTGTGGGAAAAAGGTCACCTAACCACTTATGTAGTAAACTTACACATGTGTGTAAGTAGGACGACTTGATTTGTAAAATATATTGAATGGATCACCTAAAATATGTTTTACAAAAGGTGTTGATGGGATAAACATGCCGTTATAAACATAAGATGTTCAAACGATCCCATACCACTAGAAGTTGCAATAGGTTGCAATTGTCATTTATGACTACCTTGTTTATTTAAATAATGGGATAAAGGTCACCTAACCAATATTTAAATATAACGTTGGATTCTAAAATTTTGTTTATTAATAGTCTATGAGACATAAAGGGTCTTAATAAATGAAATATAATTATATCAGCGATTACTAAAATGGAACTTTGTAAAATCTTGTAGATGGCCGACAACAACAACGCTAATAATGATGTACCAAACCAAAGCAACCAATCCCTAAGGGCGATCCTTCAAAGGGATCATCTAACACCTAACAATTTCATAGATTGGTACCGCAACTTGAGAATTGTTCTCAAGCAGGAAAAGCGGGCCTATATCCTTGATGATCCCATCCCCGATGAACCTAACGAGGAGGATGTGGAAGCCTATAATGATTGGGTTAGATATGTGGAGGACTCCATCCAGGTCTCTTGCTTAATGTTGGCAAGTATGACACCCAAACTCCAAAAGGAGTATGAGCTCCATGGAGCCTATGACATGATCACTCGGCTGCGGGAAACGTTCCAGCAACAAGCTATAGTGGAGCGCTTCGAAACGGTTCGAGCGCTTCATGCATGTAGGATGGAGGAATCCCAATCAGTTTCATCTTATGTTCTTAAGATGAAAAGCCACATCGACCGCCTTCAAAGGCTGAACTGTCCCGTCTCAAAGGAGTTGGCCATGGATTTGATCCTTAATGGCCTAACTAGAAAGTTTGAGGCATTCGTCATGAATTACAACATGAACGGATGGGACAAGAGCATAAATGAACTTCATTTGATGCTCAAATCAGCTGAGGCGGGAATGGGTAAAAGGGTTTTACCCGTTCTCACCATTAATGAAGGTGGGAGAAGGAGAAGGTCTCTACCCCCTCCCAAGGCAACTGTTGCCAAAGGAAAGGGGCACGTTGGGGGAAAGGGGAAGATGGTTGTTAGGGCGGAACCTCCTATTCATTTAAGTTTCATTCTTAATTTCGGAACTCAACTGAAACTTAGCACAGCTTATCACCTGCAAACCGACAGTCAGACTGAAAGAACGATACAACCCCTCGAGGATATGCTCCGGGCTTGTGTCATTGATTTTAGTGGATCGTGGGATTCTCATCTTCCGTTGATCGAATTCTCTTACAATAACAGTTACCATACCAGCATCCAGATGGCACCATTTGAGGCCTTGTATGGCCGAAAGTGTCGATCTCCCATCTGTTAGTCTGAAGTTGGTGAATCACAAATTACTGGTCCGGAATTGATACAAGAAACAACCGACAAAATTCATAAGCTCCGTGATAATTTGGTCGCTGCTAAAAATCGTCAAAAGCATTATGCTGATAAAAGACGTAAGCCCATGGAATACAATGTCGGTGATCTCGTACTTCTTAAGGTATCACCTTGGAAGGGAGTGATTCACTTTGGAAAGAAAGGGAAGCTAGCACCTCATTACGTGGGTCCATTCAAAGTGCTTGAGCGAATTGGGAAAGTAGCCTACAAGCTTGAACTACCCCAAGAACTCAGCAATATACATCCGACGTTTCATGTTTCAAACCTCAAGAAATGTCTTGCCGATGAAAATCTCCACATTCCACTCGACGAAGTCCAGATTGATGAATTTATGCACTTTATTGAGAAACCTATGGAAATTGTGGATCGGGAAGTCGAACACTCAAGCATAGTCGGATACCCATTGTCAAAGTCCGCTGGGAATCTAAACGTGGCCTAAAACTCACCTGGGAACGTGAGGACCAAATGAAATCCCAGTATCCTCATCTTTTTGTTTCAGCCTTCTCGTGAACAAATTTCGAGACGAAATTTCCTAAAGCAGGGGAGACTGTAACATCGTGTATTTCGTTAAACAAAAGTTAACAATGTTAAATCCTAAAAATAATTGCTATTATACTCACAATAATAATATTATTATTACTATTATTAATAATGATATTATTAATAATTATATTAATAATAATAATGTTGATAATAATAATAATAATAATAATAATGAAAATATAAGTTTTATTATATTAAAGTCCATAATTAATAACCTTTTTACATAAAATAGTAACCTTTCAAACTACGGGGGTTAAACTGTAAATAATTTAAAACTCAAACAAAACTTTAGATTTAACTGATAAAAGTTAGAAAATTCGGGGACCAATTGTGTAAATTGCGAAAAACACCCCAACCCCACCCATTCTTCCCCGCGATGCTTTCCCCATGTTTCTCGACAACTTTACACAGCCACAAATCGCACTACGGACTTTTATAATCGAAAGTAACACCGCACTAACGAACTTTGGATCGTTTATAATCATCCTTTGAACTCAATTTCATCCAAAACAATCAAAAACACCACCTTCGAGCATCCTCCAAATCGCGACCTGCAACTCCCTTTAAACCCCATCTCCGATTGATTTTAATCGAATTTGATAAGGGGCTATTAGTCTTGATCATCATTCAAAGCTTACCTCGAGTTTAATTTGATTATAATCATTGTTTGAGTATCAAACGATCAACAAGTGATCGCAGGCTGTTCATCGAATAGTCCATCATTAATTCAATCATATACGAGGTAAATACACACACCCACACACTCGATTTTTCATGGGGAACAAAAGCCCCATGATCGCAGAAGCATTTAAAATCGAATTGAACCTCAATTGGAGAGGATTCGAACTAGGGCTCGTTTGGGAATTGGGGGTTTAATGGAATTTGTGTTTAAAACAATTAAAAGATGAGATCTCAACGTGGTTGTATGCCTTGTCCACCGGTTCCATGTCCACATCCCATTCATGAGGTCCCGGGTTCGACCCCGGGCACCTCCATTTATTTTTTAAGCCCTTTTTAAGCTTTAAAAAAATTCAGAAAAATTTCTAAAAATTATAAAAATGTTTTTACAAACATTAAATATTTTTAAGACCATCTAATTGTTTTCTGAAATTTATCTTGACATTTTATTTATTTATTTTATTAATTGTTTTAAATAAATAACATAACTAGTTTAAATTTTTATAAAAAAATAGACTTTAAATAATGGTTGAAATCACTAAATAATTATTGGATTAAATAATATTTATGTAATATTATTTAAATCATGATTATCTCAATCAAACATAAAAGTTTTATATATAAATCTTACCAAATCATTTTTATCTCTTTTAGTCACTTAAATAATTAAAAATTTAATTAATTATCATATAATTAATTATAAAATTAATTATTTATTCCTCCTATATTTTAACAATCAATCAAATGGTCAAGTGTATTGGTAGATTTATTTCTATATAATTACTTGAAATGAATTTATTATAATTCAAGACATTCAAACTAAGTAAAATTAGTTTATTTAAACTACCATTCAAAACCCAATGGAAATCCTAATACATTTCCAAATTCTCAAATCACTATTATTCTAATTCGAGGCACCGTTCCTTAGGTTAATCATAAGGAAATTGTTGGTGTCTAATCTATCATATCCAGATTCTAATCTCATCAATTAGTGAGTATTCATACCCCTTTTTATATCATTTCTTATTTGGGGGAAATCATGTGATACAATATATTCAATCATGATATTCTATTGTTATTTCATTCTAAATTCAATTCAAGACAGGTTATGTTATTACTTGCAATTATGTGAATATACTATGATAAACTGGACGACAGTAAAACCCTAATTCAATCAATCAATCCTGGTATCAATGGTAGATCTACTGGTTTGGATAACCCACCCCATATGAATAGTCGAGTGGTGATTGTGCCAGAGGCAATTAGTTAATCTATGGTGTCTGTGTGCAAGTCTATTATATGCAAGTGTCAAGTCAAGGGTTTATATTGTATCAGTTTATCTATATGCTTCGCTATTGCAATATAAGTCTTAACGTTACCTTGTGAATTGAATTATTCTCAATCAAACAATAAATCTATATGTATATTCAAAACTGTGATTACTCACCTGCTAATTTTTAGCTGACTCGTTACTTTTCACACGATTTCAGGATAAGCAAGTTAGTGGACTTCTACATGCTCATTTAAGACCCGAACTTAGTCAAAATAAAAGACAATCACTATTTGTGACCTCAACTGTTGTACTTGTATTTGTTAAACTTATGTTATCTTGTAATCTGATTTTAATATTATCTCCACTATTAGACAATCATGTGTTATGAACAATCAATCATTCCCTCGTCCGCTCCGATGATTCCGCCGTCGGTCGGGGTGTGACACACGCTTAACCTGATTCCGCTCCGATCATCTACTACACAAATCTTTCATCGAACACGATTAACCTGTTTACTTGTGTGTCATATGAATTTGCCCAAATGTTTAGTTTTATAGAGCAAGACTAGTATTAAGACCCTTGGTTGTGACGACGGGCTTAACTGTGCATGTAGCATCAATGTCACACCACCATCAGTGATAAAAACGGAACAATTCATTTTAAAAAATAATTAAAACCAAAAAATAAAACCAAAAAGAAAGTAGATGTATGATCGTTGTCGAAGTAACAATCAAATAAGATATTAAATGTGTGTTCCTATTCACCTTAAACTAGTTAGGGTAAGTAGGGTTGTCAAACCTCGTGGAATTAGTAGTCGGTGTATTGTAAATGGATTTGTAAGAAACGATTAACTAAATTATCAAAGTACTTAAACTATTGCCCCTTGGCTGTAAAAATTGGATTTTAGAATGATTAAGAAATTAACTAAGAAAACAAATTGTAAATGAGTGAACTGGATTAAGAAGACAATTATGAGAAAGAATAATCTACTTCGGGATTAAGGTTTGGCTTTCGGTAATCGTTCAGTCCAACTTGGTGGAAAATCTTTAATGGGGATTCTATGTGTGTAATGATTAAGTGATATTGATAATCAAGACTTAATGGGTCTTAATACACAATACCGATTCAATTGACAACCAAAACTCTACAACCATATGATCCGTGCAATATCATATAATATTCAAATAATGATTAACCAAAACAATCGTTTAAATAATCAAACACGAGTTAAACTTATCAAAGAACTTAACGGGTTCTAAAGTTCAATCCCAACACAAGTCAAACACAAACGAAAACCTAATCACACAAAACCTATTACCCAAAGTAGATCACGAGAAGACTAGCCGCTTATTATTCTTGATTGATCTTCAAAACCGTTGTTGAATTGTATATCGTATGATTGAATGGTGTTAGAATGATGTGGAATGGTGAATTTTAGGTCTAGGAACTCCAAGTTTCCAATCGTCTTAGGTCGAATAGGGGGTTAATGGTGGATGAAACCTAACAAAAACGCGATTTATAGGTGTTCCACGGAGGCCCTGGTGTATGCTACGCCATCCAGCGTAGTAATCGTCATTTATAATGTATATTACTGAACAAATAATTTAGTGATTTAAACCACTACTTAAAATCCATTTTATAAGGAAATAAACTAAATATGTTATTAATCTAAATCATTTAATAAAAAGTATTAACATATTTTATTAAATAAATTTACAGAAAATAATATGGTGTCTTAGAATTCTAACAAGTTTATAAATCATTTTTTTATAAATAATATATTTAGTTACAACATTAGTAAACAAATTTTATAATAAAATGTTAAAAGACTTTACCAATTAAATTTATAGAAAATATTTAGATGATTTTAAAAATATTAGAAGTTTATGAAATCATTTTTATGTTTATTAAAATTTTTCTATAATTAAATTAGGCTTAAAAAGCCTTTTAAAAATGTATGAGGTTGCCCGGGTTGAACCAGGGACCTCAAGGTGGGAGTGGGGATGGGTAACCAGTGAACTAAGGCTCTCAGCCGCGTTAGGTATTTGGTTTTAATTCTTAAAAGCAAGGTTAATTAGGTATCCTTAAATCCTTAAGAACCCTAGATTCGATTGAGCAATTGAATCACCAATCGATTCTGTGAACGTTGATATGCATATGGCCTTTGTTCCCCATGCTGAGACGATCACAAACATGTATTTAACTTACTTGATTTTGGTTGGTTGGCGGATTTGGAACTTGGTTCTTTTCTTCGGTGAACTTGTGATGAACAAGGTTCGATTTTTGCTTGATTGAGTGTGTATTTCACGAATTGTGTGCACACAGAGTTGAAAGGAATCGAATGAAAGCTCTCCCCTATGTTAAATGGATTCAATTCACGTGTTAAGGTACCGGTTGCATCTCTCCTATGATTCGATTGTTTCGGTTACTAAAACTTGATTAATTGATGATTTAAGTTCAATTAAACGATGCATTAAGTTTGTAATTGATGCTTCGAACGTTTCTAACCGTTTAATTCGATTATCCAACACTTCTACACATCGAACGACTATGAATCGATTGGGTTTACGCTTTCGGTTAAATAACCCTTTAATACCGAATGTAATGGTCCAATTGACCATGGGTTCGAGTTCGTGATGTTGCTGCGGTTCGATTTGGTGCTTTTAAGACGTGTAATAAAGGGGTGTTTGGTGGTCACCGGGGCTCCGCCGGAGGTTGGCCGGCCGGTGACTGGAAAATCGGGGAGAGAGAAGGGGGGTTTGGTTTGGGTTTTCGAAATTATACAACTTTAGTCCCTGTGGTTTAAACCTTTGTTATTTTATGCCAAAGCATTTATTTTAAAGTTTCAAGATTAACAAATTAGCCCCTTACTTTTAAGTTTCAAACCTTTTTAAGTTTTATAATTTTTATAAATTGTTATTATTATTATTATTATTATTATTATTATTCTTATTATTATTATTATTATTATTATCATTATTATTATTATTATTACTCTTATGATTATTATTATTGATATTATTAATAGCATTATTATAATGATTATCTTGATTATTATTATTATGATTATTAGTGTTATTGTAATTTAATAGTTATATTATTAAAACTTTTTATTAAAAAAATTTAATGACGAACCAACAAGTAAACGTAAATAGCTCACAAATTTCATAAAAGGCACAACTAGTCCTTATAATAATTTAACAAAGTTAACTTTTTAAATTAACGAAAATACATGATGTTACAGTCTCCCCAACTTAAAAGAATTTCGTCCCGAAATTATAAATGAACTTAGATGAACAAGGGAATTATGAAGCAAGGTAAATGTACAACGAACAATGTTTGACGTTTGATTACAGATGAAACGCTTCACTTTATGGAATCTTACAAGATTCTTGACATAATATATGCCAACTTGAACTCTTCCAGTGAAATACGAGACGTTTTAAGATGAAACGTAGTAAAATAATGTCTAGAAATCAATAAAAGACCAACAATGATAAGAAAAATTAACCGTCAGGATTTAAGAATCCCAAACGTCATTATATGAAATGATCTTAACGCATATCTTGTGAATATGTATTTCTCCTTTGACCAACCATCGGTCTAAGAATAATACGATATGCGAAGATTTTGAAATGAGTTCACGACGATAGTTTGAAACATTACTAAGTGCAGGAAGATGAATCGATCTTCAAATTGACGATCGATGTTTAACGACATACCACGATGAACGATTATTTGAGACTGATACAAGTCAATTTCTCGACCCGTTATCCCACATAAGCCTATATGGAATTAGTCAATTGGTCTGTAATGCACCAGTTGTCATCCTGACACCTAAGATAAGAGGCATTTTAGTTGAAAGAAAAGTTGAAAGAAAGTTGAAAGGAAAGTTAAACAGGAGATCCATAGGATCACGAATGTTAGGTCTTGTCATATGTGAAGGTAAGACACTTGGACACATACCAAGTTACGTCTTTTCCTTTATGCCAAACCCATGACTACAAGTTACGAAGGTTTATGAACCTCCACGTCACAATGTAAGTAATAACAGTCTCGTTGATCGAAATCAAATAGAGTTTTAAAGATTTCCAAGGTTAAGGATTCAAAAGCGATTCAAGTAATGACGCAAACAATAAGAAAGGTATTTGTAAACATGTTTTGCAAGGTAGCAATCTCTAAGTACAGTTTACATATGCAGTTCAACAAACCATAAGCACATCTGAGAACGTTTGTATGACTAGAAAGACATGAGCATAAGTTGATAATGTCTTTAGCAGAAAGATTGTTTAAGAAGACTACCATCACGCAATCATGTGTTGATGATATCTCAAAATAAAAGTTGATAAGTAAGGAATAAATGGTTCCATATAACTAGATCAAATAAAAATATGAGTATAAAGGGAAAAGAAATCGATTTAAGAATTTTAAATGCTCCAAGCTCGAAAACAAAATTAGCCTAGAGCGATCAGGTCTCCTTTCAAGTTCAGAGATCATGCTTTGGCTTGATAGGTCGAAACACTAACATTGTTTCACCCTTTGAGTTACTACATGTTTCTCGTCACTTGATTACAACCTTGGTAAATGGGAGATCAAGAAATGAGAATAGTCATCAAGGTGTGGTTTTCACTCCTAACTTGATGGTGTATTCCCAATGTATGACCCCTAACTTACCAAATCTTAAGTTCAATCCCAACTCATTGTTGAGAATTCACAGAAATAAGCAATGATTTCGAAACCGGACCGGACCGGCCGGTCCGACCGGTTCGACCGGGAACCGGTGATGAAGCCGGTTCGGTTCGGTGGTTTTGGACCGTTTTGGGTTGAACCGGCCGGTTCGCGGCGGTCGACCGGTCCGACCGGAACCGGCGAATCGGGTTGAACCGGTTTTTGGAATTTTATTTAATTTTAATAGAAAAATATTATTGGATATGGATTAAGGAACACCGGTTCGTTAATTTGGACTATGTTTACTTGAATGGTATGTATTTTGGATGTTGTTTTGGATTAAGGAATACCGGTTCGTTAATATAAATATTTGAAAATTTTTTATATTTTTTTAAATATTTATGACGTCATCCGGTTCGTAATCCGGTCCGACCGGTCCGACCGGTCCGACCAGTGAACCTCTAGCCGTCCGGTTCGCTTTCCGGTCCGGTTTTGAAAACATTAGAAATAAGACGAGGTAACTCACCATTAAGGTAAGGGAAATCACTCCTATCTTAACGGTGAAGTTTTATAAAAACAAAATATAACAGAAAGAACTTCTTCATCAAGATCCAGAATTCACTTCTACTTTGATGAGGTCATTTTATTTGAGAAAATTACAATCCATAAAAATGAAATTAGCATCAAGGTATGGGATTTACGCCTACCTTGATGATTCAATTTCATAATAACAAAAAACAATCGCAGATTGACATTTGTCACTAAAGTACAGGTTTCAATCCTATTTTGGTGAGATCATGTCGTTTATGAAATGCAAGTTTCAATGAGAATAATTGAAGTCAATCCTCAAGATAAGGAAATCACCTTAATCCAGAGGATGAAATTTCATAAAACACACAATTGGAAACCATTTATCGAAACGAATAGAGAATCATCAAAGTAAGGGAATCACCCCTGTTTTAATGAGATAGAATCATTTAGGAGATACGAGTGTTCTTAGTCATAGGTTGACTTGCAAACTCTTGCATCTCCCACGGTGTAAGCGGTACAAAGTTTGACTTAACGACGAAAGGAAAATAATATTAATTAGAAATTGGGAAAATTTCAAGTTACATCAATGTAACAAAAGGAAAAATCATTCTTACAAGCTTAAGATCAAAGTTCAAGTTAGCAGAATTTGTTATGATGGTGTTCAAATCTTGAATAACTTAAATCAGGGAGATAAAATCAAGAACAAGAATGATTCGACATCACAATGAGATGTGAACATTCGATTCACAATCGAAGGGAATACATGGACTTCTCAAGATATGAGGTCAGCCATAACCTTTATTGAAGACACACGTACTTATAAGTGATCACTCATCTCAAGGGTTTCGAGTCAAGTAAATGGATTTAATGTTCGAGTCAGATCACCATTTACACTTTGCCTAAACAAGTATCCCAAGATGTAGGAATTCCACCTACAGCATTGCATGTTCTTAGTTATGGGATACATCCTTAAGAAGATTTGAGAACCATAAGTAACGGTTGAAAGTTTCAAAGACCATACGGTTTAGATTCCCTATATCATTGGATATATTAAGAGTCATGTTCACGTTGGACGAGGTATAGAAATAGTTACATGAAACGCTACACGTGTAACGGTGTTTAAACATAAGAGTTGAAATGTAGGATGGGTTCAATATTAACATAAACATTATGTAGGTTAAGAATGAGAAGATATTAAAACTATGGTGATAAACCAGTTCAAGGAATCAAAGATTTTTTTTAAGATTCAAAGAGAATGGTTCCATTTAGTAACGCCTTACCATTTGGAATCGTTGACACGTCAAGATAAATTGACTCATTTGCCTTAGAGATTTGTGTATATTGACCATAGTTTATCACTCATCCCAGAAATCCCTGGGTAAGCATAACTGGTCTCGTAATGAGATTTATACGATATGCTTGCCTTAGCCCGAAGGCCTTTTGCCAGGAATTCCAGAATACAGGTGTCTATGTGTCATACAAATTTCTTTGGTTTATGAAATCAAAACCTTGATGAGATTTTCATAGATTAGACATAGAGTCTAAGGAATTAAACCCACGATAGATAGTGTAGATTCCACACGTCGTCGAAAATAAGTTTAGGAAGTTTCATTTGTCGGGGAGAGTCAAAGAGTTAAAGATAAGTCTAGGGAGACAAGTAACTAAGTTTTAAGCATACATAAGGCAATCCTATGCCAAAGCATCAAGTTGCTCAAAAGGCATAACATTATGTAGCATGCAAACAATATGTAACACAAAAGTATAAGGATCTTTCTATGAGGTTCATGCAACTATAGTCTAGGTCACCATGTCTAATAACCTAAATCCCTATAGTTATGAGCTCTGATACCAATCTGTCACACCCCAACCTTGACGGCGGAAATGTCGAGGTGTGAGAGTTAAGATCGTTCCCAGCCACATAACGCTATTATTAAATCCAAATATATTATTTATAAGTTTCAAAGGTAACATTACAATCATAAGTTTCAACAATAAACTAATATTGACATGACATAACAAAGTACAATCAATTGATCTTATTAACTAGGTCCAAGTCCTAGATTATGCCAGCAACATAAGTGCACTTCAAACTTGGGGGTTTTCCTGAAACATGATAAAATAAAGGTCAACTAAAATAGTTGGTGAGTTTCCAAGGTTTTAATACATAATATGAAAAGATTACAAGTAGCAATTCATGTCATAGGTTATAAGCTAGTAAGGTTATAGAACACATATCGTTACAACCAAACCTCGACTTGATTACAAGTATATATGATTGGCTAAGTGTATTTGGTTCCCTAGTGCACAAGCATACGGCTCCTAGGAGTCGGCAATACATCGACTTTAGCACCAAATAGGCTTGTCAGGCCCAAAGATCTAAGACGTCGCCAGGCTAGCAATAGTTAATGATTGTAAACAAACTATGTATCTCATATAATCACTTACATCACACAAATAACCATGACAAAATATAAAGATGAATTGCAAGTGCTTTACAAGTCTCAAACGTTTATAAGTGTAAATTGTATAAGTATCATGTTTCACCCCAAAGTGTGAAAATATATAAAAAGGGGCAAGGAAAACTCACATGATCAATAAGTATAAATATGACGACTAAATAAGAATATTAATAAGCGTCGTTCCCACGTGAATCGTCACAAGACACCTAAATATATAAATACATTCACAAGGTTAAAGTTTTATTAGTAAGTTTAATGTTTTAACACGAACTAGGGAATTAGGTGAAGCATGAGGATTTTTGTAAATACATTAAATATTTTATCACAAAATTCATCATTTATGTGTTTTAATAAAAAGCAAGTGAAATATACTAAGTGTACATTTTTTTGTATATAGAAATACAAGGAAAAACTATTTGTAATAAAATTTTATAAGTTAGAATAGTAATCGTCATTTATAAATGTATATTGCTGAACAAATAATTTAGTGATTTAAACCACTACTTAAAATCCATTTTATAAGGAAATAAACTAAATATGTTATTTATCTAAATCATTTAATAAAAAGTATTAACATATTTTATTAAATAAATTTACAGAAAATAATATGGTGTCTTAAAAATCTAACAAGTTTATAAATCATTTTTTTATAAATAATATATTTAGTTACAACATTAGCAAACAAATTTTATAATAAAATGTTAAAAGACTTTACCAATTAAATTTATAGAAAATATTTAGATGATTTTAAAAATATTAGAAGTTTGTAAAATCATTTTTATGTTTATTAAAATTTTTCTATAATTAAAATTAGGCTTAAAAAGCCTTTTAAAAAATGTATGAGGTTGCCCGGGTTCGAACCCGGGACCTCAAGGTGGAGTGGGGATGGGTAACCAGTGAACTAAGGCTCTCAGCCACGTTAGGTATTTGGTTTTAATTCTTAAAAGCAAGGTTAATTAGGTTTCCCAAAATCCTTAAGAACCCTAGATTCGATTGAGCTCAAATTGAATCACCAATCGATTCTGTGAACGTTGATAAGCATGGGGCTTTTGTTCCCCATGCTGAGACGATCACAAACATGTATTTAACTTACTTGATTTCGGTTGGTTGGCGGATTTAGAACTTGGTTCTTTTCTTCGGTGAACTTGTGATGAACAAGGTTTGATTTTTGCTTGATTGAGTGTGTATTTCACGAATTGTGTGCACACAGAGTTGAAAGGAATCGAATGAAAGCTCTCCCCTATGTTAAATGTATTCAATTCGTGTGTTAAGGTACCGGTTGCATCTCTCCTATGATTTGATTGTTTCGGTTACTAAAACTTGATTAATTGATGATTTAAGTTCAATTAAACGATGCATTAAGTTTGTAATTGATGCTTCGAACGTTTCTAACCATTTAATTCGATTATCCTACACTTCTACACATCGAACGACTATGAATCGATTGGGTTTACGCTTTCGGTTAAATAACCCTGTAATACCGAATGTAATGGTCCAATTGACCATGGGTTCGAGTTCGTGATGTTGTTGCGGTTCGATTTGGTGCTTTTAAGACGTGTAATAAAGGGGTGTTTTGTAACATCCTGTATTTTTACGATAAAAGTTAACGACATTTAAATTTGTAAGGACCATTGTTGTCATTTATGAAACTCATGGGTGATTTATGTGTTAATGCCTTTAATTATTTAATGGTTACATTAAATCAAGTTTAAAATGTTAAATAATAATGATGACGAGAATAATAATAATAATAATAATAATAATAATAATAATAATAATAATAATAATAATAATAATATTCTTATAAGTGTTAAGTTTAAAGTAAATAAATAAAATAAAGTATTAAAACTTGTAATTATAAGTTGCTACATAACATGATAACATTAATAAATACAGGGACTAAACTGTAATTTATATAAAATCCAAAACCCAAACTTTGGGTTGAAAATGAACAAAGATAAAACGCAGGGACCATTGTGTAACTTTTATTTTAAAACCCAAACCAAACCCCCCTCTCCCCCGTCTTTCCGGCCAGCCCTCCGGCCACCGCCGGAGCGGCTCCGGCCATCTCCCAAACCGCAAAATTCGGTCTTTTTCCAGTCCAAAACCGTTCCCAAACCTTTCTAGAACGAAGTTAGAACCTTAATCACACTTTAATTCGAGTTATAGCTGGTAACGGTTGTCGAATGAGCTTGGTAACCGCTCGACATCAATCCTTTAACCGTTCGTCATTTAAACTCCAATAATAATCAAATTAATCAAACGTAAACAATCATTTCACTATCCTTAACCTATCCTCGATTCCCAATCCACCTGAAAACACACAAACATCAAAGATGATCCACACCTCTGTCGCGATCTACAATCGAGGGTTCACCACCATTCGGATGTCCTAAAGTGCAATTAAGTGAGGGCATAGAACCAAGGACTTCACCCAAAGCTTCACCCGAAGTTAATTTGATTAACGACAACAATTTCACATCAAACAAGATCAAGTTTCGGTCGCATCTCACCTTCATCTGTTCTTCGACATATACCATCGATTTCAAACGATTTTCGGGTAATTAAACACATCATCACCCTTGTTTTACTTGGGGATCAAAAGCCCTAAGATCAATTTCGTTTACATTGTTGATTTGATGCTCAATTGGGATCAAAACGAAACTAGGGTTCATGGCAATTTGGGGGATTTGTTTAGTTAATGATCTTATGATTTGTTTTGGATTTGTAGCAGGTTCGGGCTACAGCCCAACTGGTTACTTGCGAAGACCATATGCATGAGGTCCGGGTTCGAACCGGGCCTCTGCCATTGTTGTTTTTAATTGTTTTTCTTGCATTTTTTTATTTCAGAAAGTTATTATTATATTAATAAGTCTAATAAAAATTATTTTGTTAATAAAATGTTTCAGAAATTATTAAATTAATTTTAAAAGCATTAAAACTTATGATTTTAAATTTAACTATTTTGTTTTAAGAACAACAAGAGTTATAAAACATTATTAATTCTTTCATGTAATTTAAATACTAAAAAGGTTATATCATAATTAGCTAATAAACTTATTATTTAACTTTTATATAAACTCTTGAAACTAATAAAACAATACAATTTTCTATTATCCTCCATTCTTGTTTTAAAGTTTGGATATTATAAAAATCATTAAAGGTTTAAAACTTTATAAAATGATTTAAATAATTACAAGTTACCTTACAAGTCATTTAAATAATGAATTACTAAATAATTAATTTTTAGATTAATTATTTCTTTTCACATTCTATACTCAACCATTACTTAATCATTATTATAAATATTAAAGTAATACTTCTTATTTATTTTCACTAATGGTTATTATTATTTCAATATTAATTATTTAATAAATTTATCCGTCTTTATGGAAATGAAATATAATTGGTTATATTATTTTATTTACCCTAACTATCAAAGCCCCAAATTTCTATCGAAACCCTAGTTCGTATTAAAACGTGAAACTTAAACTTGTAAAATATACATTTTAGGTGCCTTGTGATGTTATATCTTGGAACGACGCTTATTATTGATCTTATTAATCACCAACTGTATATTTATTGATCAGGTGAGTATTTCCATACCCCTTTTTCTTATTTTCACACTTTGGGGTGAAACATGTTAACTTATGTCATTGCACTTGTAAACTTATTCGAGACTTGTAAACTTATGGCAATTTATTTAAAGTTGTGGTTAGTTGAACTTTTGTGGTTACCATGTTATGACATTATATGTACAATCATTAACTATTGCTAGCCCAGCGAAGTCATAGATCTATGGGACAGACAACCTATTTGGTGCTAAAGTCGATGTATTGCCGACTCCTAGGAGCCGTATGCTTGTGCACTAGGGAACCAAATACACTTAGCTGATCATATATACTTTTAACGTATAAGACTTGTAAAACTTTGTCGAGTTTTGATTGTTGCATTGTTCATAACATCCCTAATCACTTTATTCACTAACTTATGACTTAAATTACCATCTTTTATATACTTATGTATTGAAAACTATGGAATGCTCACCAACATTTTTATGTTGACCTTTTATTTTTAACATGTTTCAGGAATAACCCAAAGATGTGTTCTACTCTTTGAAGTTTATCTCACTTAGGACTGGACTTAGAGAAATAAACAATGATCTTGTTACTTTCAATCTTGTATTTATGATGTATCTTTATTTGAGCCTTTTACTTGTAATGTTACAATTGAATCTTGATTAATATATTTGGATTTAATAATAGCGTTATGTGGTTGTGAACGATCTTAACTCTCACACCTCGACGTTTCCGCCGTCAAGGTTGGGGTGTGACAGATTGGTATCAGAGCCCATAACTATAGGGAATTAGGTTATTAGAAATGGTGACCTAGACTATAGTTGCATGAACCTCATAGAAAAATCATCATACCTTTGGTGCTTACATATTGTTTGAATGCTACATAATGCTATGCCTTTTGTGCAACTTGATGCCTTAGCATAGGATTGCCTTATGTATGCTTAAACTTAGTTACTTGTCTCCCTAAAGTTAACTTTGACTCTTTGACTCTCCCCGACAAATGAACTTCCTAAACCTATTCCCAACGACATGTGGAATCTACACTTATCATCGTGGGATTAATTCCTTAGACTCTATGTCTAATCTATGAAAATCTCATCAAGGTTTTGATTTCATGAACCTAAGAAATTTGTGTGACACATAGACACCTGTATTCTGGATTTCCTGGCAAAAGGCCTTCGGGCTAAGGCAAGCATATCGTATAAATCTCATTGCGAGACCAGTTATGCTTACCTGGGGATTTCTGGGATTAGTGATAAACTATGGTCAACATACACAAGTCTCTAAGGCAAGTGGGTCAATTTACCTTGACGTGTCAACGATTCCAAATGGTAATGCGTTACTAAATGGAACCATCCTCTTTGTATCTTAAAAATCTTTGATTCCTTGAAATGGTTTCTTCTCATTCTTGTCATACATAATGTTCCTATGAAATTGAACTCGTCTTACCTTTCAACTCCTACGTTTAAACATCGTTACACGTTAGGCGTTTCATGTAGCTATTTCTATACCTTGATCAACGTGTACATGACTCTTGTTATACCCAAAGATATTGGGAATCTAAACCGAATGATCTTTAAAACTTTAATCGTTACTTATGGTTTTCAAATCTTCCTAAGGGTGTGTCCCATAACTAAAGGCGTTCAATGTTGTAGGTGGAATTCCTACATCTCGGGATACTTTGCTAATTGAATGTTAATTTTGTTAACTCAAATATTATAAGTGGTCACTCACCTCAATGATCGAATAAACTAATTATAACTTTGTTACCACTTATAAGTACACGTGTCTTCAATAAGGTTATGGTTGACCACATAATTTGAGAAGTCCATGCATTTTCTTTCGATTGTGAATCGAATGTTCACATCTCATTGTGGTGTTGAATAATTTCTACCCTTGATTTCGTTTTTTTCGATTTAAACCATCCAAGATTAGAACACCATAACAAATTCTGTCATCTTGAACCTTGATCTTAAGCTTGTAAGCATGATTTTCTCTTTTGTTACATTGATGTAACTTGAAATTTTCTGAATTCTAATTGATATTCTTTTCTTTTCGCTGTTATGTCAAACTTCGTACCGTTTGCATCGTGGGAGATGCAAGAGTTTGTAAGTCAACCTATGACTAAGAACATTCGTATCTCCTAAATGATTCTAACTCATCAAAACAGGGGTGATTCCCTTACTTTGATGGTTCTCTATTCCTTTCGATAAATGGTTTCCAATCGCGTGTTTTATGAAATTTCATCCTTTGGATTAGGATGATTTCCTTATCTTGAGGATTGACTTCAATTATTTTCTTTGAAATGACATTTCACAAATGACATGATATCACCAAAATAGGATTGAAACCCGTACTTTGGTGACAATTGTCAATTTCCGATTGTTTTCTTGTTATTATGAAATTCAATCATCAAGATAGGCGTGAATCCCATACCTCGATGATAATTTCATTTTCATGGATTGTATTTTCTCAAATTAAACGACCTCATCAAAGTAGGAGTGAATTCTGGATCTTGATGAAGAAGTTCATACTATTATATTTTGTTTTTTTTGTAAACCTCACCGTTAAGATAGGGGAGACGTCCCTTTACCTTAATGGTGAGTTATCTCGTCTTATTTCTGTGGATCCTTAACAATGAGTTGGGATCGAGCTTTTTGATTGGTAAGTTAGAGGTCATACCTTGGAATACACCATCAAGTTAGGAGTGAAAACCACACCTTGATGACTATTCTCATTTCTTGATCTTCAACTTACCAAGGTTGTAATCAAGTGACGAGAAGCATGTAGTAACTTGAGGGGTGAAACAATGTTAGTGTTTCGACCTATCAAACCAAAGCATGATCTCTGAACTTGAAAGGAGACCCGATCGCTTTAGGCTAATTTTGTTTTCGAGCTTGGAGCATTAAAATTCTTAAATCGATTTCTTTTCCCTTTATACTCATATTTTGATTTGATCTAGTTATATGAAATTATTTATTCCTTACTTATCAACTTACATTTTGAGATATCATCAACACATGATGGCGTGATGGTAATCTTCTTAAACAATCTTTCTGCTAAATAAAGACATTATCAACCTGTGATTATGTCTTTCTAGTCATACGAATGTTCTTAGACTCTACTTATGGGCTTAATGATTACGTATGCAATCTATATTTGGAAATTTTGTTACTTTGCAAAACATGTTTACAAGTACATTTCTTATTATTTGTATCACTTCTTGAATCGATTTTGAATCCTTAACTTGGAAATATTTAAAACTCTATCTTGAATTCGAACAACAAGACTCGTTATTATCCTCATTGCAATGGGGATATAATGGTTCATAAAATTTCGTAATTTGTAGTCATGGGTTTGGCATAAAAGAAAAGACATAACTTGGCATGTGTCCAAGTGTCTTACCTTTACATATGACAAAACCTACCCTCCGTGTTTCCGTGAATCTCCTGTTTAACTCTTCATTCATTAAATGCTTCTTATTTTAAATGTCATGATGACAATTGGTGCATTATAGATGATTGGCTAATTTCATATTGACTCATGTGGGATAACGGGTCAAGAAATTTACTTGTAACTATCTCAAATATTTGTATACCATGGTATGTCATTAAACATCGGTCGTTAATTATGATGATCGATTCATCTTCCTACCATTAGCAATGTTTCTAATCATTGTTGTGAAAATCTTCGCATATCGTATTATACTTAGATCGACGGTTGGGTCAAAGGAACAATACATATTCACAAGTTATGCGTTAAGATCGTTTCATTATATATAGGGACGTTTGGAATCCTTAAATCCTGACGGTTAACCTTTCTTATCATTGTTGGTCTTTAGACATCATTTTACTACAAAATTATATTCTAGAAGTTGTGGCTTATAAATATAAAGTACCACGGTAACTCGTCATCATTTCCAACGTTTCAACTCAAAACGTCTTGTATTTCACTGGAAGAGTTCAAGTTGGCATATATTATGACAAGAACCTTATAAGATTCCATAGAGTAAAGTGTTTCATCTCTAATTAAACGTCAACTACTGTTCGTTTGTTCACTTATCTTCCATTTTAACTCCTTTTGCTCATTTAAGTTCATTCTTAATTTCGGGACGAAATTCTTTTAAGTTGGGGAGACTGTAACATCCTGTATTTTTACGTTAAAAGTTAACGACATTTAAATTTGTAAGGACCATTGTTGTTATTTATGAAACTCATGGGTGATTTATGTGTTAATGCCTTTAATTATTTAATGGTTACATTAAATCAAGTTTAAAATGTTAAATAATAATGATGATGAGAATAATAATAATAATAATATATAATAATAATAATAATAATATTCTTAATAAGTGTTAAGTTTAAAGTAAATAAATAAAATATAAGTATTAAACTTGTAATTATAAGTTGCTACATAACATGATAACATTAATAAATACAGGGACTAAACTGTAATTTATATAAAATCCAAACCCAAACTTTGGGTTGAAAATGAACAAAGATAAAACGCAGGGACCATTGTGTAACTTTTATTTTAAAACCCAAACCAAACCCCCCTCTCCCCCGTCTTTCCGGCCAGCCCTCCGGCCACCGCCGGAGCGGCTCCGGCCATCTCCCAAACCGCAAAATTCGGTCTTTTTCCAGTCCAAAACCGTTCCCAAACCTTTCTAGAACGAAGTTAGAACCTTAATCACACTTTAATTCGAGTTATAGCTGGTAACGGTTGTCGAATGAGCTTGGTAACCGCTCGACATCAATCCTTTAACCGTTCGTCAATTAAACTCCAATAATAATCAAATTAATCAAACGTAAACAATCATTTCACTATCCTTACCTATCCTCGATTCCCAATCCACCTGAAAACACACAAACATCAAAGATGATCCACACCTCTGTCGCGATCTACAATCGAGGGTTCACCACCATTCGGATGTCCTAAAGTGCAATTAAGTGAGGGCATAGAACCAAGGACTTCACCCAAAGCTTCACCCGAAGTTAATTTGATTAACGACAACAATTTCACATCAAACAAGATCAAGTTTCGGTCGCATCTCACCTTCATCTGTTCTTCGACATATACCATCGATTTCAAACGATTTTCGGGTAATTAAACACATCATCACCCTCGTTTTACTTGGGGATCAAAAGCCCTAAGATCAATTTCGTTTACATTGTTGATTTGATGCTCAATTGGGATCAAAACGAAACTAGGGTTCATGGCAATTTGGGGGATTTGTTTAGTTAATGATCTTATGATTTTGTTTTGGATTTGTAGCAGGTTCGGGCTACAGCCCAACTGGTTACTTGCGAAGACCATATGCATGAGGTCCCGGGTTCGAACCGGGCCTCTGCCATTTGTTGTTTTTAATTGTTTTTCTTGCAATTTTTTTTTTTATTTCAGAAAGTTATTATTATATTAATAAGTCTAATAAAATTATTTTGTTAATAAAAATGTTTCAGAAATTATTAAATTAATTTTAAAAGCATTGAAACTTATGATTTTAATTTAACTATTTTGTTTTAAGAACAACAAGAGTTATAAAACATTATTAATTCTTTCATGTAATTTAAATACTAAAAAGGTTATATCATAATTAGCTAATAAACTTATTATTTAACTTTTATATAAACTCTTGAAACTAATAAAACAATACAATTTTCTATTATCCTCCATTCTTGTTTTAAAGTTTGGATATTATAAAAATCATTTAAAGGTTTAAAACTTTATAAAATGATTTAAATAATTACAAGTTACCTTACAAGTCATTTAAATAATGAATTAACTAAATAATTAATTTTAGATTAATTATTTCTTTTCACATTCTATACTCAACCATTACTTAATCAATTATTATAAATATTAAAGTAATACTTCTTATTTATTTTCACTAATGGTTATTATTATTTCAATATTAATTATTTAATAAATTTATCCGTCTTTATGGAAATGAAATATAATTGGTTATATTATTTTATTTACCCTAACTATCAAAGCCCCAATTTCTATCGAAACCCTAGTTCGTATTAAAACGTGAAACTTAAACTTGTAAAATATACATTTTAGGTGCCTTGTGACGTTATATCTTGGAACGACGCTTATTATTGATCTTATTAATCACCAACTGTATATTTATTGATCAGGTGAGTATTTCCATACCCCTTTTTTCTTATTTTCACACTTTGGGGTGAAACATGTTAACTTATGTCATTGCACTTGTAAACTTATTCGAGACTTGTAAACTTTATGGCAATTTATTTAAAGTTGTGGTTAGTTGAACTTTTGTGGTTACCATGTTATGACATTATATGTACAATCATTAACTATTGCTAGCCCAGCGAAGTCATAGATCTATGGGACAGACAACCTATTTGGTGCTAAAGTCGATGTATTGCCGACTCCTAGGAGCCGTATGCTTGTGCACTAGGGAACCAAATACACTTAGCTGATCATATATACTTTTAACGTATAAGACTTGTAAAACTTTGTCGAGTTTTGATTGTTGCATTGTTCATAACATCCCTAATCACTTTATTCACTAACTTATGACTTGAATTGCCATCTTTTATATACTTATGTATTGAAAACTATGGAATGCTCACCAACATTTTTATGTTGACCTTTTATTTTTAACATGTTTCAGGAATAACCCAAGATGTGTTCTACTCTTTGAAGTTTATCTCACTTAGGACTGGAATTAGAGAAATAAACAATGATCTTGTTACTTTCAATCTTGTATTTATGATGTATCTTTATTTGAGCCTTTTACTTGTAATGTTACAATTGAATCTTGATTAATATATTTGGATTTAATAATAGCGTTATGTGGTTGTGAACGATCTTAACTCTCACACCTCGACGTTTCCGCCGTCAAGGTTGGGGTGTGACATGTTTGGTGGTCACCGGGGCTCCGCCGGAGGGTGGCCGGCCGGTGACCGGAAAATCGGGGAGAGAGAAGGGGGTTTGGTTTGGGTTTTCGAAATTGTACAACTTTAGTCCCTGTGGTTTAAACCTTTGTTATTTTATGCCAAAACATTTATTTTAAAGTTTCAAGATTAACAAATTAGCCCCTTACTTTTAAGTTTCAAACCTTTTTAATGTTATAATTTTATAAATTGTTTATTATTATTATTATTCTTATTATTATTATATTATCATGATTATTATTATTATTACTCTTATGATTATTATTATTGATATTATTAATAGCATTATTATAATGATTATCTTGATTATTATTATTATGATTATTAGTGTTATTGTAATTTAATAGTTATATGTGACGCCCCTAAACCCGGCAGGGCACCGGAGGCACGCCACGCAGTTGGATTAATATTTTAAAACATAAATCAGAGCTTTCTATTTACAGCGGAAGACTTTAAACACTACTATATATTAACCCAACTTTTTAAAACATTTTACATATGATTGTATTTAATTATACATCACCCTATTTACATTATTAACAAGCCCTAAATCCTATGCCAGCAGTTGCTCCGGGATAGCGTCCTCATCGGCTCATACTTGATTTCCTCTATTATTAGAGGATCCCTCCTTACCTAGCACACAACATACTCAAAACATCAGATAAACTAGTGAGTTCTAATTTTTCATTAAAACAACGACAATATCTTTGCACACACAAAAGCTATATTTATATTGGCAATATTATAAATTCAACTTATATCATTACTTTGTCCCACTGGACCTATCCCATCGAACGTCGGTTGCCCACATCCAGCAACTACCAGTTCCCCATACCCAGTAACGTCGGTTGCCCGCATCCAGCAACTACCAGTTACTACACCCAGAAACGTCGGTTGCCCACATCTAGCAACTACCAGTTTCTCATACTCAGTAACATCGGTTGCCCACATCCAGCAATTACCAGTTACTACACCCAGAAACGTCGGTTGCCCACATCTAGCAACTACCAGTTTCTATCTCTCATCCAGCAGGATGCCAAATAATCATCTAGGGTCGTCACCACAAGATTTCACAAAGCTGAGTGATCGTCATCACTCCTATCAAACTGTACAGTTTCACACCCAGGCATCTTACCCTAACTGGCCTGTTGAGATTTACATCACATTACCATTTCAAAACATTTCTCTTACTTATTGCCAATATTATCACATTTATTTACACCCACACAATCTTTCTTTTAGCACCAGTTTTAACATATTTTAATTAATCATCACACCCCATCTGACCCATTGGAAGCATTACCATCACGTAATGATTAACAATGTTCAGATGACTATCTTTTACACTCTACCTGACCCACTGCAATCATTACCATCACGTAATGATTAACAATGTTCAGGTAATCATTTATTATCCCCACTTTCCCCCTAACAGCTTTACAGACTGTTAGAAATATATATCAACATCACTATCACAATTCTGGTACTAAAACATTCAATTCATTTATCATTGTATGTGTGCTAGCCCGAATGTTAAAACCAAACATTTGAAAAGGGCTTAGAACTCACCTTATCAACTTCCTCACCACAGTCTACACAATCCGTGTACACAAGGTAACTAGTCCTTCCTCTAATCAAGGTATATCTAAAGCAATAAACCCTGATTCAGTATACTTATTCTCAAACAGGGCCCTCATGCGATTGAACACTTATGCGAATGAGCAACCATGCGATTGAACTTATGTGAATGAACCATGCGACTGAACCTTCATTCGTACGACTAGCCATTCATCCGCATGATTGAGTTCTCATTCGTATCCAGTGTTCGCTCGTCTTCATTCGGACTTTCAACCAGGCGACTAGGTTCCAATCGCACGACTGAACCTCCATTCGCACTCAGTCGCCCGATTAAACTCTCATTCGTGCGATTGAGCCATGCGATTGAGCCCATTCGCCTGAAACAATTCAGCAGCTGTGTTCTTGACGTTTTTCATCCAAACTTACTCAAAATTTGAGTTTTAACCATCCAAATCATACCATATTCAAAACAGATCCTATACACATCGTTTATAATGGTTTCAAACCACTATTTCATCAAAACTTTACAAAAACTTAGATTTGAATTTCTAGATTTTAAATTTAGAAATGAACCAGACCAATTTTACTGATTTAAACAGGTTATTTGATCAAATTCAATCATACACACAGCTTATAACATTTCTGGATTAATCTGTGATGTTCAAAACTTACCAAAACGGAGTTTCGCCTAATCGATTCGTGAGAATAGGGTTTTGGGTGTGAAGGGGACAAGAAAACAGAATAGGTGCAGATAAAGATCTGCCCTTGAACCCCCTGCACCGCCCCACTTATCCATACACTCAACTTAACCGCCTTTCCTTCAGTCGCACGATTGAACCATTCGCACGACTGAATCGTGCGAATGAAGCTCATGCTCCTACCATTCGTACGACTGAGCCTCAATCGCACATAAGGAATGCGACTGAAGTTCATTCGCATACAAGTCATGCGGCTGAATACTTGAACAATCAAACAAACTCAACTTAGTTAATTAATCATAACTATAATATATTTTACAAGTCCGGATTTAGAAACCGGATGTTGCATTATATTATTAAAACTTTTTATTAAAAAATTTAATGACGAACCAACAAGTAAACGTAAATAGCTCGCAAATTTCATAAAAGGCACAACTAGTCCTTATAATAATTTAACAAAGTTAACTTTTTAAATTAACGAAAATACATGATGTTACAGTAGGCTACGGTAGGAATTTTTTTGCTGCCCTTTAAATCTTTGTTTCTTGACCCCTCCAATGTCTTGTTTCACCATGTAAGCTTCCAACTTGATTATTTTACCTACAAAATCACTTCAAACTTCTAGTTAACCTATTCAACATAATCAAATGCATAAACACTAGAAATCAAACATAATATTTAACATTTAAACCCTTAATTACCATTTCAACACACTCACATCACATCCCCACACTTAACCTTTGCTTGCCCTCAAGCATATCCATTTGAAACATTAAGCAACAATATATAAACCAAGTCCCTTACTATGTCTTAGCAATGATCCAAAGTCATACCCATTCCAGAATCACAATAATCATGTTTGGTTAGCAAGTAAAGGATGTTACATTTGTTTTAAAATAAAATCCACCTAATTAGACCTAACAAGCTTTCGGCTTTTATTTTCATGCAACATACCCCTCACCATTGTTCACTCCTCTTGGTTTATTTCTGGGTTGGTGGAAAGTGCATCAATATATCACTCAAAATGGTCCATGTATGAAACTTTGCTATCATATGCTTGAGTGACGATCAAACTTCCACAGTAACACATTAATAATGCACACATCAAAAGGACTTATGGCTTTTGGGCTTAGGTTCGGGTGGTAATGTTTGGCTGTGCAAGTGGCTAAAATAAAAATCAAGATAAATATCACTGTTGACATTCTTATTAACATGACTACTACTCAAACAAAACAAAAACTATGGGTACACATTTAATCAATGACTAGCATTCTGCAATTTTCTTTTTCTTTTTTTTTTTTTTCTTTTTTCTCTTTTTTTTTTCTTTTTTTTCCTTTTTTTATTTATTTTTTTTTCTTTTTTCCCACTAACTATTATCAACAAAAAACAAACACTAATACACTAGGAATGTCATCAACAGTGGTGAATTGGTCGATTAGGAACTATTAACTGTGCATGTAGCATCAATGTCACACCACCATCAGTGATAAAAAACGGAACAATTCATATTAAAAAATAATTAAAATGAAAAAAATAAAACCAAACAGAAAGTAGATGTAAAAACATTAAATCACGTACGTGAAACGTAAAACATTAAAAAAGAATAACTAAGCCGATCTAGAACCCGACCGGTGTAGTGACAGGGCCTTTAAACGGGAAAAAATAGGTGTATAAACGTTAAATAACACACGCACGTTGTGGCGTGTTAACTCGTAAAATGTAGACCGGAATATAGAGCGAAAAATTATAAAAGATGAAAATATAGGGAATCAAATATAAAATAAAAAATGTAGCATCGTGATTAAAACGCCGAATGTGTGATACCCGGATATTGAAAGTCTAAGGTGCTGTTTGTTTTTTCTGCAGGAAACGTCTGCAGTCTGCGGACCACATCTGCAGACATCTGCAGCAGAAGAGGTGGACCAAATATCTGCAGTCTGCAAGAAAAAGATTGTTTGTTTTTTAACTTCTGCAGAATGCTGAAATATTTTGTAATTAAACTAAACCTATTTTTAAACTTTAAAAATAACTTTCTTCAGAGCTAATCATACAAACTAAACCAAATACTAAACCAAATCACTAACCATAAACAAAATCACCAACCAAACAAACCAAATCACTAACCGTACAAACTAAAAACCCTAATCATACAAAATAATATAAAAAATCTAACAAAATCATAAACCAAATCACAAGTCATACTAACCAAATCACAAATCATCTTACATAAACAACAAATCAATGACTTTCGCTAAAACCCTAACCTAATTACACGGTGAAAATTGAATTCAAACGTCATACCTGTGTAATGTGAATGCTTCAGAGAACGATGGAATAGAATCGAGATAATTGCAATCGATCCTTAGGTTAGGGTGTCAAACCGTAAACGAAATCAAATATCATTTAAACATTTATATATATTAAAAACATTTTTCAATTTATACCTTAAGGTGTCAACATATATACGAAATCAAATATCACCAATCAGAGAATAACATGTGTTCCTTGATTCAGCGATATATCATCATCACAAGATAAGAAACAAATTTAAAACATATTATAAGGGCAACTTTTTAGCAAAAACGAACATGTTATGGAACATTTCTAGGTGAATAATAATAAGATGTTATAAAATAATTTTTATTGTTATGGAGTCTTATTTTGTTGTTAAAATATTAAATTTTTTTCGTCTATTTAAAAGTAAAAATATGCATGAAATCTTTTTCTTACACTTTTTTGAATGCAGATATGGTTGCTAAGAATTTGAAGTTTAATAATTTCAATGTGTTTAATAAGGTGTTACTCGTAATATTAGAAGTTCAAATTCCCTAATGAACAAGTCATGTAAGTTTTTATTAAAACATTAATCGCAGCTTAATATTAGATTACTAAAATATTTGTAGTCACTTTCACTAAGATTTGCATTAGATTTTTTATATTAACTTTTTTTAAAAAGTTTAACAACTAGCTATCTAATTATTATATATATTTACATTAAAGATAATATGACAAATTAATCGTAGCTTAACAGTTAACGTAAACTAAATATTTGATCATTTATATATTTATATAAATATTGAAAATAATATTAAGTGAATTATATTTCTTTAACAATACTAAAAAAATATTTAAAATAAAATAAAGTTTATTTTTGTGAAGGGAGAAGATGTTTGATGAAATGTCTTCCCGCCTGAAGACACTAGTCCATGTCTGCACCAAAAAGACCTCGCGCAGACGTTTTTTAATGAAACTTCTTCCAAAAAACAAACAGTCTGTGCACTCAAAACCTCTTCCCGCGTCTGCGTGCGCGCAGGTGAAGAGGTGGGGAAGAGGTTTTCTTAAAAAACAAACACCACCTAAAAGACTTCTCGGGTGAAGTGGTCCATGTAAAAGGAAAGAGTTTTGTTGTGGGTGGTGGGAATTCCGGCATAGAAGTCTCTTTTGATCTTTCTAACCATAATGCAAAGCCATCAATTGTTGTTTGAAGCTCGGTAAACAACTTATTAACCTTCAAAAATCGTAAAACACCAACAAATCTTCTAGTCTTTTTTTTCAAGAAATCACTACCCACTCCACTATTTTCAAACCTGAACCAAAAATGAATCGATCGCTTTAGCAATTCACTGGTTGAATCGGTCGAATCTAATTTAAGGATCGGATAACGTCATGTATAAAAATAATATGTTATTTGTATATATTTATTTCAAAATAAAAAATATGAAAATGCTATTGATGGATTTACACTATTAACGCAATATGAATATAAATAACTAAAATAGGTATCATAAATAACTAAATTAATAAAAAAAATTATTTTGAAAGAAAAAAAGTTATAAACTCCGGTCCGACCACCAGTCCGGTTCAACTGTCCTACCAGCAACAGCCCAGGTCAACTGAAAACGGTCTAAATACACAAAACCGAACCAGTTATATAATCGGTTCCTTATCCAGCCAGCCGGTTTGGTCCGGCAAAGTCCGCTTTCGAAAATCATGCAACTCATTAGAATCAATATACTAATTCATTTTCAATTATCAGGTTCATGTTTTACCAAGGGAAATCTTGGGGAAATCGACATTCAAACTCGCATTTATGCTGATGAAATGGTTACCTCTATGGATGGTTGACAAAATCCTTTTAATCTTCTCATGGTTCATCATTGGCAACATCCAACGTTACAGTATCAAATGACCATCTTTAGGTCCATTAACACTCAAAACAACCACGGAAGACCCCAGTTCTCGACACGGAGCACTCGCAAAGGTGAAGGGGGACTCTTTTTTCATCTACAGCGTTAAATTTTAGTCCGGTAGCGTAAATTTTAATATAAATATCGAGTTCGCCCCCTCAAAAAAAATTAATTTCGCCCCATACAGGAGTGTTCAAGCTCCACCACTAAGCACTTAGAGAAAATCCGGTCAGGCAACATCACCAGCGTCCCCGGAATCAAAAGTATCACCGAGAAAACGGTCGAGTTAGTCACTATCAACATTCTAGATATCGATTTTCAGTCATTTTAGCAACTGGGTATTTCAGCAATGTCCCATTTGGCTTCACGTAAGCATCAAAATTCAATCTTTATGCACTGTTTTGTACTTATGTATCATCTTCTTCAATTGTGAGTTTGAGTGATTGAAGTTGATGTTTTTATGAACATGAGAGAACTCTTTGCTGAAAATGGGCTTGATTCAACAGGCTGTACATTATCAACTAAAAGGGCGTACCTGGTGCTGCAAGAGCTCCCGCGTTTTCGCAGGGTCCAGGGAGGGTCCGTCCCATTTAAGGGAAGATGTACGCGGTCTTTCCCCACATTTTGCGGGGAGGCCGTTTCCACGGATCGAACCTGAGACCTTCGGTCACTTAGGAACAGCTTTTACCGCTGCGCTAAGGCCCGCCTTTCTTTCCCCCACATTTTTACATTATCAACTGTTTTTAATAAAAAAGGGACCTTAAAAAACACTTGATAATATATAAATATCAAACCAACATCTCTTTGTAATCTTTCCTGATGTTCCACAAAACCTCAACACATCTCCGCATCATGGGCCTGTTTCTTCTATGAGAATTAACACACTGTAAAGCCAGTTCTAGAATCTTCTCGAGCGCCAAAACCGTTTGCGTCCGACCTTTCTAGTTTTGGATCCAATACCGATATCGCAAAACCATCTGTAAACTTCTTCATTGCCTGTTATTTCCACCATGTAATGAGAAACAGAAAGATAATCGAAAAAAGGCTATTTTTGTCTTTTTGCGTACATACCCATTTAGCGGTTACACGCTCTTTAAGTTCCCGTTTTGCTTCGATAGGCCTACGACCACTAACTAGCTCGACCAGTAATATACCAAATGAATAAACATCACTCTTTTCTGTAAGTTGATATGTCGTTAGGTATTCAGGATCTAAGTAGCCTGCGGTCCCTTTAACCTGAGTGGAAACATGGGTCTGGCCAGACTCCTCATCGGCAGCTAGTCGCGCAAAACCAAAGTCAGCTACTTTGGCTCGTAGTTTTCAGTTAGCAGGATGTTTGAAGACTTGATATCCCTATGGATTATAGGGCGGTCTGCTTCCAAGTTATCACAATTAAAATTTACGGACTTGTATGCATATATTCTGGTTAATTACAAAATAAAAGATTCGGGTCTAAGGAGATACAGAGTACCTGTATAAGTGTGTAGGTACGTGATTGCATGTGCTACGTCTATAGCGATATCCAAACGAGAGGCGAGACTAAGAACACTGCCCTTGATACCTGCTTTCAATTGATAGTTGTTATTTGAGGACCTATTTCACAAAAGGTGTTTTTTTTGTGGTAAAATATGTTAAAGAGCCCCCTCTTAACAAATGCCAAAGTTACATATTGAATGGAACTACTGCTGTTCAAAGGAGCCAACTTGTCATGCCATGGTCTGGCTTGAGCCCAAGTTGAAGCTTAATCGTAACTAGGCTCAAATGACTCGTTGAACACCGTTAAATGGAACAGGTTGAAAAGAAAGTTGTGGTATTTAACTCATAGATGTGAGGTTTTATAAACAGTTGACATATTACAGTTTCTCAAAAAGATAATTAAAATGAAAAGAAACAGAATAATGAATATGTTAACAGAAAATATGAATCTTGACAACTCACAATCTAGGTGTTCCCGTAGTGTTCCATTGGGTACGTATTCAGCAACAATGATTCTCTCATCTCCATGCTGCAAGTATCCATAACACTTCACCAGATTCAAATGTTCCACCTTCGATAACGCCTGGATTTCACTCTGGAACTCGCCTCCTAGGTTCTTGTCATAATACTCTACACAAAAAGTGAAAATTTAGTAACATCTCACTAAAGCAAAGATGAAACCTTTGTCGTCCCTCCTTTCACCAGTCTATGACAATTAAACTGGTAAACAAATGTAAGTAGAAATTTTATGACTAAGTGAAAGCTACAGACACTAGAAATATGTAAATTGGTAACCCAACTCATGCTCTAAATATCCCTCCTCACTTTCACTCTATAACCGGTTTAAGTTGACAATCATGTTCTATCTAGGTTGTCATAACTATTGAAGGCCACCTTGGGTCCTCTAGCAGGATATTGGCGAGGCCTCTGAGTTTTCCTAACTGGTCCTCATGATCAAAATGAAAAGGCTGACAATTATGCTCTCACTTTCTGATAGAATCAGATCATGCTCAAATAGCTTTTAAACTACCTAGAGTAGATGTTCAAAATTGGAGCCTTGATTGTAACTCTTAATGCAGATTTTGTAATGTAATGTAAATTGTTTTGTAGCATAGTTAATCCGACCTTTTTGGCGCGTTTCACAGCAACAATGGTTCCATCTTGAAGTTGACCTTTATAGACTGTCCCAAACCCACCTTGTCCAACTTTCAGGACTGGGGAGAAGTTCTTTGTTGCCTGGTAGATTTCTGCCATAGTGAACTTAATACTTCCGGGCTCTTTCATGTAAGGAGAATCGTTCTGGACTCCGTATATACCATGGCCTGTGCCTCGCTTCCTTCCTTCGGTGGAGTTAGAAGCACCCGAAACATCTGTCAAATCAAACATTTCTACTCTTTGATAAGGGTACAATAATCTCTGTAAATACATGAAAATGATTTGATTTTATGTGAGTTCAAACTTTCATATAGACAAAATCTCACTGCTAGAAGAATATATACGAAACTGAATTAATAAGGTTATACAGTGGCGGGACCAAAAATTAAAATTTCTAGTGAGGGTCATCATAAGATTTGCTTCTAAATCGATTATAACTAATAACTAAGGAGTACATGTCATATTTACTTTAAAAAACTCGGTTTTTATATATAAAACGACAATGTCTAGTGAACAGGACAACGGACCCTCTTAACCCTCCCTAGTTCTGCCCGGAAAGGGTAAGCAACTACATGGATTTCAATGTTGTGGTGATGCAATCAATCAAGTGTCTGCTATAGACTATCCTAGTTCAGCCATGGTTGCACCCTTACAATTTTCAGGTGAAATGAGTCAATACCGCAATAGGGCTGTTCACGAGCCGAGCCGAGCTAGGATTTGGCTCGGCTAAGCTTGATTTGTAAAAGAGCCAAACAAAGTTGACTCAGTTTGTAGACGCTCCAAGCCGAGCTGACTCTTGAGTCGATTTCGAGCGAGTTTTTTCTAGCTTCTTTCGTGCTAGATTCAGGCATGAGTTATTTGAACGACTTACGTTTGACAAGTGGGCAACGTATATTGGATATTTTAGCTAAAGTTATGGAATAAACTAAAATTTATATAATTCTAATGAAGTAATGAGTAGACTTACTAAAAGCTTTACCACTCACACACAACTATATATATACCTATATATGATTAAAACAAACAATTCGACTCAAATCAAGCCAACTCGAGTTTAAGTGAGTCGAGCCAATCTAGCTTGGTTTGTAAATGTTTCAAGCCAAACTGACTCAATTTGTAAAAAAGCTGCTTTCAAGCGAGCTTTATCAAAGCAAAATTCAAGCTGTTTGATAGCCCTATACCGCTACAATTTAGTTCACAGATCGATTCATATTTCATTGAATGGTTCATGACTTCATGTGCGTTAATGAATGACCAAATCGCACCGTACAACTTCTACAACAACAAATACAAGTAATCACAGCATAATCACACCAGATCTCTATACAACCTAATTCACCATACAGTATTCATTTACACAACAGTTCCGACATAGAACAATCAATTCAAAATTTCAACAAAATACCGTAATCAATCACCTGACGTTAAACTGAATTTATCAGAACCACCGTACGCGGAGGAGCTACGATGATGCGCATCCTCCTCCGGCGGCGCAAAACAAGCAGCGAAAACTCCGGCGACGGATCTCGCGGCACCTTTCACTCTGTCACGGCCGGAGTTTGACTTCTCCGACGAGGAGTTGGGGGAGTAGGTAGAATAAGAGCTCTGTGACGGAGGATAACAAAATCCATCAGGTGTACGGACGTCGGAGCTATCTTTCCGGCGACCGTACATGGTGTCATAGACTATAGAGAGAGAAATGGCGGGTAGGTGTGATGAAGTATAATGCGAAGACTTTGATTTTGTGTTTGTGGGTACTGGGTGCTGATAACGGGCGCGTGGGGCGGGGGTATAGAAAATAGATTGACGTGATAGTCCCGCTGGATATCGCCACTTGTCATTTATGGCATACAATCCACTAATAATCTACTTGTCTCGTTTTCTTTTTTTTTTTTTACGGTTTTTATTCGTTTTATTCGTTTTAGAGACACCGCGGGTGGCCGGTGGTTGGTGGCGCCGCGGGTGAAAAGTGGTTAGCGGCAATGGCGGCGGCGGTCGTTGGTAATATTCACTTGGTTTTGGGATTTTGGTGTCACCGGATCGGGGGTGGTATTTGATGTAGCGCACGGAACGAATCGAAGTACTATCACGTTGATTCTGCGAATACCCGTGAAGTTCTTCACCCAAACCCTCAAATTCGATCCAAAAGTCACGAATTTGAAAAGACTAAAACAAGCAACCCTAGGCCCAAACAAAAGCCAAAACAAACTCGAAAACTAGAAAAACATAAAAGTGGCCAAAAGCCATTTAGAGGCCTTATTTCAGAAAATTAACAGGATAACCCGCCTACGGCATTACCATAACGTGGCCCTCGTTTCTGCGGTCGTTTTGACTGGTAGCACGTTAGAAAAGGAGGCTCACAGCCCAGGTTAGACCTATTTTCGTGAAGCGCGATCTTAGGCCTCCAAAAAAAGTAAGGTCGCTCTTCAACACTTGGGCCCGCATCAGTATTCCCACATGGGGCGAGTTTTCCTAACGCTTTTCCGGACACCACCACGACATGTGCAAGAATGATCATGTATACGATCTAATTTCTTTTATTTCTGTTTTTTATCATGATGAATAGTTAATTATAACTTTAACTTTATTTCACACTCGTTACATTTTGCAAGAATAAACAGTCAATAATATGAACTCGCTTAGTAAGAGAGTTACACATGTCAACCACAACAAACTAGTCTAATGGTTTAAAGAAAGTTAATGTTTAGATTTCTAAAACGTTAAACTAAAGTTAAATAAGTAATAATTTATTTATTTTACTAATTATTAACTATTAAAATTTAAGTTAATTTTTTTTTTTTGGATTCTCTCATCAACTTTTCACTTAGCAATAGTTTTACGTTATTAGTTATAATTAGTTATTCTCACCTATGATTCGTAGCCCAACGGGCAAAGATGATGTACCCATTACATGCAAATATTACGAGATCATGAGTTCAACTCTCAATCTGAACAAAATGTTTAGAGTTGAGTTAAAGAGATTTCTCAGCAATGAGTTTCTTCCTGAGAGGGGTGGGGTGCGGTACCGACTGGGAAACGGATAGACGGTCCCGATTAAGATAACACCTATCATTCAAAGTAAGATCGTACGTTTACCGTTAAAAAAACTAGGTATTCTCTGATCTTTTTTCATTTAATTCTTTTAGTCTCAAACTAGAGTGATGATCCACGGTGAAGGGTCTACGACATTTAGGGCGATGGGAAGTGTAAATGTTTGAACCTTTTGAACCTACTCTATTAACCAATGAATAGATGTCACATTACATGACCAAAAAATTAGCTCTTTGAACCCAAAAGAAGTGCACATTATTCTAACCTTTTAAATCCTTTACCTAATCATCTAATCATTTAATGCCATCTCACACTCATTCATCGAACACCTCCTCTCTCTCACAATCTTTCAACGGATTCATGAACCGCCCAACCCTAATGTTTTTTAGCCCGCAGGCTTGGCGGCGGTGTACCCCCAAACTCATTAGGATGAACCCCTTTGGTACCCGTATCACTTTATAGGAAAAGAAATGAGGTTGTGGAGGTGTTGTTAGTGAACCCTATTAATTGATTTAATAAATGTCGGTTGCTTTACTTTAAGTTTCTTGGATATTTTAGTTTGAAAGAAAAAAACAGAAAAAGTTACTCTGTAAACTCTAGGGACGTTTTTTGTAGCAATCATTATATTTTGGACATTTCTTTGTAAAATAAGGCCATAGCTCAACGAACATTCATGTAAAAATGTAATTAACCCACATAAGTTCTTCGACATGCTTTCATCCCACTCTTCTTTGTATTCTTTGTTTAACAAAATCACCAATCGTCTTCATCGCATCAACTGTAACCACTGTCTTCAATCGTAGCCAAACCAGCCACCCACAATGACCATCTCTTTCCTCTACCTCTCTTGCTTAGTAGATCGGCGAAGGCCGTATAGCCCATGCTACCAAGGCACATCGTTTACCATCGTCACTAGGAAGGCGCGTCTGGTAACGATAGGCCACAAGACAGTCGCAGGCTAGCCATCATCATCAAATGCCAAAGAACATCCTAACAAAGCAACCAAAACAAAATCTCAGCAAGTGTTGCTAAGCAAACTAAGCAGAGCCAATAACCCGATTTAGGGTTTTGACAGAAAATCAATTGCAGCTAGTTAAAAAGACAACAAAATCAATGCATGATCAAGTCTCAGACCAGGTCGGCCTAGTCGTCATCGATTGAAGTCTGAAAATATCAAGAAACCCAAAGTACATCGAACTCCAAATCGAATGGTCGTAAAGCCTATGCTACCAAGGGACAACCTTTACCGTCATCGCTAGAAAAGGCGCGGCAGGCGGCTACCAACAACGATAGGCCACAAGACAGTCTCAGGCTGGCAATCATCGGAAGATGCGAAAGAACACCCTAATAAAGCAACGAATGGAGATAATCAAAGAAATAGAGGCAGGGAGGCACCGGATGTCACGAGCTCAAGGTCATACAACCGTTTATCGGCAACAAACGTCTCCTGAAACGTTGATTCCTCTGCCATCTCTACTTCTCTCTTTAGATAACATTCTCTCTCTAAGAATGGAGATCATCGCAGAAATGGAGACGGGGAGGCATCGGTGTCGCGATCTAGCGACCGAACGTTGATCCGCCGGCGACAAAGGCGGTCGGAGACGACCGCTCATCTGCCGCCCCCGCCTCTCTCTACTTTCTCTCTCCAATATGTAAGAATGCACACATTATACAAATAAATAGGGTAGAAAAATGATAGAAAAACCCCAACGTAGTGTGGCAAAAATATAAAGATGAGAAACTCACTGGTCCCACCGACCAAAGGTTTAATATAGAATATAATTTTAAGTTTTGATCTAGAAAAAGAAAGAAATTTAAAGACTAAGTACCATATTTACAAGTTTAAAGATCAGAAACTAAATTCAAGATTTTAATAAAACCTTAGGGATCATCCATAATATTTACTCAAGTTTTTGCAAAGAGTAATTATTATTGTATGTTTTAGCGCTGACTAAAACTGTAGGGGACATATAATATGTTTTCTTTTTTTTGAAGGGATATAATATGTTTTCTTAGTTGAAGTAAAATTAATTGATTTTTATTACTTACCCTTTATTTTTGCTATTTAGGTATTTTTTAATTTTATTTTTATTTTGTTACGTACTTTTTTAATTCTTTAAGTTTCCGTCAATTAGCGATTATGTAAGCTAGGTTAGCCTTCACAATGTGCGTTCTTATTTTATTTTGTTACTTACTTTTTTTCTTTTAACCTCCATTGTGCAACAGTTGTTGTCGGCTAAGTTTTTTTTAATATTTCTTTTATTTTTCATTTGCTTTTACATCAAACTAGTAGTCGTTAATTCGCACCTTTACAAAATCTCTTGCGACTCGCGCAACACGCGTAAGAAACACTTCTAGCATTCAAGTATCCATTAAACGTGTCATTTTTTTTAACGGCCAACGAATAATTTTTGAGCCCGGTCACCGGGTAATCCCATTGGCGAAAGGTCACCCACGCCCGCAAACACATACAACGCTGGTGATCCGGCTCGCCCACCGTTCGAAGGGAAACCCACCAGCCAAAGGCCTACTGTGGTAAAACCCTTGGTCCACTTAAAACTCCAACACATAATCTCCACTTTAAAAAGTTATAAGGTGTTTACAATTGATTTAGGAATTGGCCATTAAAGATGTCATTAACTTTGTACACTCTCAAGTCGCACTTAAACATAACTGCTCACAATTCACACACGACTTCACATCCTCCTAATATGCGCCCATAGTGCGCACATGAAGCAGAATGTTTACAGTTGGAAAACCTCTTAATTAACATCACCGCCTCACACACGCCACCTACCGAAAGTTCGAAACCAATGGAGAATCAACCGATATCTCCGGCGACACCGGTGGTCACACCGTCGTCTCCGATCAACCTCCGTCTCCTCCTCATCCTTCTGACTCTAATCGTATTCCAAATCACCACCGTAGTTGGCGGGAAAAGCAGTCGATTTCACATTCCTGATGAGCTAGATGATGTGGTGGACGATGAGGAGGATGAAGAGTGGAAGGAGTGGGGGAAGAAGAAGGTGAAGGAGGAGGTGTTTGATCCGCCGCCGGAGGAGTTGTCGGATGTGGATTTGGGGCGGATGCAGGAGGAGATGATGAAACGACACCACGGACCATCGTTTGGCTTTGTGAAGCTCCGATTAGGTGTTCGACGAACTCCGGTAACATTGTTGTTGTTGTTGTTGTTCTGTTTAGCAATCGACTCGCTGCATAACTGCAGTTCGGTTTCGATTTTGTATTCAGTTTTGTAGTTGCGTTGATGATTGATCTGTAGATTTGTTATCAATTGGTGTGATTAATCGAATCGGTTAGTATCTTAAGTTTGGATTCGTAGTGAGAAGCAGATATAGTAATCAGTTTTGTAGTTGCGTTAATCTGTAGAATTGTTAGGAATTGGTTTGATTAATCGAATCGGTTAGTGTCTTAACTTCGAATTCGTAGTGAGAAGCAGAAATTAAGCTATTGTAGCGATTAAAAGTAGTATTAAGGATCTCAAGTAGCGAATTTCATCAAAATTAGGTTATAAATGACTCAAGATGAAGCTGTTAATTGGATCATCTATCACTAGCTAGATTTTGGATCTGCAAATCTAGAATCAGTGTTTAACTCAAAATTATTGAACAATTGATGTTGTAGAAGAGTAGAAAACAATGACAATTGACAGCATCTTCTTTAGGTGTTGGAATTTTGTTTCAAATTTTTATTGCTAAAATTAGACGCAGTGTTTTTGTAGGATCTATTTAGTAATGTATTGACTTAGAGAGAGAAAAAAGTAAATTTGAAGATGTAGATCACACGAAAGCAGATACCAGATTTAAGCTCATGTCTCACAATTTTTGTTTTAAATTAGTAAATTTGAAGATGTAGGTAAAGCAAAAGGGTTGGTCTAATTTATGGAATTTGCTAAACGTACCCCTTGTAAACTTATACTTGTTGCACGCCTGCCCCCTTAGCTTGTTAAATCAACAGTATTCCCCCGTTTTCAAAATGATATACAAGAAAGATTTCAATACAAGAAAGATTTCAAGGTGACACATTTTGTCAACCCCTAATGTAATGAGGTAATTAACATAATCTGATTAGTTAAGTCGTAATAATCATTTTTCGAGAAACATAGACTACACTAAGTCAACATACATTAATGGTAATAAACTAGGAAATGTGCTATGAGTTAAGATTCCAATTTCCAAGCTTGATTCTGGATCCTAAGATGAGGAACTCCTGAAAGATGTGTGATCATACCGGAACAAATTTAGGATCCGGGATAAGTTGTCATATTAAAACCGTAGAGTCAAAGAAAATCAATATGCACGACGAATAACTTGTTTTTGTGTCAAAACAATACTCCCAGTGTGGAATTTTATAAGGGAATATAACAAAGTATGCCTTTTTGGTGAACTTTAACTAACAAAAAGGTGTATGTGTGTAATTTTGCAGGATATGATAACAGATATGGCGATGAAATGGAGCAAAGTGGCAAGAACAGGATCCATAGAGGTCAAGTTTATGGGTGTTGATGTCAGTACTATCATGTTCACTCTGGAAAAAGGCCAAGACACTCTAGAGGTTTGTTCCAAATAGCTTGTCATTTCATTCATTTACTCTTGAATAACTGTTTAGACCCATTTCTGAAACACATTCACTCCGGATTCACAGAGGAAGCAACAAATCCTCTGATGAATATGCTAATTACAACTGCAATTTGAACACACAGTCAATTCAGTGATTGACTATATGTCTTCGATGGTTTTGTCTTGCATTACATTTCTATAATTAGTCTGAAACCATTGACTTCACAAATTTGTAATTTTGCAACAAAAAAACAAATACAAAAGAATAAAAAAAAAGTCAACCAGAAATCCACTCAACATGACTTACATAATAAGATGGCATTTTCTCATCAAGTCACATGAGGAACATATGATATTGAAAGGCCATTGTGAGAATTGTCATCACATCACCAAATGAATCATGTAATTTGTTAATATGATCATTTTCATGGATTAATTTGCGTTTTGATGGTTCAGTTGAAAGAATTTATACTTAGCCAACCGGAAGCGTATGAGGTTAAGATCGGCGATCAGCTTTTTAGACGGCCAGGAGATCCTTCTTTTGATGATGTTTTTGCAGAACTCCATGCCAATGACTACAATGACAAAAACAAGAATGATGAAGGTCACACTCATTCCTCAAAAGATGATCATAAGAAAGATGAGTTATAGTCAACTCCCCTTAAAACAATGTATTTTTCCTTGTCCCATTTGATATCATTGCTAGATTTCTTTGTAACATCTAATATTACTTGGAGTTTGTCACATTCATGACAACCATTACTTAGAAATGACCCGGTAAAAGTTGTTGGTATCATCATTAAATGTTGTTTGACAAACGAAATAGGCTATGTTAAAAGGATAATGATGTATTGTTGATTAAAAGTGATACATAACATCATAAGTCTTTTTCTCTCTCATAGTATTTTCGTTCATTGCTATATACAAATGTTTACGTGATTCTTCACTTAAAATTGGTTGTGTATTAAATGCTCTTTACAGAAAAAAAAATTATACTGGACAAAAGAGAGAACGAAATGAAAAAGGAACATGGAGCGTGAATGAATAAATTTAAAGTAGTGATTGTGTTCGCAGTTAAAAAAAATCTAATTAGCAAAAAATGTATATTTTTGTTTCACCCTTTCAACAATTCACAAATAATGAAGTTCAGATTTAGAAATTTATCTAATTTATTTATAGCAAAACTAAAAACGTTTTCAAATTGTCTTTTTCAATAAATAAAAATTCATAAATAGAAAACTAATTTATATTTAATTAGTTGATCCGTTTTGTTTTACGCTTGTTTTATCTTTTACCAATTCGACTTGTTTTTTACTTCTTTCATATTGAAGACGGAAAATGCTGCATCTCATCTTACTTCATTAAAGCCCGGCTTATATAGTTTCGTTTGGTGCTTTTTATTTGTATTATGTTCTTTTAATATGTTAAAAGGAATTATAGACGCAAAGCTTTAATTGAATACGTTTTCTAGGTTTTAAATCATAAAATGCAATAATATTAAACTGTTGAAATATGTAAATGTGCAATTCAATTACAACATACTACAAACCTCTATATCTTTTATGGTTAATTTTAAATATTTTGCATTGTCTGTTTTGCATGATACGTTTGCGTTTTGGAATGGAATCTGGATTATGAGATGCGTATCGCGTATTGGGCTTGTTGCTGATTTGAATTTTGAAGTCTGGTGGGTTGGCTGGTCATTAAGAAGAAGTGGGCTGCTGAAGGAACTTATATGGGCTTTTCACTTGACCCCCACCACAATAGCTGGTTAGCTTCACAAGCATGTTAGACTAAAAGCGTTTTTAACTCTTTATATATCAAATAGAGTGGTTATTCAGTTGAAAAAGGGGTGGAAGAGTTCAATCACCAAAAATCGATTTTTTTTTTAAAATGAGACTTTTTAAGAGAGTGTAATCACAAGAGTGGAAAATCTTTACCGCATTGACCTTAAGGCTGCGTTTGGTTGGAAGAATGGAATTGAATGGAATTGAGAAACTAGTATACTTTTCAAGTAAAATTATGTTTAAGTGGGTAATGAAATGTAAAATCCAATGGAATGTTTCACCTCAAATTCCCTTGGTTGTGGAATTTCAAAATCCTTCCACCTAAAGAGGGAATTTGAAATCCCACGACCAAGGGAATTTGATGTGAAACATTTACTTGGGTTTTACATTTCATTACTCACTCAAACTTAATTTTACTTGATAATTATACTAGTTTTTCAATTTCATTCCATTCCATTCTTCTAACCAAACGCAGCCTAAGGGTACCCGGGTTCTTTAATCCATGTAGCGGCCATAGGAGGGAGGCGGCTCCTTCCTAAAAACATATCTGCAGTAAGTGTGCAGGTGGGGTCACGTCATGAGGAGAAACCTCACCCTTACCCTTAGCAGAGGCGGGTTCTCCTTGGCCCAATTTTTCACCACATATCATCAACAAAAATCCTCTTACTCCAGCTCATCATCACATCAACCACAACACAAACGGGTCGGATCTCGGGTCTAGAACACAAAAACGCCTTGATCCACTGACCCATCTGCTTATTCTGTTGGTCAAGCGGGTTGCCCCTGAACCGATTGTCGTTGCCGGAGCCTGTGTCCGGCGGCGGTGCAGCGACAGAGATCTTGGCGACGGTGATGAGAGGGTGGTCGGTGAAGGTGGTGGGGACGGAGAAAGTGAGGTGTGAGGGGATGACGAGGGTGACGTTGAAGTTGTGGTGAGATGTTGCGGAAGAGCTCCATTCATGGGTTGAGGTGACCTAGGCCGAAGAATGGGAGAACGAAGATGTCACCGGAAGTCGCCATTGATGAAGATTCGAGCTTTCATTTCTTGACGTGAGTTTGGTTATCATGGTGTTTTGCTGTGAATTTATAGAAACAGAGGGTGTGATTTATTATATATGAAAGGATTTAAATTATTGATGATATTATGTGATGGAAATTGGGCCAGGAGAACCCAGAGCGATGTCTCTCCTCGTGACGTGGCACCACCTGCACACTCACTGCACATATGCCCGTTGTCAGGAGCGGGTACCCTTAACGTCAATGCGAGAAAAGATTTTTATCATTACTCTCTCTTAAAAAGTCCCATTTTTAAAAAAAAATTCCCAAAATCAAATTAGGTTTATCATCTTCGGTCCTCTCGGTCAGATCATGTTCAAGAATACTCAATGAGAGATTACCTTCTTTAGCAAGCATCTGCATCTTCATACACACATGAAAAATCACCTCTTAACATTCTTATCATGAATCTGTCGTTTTATCTTCTTTTCAGTTAGGTTTGCATCTTATTTTTGACGGGTCTTGTCCAATTTTAGTGTTCTTAGTTTGAATTTATCATATCAGATCATATCGTTTGGTTATCTGATTATTCATGTTCACTTTTGTGTCTTTTTTCAATATAAACATTCTGTTTTGGATTATATAAACTTCAGAATTACCATTCTTGACATAAACCACGTTTTTGGTTAGGGGTATGTGCAGTTGAAACTTGACTGAACGGACAACCAAACTGAACCAAAGAAGATCCAAATCCAAAATTCTAGAAAATCAAAACCTATGATCGGACCAAATATAATGTGGGGTGGGAGCCATTGATCCATACACCAGCGTTGGGTAGTTTACACCACCTTGACAAACGACCGTTTGTCAAGGTATAAACGGTCGTTTAGGACTAAGTAAACGGTCGTTTGCATGCTTATAAACGGGAGTTTGCAGACCTGATAAACGGTCGTTTATCTAAAAGTAAACGGTCGTTTGCAATTTTTTAATATTTTTATTTTAAATTTAAGATTAAATATAAGTATTAACTTTTTTATTAATTATATTAAGTTTTTATTATATGAATTTTTTCTATTTATATTTATATTATAGTAATTATATAGTTTCGTTTACAAATTTACTTTTTTTATTTATAAATTTAAAATAAAAATTATATATAAGTTTAAAATATTTGAACCTTATATAGTTCGTATAAATTAAACTTATAGATAATTTTACAAATAAATTTATAATTTACTAAACGATCAATTTAGTATATAAAACTACAAATAGTTATATTATATTAAATTTATATATTCTTAAGATAAAATAAATAGTTACAAGTGATACTAATCTAATCTATAGTGAAACGAGTAACAGTTTTATTTCGAAGTATATACTGACTATATCTTTGAAGTCTCTCCTCGTACTTTCTTTCCCACGCAGCCGCATTATTACTTTTGTGAAAATTCCATAACGGCGTTATGAAAGGCAATGGATATTCACCCTCTTTTAGTGATTCATTTAAAGCTTCACGTTTAGCTTTTGTATCCCTTTTTGATGCACCACATTCAAACTTACGGATTTTGTTTGACATTATTATAAATTCAAGAAATATTAATGAACTAATGAAGTAATCAAACTAATAAGCAACTTAGATAAAAAACAATTAATCAATATCAATAACCTCATTCAAATTGATCCACAACCGAGAACCAATTCAATTATCCAATATTCAAATAAAAACTAATAAGCAATTTAGATTAAGAGAACAGGATAACAAATCAATATTCAATAAATCAGTAAATCACTTAAATAAAAACCAACAAAAGTGCAAAACTAACCTCATTCAAATTGATCCACAACCGACAACCGACTACCGAGAAGCCTTCTACAAATTGATCCTAATCCACAACCGGCTGCGGTTCTGCTTCTTGCTTGAGGCTTCTACCCGTTCTTAAATCTTAATCAGCAAATCAATCATAACCGACAACCGAGAAGCTTTCTGCGAATCTACCCAAGATCAAACCGAGAAGCTTAATTTCTGGTCGAATTTCTGCGAATCTGCGGTTCTAATTCTACGTATCCGCGGTTATGGCCCTTCTTAATCCCAAGCGACCAAGCCTTCTGTCGAGTGAAAATTGATGATTCATGATTGTTGATTACAGATTACTGATTACCGAGAAAATTTGAATGCTTCCTGACCTCGAAGAGTGGAAAGTCGCCTGGCCTGAAGTGAAGAGTCGCCGGATGTCTCGGATGCTGTCGGATGACTGGCCGCTACGGCCACTACGGCCGCTTCCTAGGGCAGTAGGGATGTCTCGTGTCCGCTGTTGTAAGTTACATTGGATCATTCAACTGGTAAATTGTATCTTGTGGGCTATTGGGCTTGAAGTTTTGAAGCCACATAACATAACATTGGGTCATAAATCGGAGGCCCTTGTATATTTGGGAGGTCCAAAGCCCTAGCTTGGACCAATTAAACTATTAGGCCGACCCTGTACAACGCCATACTGCGCCACAGCACCGCAGAAGAGGACGTGGATCTTCGCCGCATAACACTAAAGACAAAGAAGAAGGGTGGTGCGGTGAAATAAGTGTAGGGTGTTGGTGATGTGGCTAGTGGGGGTGCAGGAATACCGTCACAATCTGCGAGGTGCAGCTTGAGTATTCCTATTGTCACACCCCAACCTGGACGGCGGAAACGTCGAGGTGTGAGGGATACGATTGTTCACAGCCACATAACGCTATGTTTAAATGTAATATTAACTTTATAAGTTTTAACAGGAAATACAATCATAAGTTTCAAACAACCTGGACGGCGGAAACGTCGAGGTGTGAGGGATACGATTGTTCACAGCCACATAACGCTATGTTTAAATGTAAATATTAACTTTATAAGTTTTAACAGGAAATACAATCATAAGTTTCAAACATGTAATACGTTCAAACAGAAATCAAGGCATAACATAGCATTTCGTTTATTTAACTAGGTCCACGTCCTAGTTTTATTGCAAGCTTCAAAAGGCCACTTTAAACTCGGGGGTTACCTGAAACATGATAAAATAACAGGTCAACTAAAAATAGTTGGTGAGTTTCCAAGGTTTTTCGTACATAATATGAAAAGATTATAAGTAGCAATTCATGTCATAGGTTATAAGCAAGTAAGGTTATAGTACACATATTTTACAATCAAACCTCGACTTGATTACAAGTATATAAGATTGGCTAAGTGTATTTGGTTCCCTAGTGCACAAGCATACGGCTCCTAGGAGTCGGCAGTTCCTCGACTTTAGCACCAAATAGGCTTGTCAGGCCCAAAGATCTAAGACGTCGCCAGGCTAGCAATAGTTAATGATTGTAACAAACTATGTATCACATATAATCACTTACAATACACAAATAACCATGACAAAATATAAGGATGAAGTGCAAGTGTTTTACAAGTCTCAAACGTTATAAGTGTACGATGTATACGTATCATGTTTCACCCCAAAACGGTGTGAAATAAAGTAAAAAGGGGCAAGGAAAACTCACTTGGCAATAAGTATAAGAATGATGATATTTAGGTCAATATACGTCGTTACAAGATACTCCTTCACGAGGTACCTAAATATGTATAGATTTACACATTTAAGTTTAATTAATAATAAGTTTAACGTTTTAAGAGGAATTAAGATTTTTATTTGAGTTTTTGAATGATAGTTTAAATAAACAATTTTATTTAATTTGAATGTCTTAAAATAATTAAAATGAATTTATTGAATATGATTACGTTTGAAATTAAATATATGTATCCGTACGCGTGTTTGTTTGATTTATTGTTAATGTGTGGAAAATAAATAATTAATTTTATTAATCAATTATATGATAATTAATTAATATATTTAATTATTTAATTTATAACAAGAAAAGAAAACGTTTTTGACAGTATTATATAACTTTTATATCATGATTTAACCAATAATAACTATTATTTAAATAATTTACAAGTAATATGGTGTTAAATAATCATTTAATAGCTTAAATTATTAAAAGTTCATTTTTTGTATAAAAAATTTTGTATTATTTGTGATTTTTATTTATTTAAAATATTTAATAAAGTAGATGAAATCTTAAAATAATTTCCAGAAAACAAATAAATTATTTTAAAAAATTTAATGTTTATAAAACATTTTTTTTATAATTTTTTTAGAATTTTTCTGGATTTTTAAAACTAAAAAAAAAGATTTAAAAAAAATGGGAGGTGGCCCGGGTCGAACCCGGGCCTCTCGGGTTGTATAAGGTGCAGGAACCATCAGACCAAGCATAACCACGATAAGAGACAGTTTCTAATTCTTTTAAACCAATTTAACAAAACCCAAACACCCAATTCGAGCCCTAGATTCGAACCTCGTCCAATTGAGCTCGAATTCGGCTTTGATGGTGTACGATATCATAGGGCTTTTGACCCTTGTCTAAAACCGAGTATGTATGTGTTTCCAATTACCTAAATGGTGCTCGATTTGGTGATGAATTTGTCGAGAACAGGTCTCGACTCACGTGCTAATCGATGGATGATCAAATGGACATGATAATCGAATTAATTTGATATGCAGCTTCGTATGTTGATAGGAAACAATAACCCTATGTTAATTTTGTTCAAGATCGATCGTTGGTGGGTTAAAAATCGGGTTGCAGGTCCGATGATGAAGATGATGTTCGGGTGGTGTTTTTTGCTCGTTTGAATGAAATTGAATATGAAGACAGATTATAACAACTAGAAGTTCATTAGTGCGGGATTATCTCGATTATTAAAGATCCGTAGTGCTCGAATTGGTAGGTCTTGGTCGACCACTCGGGAAGAGATCGGGAGAAGGTGGGGGGGGGGGTTGGTAAGTTTTAGAATTTACAGAATAGTCCCTGTGGTTTATGTTGTGATAATTTTGGTTAAAAACTTGTTTTTTTTAAGTTTAATAATTGGCAAACAACCCCCCTGCAATTTGATTCAAAGTTATTATTATTATTATTATTATTATATTATTATTATTATTATTATATATTATTATTATTAATTATTATTATTATTAAGTATTAAATTATTATTATTATTATTATTATTATTATTATTATTATTATTATATATATATATATATATATAAAATATAAAAATCGTAGTAAAATACGAGATGTTACAGTCTCCCCTACTTAAAAGAATTTCGTCCCGAAATTTGCTTACGATAGGCTGAAACGAAAAGATGAGGACACTTTAAAGAACTTTCAGGTTTTGATAAGGTATTAAAAGAAGAAAATTCATCATCGATTAAGCTAACCGCTTTAGTGTTTACTTTATGTGCAATGACAGAGCCATTAGAGGTAAAAAAAGAGAGTCTAAAGTGTGTGTGGCTTTAAATTTGTCCTATAAGCTTTTGAGCTTATAAGTTTTTACGTTGATTAAGAATGAATATTATTTATCGTATAAATACAGTGTGTTACTGTCTCCCCTACTTGAAAGGATTTCGTTAAAAATGAACTACACAAACAAATACGGGTATTTCTCCTTCATAAGATCCTCTCGCTCCCACGTGAACTCAGCTCCACACTTGTTCTCCCAACGAACCTTGACAATTGGAGTAGTTGTGGTTCTAGTCTTCTTTATGATGCGATCCATAATCTCCACAGGTTTCTCGATGAAGTGCAATGACTCGTCGATCTGAATATCTTCTAGTGAAACATGCAGACTCTCGTCAGCTAAGCACTTTCTCAAATTTGAGACATGGAACACAGGGTGAACTCCACTAAGGTCAGAAGGTAGTTCCAGTTTATAAGCCACCTTCCCAATCCTTTTCAGGATTTTAAATGGCCCTACAAATCTTGGAGCTAGTTTGCCCTTCTTTCCAAAGCGAATAACGCCTTTCCATGGTGAAACCTTAAGAAGAACCATATCCCCAACTTGAAACTCCAACGGCTTGCGATGCTTATCGGCATAACTCTTTTGTCGACTTCTTGCCACTTCAAGGTTCTTTCGGATTGTAGCGACTTTATCGGTCGTTTCTTGTATAAGTTCAGGACTAGTGATAAGGTTTTCACCAATGTCGGTCCAGCAGATCGGTGAACGACATTTACGACCATAAAGTGCTTCGAATGGTGCCATCTTGATACTCGAGTGGTAACTATTATTATACGAAAATTCCGCGAGCGGTAGATGCGTATCCCAATTACCACCAAAGTCAAGGACACACAGGCGTAGCAAATCCTCCAAGGTTTGGATCGTCCGCTCGGTTTGACCATCAGTTTGAGGATGGTAAGCCGTGCTTAGGTCCAATTGAGTACCCAAGAGTTCTTGCATAGACGACCAAAAATGCGAAGTGAAGCGAGCGTCTCGGTCGGATATGATGTGCAGAGGTACCCCATGACGACTTACAATTTCATCAACATATATACGAGCTAATCTTGATGTCTTGTAAGTGTCTCGTATGGGTATAAAATGTGCCGATTTGGTCAATCGGTCAACGATCACCCATATGCTATCATGTCCTCGAGAGGTTCGGGGTAGTTTAGTTATGAAGTCCATGGATATATGTTCCCACTTCCACATAGGAATCTCGGGTTGCTCAAGTAATCCACTTGGACGTTGATGTTCGGCTTTAACCTTCGTACACGTGAGGCACTTAGCTACATAAGTCGCTATATCTTTCTTCATTCCAGGCCACCAATATTGACCACGCAGATCCATGTACATCTTATCGGAGCCCGGATGAATAGAATAACGAGTTTGATGAGCTTCGTTCATGACAAGAGTACGGAGATTATCGCGATTTGGAACCCAAATTCGATTCGCAAAATACATCAACCCATTAGGTTTCGTTTCCAATTGAGTTATAAGGTTAAGCTCCAGTTCCTCCTTCATTCTTCCCTCTCGTTGAACTGTTTGTTGAGCTTCCAAGATACCAGACTCGATGTCACTATTTATTCTCAAATTTTGTAGTAATACAGTAGCCTTGGTGACATCTAGTCGAATTTCAGTATCGAATTCTCTCAGAGTATCAAACCATTGCCGTCGATCGCGAATTTCTTGGAACAAAGTCATCTTGTTATGGATTTTACGGCTTAGTGCATCGGCTACGACATTTGCCTTCCCAGGGTGGTAACGAATGTCACAGTCATAATCATTAATTAATTCAACCCAACGACGTTGTCTCATATTGAGATCCTTTTGATTAAAAACGTGTTGAAGGCTTTTATGATCGGTGTAGACTATACATTGCGTACCATAAAGGTAATGTCTCCAAATCTTCAAGGCAAAAACAACAGCACCCAGCTCGAGATCGTGTGTTGTGTAATTCACCTCGTGAACCTTCAGTTGTCTCGATGCATAAGCTATGACCTTTCCTCGCTGCATAAGTACACAACCAAGTCCTTGTTTTGATGCATCACAATATACGGTGAAATCATCGTTTCCATCGGGTAGGGTCAAGATAGGAGCATTGCACAGTTTGTGCTTTAACGTTTCAAAAGCTTCTTCTTGCTCGGGCCCCCACTCGAATGGTTTATTCTTTTGTGTCAAGGAAGTAAGCGGCTTCGCGATCTTTGAAAAATTGGCGATAAATCGTCGGTAATAACCAGCAAGACCAAGGAAAGAACGAATCTCGGTCGGAGTCGTGGGAACACTCCAACTCTTCACAGCTTCCACCTTTGCTGGGTCAACGTGAATTCCTTGGCTATTCACCACGTGTCCTAGAAATTGAACTTCCTCAAGCCAGAAGTCACACTTCGAGAACTTCGCGTACAACTGCTCTTTCTTTAACAACTCAAGAACTTGTCGCAAATGCAGTTCATGCTCGGTGTTGGTCTTAGAGTAGATAAGTATGTCATCAATGAAGACGATCACAAACTTATCTAGATAAGGCTTGCATACTCGGTTCATGAGATCCATGAAGACAGCAGGAGCATTAGTTAAGCCAAAAGGCATCACCGTAAACTCATAGTGTCCATAACGAGTACGAAACGCGGTCTTTGGGATATCATCTTCATGGACTCGTAATTGATGATACCCAGAACGTAGATCAATCTTCGAAAATATAGCATCTCCTTGAAGTTGATCAAACAAGTCATCGATACGAGGAAGAGGATAGCGGTTCTTGATGGTAAGCTTGTTAAGCTCACGGTAATCGATACACATACGGAATGACCCATCTTTCTTCTTTACAAATAAGACAGGTGCACCCCAAGGAGAAGAACTAGGACGAATGAAACCTTTATCAGTCAATTCTTGTAGTTGACTGGAGAGTTCTTGCATTTCCGATGGTGCTAACCGATATGGTGACTTAGCCACGGGGTTTGCTCCCGGTATCAAATCAATTTTAAACTCGACTTCACGTACGGGAGGTAAACCACTAAGGTCATCGGGAAATACTTCAGGAAAGTCTCGTACAATAGGGACATCCTTAAGTTCTTTCCTTTTGACTTTTGTGTTGACCACGTAAGCTAAGAAGGCCATATACTTCTTACTTAAGCACTTTCGGGCTTGAGTGCAAGACATGAGTTTAAGTCCTTTGGAAGATTTTTCACCGAATACTTTCAAAGTATCCCCGGATGGTAAAGGTATGCGGAGGCACTTCTCGAAGCAAACGATCTCGACATGATGTTTGGCTAACCAATCCATACCAATGATGACGTCAAAGCTACCAAGTTTCATAGGTATAAGATCGATAAGAAAATCGTGCGTGTCAAGGCTTAGGATGCAATCTCGGATAACGACATCAACGGTGATCGGCTCTCCATCGCAACTTCAACGGTGAGAGGTCTTTCTAGTTTCGTAGGTGATTTAGCAAGTATAGGTTCAAATTCTAACGAAACAAAACTCTTTTCGGCTCCAGAATCAAATAGAATATAGGCATAAGTCTTATTAATAAGAAACATACCTGTTTAATTTTTAAGATATTTAACGATATAGGTAAGGTACGAAAGGAATTGAATCACAAAAGTTAAAGGTAAGTTAACATACCATTCGCTACATCGTTGTTTGCTTGCGCTTGGTTAGTGTTGATGTTGAAAGCACGTCCTCGGGCTTGTGGAACATTACCCATAAGACGAGGGCATTGTGGGCGAATATGACCAGGTTCCCCACAGTTGTAACAAACACGGTTTGTGACCACGGTGGCATTGTTAGGTGCACGGTGGCAAGTTGCCACAAAATGACCATATTTACCGCATAAGGTGCAGATACGGCATGGTTGATTCCCGGATGATGATACCTACAAGTGTTGCACATCGGCTGAGGACCAGCATAAGCCCTAGCCCCAGGCACTTGTGCCACAGGTGTAGCCGCAGGTACAAGTTGTTTTTGGGGTTGTTTGGGTGCGGTCACAGCATAGTTGCGTGCCGGTGTAAACTTGCGTTTCTTGTTGTTGTTGTTGTTGTGTTGTTGTTGTTGTTATTGGACGGTTCAGCTTTGGTTTCCTTAACGGCCTCAGTAGCCATCTTCTCCACCTTCTTGGCACCCTTCACAGTCATGGTGCCCACTCGTATATGGTTCTCAGTGAGTTGAGCGGTGATAGTAATGGCTTCTTCTAAAGTTGTGGGTCGGCTACCCACCACAGCATCTTGAATTTTGGGTGGTACACCCTTAATAAACTTCTCGATGTTGCGGGGAACGGTATCGACCATGTGAGGCAGCAACAAACTCAACTCATGATGCCTAGTTGAATAGGCCAAATGATCACCATCGTTTTGCTTCAGATTCCAGAATTCCTCTTCTAACTTTTGTAATTCGCTTCTTGGGCAGAACTTCGCGATAGCGATGTTCTTGAAATTTTCCCAGGTAAGTGCCAAAATAGTTTCAGCTCCTCTATTTCTCTTCTCGCTATTCCACCAGGTGAGAGCCCCTTGTTGGAGCATGCTGGTAGCATAACGAACTTTGAGTGCGTCGGGACACTCACAGTTGACGAAGGTGTTCTCCATCCCCTCGAACCATTCTAATAGACCGGTGGCACCTTCCTTGCCACTATAACTGGGAGGCTTGCATGAACTAAAGTGCTTGAAGGTGCAAGTTTGGTTGTTACGGCCTTGGGTTGCACTGTTTTCCCCTTGGCCGTTGTTGTGGTTTGTGACATTGGCAATCATGGTGCTGCTGAGTTCAGCCATCATATTTGGGATGACTGCAGCCATTTGCCGGGTGATCATGGCGGCAAGCTTACGATCAGATCTTCTTCGGTGTCCGAGTTGGCGAGACATGCTGAAAAATACGAGTTGGATTAGGAACGGGTAAAAGGACAATAAGGATAGGCAGTTAAAGTAAGAATCATGAATTATACGGAATGTTTCCAGTTGGTAACGCATCACCATTTGGAAACGTTGACACGTCAAGGTAAATTGACTCATTTGCCTTAGAGATTTGTGTATTTTGACCATAGTTTATCACTCATCCCAGAAATCCCCAGGTAGCGTAACGGTTCCCTCAATGAGATTTATACGAATACGCTTGCCTTAGCCCGAAGGCTTTTTGCCAGGAAATCCAGAATACAGGTGTCTATGTGTCACACAATATTTCTTAGGTTCATGAAATCAAAACCTTGATGAGATTTATATAGATTAGACATAACGTCTAAAGATCCAAGTCATAAGCATAAGAATACGATTCCACGTGTCGTCGAGAATAAGATTAAGAGGTTTCATGTTCGGGGAGAGTCTAAGAGTCAAATGTAAGTTTTAGGAGACATGTAGAAATGTTTAGGCAATCCTATGCTAAGGCATCAAATTGCACATAAGGGAACATAGCAATATGTAGCATGCAAACCATATACTTTAAAAGATAGAAATATAATTCTATAAGGTTCATGCATATACTATAGTCTAGGTCACCATTTCTAATAACCTAATTCCCTATAGTTACGGGCTCTGATACCAATCTGTCACACCCCAACCTGGACGGCGGAAACGTCGAGGTGTGAGGGATACGATTGTTCACAGCCACATAACGCTATGTTTAAATGTAAATATTAACTTTATAAGTTTTAACAGGAAATACAATCATAAGTTTCAAACATGTAATACGTTCAAACAGAAATCAAGGCATAACATAGCATTTCGTTTATTTAACTAGGTCCACGTCCTAGTTTTATTGCAAGCTTCAAAAGGCCACTTTAAACTCGGGGGTTACCTGAAACATGATAAAATAACAGGTCAACTAAAAATAGTTGGTGAGTTTCCAAGGTTTTTCGTACATAATATGAAAAGATTATAAGTAGCAATTCATGTCATAGGTTATAAGCAAGTAAGGTTATAGTACACATATTTTTACAATCAAACCTCGACTTGATTACAAGTATATAAGATTGGCTAAGTGTATTTGGTTCCCTAGTGCACAAGTATACGGCTCCTAGGAGTCGGCAGTTCCTCGACTTTAGCACCAAATAGGCTTGTCAGGCCCAAAGATCTAAGACGTCGCCAGGCTAGCAATAGTTAATGATTGTAACAAACTATGTATCACATATAATCACTTACAATACACAAATAACCATGACAAAATATAAGGATGAATTGCAAGTGTTTTACAAGTCTCAAACGTTTATAAGTGTACGATGTATACGTATCATGTTTCACCCCAAAACGGTGTGAAATAAAGTAAAAAGGGGCAAGAAAAACTCACTTGGCAAATAAGTATAAGATGATGATATTTAGGTCAATATACGTCGTTACAAGATACTCCTTCACGAGGTACCTAAATATGTATAGATTTACACATTTAAGTTTAATTAATAATAAGTTTAACGTTTTAAGAGGAATTAAGGTTTTTATTTGAGTTTTTTGAATGATAGTTTAAATAAACAAATTTTATTTAATTTGAATGTCTTAAAATAATTAAAATGAATTTATTGAATATGATTACGTTTGAATTAAATATATGTATCCGTACGCGTGTTTGTTTGATTTATTGTTAATGTGTGGAAAATAAATAATTAATTTTATTAATCAATTATATGATAATTAATTAATATATTTAATTATTTAATTTATAACAAGAAAAGAAAACGTTTTTGACAGTATTATATAACTTTTATATCATGATTTAACCAATAATAACTATTATTTAAATAATTTACAAGTAATATGGTGTTAAATAATCATTTAATAGCTTAAATTATTAAAAGTTCATTTTTTGTATAAAAAAATTTTGTATTATTTGTGATTTTTATTTATTTAAAACATTTAATAAAGTAGATGAAATCTTAAAATAATTTCCAGAAAACAAATAAATTATTTTAAAAAATTTAATGTTTATAAAACATTTTTTTTATAATTTTTTTAGAATTTTTCTGGATTTTTAAAACTAAAAAAATGATTTAAAAAAAATGGGAGGTGGCCCGGGTCGAACCCGGGGCCTCTCGGGTTGTATAAGGTGCAGGAACCATCAGACCAAGCATATAACCACGATAAGAGACAGTTTCTAATTCTTTTAAACCAATTTAACAAAACCCAAACACCCAATTCGAGCCCTAGATTCGAACCTCGTCCAATTGAGCTCGAATTCGGCTTTGATGGTGTACGATATTATAGGGCTTTTGACCCTTGTCTAAAACCGAGTATGTATGTGTTTCCAATTACCTAAATGGTGCTCGATTTGGTGATGAATTTGTCGAGAACAGGTCTCGACTCACGTGCTAATCGATGGATGATCAAATGGACATGATAATCGAATTAATTTGATATGCAGCTTCGTATGTTGATAGGAAACAATAACCCTATGTTAATTTTGTTCAAGATCGATCGTTGGTGGGTTAAAAATCGGGTTGCAGGTCCGATGATGAAGATGATGTTCGGGTGGTGTTTTTGCTCGTTTGAATGAAATTGAATATGAAGACAGATTATAAACAACTAGAAGTTCATTAGTGCGGGATTATCTCGATTATTAAAGATCCGTAGTGCTCGAATTGGTAGGTCTTGGTCGACCACTCGGGAAGAGATCGGGAGAAGGTGGGGGGTGGGGTTGGTAAGTTTTAGAATTTACAGAATAGTCCCTGTGGTTTATGTTGTGATAATTTTGGTTAAAAACTTGTTTTTTTTAAGTTTAATAATTGGCAAACAACCCCCCTGCAATTTGATTCAAAGTTATTATTATTATTATTATTATTATTATTATTATTATTATTATTATTATTATTAATTATTATTATTATTAAGTATTAAATTATTATTATTATTATTATTATTATTATTATTATTATTATTATTATTATTATTATTATATATATATATATAAAAATATAAAAATCGTAGTAAAATACGAGATGTTACACCTATAATGGAGTGTGTGGTGAAATTAATTTTTATTAGGGGGGCTAACTCCAGATATAAAAAAAAAAAATTATACCATCGAACCAAAAATTAACAGTACCGGCCCCTTATATCCTTCGCCGAAAACCTGAAATATGTGAGTTGGCCACATAGCGAGATAATCCCAAATTTTTAATAGTCAGGTTCTCAGATAAACGACATTTACACCATAAGCTAGCGAACCTAAAACAATTTGTATCCCATAATCATTTATAGTTTCTCGTCTCTAACAAGGGTTACCACATTCGACGACATGCACATTTAATGATTCCCTCAATTAGCGAGAGATTGAAATAAGCACGAAAAGGGTATAGCAGGAATCTGAATGACTTCCAAATATGGTCTATCACCACATTTGATGGTCGCTCTAAGTAGCCATCTTGGAAGAGTGATTGGGTTTTCAAACGTTGAGGTGGTACTAGGCTTGCAAAATGGTCTATTGGTACCATGTAAGCCTCCTGCAAAAGTACAAATATGTCAACAAATAAACAGACAAATCAAAAGTACAAGTGAGTAAATTAACTTTGGTTGGTTAGCTTATTTTTAATTAAAATATTTTTAATAGCAAAAACAGTAAAAAAAATCTATTTTGCCTTCCACGTAAACTATTAAAATCATCATACATACACTATATAAAATTTAAACTCGGTATCTTTGATTGAATAATACATCGTTTTACCATCATAATGTCTTATTAAGTACATATACAATAATTAATATATTTATATGATTAAAAGTTATAATATTAAAACAATAAATACATTCGATCATTTTTAAATTAAAAAAATAAGTTTTAGTATTATGTAATTACTATAAACTTAATAATAAAGGGTGTGTGTTAGTCGGAAAAAAATACAATCATACAAAATAAACTTTAATATATCTATTAACAACGCTTTAAACTTTTATATTATTTCATTCGCTTAATCTTATATGCAATTTTTTAACAATATATAATTATATAAAAATTTAAATGATTTGAGATTTAACAAAAAAAAAAAGCTAACTTTATTCGAGCAATGTTATACACTGAATAGTGATTACTAAAGTGATTACTAAGAGCATTCACAGTAGGTTCCTTATTTTTAATGTAAGTGCGCGCCTTGTGAGTGAAAAATAGATAATATTTATGAGATTGTACAATGATTCCTTATATTTAGGAAAACATGGTACAATCCTTATAAATTTTTTAATATTTTTAAAAGTGATTATGAGTGAATGAGAGAGGAAATATAACGATAATTATATTAAGAAACATTATTTAGTTGAAAGATATGTTAAAAAAATAATGTTTTTATTATAAATATAAAAGATAAGGATGGAAAAGATATAGCGAAATATTTAATAGATGTGAACTTGAGCTCCACTTGAACAACCCAAGGAATATTATGAAACTTCAGACGTCATTCCCAAAAGAGTGTATTTGTTTTTCTTTCTTACAGTTTGTTTCAATAGTTAAATATTACTTTTTTTTTTCTAAAAGATGATTTTTTTAAAAGTGACTCCTGTCACATCGCCCTAGCCAAAATTTCTCTCTAGAAAAACTCCAAACAACTTTCATAAAACTCCAAAATTTCTTCTAGAGAAAATCCATCGACCAATTTTATTTTAACATTAATTCTTATTATAGAAAAACAATAATTAAAAACACATTATTTAAAGAAAATAATCCTAAAATGTCCATTTAATCATATTTTTTCCTCAAAATGTCCATTTGACCAAGTAATACTCAAAATATCCCTTTCGTAAGTTTGTGCGAACGAACTTACGGTCGTCCAAACTTTCGTAAGTTCATCCGAACAAATTTACAGTTGTCCGAACCTTCGTAAGTTCGTCCGAACCGGTGTAACGACCATCTTTAGACACATGAGTACTAGAAAACTCTAGTTTTTGCAACAAATAATATATTATCGCATATACAGACAAGGTTGCAACGATTTTGCGACAGTGAAAAACGCAACGGAAAGCTGTTGTAATTGGTTGTCGGAAAGCTGTTGTAATTGGTTGTCGGAAAGCTGTTGTAATTGATTGTCGGAAAGCTGTTGCAAAATTATGTCAGAATATTGTTGTTTCTTGCCGCAAAATTCTTGCTACAAACCTATTGTAATTCTGTTAGAAAGTTGTTGCAAATATTTGCAACAAGGGTTTTTGCGGCAAAACAAGTTCCGTTGTGACAAATTTACAACATCCTTGTCTGTTGCATTTTTTTATTTTTTCTAGTAGTGGCATGGCTTCATTTGAACCGCTCATTTTGGGTTCAAACAACCTGTTTTACGGTCGGGACGTGGTGGGAACAATTTTAGAGATAAGGTAGTCAAAGAAACATTTTAAAAAAAAAGTTTGTCAAATGAACATTTTAACAATTTTCCCTTGTTTAAACCCTTTAAACCCGCAAGTCGCAACCACTTAAAAAGCACGCCAATTACTGTCAAACGCATATATTCCTCTAAAACAGTTTGTTCATGCTTGTGATTTGTTTCTAATTTTCCTAACAACAATCAACTCATCGGATCACACATTTCCTATGCAAATCAACTTCAATCAACAACACAACTCAACAACTTCACGATCACAACCAACTCCAAAACCACAACAAACCACTAACGTACCTTACAAATCGACATGAACGCATGATCCGATCTCCGATCACCGATTCCGATATCCGGCAAATCCTCCCCAAACTCCTCCACAACCGCGATCTCCTTCAACTTCCCGATCATCAAACCACGCTCCGCAACAAACCCCGTAGCTCTCATCGTCACGGGATCCACCTCAATCTCCGTCCCAATCACCTTCTCCGCTCCTAAAACCTCTTTAACAAACTCATCCACCATCACCACCGGGTTCGCGGTCACAATCACCTTCTTATGACACCTATCAAACACCTCGAAGCTGTCTCTTCTCACGTCTGCCGCGTAAAACCGCGGCAGAAGTGAGCTGGAGACAGCTTGGATGTCAATAATATTGACTCCGGTGAATGTGATGAATAATAATATTTTACCGGCGACATCTTCGGAGACGAAGATGTATACGATGGAGATGATCGGAAGAGCCAGTAATAGAACGAGGCCGCGGAGGAGGCTGCCGGCTTCGATGGCGATGAGGATGTAGTAGGGGAAGGAGAGTTTGGCTTTCAGTAAGGTGCCGTCGAGGTCGGCGGCGATGGAGCGGTGGTTCGCGGCGGAGAAGGTGTATTCGGATATCGGAGGGAAGGTTTTCCGGCGAAACTCCGGCGACGGTGGTGGCATGTTGTGTGTGTGAATTGGTACCAGAAGCTGAGATAAGGTTCAGGTTTTATGTGTGAGAGTTGTGGTGAGTGATGTTGCTACTTGCTAGCTATGGGTGATGTTGCATTTTTGTGGGAATTAATATCTAGTTTGGAAAAATAATTGGTTCATGTATTTCTTTCTTTACTAATAGAAGATTTAAAATAGTAATTTTGTTTTTTTATAGAACTATTCTTAATACTTGTGTGAGCTTTTTAGATGAGATTTTAACCGCCTATACTGATTTTTGATACTTTAATCTTGACTCGTCTAAAAACATTAAGAAGAAAACTTATCACTATAGGAAAACCATTGACTCGTGTTTGAAACTGAGATCTTAAAAACCCAAACCTAAAGTATTAACCCGTGTCCTTAGACCAGAAGACCAACTGCATTAAATTTATGTTGACGGGTTGAAAGATTTACGTTACATTTCACTACGTCAACTTGTCAGGCAAGCGGTAAATTGTTACCAAAAAGGTTAAAGTTGTTATGAATTACTGTTTTGATATCTACCCTAGAGGTGCACAAACCGGTTTTTTTCAAGGAACCGGTTCGGGTCCGAATCGGACCGGTTCCAAGCCAACGCTTTACAAATCTGTTTTTGACCAAAAACCGGGTCGGGTAGGAACCGGTTTTGGGTGAGAAAAACCCAACCCGGTAAGAACCGGTCCGGGTCCAAACCAATCCGGGTCGGGTCCAAGAACCGGTTTTGAAAACCCGGTTTTTTTAATTTTAATAAATAATATTTAAATTATACAATTTAAATAAAAATTAGTTATTTATCCTCTCCGCGCGTTGCGACGGTGAATCATTTAGTTGTTTGGTTTTTTATTGATAATGGGTTCAATTAAATAGTAGCGATGTCACAAAAGAGAAGTATTAACCAAAGGAGAAGCCGTATCATGTCATTGCTATGTGCAATATGTGGATAATAATGCTGTTACAAAAGAGTCAGACATTCTTAAACCATGCCACAAAAGGTAGACATTCTTAAACCACGTCACATTCTTAACAAAATTAGTTAATGGTCGTCCATAATGTATTCAATCAGGGTATCTTGCTTTTAATCCCTAATCTCGTTTTGTAGAAATAATCATCTCTTAATTGATAGAGTAGAAATTACCTAAAGACTAAAATGCATAGCTTTACATGATGCAAAGCACAAACAGTTAAGAATACTTCAACTCAATTATCCAAAAGGTTTGACCTGGATACATAGAAATGCTAGAATCATCATGAAAGCTTGAAAAAGTGCATCTTGTGTTTCAAGAACATCAAAGAACAATATCAGTTCAATATTTCGACCAAAAAAACTATTAGTACATTTATGTGCACAACCAAACAACACCTGACATATAAACACACTAAATGTATTTTTTTAAGTTTTAACCGGAACAAAAATTTATGAAAACCTAAAAAATATTACCAAAAATGTTGTAAAAAATTGAGTTATTGTTCTTAAAATCATTAATATCCACACCATATCAGTTATAGGAATTATTATATTGATATGTCATACTTTTATGAATACCAATCTACCACAAAAATTGACAGAATACGTCTGTGCTTTGGCTACCGAAAACCCGTCTAATGCAGCAACAACATATTATATATGATTTTTTTATCTGTAGTGTGCTACTCTACCATGCTAAACTCACATGTTTAATTGCTGCTAATCTAATGAGGACTGTGCATGTCTAGGAATGGACTGGGTAATTTTGGCAAACAATGTACCAATTTCTTTGGATGTTGAAATAGTAAGTGGCTAATAAAGGTTTACTGGAATTTGTATGGTGAAAGATGGCCTCTACCTAACAGTTAACACAATCCTATTCTTGCTTTTCCTTGTTATTTTTAGGATTTTTTTTAATCTGGGTATCATCATCTATCATCAACCCCACACGCATCACAACCTCGTTCATCAATTGAAACCTCAACAAAACCAAAGTAAGACAACAAACAAAAGAATCTAATAAACCTGTGCTTCTTCATCACACGTTTACCCTAAAATCAAAAAAAGAAGAAGTGGAGCTCCAAGGGCAGAAATTAGAGGGAGAATGTGAAGAGTCGCAGTAGGAAGAGGAGGACCTAATCTTCTTACGCACCTCTTCCATCCCCAACGGTGGCAGCAACAATGTCAATGGCGGTCGTGAAACCGACGGCGGGGTGGGCGGTGGCGGTGTCTCCTCATGCTCTTTAAAATAGAGTATAATGATTAATGAGAGAGATGAGGAATTTGTTTCCGACGATAAAGACGCGTGTCTTGAACACGCAAGCCAAATAAAGCCACGTAAACATAAAGAAAATGTCAAAATTACCCCTGCTACTGTTCATCAACTTGCAAAATTAATATATAGGATAATAAACACAAAGAAAATGTCAAAATTACCCCTGCTGCTACTGTTCATCAACTTGCAAAATTAATATATAGGATAATAATGAGTAAAGTAGATTAATTAAAACAATAATAAAGTAGATTAATTAAAACAATAATAAAGTAGATTAATTTAAATAACTACAAATATATTTTTACTGAATGTTTTTTTTAAATTACATTAAAAATAAACTTAAAACTAAACACTTAAATCGTTGCGGAAAATAAACACTAAAAGTTACATTAAAAACAAAATAAACAAAATAAAATATACATGTTGCGAATACAAAGTTTTTTTAATTTAATCGTCTTCGTCGGTTTGTATGCCAATGCGTTGAGACAAATCATAAGCGAGTTCTTCGTCGGAGAGCGGTGACGATCGTCCGGTTTATACTTATTGTTCGTGTATTTCTTCTTCAATTGGTATTTTTTTCTTCAATGTTTGATTTATCTTGTCTTCGTTCGGCCGCATCTAAGTGGTCTTTTAAACAAATACACATCTCTACCACTGTTGGAGTTAACCTTGTTCTTCTTATCGATAAAACCCTGTCACTAACAAAAAATGCAGACTCCGAAGCTACCGTGGAAGATTGGACGGTTAGTAAATCACGGGCCATAGCGGCTAGGACTGGAAATTGGGATTCCTTTCCTTTCCACCATGTTAGAATATCAAACAATAGAAATTCCTCGGGAGTTATAGTTGATAAAAAATCGGTTCTGGTATACCTGTCAAGTTCGCTACTAGGGGTGTTACCCCTCTCATGTTTACTGTTTTCATTCCTCAAAGTATTATATAAATTAAGCATCGGGTCTCTACTTGAACTCGACGAACTCAATTCCACGTTCGATGACCGATGGATGTTTGATGTTATACCATATTTTTTAAGATAAACACTAAACAAAATTTTAAGATAATGATTAAATTGTTGTTTTGCATTAACCGCAAAACATGGATCTTATTCATCTAAATCTAAATCATAAGTTATCTTATCAAATTAAGTTTCTACCCCGAAACATTTAAGCACGGGTCTAGTGCGGTGAAACATGTAAAAACGGAGGGTAGTTCGGTGAAATATTTTTTAACGATAAGTCGCTCTAAGACGGAATACATGCATTGTAACTTTGGTGGCGACGAGGAAGAGGACACCCAAATCAGTATCCAGGGTATGCCGGTCCCACAGACATCTAGGTTCAAATACCTGGGCTCGTACCTGCAGGAGGACGGAGAGATACACAGTGATGTAGCTCATCGTGTCCAAGCAGGATGGTGCAAGTGGAGAGCAGCATCAGGGATCCTATGTGATAAGAGGTTTCCAGCAAAACTTAAGGGAAAACTATACAGAGTGGCGGTACGCCCAGCTATGCTATATGGAACAGACTGCGCCATAAAGAAATCGCACGAGAAACAAATAGAGGTTGCGGAAATGCGAATGCTAAGGTGGATGTGTGGCCATACAAGACTGGATCGGATAAGAAACGAAGTGTTTTGACAGAAGTTAGAAGTGGCTTCTATTGCAGATAAAATACGAGAGGGAAGATTAAGATGGTATGGACATGTCAAGAGGAGACCAATGGCAGCACCGTTCAAAGCAGTGGAGAACATCATCATAGAGGGTAGGAAGAGTAGAGGAAGACCTAGGTTGACTTGGGAAGAGAGAATTAGGCGAGATACTCTGAGCACATAATCGAGGATAGGAGTGAGTGGAGACGTAGAATTAAAACTAAGGACTTTTAGTGGTTTCTGTAGCTAGGAAAGGACTTTGATTTCTTGTTACGGGGGCTATGTGTATGTAGTACGCTTGGACCTTTTTAGGGGAAACTTGCTGCTTCCCTGATGCATGCTTGTTCATTTTATACTTCCTTTTGGTGATATTTTAATGTTTATTGTATGATGTGTGTTGTACCATATACCATATATCATATATCGTATGCTTGATTACATGTTGATTCGCTAGCGTTATTGCTTTTGTTATCGAGCCAGGGGTCTCTTTGGAAGCGGTCTCTCTACCTATCTGGATAGAGGAAAGACTTGCCATCACCTACCCCTCCCAGACCCTGCTCTTGAGTGGGATATACTGGGTTTGTTTGTTTGTTTGTTTGTTTCATCGGCGCCACCATTGCTGAAAACATTTCGTTTCTTTCTTCAAATTCACTTAATTTATGTGTCATTAAATACATTTGATTAAGTGTTAGACAACTTGTTAGATAATAAACCCCCGACAATTTTGTAGTTGCGTTTTTAAAAAACTCTAAAAATTGAGTTATTTCTTAAATATATTCCCAACACTCTAACGGAAACGGAACAACCCGACTCCGCATCGCAAGACCATCATGAAAAACATGAAGCGTTTATTTTTGTCGCAAAGCACTATTAAACATTTTTTAAGTAAAATTCCATCTAGTCTGGACATCCCAATTTGGTGCTAAACAAATAAAATTCGTATCGTGACACATTTTTCTATAATTAACATATCTTTTTCTACTAGTTTTAAAAACGTCACGTAACATATTTTAAAAAACGTTTTAAAATCTTCAACTTCAGAAACGCCAAGACCATCTTGCATAACTAAACTAATAATATGTGCAACACATCTTGAATGAAACAATACGCCGTCACAAACCGGTTTGTATTTTATTTTTAATTTATCAACGGCGGATGTGTTGTTCGATGCGTTACCAAATGACATTGAGAAAATTTTATTTTCTAATTTATGTGTTTTGATTACAAAATCTAAAATTTGAAATAGATTATCACCGGTGTGCGGATATCCAAATAATTCAAACGCGATCGTACGTTTCATCATTTGCCACGAACTTTGATCTATCCAATGGGAGGTGACGCAAAGGTACAATTCCGGTAAACCGTGTGGGGCGGACCAAACGTCGGTAGTTAAGTTCACATCGGTTTGTAAATTTTCAAATAAAACCTTTAAATTATTTTTGCTTGTTTCCAAAGTTTTAAACAATCACGTCTAAGAGTGGTGCGACTTACGTGAGTGTAGCGCGGTTGAAGAGTTTCTTGAATCAATCTTGTTAACCGAGGGTTGTCGCAGTTATTGAACGGTAATCCTTCTTGAATTATAAGCTTTGTCATTCTATCTCGAACCATATCTACGCTGAAGTTCCATAAACCACCATCGTTTCCGATTGATGTTTGACCTTGACTCGGTGTACTTTTCAAAGACTTGCACCATTTGGTCATATGGTTTCTCAAAGTCGAGTTTGAATCCGACCTGAAAAACGAACCACAAGCCTTGCATCGAGCTTTATTTTGACCATTCGACATTTCACATAAGTCATAGTTGCACCAAATCTCTTGGTTTCTCGTTGTTGGAAGAATTCTTACAACGGTAGCGACACTTGATGATCCACTAGTTGGAACGGATGATTCAGAGTCATTATATAAATTCAAGAGAATACAAAGTAGAAAGTGAGGGAGCATGTTTTTGAGTTTTTGAGTGCTGTGACTAAAGTATTACACCCACTACCGATTTATACTATAATATAAGAGCAAAATGGTCAAAAAACCTGAAACAAAGGTCAAAAAAACTTGAAAAAAATGTCAAAAAAACTTGAAAAAAAGCTCAAAAACACCCCCAACGGCTATATGACCGTTTGAAAAAAAAAAATTCCAACGGCTCGAACCGGTTTCAAACCGGTTTTTTTGGACCGGTTCTTGAACCGGGTTGGATCAAAACCGGTTCCAAACCGGTTTCACTCAAAAACTCCCAAACCACCGGGTTGGAACCGGTTTGGAGTAATACCGGTTTGAACCCGGTTCGGTTTCAGGTCGAGTCACCGGGTCGGGTAACCGGGTTCAATGTGCACCTCTAATCTACCCTTTTTAACACGCGTACGTGTGGGGTTGGTGTGGGGTGGGTGGGGGTGGGGGTGGGGGGGGGGGGGGGGGGGGGGGGAAGGGGTGTGTTTACTAAATACTGTGCTACATACTTATATGTCACCCAAATTGAATAAAATAGATGTTAAATAGTTGGTAATATAGATTTACTAAATATTAAAAAAAATTCCCATCTCAAATCAACTTAAGATCTTTACTTGATTTTCAATAATTGATAACCCTGCAAAATGTGGAAAATAAATTTAAAGAACATATGTATAAATAAAACATAACGTAAAATTATTAAAATTTAGAATATAAAAATAACATATAAATTTTAAATGTACAATTTAAACAAGTTATATATTATAATTTACTTTGTGGATGTTATTTGACAATGAGAGAACAAGGAATATAGATGTGCTTGCATAATTTTGACACTTGACATAATGTTTTACTTTTTACTAGGTATTTAACTGTTTATAGCAATATATTACATGCGAACATACAAAACCAAAATTAGAAAAAGAAATTCTTGCATATCTTAACTAACACTTTTTAAAATAGTTTATATATTTTTATATGTTCATTTGATGGTCCTTGGTTGATGTTTAATTATCTATCAAATAAATACGCACAAAGAAGCATATCTTCTTAACGAACAAACTTAATAAGAAAATACATTCATTGTTCGTTTGTACGGTTAAACTTAGACGAACAAATATAAACAAGCCCATGTTCATGTTTGTTTAGTCTGATTACAAACTCATTCCTAATGAATTACTGTTCATATATCTACCCTCTTTCAACACGCGTACGTGAAGGGCTACATTAAATTGAAAAAACATATTAGATGGGTATATTAATATACGAGGTGGTCAGAGAAGATGTAATCGTTATAATAAGAAGCCTAAAGTCGCTAATCTAAGTATGTTGTTTCTCAATCTATCAGTGTTACAGGAAATACCGTATTCTCTAAACAGGACAAATTATTTCCAAACTATGAGCATTGTCCCTTGCGTTACTTTATTGTTCAGAAGGTTGAAGTTGAACATGAGGGCAAACCCGGTCCGGTTCTCCTTTTGACCACAAGTGTCTCAGATCTCCTCGTCGCTTCCCCAACGTCAATAATGTGCCTGCAAATTCAAACCATAAATTCAAAGCATCAACACAAGTTTTTCTTTTGTAATATATAGCATGTTTATAAACAGGTCATGCATGTTGAGTTGTTGAACCCGTGTAATTAAACGTGCCGACCCCCCTGTTTAGTCGTAAACAACTCTACAACCCATTTAGCACGTTTGCAGCGTGCCAAGATGTTGCGGGTCGTGTGTTCAGATTACATGATTTTAAGTGTATCGGGGTTAAGTCGATGTCTTTTACAATAATAACTATGTGAGCCATGTGTGGGTTCAACGATTCAACCCACCAACTTGACATGATCGACATCCTTAGTTTTTTTGTTGATGTTTTTTCCCACCAAAAAAGAACATACCAACTGTGAAAGGAACAATGTAAAGCAAAGCAGGTTGACCATGTCCATCCATCAAGTTCAAAGCCACATATGTAATTAGAAGACCTGCAGAACAGAAAGCAAAGCTATTAACACATTAATACCAAGAAATGCAACCAAAACCACACACAAAACTGCAGGTCCCATTACCTAAACCATAAGCAATCATTGCCCATAAGAAGTAACCGGCTCGCAGGCTTTATTTGACAGCCAATCATACCTATAACATCAAGAGAATAATGTTAGAGAACTACGAAAAACTAATAACCTGTATAGAAAAATTGCAGCATTTACATATTTTGAAAGCTTTCATGTTACAGTTGCCTGTTACTCGTAATTTTTGTTGCAACTCATGCTATTGAATTGGCCACACGTGATTTTTGATTTCGTGTTCATTGGAGGATGAATGAAAATGATAATGGCTTTCTTCATTAATCAAATGTAAGTTACATGAGGCATTACATAGATAATTTACACAAAGCTACCTTGAAAATATAAAACTATATAACTCCTAAACAATGACTTACCTAACAGAGGATAGTTTAGATACTTAACTAGAGCGGATAATTTACTAATTTGGCGTATATATGTATGAATGGGACAACTCTTGGGCTATGTTTTATCTAACATGTAAATTGATTAAAAAAGCTTAAGACTTTTGGACTCGGGTTACGGGTAAACCCACCTGACCAATTTTGAATTTTTGACACGTTCCCAAAGATACACTTTTGGCCCGTTACACTCCCACCCATTTTTCCACCACTATAAATTGACAAATAGCTGATGTATCAAGTCAAAGCAATTATCATTTTGAAAAAGCGAATCTAAGAGGTTCCAAATTGTTGACAAAACTTGAGGAACATGTTTAATCTTCATAAAAGGGACCAATTGTTCAAAGTTCAAACCTTAGAGAAAAAGCCACTAATAGCCCTGGTAATATAATGTCACCAAATCCAATGATGCTATAGCCACCCCAGGGATCAAACATTCGTGGGATTTTCAATAACATCGGAATGCCATCTTCTCCACTCTTATCACCACGAGCTACCTGCACTCAAACGAATAAATAAATGGTCATTTTGTGGTGGTTTTGAAAATAAATAAATTTTATAATGGTGGCCAACAGACAACAGCCATAAAATCTCACCATTATCATTACACTTTCATGAAACCACCATTTGGATACAAACACCCAGAAAATGTCATACAAAAATGCACAGCTGAGGAGAACTGTTCCCACCTGATTTGATCAATAGAATGATAATATCAATTGAAATCAGTCAATATTTCAGGTTAACGAATCAGCATATAATCAGAAGAACCATAATTGGAAGTAAAAAGCAGCTGACGATGAATTTATACAATTACCTTGAGATTAGGCACTCGTATTATCTGGATTACTGTGACTATCAGTGCGATACCCTGGTTTAAGATGAATACAAATGAGTATACTGTAATTTAATTTACTGTATTATTTTGTATTAAAAATCCACAAATTAATTGAACAAGAAAAAAATTATCTTACAAGTATATCTTGACCAATCCAAGCAAAAGAAATTCTGCGATAAACAGCCCACACAACAGCAAATGCTACACAGAATGGGGAGACACCCAGGGTCAAATACGACACAGCTCCTAAGAAGGGAACCTTGACGAATGTTCCTGCAGCATGTTCAAACCATCTGAAACTGCAAATTTTGATTGTCAGTTCAGACTATAGATTTTATCTGGACACATTGATGATAAGCTTTTAATTATTTAATTTTGAACTCCAGTCATCAATGAAGATCATACAGTAGATATGGCATTTGTTTTTGTTCTTTTGTTTTTTATTTGTTTGGCGTGGTGGGGGAGTCTCAAAAAATGGATGATTTCTGTAAGGGTTGAACAGGTTATGTCGGGTTGGATCGACATGAAAAAAGTTCTGTCCAAACCTTTTGAGCTTCTTATAACTAATTAGTGCATTAAAATTATGATCCGTCTAAACATATATATTATCTCAAAAATAGTCTATAGTTCAACCCATTTCCTTTTAAGCTAGTATTCCTTTACATGTTGATAAAAATAACTCAAATTAACCCATTTATAAGTAGATGGGTTGAAAAGGCCATATCTATCGTCAAGCAATGCAACTATCAATGCAGCAGTCTACCATTATCAGCCAATACCATAACTAACAATAAATTTTTGTTGCATATCTATAACTAAATGAACTTTGGTGAATAATGTGATCCATTTAACATTTTATTGTTATGTATCTCAAAAAGTTAGAAACTTGCATACACGAGTTAAAAAAAGGGAACTTTGATACCATGATAACAAAGCCACCAAACAAGTTTGCAGACCCTGAAAAGGTAAAAACTCAGCCATTAATACCATGGTAATCAAGGCAATCAAATTGGAAATTATAAGGAATGAACTATGTAGAGGACATCCATGTATCTACTTTTTTTAAGGTCATCCATATATTAACTACTTTATAGCCCACCCAAGTAGTATCCGATTTTGTTATACGATATCCAGCCAAAATACGCTGAACTATTGTAAACTAACAAAAACCCCATAGTTTTATTACATCAAATCATTGCTTTTTGATAGATCAATACAAGGGTGCTTTTATCTTCTCCAAATATTAAACGCATTTTTGCCATTAAGAATGTTTGACAGCTACTTGGGTGGTCTGTAAAGTAACTTCAAGCCTTCAATATATGGCCTCAATGAGAAAGTTGAATACGTAAGTGGCCTCAACCTACGTTATCCCAAATTATTATTACACAACTATAAAACACACCTCAACACCACCAATGGCGAACAAGACAACAAGGACCTCAATAAACCAGTATGACATCAGCTTGTAAAGCATGATCAAGAAACATGATGCAATCACAACAAACAGAACTGCAGAAGTTGTGTTAATGTCCACCACACCACTTGACCCAGAAGATTCTGTATTCAAGTATTCATCAGAAGCGTCCTGGCAAGAATAAAATTATTATTAAGGATCAGTAACTCTTTTGTCAGTATTTATGTAAACGATAAAATCCTTTTAAAGGGTCACTTCAGTAGATCTTTATAAGGTTAGGATGACCTTTAAAATTTTGTCCTGTTCAATGGCTGCTTCTCGTGCAGTCCATGCAGACCAGTAAGATGCACATAATATGGTACCAACAGCCATAAGCCACAAAAACACCTCAGCCACATCAACCAGTGGACGCCTAGGAGAGTATAGCTGCACAGAAACTGGGGAAAGAGCATATCTTCAATGAAAACGAAAGGAATTGAACAGTTCGATTATATTGCACACACTCACTCACCCACAAGCAGAAGTGAACTGAAGCGTCACCAACAATATATGCAAAAATGCAAGGAAAAAACAAAAATACAACTTTGAAGCATGCAGAATTGTCCCAAATACCATTTAATTTATTCTGGATACTCGCTTCCAAGCTTGCACCAGCATCTTGTGGAAGCATGACTGCAGGGATGCCAATATGCACATTAGTTTCATCTTCTTCACACACCATCTTGAAGAGTTCTGTAGAAATATCATGTTAGGTTTCACCATTTTGCATGATAGAAAAGGTTTTATTGAAATGCACAGACATACAATTAAAGACGCGAGGAAAAAGCTTTTGAGAGGACATACCTGTTTGATTGTTAACAACAAGGATTGCTGAAGCACCTGCAGCTTCAGCAACCTGTGCCTTGTCAGTAAAACTGCAATTGCCTCGGTGCACCAGGATAACTTCACCGGTTAGCTACAGACAATAAGACCTCCGAATGCTGAGTTCTGATATAAGTAGCAAACTCAAAAGGCTATCAAGTAACAACCAACAATCCTCACACTTACCATTGACATGTATCTGACTTAAGTGTATGAGTCTCTGTGTGTGTTTGTGTGTGTATGAGAGAGAGAGATAGGTAAACCTTGTTTTTAGGTGTGCTACAACAATCGGGAGGGTCTGCAAGCGCAACTATGCTTTTATCAGCATCCTTCTCCTTTGATTCCAAAGTAGGACCAAATCGCGCACCAACACCAACAAACTCCTCTGTTTCAATATCACCAATCCAAGTAGGAACTTTTACCTGTTATGCAACAAATCAGCAAAGAACAAAAAAAACCATTACCAAATACAGCGAAATAAGAAGTAATCAGACACTTCTGATAACAATCCATACAACATTCACATCAGCAAATCAAGCCCTCACATTGTAAAACCTCTACAACAAATACACACACCATCTTCATTCAATATGCAATTTCCATTACAAAAACTTTACCAAATTCTATCCCCTAAAATCAACCAATGTTCCAGTCTTCCACTTACTAACCTAAATCATAAATCACAACTCACTAATCTTCATTTTTGTTACCAGCATACATTAAGAACACAAGAAACGACAATTGTAAATATAAGATTAACAAACTACCACTTTATATAATCCCTAACGCGTAAAAAAACGAATAATAAATTGACTCTTCAAACCACACATCCTACTCTAGCAAACTGACAAGAAACTTAATTGAAAAATCAACTTGCAAAAAAAATAACAACAGTAAACACATCCAAGTCAACGAATCAACGTTCAATCGGGCACAAAAACCTACGAACACAAAAATCTAACAAACAAAAGATACAACAACAACAACAAGAAGAAAAATAGAACAATGATCCAAAATCGAACTGAATTCAAACTATACCAGAACGAAATTGTTATCACATCCAGGCCTTTTAGGTGCAATATCATCCTGATGAACTATATCACCAGCAAAAACGAACGAAACACTGCAAATTAGGGAAATCAGAGCCACTTCAAGCCCAAGTTTGATTCGATTCGTTGCTCCATCCATTGAAGGATTGTTAATTGCTTGTGATGCAACGAACAGATAACAGTTGATGAAGGTAGATTGATTGAAGGAAAAAAGTCAAAATTAGGTTTTTTTATATTTTTGTTTTGCTTTGTTCTTATCGTGCTTAGGTGATGGTGGAGATGAACATGGTACGAAATGAGAAGTATATACGTACAGGATGCGTGTATGTATAGGTGTGATTTTTTTAAGTTGGTTTACTTCGCTTTTTGTTTCTTGCCCACGCGCACTTGTCGCGTGATATGCAATCGCTCTTCAAATGCTAAAAGTCAAGCTACTTTTAATGTTTTATCTTTGTAATATTTTTATAGTGAGATTGCACTTGTAATGTGTTGGGCTTAATTAAGGGGAAATGAAAAAGTCAAGTAGATTATATGGAACAATAAATCATTATCTTGATATTAAAAATTATTATTTTTTAACTATTCTTGTATTTTTAGGGGTGGATCTTAATGCGTCAAGGTATATAAATGACGATATTGATGTTTAGTATTGCATGGGAAGAAGCGTCAAGGCATAGGCAAGGTGATGTATGGTGTGTCACACCCCGACCGACGGCGGAATCATCGGAGCGGACGAGGGAATGATGGATTGTTCATAACACATGGTTGTCTAATAGTGGAAATAATATTAAAATCAGATTACATAATAGAATAAGTACAACATACACAAATACAACAATCGAAACCACAACTAATAATTGTCTTTTATTTTAACTAGGTCCGTGTCTTAGATGAGCACGTAGAAGTCCACTATCTTGCTTAACCTGAAATCATGTGAGAAAATAAAGTCAGCTAACGAGTTAGCTGGTGAGTAATCACAGTTTTGAATATACATATAGATTGATTGATTGATCCATCGATTGTAATTCAATTCACAAGGTAATATTAAGACTTATATGGCAACCGCGAAGCATATAGATAAACCGACACAATATAAACCCCTTGACTTGACACTTGCATATAATAGACTCCACACAAACACCATAGATTGACTAATTGCCTCTGGCACAATCACCACTCGTAAGCCATATGGGGTGGGTTATCCAAACCAGTAGATCTACATTGTTGCCAGGATTGATTGATTGATTAAATTAGGGTTCTACTGTCGTCCAGTTTATCACAGTATGTTCACGTAATTGCAAGTAATAACATAACCTGTCTTGAATTGAATTGAAAATGAAATAACAATAGAATATCATGATAGAATATATTGTATCACATGATTTTCCCCAAATAGGAAATGATATAAAAAGGGAATATGAATACTCACTTGATTGATGAGATTGGAATTTGGACGTGATAGTTTAGACACTCACGATTTCCTTATGATTAACCTAAGGAACGGTGTCTCGAGTTAGAATAATAATGATTTGGGAATTTGGGAATGTATTAAGATTTCCATTGGGTCTTGAATGGTAGTTTAAATTGATTAATTTTATTTGGTTTGAATGTCTTGAAATAATCGAGTTTATTGAAAGTGATTATGTCAAGAATTTTAATAAAAATTTATACGTGTAAGTTATACATTTATACAATTTATTAATAAATTGTATATGTATAATTATATTCATAATTATATATAATCAAGTATTTATATATAATTATATGTATAATTATATACATGATTATATGTATATAATACATTTGTACATAAGTGAACATAACTATATATTGTATGTTAATTTTATACTCGAGTTATAAATTGTATACAATTATGTAAATGTAATTTATTCAAATAACAATTGTTTCGGTAATTGAATAATATATAACTATATATATATTGGGTTCAATTTATTTATTGTGTATTTATGTATTATACACTAATTATAAATTGGTAGAAACCTAATTAGTTATTTTAATTATTTAAAACAAATAAAATAAATGAATAAAATATAAAAATAAATTTCAGAAAGTAGTTGAGTTGTTTTAAAATTTTTAATGTTTGTAAAAACATTTTTAAAATTTTTAGAATTTTTTTTAGAATTTTTAAAGGCTTAAAAGGCCTTAAAAAATAATGTAGGTGCCCGGGGTCGAACCCGGGACCTTCTGTTTGAGTTAGAGCGTGGGAACCGGTGAACCAAAGGCCGTGGCCGCGATAATTCTCAGCCTTTAATTCTTTTAAACACCATCTGCTTCAATCCCAAATCACCATATGAACCCTAGATCGAATCCCGTCCAATTGAACCCCGATTCGATCATTATTGCCACTGAAATCATGGGGCTTTTATTCCCCATGAAAAACCGAATTCAAAGATGTATTAATTACCTGTTAAGATGGTGTATTCAATGAGTTTGAGTTCGAGATAGGTCCGCGACTAAGTGCCAATTGGATGTTGCTCAAACCGTGATGATAATCAAATTAAATTGGTATGAAGCTTTGGATGATGATCGAGAGTGAAAGCCCCTAATCAATTTCAGGTTTTGAAACTCCGAAGGTCGGGTTCGAGTGAGTTGCAGGTCGCGATGAAGATGATGTGTGATTTCAGTGTTTTTGTTTGTGTTTAGTGAAATTGAAATCAGAGTTCGGTTGGGTATGTAAAAATGATCGATTTTGCAGTTTAATTGTTTATTGATGTTGTTTGAGTGGGTTTATGAGGTGTATAGAATCCGAGAATAAAGTGAAGAATTTAGCCGTTATTTGACTAATTCAACACGTTTTGTGTTGGAATTCAACATAGATTGGATCCAAGGAAACTTTCGGTGTGATTGTGGGGTTCAAATTGTGTAAATTGGCCGATTTCTTGTCGGGAATTTTGTGAGTTCGAGGTGGAGCTTTGGATTCGAATTTACCGGCTATTAATCGTGTTTAATGGTTGTATTGAGTTCGAATCTCATCCCCGAACGCATTGGGACCGGTTTGGTGGGTTAAAATTGAGTGATTTGGGCGTTTGGCCTTCGCCGGAGCTTCGCCGGAGTTGGCCGGATCCGGCGGTCGGGAAAACGGGGTGGGGGGAATGGGTTTTAAAATTTTACAAGAATGGTCCCTGTGGTTTCAATGTTTATATTTATGTTATAAACTTTGGTTTAAGTTTCATAAATTACATAATCACTCCCTGGACTTATAATTCCAATTTTTAATACATGTTTATATATATATATATATATATATATATATATATTTTAATAATTCTTACTAATTACTAATAGTAGTATTAAACTACTACGATTATTGAAACTTTTGAATTAAACATCGACGTATTAAACAAAATTTCACAAATACACGATCCCCCTGCTTTAGGAAATTTCGTCCCGAAATTTAAATCACGAGGAGGCTGAAACGAAAAGATGAGGGTACTGTGATTTCATTCGGTCCTCACGTTCCCAGGTGAACTCTGGGCCACGTTTGGATTCCCAACGAACTTTGACAATGGGTATCCGACTGCGTTTGAGTTGCTTAACTTCCCGATCCATAATTTCCACAGGTTTCTCAATAAAGTGCATAGATTCATCAATCTGGACTTCATCGAGTGGAATGTGGAGATTTTCATCGGCAAGACATTTCTTGAGATTGGACACATGAAACGTCGGATGTATGTTGCTAAGTTCTTGAGGTAGTTCAAGCTTGTAGGCCACTTTCCCAATTCGCTCGAGCACTTTGAATGGACCCACGTAACGAGGTGCTAGCTTCCCTTTCTTTCCAAATCGAATCACCCCCTTCCAAGGTGACACCTTAAGAAGTACGAGATCACCGACATTGTATTCCATGGGCTTACGTCTTTTGTCAGCATAATGCTTTTGACGATTTCTAGCAGCGACCAAGTTATCACGGATCTTATGAATTTTGTCGGTTGTTTCTTGTATCAATTCTGGACCAGTAATCTGTGATTCACCAACTTCAGACCAGCAGATGGGAGATCGACACTTTCGACCATACAAGGCCTCAAATGGTGCCATCTGGATGCTGGTATGATAACTGTTATTGTATGAGAATTCGATCAACGGAAGATGAGAATCCCACGATCCACTGAAATCAATGACACAAGCCCGGAGCATATCCTCGAGGGTCTGTATCGTTCTTTCAGTTTGACCATCGGTTTGGGGGTGATAGGCTGTGCTGAGATTCAGTTGTGTTCCCAAAGACGATTGAAGACTTTGCCAGAAACGAGAGATAAAACGACCATCGCGATCAGAGATAATATCTAAAGGTACACCATGCCGACTGACTATTTCATTGATGTAAATACGAGCCAATTTCTCGACTCGATAATCTTCCCGAATTGGAATGAAATGAGCCGACTTAGTCAATCGATCAATGATAACCCAGATACTATCGTGACCACTAGCGGTACGAGGCAGCTTGGTAATGAAATCCATGGATATGCTCTCCCATTTCCATAATGGAACCTCGGGTTGTACGAGTAATCCAGAGGGACGTTGATGCTCGGCTTTGACTTTGGAACATGTAAGGCATTTAGATACATACAAGGCTATATCCTTCTTCATGCCGGGCCACCAATATTGGTTCCGAAGATTCATGAACATCTTATCTGCTCCTGGATGAATAGAATAACGAGCCTTGTGAGCCTCATCCAGGATGGTTGTTCGAAGATTATCGCGATTCGGAATCCAAAGTCGATTTAGAAAATACAATAGTCCGTCCGACTTGGTTTCCAATTGGAGTTCAGCATCGCATGACATTTCCTCATACATGTTGCCTTCAGTGACTGATTTGTGTTGAGCTTCGAGTATACGGGTTAGAAGGTCGGTTTGAATGGTAATACTTTGAAGCATAACTTGACCCTTTCGACTTAATGCGTCGGCTACGACATTCGCCTTTCCTGGATGGTAACGAATTTCACAATCGTAGTCATTAAGTAATTCAACCCATCGTCGTTGTCTCATGTTTAATTCCTTCTGATTGAATATGTGTTGAAGGCTTTATGATCGGTAAATACAATACACTTGGTGCCGTAAAGGTAGTGCCTCCAAATTTTGAGTGCGAATACCACAGCTCCTAGCTCGAGATCATGGGTTGTGTAATTTTTCTCATGAATTTTGAGTTGTCTTGAGGCATAAGCTATGACTTTGCCTCGTTGCATGAGAACACAACCAAGACCTTGCTTCGAAGCATCACAGTAGACAACGAAATCGTCATTCCCATCGGGGAGAGTCAAGACTGGGGCATCACACAACTTCTGCTTGAGGGTTTGAAAAGCTTTCTCCTGATCTGGTCCCCACACGAAACTCTTGTCCTTATGTGTCAAGGCGGTGAGAGGCACAGCGATCTTTGAGAAGTTTGGAATAAAGCGACGGTAGTAACCGGCTAAGCCAAGGAATGAACGAATCTCGGTAGGAGTTTTGGGTTCTACCCAATTCTTCACTGCCTCAATCTTTGCAGGATCCACGTGAATACCTTTGTCGTTTACGATGTGACCAAGGAATTGGACTTCTTTAAGCCAAAATTCACACTTTGAGAATTTTGCATAAAGCTTTTCCTGTTTCAGAAGTTCAAGGATCGAACGGAGATGATGTTCGTGATCGGATTTTGATTTTGAATAAATGAGAATGTCGTCAATGAAAACGATCACGAATTTGTCCAGATATGGTTTACACACGCGGTTCATTAAATCCATGAACACAGCAGGTGCATTGGTTAACCCGAATGGCATTACTGTAAACTCGTAATGGCCATATCTTGTGCGAAAAGCTGTCTTGGGAATATCATCATCGTGCACTCGTAATTGATGATAACCTGAGCGGAGATCGATTTTGGAAAAATGAGAGGCTCCTTGAAGCTGATCAAATAAATCGTCGATCCTGGGTAGAGGATACCGGTTTTTGATAGTAAGCTTATTAAGCTCCCGGTAGTCGATGCACATTCGAAAAGAACCGTCCTTCTTCTTCACAAACAAAACTGGGGCTCCCCAGGGCGAGGAACTTGGTCGAATGAAGCCTTTATCGGAGAGCTCTTGAAGTTGACTAGCAAGCTCTTGCATCTCAGATGGTGCAAGTCGATAGGGAGATTTTGCTACTGGAGTTGCGCCAGGCACAAGGTCAATACGGAATTCGACTTGACGAACAGGAGGAAGACCGGTTAAATCATCGGGAAAGACTTCAGGAAACTCTCGAACAACCGGAATGTCTTCAATCCTCTTAGATTTCTCATCTGCCTTCACGATATGAGCTAAGAAAGCCACGTAATGTTTGCGGAGGTACTTTTGAGCTTTGGTGCAGGACATGAGTTTTAATCCCTTGGAAAGCTTTTCCCCGTAAATATTTAAGACACTTCCAGATGCGCGAGGGATCCGGATGATTTTCTCGAAACAGACGACTTCAGCATGGTTCTTTGACAACCAATCCATGCCTATAATGACGTCAAAACTTCCAAGTGGCATCGGTATAAGATCGACAGGAAATTCGTGTTCACTAAGTTTAAGGGTACAATTTTGGATGACAGAATCAATTGTGACGGATTTTCCATCAGCTATTTCTACTGTAAACGGTTTCCCTAACTTAGTTCGGGTATTAACAAGCAAAGGTTCAAATTCTAAGGATACAAAACTTTTATCGGCACCGGTATCAAATAAAATTGAAGCATATTGATGATCGATTAGGAACGTACCATTCACCACATCATTGGCAGCCTGAGCTTGTTGGGCATTGATGTTAAAAGCACGCCCTTGTGCTGCGGGTACGGCATTAACTAGCTGAGGACATCGGTTACGGAAATGAGTTGGATCACCGCATTGATAACATGCACGAACTTGAGCAATTGCAGGAGGGTTTTGTTGGACTGGCGCATTTACCAATACCTTAGCAGCATTCCTGCATATGTTGAATGTATGGCCAAAACGACCACAACTGGTGCACTGACGACACTTAGCACCAGTAGGATGATGATACTTGCAGATGTTGCATTGTGGAAATGGCCCGGTGTAAGGTTTCTTTGTTGGGGCTTGATTATTCATGGTTGGTTGATAGGTCGGTGCGACTTGGTTGATTGGAACAGCAGGGGTAATTACAGCAAAGTTTTGAGAGTTAGCCTTCCTCTTCCGGTTCCTGGAAGTTTCAGGCTTGTCTTCCTTGGTTGTTTCAGTAGAAGACTTCTCCATTTTCTTCTTGTCACCCTTCCTGTCAAGGTACCGGCCTTGACATGGTTGTCGGTTAACTGAGCTGCTAGACGGATAGCATCTGCCAAGTTAGTAGGGTTCCTACCCCACACGGTATCCTGAATTTGCATAGGGAGACCACCTATGTACTTCTCGATAGCTCGAGATGAGGGAGTAACTAGATGAGGAACCAGAAGACTCAACTCGTGAAAACGGGTGGTGTAAACCAGATTCTCGCCGCTTTCCTGAGCCAAATCCCAGAATTCAGCTTCTAGTCTTTTGATTTCATTTCGTGGGCAGAATTCTCGTGTCATGAGTTCCTTTACTTCAGCCCACGTCAATGCCAGGGCAGCATCAGTGCCACGGGTTCGTTTCTCCCCGTTCCACCAAGTTAAAGCTCTCTTCTGGAAAACACTGGTAGCGTAGCGAACTTTGAGATTTTCAGGACATTCGCTGTTAAGAAACGTGTTTTCAATACTCTCGAACCATTGCAGAAGACCAGTGGAACCTTCGGCTCCGCTAAACTTAGTGGGATTGCAGGAATTGAAATGTTTGTAAGTACAAGTTTTGGGAGGGTTTGGTGCAGTTGGGTTTTGGACAGTGTTTGGTGCAGTTGTGTTTTGAACAGCATTGTTGCCTTGGTTCAAATGAGTAAGCAGTGTTGGGATAACCGCAGCAACTTCACGTGCCACCATAGCAGCAATCTTGCGGCCAGAGCTTCTAGGTCGGGAGCGGTTTTGACGAGAAGACATGCTGTATAATAAGGAACGAAGAAACCTTTATGAGTAACGGGTAATTGGTTTTTAAAACTTTTCAAAATAATAAAATCGTTAATGAGATTGTTTAAAACAACAATGAGAGGTTAGGAGTGTAAACGTTCGGTTCGCAAACCAAAACGAATACGTTGACTTATCAAAGTATTTGTGTCCAGCACGAGGACATGCGTACCTATAAGCGAATACTCATCTCGAGGGTTCCCAGGTAAGGTAATCAAGTTGTATGAAATACCTTGCCTAGACAGAACACCTTAAGATACAGGTATCCCACTCTTCCAGCATTGCATGTTCTCGGTCGTGTGACACGGACTTTGACGAGATTTGAAAACCATGAATAACAATCGAGTTTTGGAGTTTGAAATCACTTGAATTAGGCACACAATGCCTTAGAATATGAGTTAAGTTTCGTGTGTATATTGATAGACTCATAGTATAAGAAGAATCACATAAACAGATAATCACATAATCAAGTATAAACATGTAAGGCACATAAAATCCTGTCTAAGCATATAAAATACATGAGAGGACTCATGTGTAAAGGTACTTAGTTATAGTCTAGGTCATTCCATTTCTAATAACCTAATTCCCTATAACCATGGCTCTGATACCAATCTGTCACACCCCGACCGACGGCGGAATCATCGGAGCGGACGAGGGAATGATGGATTGTTCATAACACATGGTTGTCTAATAGTGGAAATAATATTAAAATCAGATTACATAATAGAATAAGTACAACATACACAAATACAACAATCGAAACCACAACTAATAATTGTCTTTTATTTTAACTAGGTCCGTGTCTTAGATGAGCACGTAGAAGTCCACTATCTTGCTTAACCTGAAATCATGTGAGAAAATAAAGTCAGCTAACGAGTTAGCTGGTGAGTAATCACAGTTTTGAATATACATATAGATTGATTGATTGATCCATCGATTGTAATTCAATTCACAAGGTAATATTAAGACTTATATGGCAACCGCGAAGCATATAGATAAACCGACACAATATAAACCCCTTGACTTGACACTTGCATATAATAGACTCCACACAAACACCATAGATTGACTAATTGCCTCTGGCACAATCACCACTCGTAAGCCATATGGGGTGGGTTATCCAAACCAGTAGATCTACATTGTTGCCAGGATTGATTGATTGATTAAATTAGGGTTCTACTGTCGTCCAGTTTATCACAGTATGTTCACGTAATTGCAAGTAATAACATAACCTGTCTTGAATTGAATTGAAAATAAAATAACAATAGAATATCATGATAGAATATATTGTATCACATGATTTCCCCAAATAGGAAATGATATAAAAAGGGAATATGAATACTCACTTGATTGATGAGATTGGAATTTGGACGTGATAGTTTAGACACCCACGATTTCCTTATGATTAACCTAAGGAACGGTGTCTCGAGTTAGAATAATAATGATTTGGGAATTTGGGAATGTATTAAGATTTCCATTGGGTCTTGAATGGTAGTTTAAATTGATTAATTTTATTTGGTTTGAATGTCTTGAAATAATCGAGTTTATTGAAAGTGATTATGTCAAGAATTTTAATAAAAATTTATACGTGTAAGTTATACATTTATACAATTTATTAATAAATTGTATATGTATAATTATATTCATAATTATATATAATCAAGTATTTATATATAATATATGTATAATTATATACATGATTATATGTATATAATACATTTGTACATAAGTGAACATAACTATATATTGTATGTTAATTTTATACTCGAGTTATAAATTGTATACAATTATGTAAATGTAATTTATTCAAATAACAATTGTTTCGGTAATTGAATAATATATAACTATATATATATTGGGTTCAATTTATTTATTGTGTATTTATGTATTATACACTAATTATAAATTGGTAGAAACCTAATTAGTTATTTTAATTATTTAAAACAAATAAAATAAATGAATAAAATATAAAAATAAATTTCAGAAAGTAGTTGAGTTGTTTTAAAATTTTTAATGTTTGTAAAAACATTTTTAAAATTTTTAGAATTTTTTTTAGAATTTTTAAAGGCTTAAAAGGCCTTAAAAAAATAATGTAGGTGCCCGGGGTCGAACCCGGGACCTTCTGTTTGAGTTAGAGCGTGGGAACCGGTGAACCAAAGGCCGTGGCCGCGATAATTCTCAGCCTTTAATTCTTTTAAACACCATCTGCTTCAATCCCAAATCACCATATGAACCCTAGATCGAATCCCGTCCAATTGAACCCCGATTCGATCATTATTGCCACTGAAATCATGGGGCTTTTATTCCCCATGAAAAACCAAATTCAAAGATGTATTAATTACCTGTTAAGATGGTGTATTCAATGAGTTTGAGTTCGAGATAGGTCCGCGACTAAGTGCCAATTGGATGTTGCTCAAACCGTGATGATAATCAAATTAAATTGGTATGAAGCTTTGGATGATGATCGAGAGTGAAAGCCCCTAATCAATTTCAGGTTTTGAAACTCCGAAGGTCGGGTTCGAGTGAGTTGCAGGTCGCGATGAAGATGATGTGTGATTTCAGTGTTTTTGTTTGTGTTTAGTGAAATTGAAATCAGAGTTCGGTTGGGTATGTAAAAATGATCGATTTTGCAGTTTAATTTGTTTATTGATGTTGTTTGAGTGGGTTTATGAGGTGTATAGAATCCGAGAATAAAGTGAAGAATTTAGCCGTTTATTTGACTAATTCAACACGTTTTGTGTTGGAATTCAACATAGATTGGATCCAAGGAAACTTTCGGTGTGATTGTGGGGTTCAAATTGTGTAAATTGGCCGATTTCTTGTCGGGAATTTTGTGAGTTCGAGGTGGAGCTTTGGATTCGAATTTACCGGCTATTAATCGTGTTTAATGGTTGTATTGAGTTCGAATCTCATCCCCGAACGCATTGGGACCGGTTTGGTGGGTTAAAATTGAGTGATTTGGGCGTTTGGCCTTCGCCGGAGCTTCGCCGGAGTTGGCCGGATCCGGCGGTCGGGAAAACGGGGTGGGGGGAATGGGTTTTAAAATTTTACAAGAATGGTCCCTGTGGTTTCAATGTTTATATTTTATGTTATAAACTTTGGTTTTAAGTTTCATAAATTACATAATCACTCCCTGGACTTATAATTCCAATTTTTAATACATGTTTATATATATATATATATATATATATATATATATATATATATATATATATATATTTTAATAATTCTTACTAATTACTAATAGTAGTATTATTTTATTATTATTATTATTATTATTATTGTTATTATTATTATTACTACGATTATTGAAACTTTTGAATTAAACATCGACGTATTAAACAAAATTAATTTTTTATTTAACACAAATACACGATGTTACATGGTGTAAGCTTGTTGAGCATATCGCTTGAAACGATGACTTATTTGTAACTTGTTCAGCTTGATGTAAAACCAAAAAACTTAAGGGATACAAGTATACGTGACTCAAGCCTAAAGCAACTAAAATTCTAGTTTTGCTTTGTGCCTTCAATTTTTATACAGTCATCTTGAAAGAAATATATATTTGCATTGATCTGATATTTTGTGAATTGTCATCTAAAAATATTCGTAAGAAAATTAACTTCGTTTATAATAAATCTTTTAGTTTATTGTTGATAGCCTGAACGAAGGATGAGTATTTATAATGTAAACTTAATAAAAAAACGCTTGACTTTTTGGTTTAATTAGGGTCCCGAAACAAATTTATAAGTTTTGAGACACCCCTAAATACATGTGATTTAAAATAGGACTATTTCCTTGATTTTGGATGAAGTGGGAAATCAAATGTATCGCTTATGAGAAAGAAAAATGGTTTTATGAATCAGAGAGATGCTAGGGACGATACCATCCCTTAGACATTAGTTTATGATACATTGTAGGGAAAATGTCATAGAATAGTAGCCAAGTTTCAAAAGTGTTCTAGTTTAGTCACTCATGCATATTTTTCTCAAATTGGACCATCAAATGATCAAATCGAGTCATTATTAAATTTTCTTATGTCAAGTAAGTAACGGTGGAGAAGACGTGGTGGTCAGAAATTGTAATATATAAAATTATATTAAAAAATAAAAAAATATGTTAATTATGAAAAAATAAAATATACCTAAAATTTACTTCAACGTTACATATCAATATCAAAAGATAGAAAAAATATTTTCTAATTGAAACCAAAAGTATAACATGCTAAAAAACATGTTAAGACTTTTAATTTATATAAAATATAAAAACCGAGTGACTTAAATAGAACACTTTTAAAACTTAAGTTACCTAATTGGAACACTTTTAAAAGTTGGTTACTATTTTACAAAGTTACCCCTACATTGTATTTATAGATTTTGTATGATATGTGGTATTTATAGGTTTAAAAAACAATAAGAAACATTTTTATTTAGAAAAAAAAATAAAATAACCAGTTATGTCACCATCATATTGGATCTGAAAGTGATAAGAGTGTTAAAATGATTATATTATGCTATAAGCAACTTTTACTGCTCGGTTTCCCTCAATTGAATATGGACCTGTCATTTAATTTTACAAAAACTAAACAACCACTCATTTAGTGTTAATATGTCCTTACAATTTTCAAAGGTTCTCATTTTAGGCAAATTATTATGTACAGTATATATGTAAGGATGATAGATTTTAGAATTAGTGTAGTATATATATCTTTCAAATAGTGTTTATTGAAATATAGGTGTTGCATATGTTCTACTTAAATATTTGTAGACTTTTGTTGGTTTGAATTTTGAAAGTTCAAGTATGAAAGTTAGATGCAGAATCGATCAAAAAATCCACTAGACATCTTCATCTTATGTCTAGTGTTTTGGATCCATCAAGAATCTATACTCATAAGTAACTTATCTCTAATCAATAGAGTAACTACATTCCCAAATTCTCACTACAAAAGTAATAATGCATCTCAAAAGTCTTGATAAGATGGCACTGATCATCAATTTGGCAGCACTGATCACCCTAACAAAACTACTTATTAGATTTCATTCTTACAATCTAAGAGCTTCAAATATAAATATTATAATTAAAATCAAACAAACGCTCATATCATGACTCAGAATCTTGAGGTTAAGATTAAATTGATATGAACGGTCGAGAATGTAAAAGTATTACCAATTTCTTAATTTATCAAAAAGTTGGTCAAAAATGTTAAAAAAATAGATGTTTTGACCACAATGTGGTCACCCCACAATGCTTGCAGGTGAGATGTGCTAGAGCGGGTTGGTAGTGTCTTAGGTCGAGGTGGAAGGCTGCAACAATAAGGATATTTCTTTAACATATTTATATATTAAAGAAAACTGAAAGAAACTAGACTATTTTCATGATTGAAAGATGATGTGAATAAAAGATCGTAAACATCTCACGCTGAGCTGACACATAATGATATGAACAGTGATTGAAAGATGATGTGAATAAAAGATCGTAAATATCTCACGCTGAGCTGACACATAATGATATGAACAATGGATCCCATGACATTATATATCAAAAGAAGGAGAGAGTGAGTAAAAGGGTACGTTGACGAATTATTGGCAATTATATTGCGGTTGAACCCTAGTTGTGTCACCCGATCCCACTATCTTCTCTTAAAACATTATTCATTAAAATAAATTCCAAAACATAATAAATTTCATTTGAGTCACACTAAAACACAATAAAAACAATTATAGAAATCAGATGTAACTAAACACTGGGACCAATATAATTATCGCAATGTTTTTAAGGTGTGATTTCACATTTTCACACCAACGTAACAGAGTGTAACCCACTTGAAAATTCACGTGTTCACACCGGCCTAATAGAAACATTTGAAAGATATTTCAATCATTATAAAAAGTTGTATTAAAATTGGACCCACATGATAGTTATTTCAATATTATTATTTTAAACAAGTCATGGAGAGTGTATAGAGTAGGAAAGGGGTACACGCGTGAAGACGATGTCGACTGCCTTAACCGGTAACCGGCTGGACCGGTAATGGATCTCTCCGTACGGTTTAGTACTGATAAGACGATTCATCGAGTTGGACGGTACGGTTTACCAAAGATTATAGATCTAATCATTGTGAATATTATTTGGAAAGTTGTGTAAAAGGATTTAATTGAAAATAGATATTTTGTTACTTGTATCACACATTAGTATGCTCAAAAAGTATATGCAGTTTAAATAAAATAAGTTTAAATATTATGTTAGAATCATTAATGTAACAGTTATCAATACATATATCTTTGATTATTGTCATTGTGCTCTTATCTATTTTTATTCTTTTTGTTTTGCTCGGTCTAGAAAGGTCAAGTCATACGTTAAATTTTTTCCGCTTTCGCATACTTTTGGAAAAATATGTCATTGAATTGTAAAAACAATTGAAATGGTTTTCTTTGGTCGGGGTTGGCCACTAGCTCAATCACCGAATGATACCTTTTGCTATGTTCTTTGTCTCAGGCTGATTAGCATACAATATGTGTCGACTTTCATGATTGTTAATTGTTAAAATGTTGGTAGTTTCATCTAAAGTTGACGAAATACATATGGGTGTCAAAAGATGTAATGATTTGAATCATCATTTTTTCTTACCGTTATAATTTTTTTTATCAAATATATAATCCCATGAAAAATAAATAAGGGAGACATTTTAATTCCTTGTCTGCTAATTTCTTTAACAATATTTTTCATATTACAACCAATAGAAACTAGGAATCCCAATACTTAGTGGCATGGTTCTGTAATTTCATAAGTCTTTTGATAAATAACCTTTTATTCCTGTCGGTTTAAGTTTTATATCTAATGTGTGTAAGATTGATTTTAAATAAGTATTATAGCTAAATTTAACTTTAAGTTATGTTATATGGTAACAGAAAGACTGCCAACTCATCAAGTCATACGAATTAAGCTATTTTGAAAATTTGATATACGAATTAAGCTATTTTGAAAATTTGATGGTCTCGTAGGCATTTTATTTAAAAATAATTATTTTGAATAAAATATGTTAAAAGCATTGTTGATGACGAAAAATATGGATTAAGAAATAATCATGTGATACAAATGTGTTAATTAATTAACTTATTATAAACAACTCAATCTGAAGTTAAGCTTATACTTTCAAGAAAAATATATATAATCTTGAACTAAGTATATTTTGATAAAAATTTATGTTACTCTTGTCTCATTTTAATTACCTAATATAAATAACCTTATATTAGCTGTCTTAGAGCGCCACGCTTTTAGTAACCTTTAATTCTAAAAATAATAAGAGTAAAATATTATTTTCGTCCATGATATTTTGTTAAATTTATCATTTCAATCTAAAAACTTTTTTTGTCATTTCAGTCGCTATAGTTTACCAAATGTTGCAATTTGCATTCACTCAACTAACTCCGTTAAGTTCTCAGTTAAATATGATGGTTATTTAGTCTTTTTCAACGCTGTAATTATCCAATTTTAATAAAATAATCAATTAATATTTAATTAAAATAGAAAAAATATATGAAGCGACTAGTGAGACCAGACGTATCGATTTAAAAGTTCCGATTAACTCTAAATTATGTTGTTTAATTGAGATCTGCTGTGACATTTCAATTAATATTTAATGTTTTGTTCAAAAGTGCACCGTTGTTCGATTGATATCTATTGTTGTCATATTTTGTTTGATTGAGATCTATTGTTGTCACGTAACATAACAATATCATATCTCAATCAAACAAAGCGTGAGAACATCAGACCTCAATCCCGCAATAGATCTCAATCGAATAAATGTACATGTTAGAACAAAATATGAAGATTAACTGAATTTCAAAATATACCCCAATCGAACAACATGAGTTAGAGTTAATCGAATACTTTAAATCGACTCGTCCGGTCTCACTAGTCTCTTTATATGTTTTTTTAATTTTAATTGAATATTAATTGATTAATTTATTTTAGTTAGATAACTAAAGTTTTACAAATACTAAAATACCCTCATATTTAACAAAAATCGTAACGGAGTTAGTGGAGTGGATGAAAATGACAATATTTGATAAACTACAGTGACTATAGGGATTTGAACAATCGTAACTCTCACACCTCGACGTTTCCGCCGTCAAGGTTGGGGTGTGACAGATTGGTATCAGAGCCCATAACTATAGGGATTTAGGTTATTAGAAATGGTGACCTAGACTATAGGTTATGCATGAACCTTATAGAATAATGTTTACATTCTTGTAAATATATACATTATTCGCATGCTACATAATGCTATGCCTTTTGTGCAACTTGATACCTTAGCATAGGATTGCCTCATGTATGCTTAAACTTTGTTACCTGTCTTCCTAAACTTAAATTTGACTTTTTGACTTTCCCCGACAAATAATGGCTAATCTATGAAAATCTCATCAAGGTTTTGATTCTATGAACCAAAGAAATTTGTGTGACACATAGACACCTGTATTCTGGATTTCCTGACAAAAGGCCTTTGGGCTAAGGCAAGCATATCGTATAAATCTCATTGTGAGACCTGTTATGCTTACCTGAGGATTTCTGGGATGAGTGATAAACTATGGTCAATACACAAGTCTCTAAGGCAAATGGGTCAATTTACCTTGACGTGTCAACGATTCCAAATGGTAATGCGTTACCAAATGGAACCATCCTCTTGCATCTTGAAAATTCTTGAATCCTTGAACTGGTTTATCACCAAAGTTTAAATACCTTCTCATTCTTAACCTAAATAATATTCCTGTTAATATTGAACCCATCCTACATTTCAACTCTTACGTTTAAACGCTCAACGTGTAACGTGTGAGGGTATTGAACTCAGCGTTTCATGTAACTATTTCTATACCTCGACCAACGTGAACATGGATTTTAATATACCCAAAGATACTGGGAATCTAAACCGTATGGTCTTTAAAACTTTAAACCGTTACCTATGGTTCTCAAATCTTCTTAAGGATGTGTCCCATAACTAAGAACATGCAACGCTGTAGACGAAATTCCTACATCTTGGGATATTTTGTCTAGGCAAAGTGTAAATGGTGATCTGATTTGATCATTGAATCCGTTTACTTGACTCGAAACTCTTGTTATAATTGATCACTTATAAGTACGCGTGTCTTCAATAAGGTTATGGTTGACCTCATATCTTGAGAAGTCCATATATTCCTTTCGATTGTGAATCGAATGTTCACATCTCATTGTGATGTCGAATCATTTTGTCCTTGATTTCGTCTTCCCGACTTAAACCATCCAAGATTTGAATACCATCATAACAAATCCTATTACCTCGAACATTGACCTTAAATTTTGTAAGCATGATTTTTCTTTTGTTACATTGATGTAACTTGAAATTTTCTGAAATTCTAAGTGATATCCTTTTCCTTTCGTCGTTAAGTCAAACTTTGAACCGTCTGCATTGTGGGAGATGCGAGAGTTTGTAAGTCAATCTATGACTAAGAACACTCGTACCTCCAAAACAATTCTACCTCATCAAAGCAGGGGTGATTCCCTTACTTTGATGATTCTCTATTCGTTTCGATAAATGGTTTCCAATTGTGTATTTTATGAAATTTCATCCTCTGGATTGGAGTGATTACCTTATCTTGAGGATTGACTCCAAGTATTCTCTTTGGAATGGCTTTTCACAAATGACATGATCCCACCAACATAGAATTGAAACCCGTACTTTAGTGACAAATGTTAATCTTTGATTGTTTCCTTGTTATCATGAAGCTCAATCATCAAGATAGGCGTGAATTCCATACCTTGATGATAATTTCATTTTTATGGATTGTATTCTCTCAAATGAAACGATCTCATCAAAGTAGGAGTGAATTCTGGATTTTGATGGCGAAGTTCATCCTGTTATATTTTGTTTTTGTAAAACTTCATCGTTAAGATAGGAGTGATTTCCCTTACCTTAATAGTGAGTTACCTCGTCTTATTTCTATTGATCCTTAACAATGAGTTGGGATCGAACTTTTGATTGGCAAGTTAATGGTCATATCTTGGGAATACATCATCAAGTTAGGAGTGAAAACCACACCTTGATGACTAACCTCATTTCTTGATCTTCAACTTACCATGGTTATAATCAAGTGGCGAGAAGCATGTAGTAACTTGAAGGGTGAATCAATGTTGGTGATTCGACCTATCAAGCCAAAGCATGATCTCTGAACTTGAAAAGAGACCCGATCATTTTAGGTTGATTTTGATTCCAAACTTGGAGCATTTAAATTCTTAAATCGATTTCTTTTCCTTTATTCTCATGTTTTGACTCGATCTAGCTACAGCGAACCATTAATTCCTTACTTATCAACTTTCATTTTGAGATATCATCAACACCAGATTACGTGATGGTAGTCTTCCTAAACAATCTTTTGTCAAGTAAAGATATTATCTCTGATCGCGATGGTTGCTTCATCTCTCGTTTCTGGAAAAGTCTCCAATCCGCTCTCGAAACTCAACTGAATCTTAGCACAGTTTATCAACCGCAAACCGACGGTCAGACTGAAAGAACGATACAAACCCTCGAGGATATGCTTCGGGCTTGTGTCATTGATTTCAGTGGATCGTGGGATTCTCATCTTCCGTTGATCGAATTCTCTTACAATAACAGTTACCATACAAATAAAAACACAAACTGCATCTAGAAAGAAAAAGAGAATCACTATGATCTATCTGTGGCATCATGCTCACCTTCTGATGAACGAAGTTCTAGAAACATTCAAGATCTTCCCAAACCAGAAAGGAAATCTAAGATCCGTGATAACTTGGTCGCTGCTAGAAATCGTCAAAAGCATTATGTTGATAAAAGACGTAAGCCCTTGGAATACAATGTCGGTGATCTCGTACTTCTTAAGGTATCACCTTGGAAGGGAGTGATTCGCTTTGGAAAGAAAGGGAAGCTAGCACCTCGTTACGTGAGTCCATTCAAAGTGCTTGAGTGAATTGGGGAAACTGGCCTACAAGCTTGAACTACCTCAAGAGCTCAACAATATACATCCGACGTTTCGTGTGTCCAACCTCAAGAAATGTCTTGCCGATGAAAATCTCCACATTCCACTCGACGAAGTTCAGATTGATGAATCTATACACTTTATTGAGAAACCTGTGGAAATTATAGATCGGGAAGTCAAACAACTCAAGCATAGTCGTATATCTATTGTTAAAGTCCGCTGTGAATCTAAACGTGGCCCAGAGTTCACCTGGGAACGTGAGTACCAAATGAAATCCTAGTATCCTCATCTTTTTATTGCAGCCTCATCGTGAAAAAAAATTCGGGACGAAATTTCCTAAAGCAGGGGAGACTGTAACATCTCGAATTTTTATGGATAAAAAAGGGTTAATTTTGTAAAAAAAATTATTAATTAAATTCAATATGTTGATGAATAATCATAATAATATTAATATTAATAATAATAAGTTAATAATAATAATAATAATAATAATAATAATAATATATAATAATAATAATAATAATATAAGATTTAAACCTATAATTAATAACCTTTTCACATGAAATGATAACCTTTCAAACATCAAGGGTTGGATTGTAATTTATTTAAAACTAAAACAAAACATTGATTCTCAAGTTGAAAACACCACAAACTACAGGGGCCAAATATGTAATTTTTTTTAAAAATCACAGCCAACCCCACCACCCATTCGACCCCTTCTTCCCCGGTTTTTCCTCTTCCACTGTCGGCCAAGACCCACGTGAAATCGGGCACTACCGACTTTTAATATTGAAAGTAATCCTGCACTAACAAATCATGGATCGTTTATAACCTTCCTTGGACTGCAATTTCATCAAAAATCAACAAAAACACCACCATTAATCATCTTCTAACTCGCGACCTGCAACACCCTTTAAACCCAATCTCCAATCGATTTTAATCAAATATGATAAGGGGCTATTGGTCCAGATCATAATACGAAGATTCCATTGAAATTAATTTGATTATAAACGTTGTTTGAGCATCAAACGATCAACACGAGTGCCGCGACCTGTTCTTCGTTCTGTTCGTCTTCAATCCATCACCAAAACGGTAATTAAACATACATACATGTTCGACTATACACGGGCAATAAAAGCCCTATGATTACAGATCCTATCGAAGTCGAATTCGTGTTTAATTGGTGGGATTCAAACCTAGGGCTCGAATGGGATTTGGGGGAAGCGGGTTAAGCATGTTTATAAACAATTGGAACCAAGTCATAACGCGGCTGTATGCCATGGTCTGCTGGTTCCCCGTCTCATTGCTAAGTTGGAAGTCCCGGGTTCGAACCCGGGCACCCCCATTTATTTTTTTTAATTGTTTTAAGCCTTTAAATAAATGATAAAAAAAAGATTAATTATAAAACTCCTTTTATAAACTTCCAATAATTTTTGAAATCATCTAATTAATTTCTGGAATTTATTTTAAAATTTTCTTTTATTTATCTAGTTATTTATTTTGTTTAATTGGTTCATTTTCTTATGAAATAGATTTTAAATATTTTAAACTAATGTTATAATCAATTTATTTTATAAAGAATGGACTTTAAATAAAAGTTTAATTCCACAAAATAATTATTGGTTCATACCATCATTGTTAAACCAAAAATATAAATGACTCATTAATTTATTTAATTATCTGAACCCCCAAAATTTCCAAACGAAACCTGAATTACTAATAGAACGTTGATCTTGTTATTAACCTAAAACCCGTAATATAAATTTAGGTGCTTTGTAATGGATACTTTGGGAATATCTTTTGATCTTTTATATCATCTTATAATGGTGAAACATGTTAACTTATACCATTGCACTTATAAACTTATTCGAGACTTGTAAACTTATGGTAATTTACTTGTGAGTTGTGGTTAGTTGAACTTTTGTGGTTACCATGTTATGGCATATATGTACAATCATTAACTATTGCTAGCCCAGCGAAGTCATAGATCTATGGGTAAGACAAGCCTGCTTGGTTGATCCAAGTACACTTAGCTGATCGTATATACTTTTAACGTTAATAGAATATTAACATCGTTTGATACTTGTAAAACATTGTCGAGTTTTGATTGTTGCATTGTTCATAACATCCCTAATAACTTTATTCCCTGACTTATAACTTGAATTGCCATCTTTTGTATACTTATGTATTGAAAACTATGGAATGTTCATCAACATTTTTATGTTGACCTTTTATTTTTAACATGTTTCAGGTTACTCCTTGAAGCTTATCACACTTAGGATTGGACTTAGAGAAATAAATGAATGATCTGGATACTTTTATTCTGGATGTATCTTTGTTTGAATATTTACTTGTATTGTTACAATTGAATCTTGATTAATATATTTGGAACTAATAATAGCGTTATGTGGCTGTGAACAATCGTAACTCTCACACCTCGACGTTTCCGCCGTCAAGGTTGGGGTGTGACAATGGTTATCTCGGACACTTAATCGGCCTTCATTAAGTTCTATTAACAATCAACTACACTGTTATAAAATATTTGTTTTTTATTTACATGTCGACATAAATACTTTTACAAATCGAGTCGGACAAATTTATGTTGAAATTTTTGACACAAATTTGACCCTACTCAGTTTTGAATAAAATTCAACTCAGTGCGTAGATAAAAATAAGCACTTTACAATGATATATTTTGAATTTTATAAAATTTCATATCCAATACTTATAAAAGAAAAACTAAATAAGTGTAAAATTAAATAATATAATATAAATAAAAAAATAACTTTATACTAACCATAGGCGCATGTTAAAAGTGCGAACGAATCTGTAAAAAGCGCAGACACCTATAGTTTATAAAGGTGAACGCCTGTGTTTAAACTAAATTTCGTTATTTTCATCACATGTTTTTTTATTAGTTCTAACTAAATATAGGCGGCTCCGCTCTTGTTTAATTAAATTAGAGGAGGCTCTACCTGTGTTTAGATGAATATTTTGTAAAGATTAAAGGTCAAATTGACAATTTGGAGAATGTTTCAGGTTTAAATGACATTTTGAGAATCGTTCTTAAAAATGAAAGCACATAGAGTTGAATATAAGATATTTGTTTCAGAAGATGGCCGACTTACTATGAGGCCAACTTTTTAACTTTTGTTAAAATTGTGCTAATAAAGAACAATGTCACATACACTGAACATCATGCTTTCAAACTAGTACGCTGGGAATTTGTTATAGTAACCGACATTGACTTTTAGTAGTTAGTAAATATGATTAAAAGATTAAATAAAGTTTTATAAATAATATTGGTTCACAAGATATAAGTTTTAAGTACTATCATCTTTTAAACAAATAACTAAGCTTCATTAATTTTATGTTTGGTAGCAAACCAAGTTTAGGTTTAAAGACATATTAGAACTAGAATGTGCATATATATTTTATATAGATTTTAGGTGAGACTTAGGGCATGATGAGTACACTATTTCCAAAACGAATAACAAACATAAACATTAGAAATGAAAACCATCTTCAAATTAAAAATTCATCCAATAAAACATCAAAGCTAAAACATCAAAGCCCATTTAAACATGAGGTTAGTTTTGCTATGTTTGGTCACATAATACCAGTAAAATTTTTATTGACATTTAACCGTATTCTATATCCGTCTTTAAATGTTATTTATGTATCTAAAATTCAATCGACTCCGGTTCATCCCGAACTTTTAAGAAGCAACACAAGTAGTGTTATTATTATTATTGTTTTAACACGGGCCTAAATAACACTAAGGGGGTGTTTGATTGGTCTTACCCAAGTTCTGACCACAGTGTGTTTGATGCGTCTGACTGGGTGGTCTGACCCGGTAAGCCAAGCTGACCGAGTCCCTTATTTCTCAGCGTCTGACCCATTGTTGTCTTCTGACCCCAAAAACCCCTAAAAGCTTCTCCACGATGATGACCGCTGCTGCTGCTGTCCAAATCGATTTGGAGGTTCGATTTGGACCGCCTCATCTTCTCCACGATGATGACCGCTGCTGCTGCGACCGCCTCATCGATTTGGAGGTTCGATTTGGAGGTTCGATCGATTTGGAGGTTTGACAGGGGATGATCGATTTGGAGGTTCGACAGGGGATGATTGATTTGGAGGTTCGATCGATTTGGAGGTTTGACAGGGGATGATCGATTTGGAGGTTCGACAGGGGATGATTGATTTGGAGGTTCGATCGATTTGGAGGTTCGATTTGGATGAGTATGCAGTATGAAGATGATGATGGTTGCGGTTGATGGGTGTGGTCGACAGAGATCGATTCGTTTGATTTGGGGGTGGTGATGGTTGCTTCGGTGATGATGATGATGAAGGTCGCGGATGTCGGTCGGTGACGGTTGCTTCGGTGATGATGATGATGATGATGAAGGTCGCGGATTTGGGGGTGGTGATGGTTGCTTCGGTGTGGTCGACAGAGATGATTGGATGAAGATGATGATGGTTTGATTTGGGGGTGGTGATGGTTGCTCAGATATGTATATGTATATGGGTATGTATATGTGTATGTATATGGGTATAGATGTGTATGTATATGGGTATGTAGATGTGTATGTATATGTGTATGGGTATGTATATGTATATGGGTATGTAGATGTGTATGTATATGTGTATGTATATGGGTATAGATGTGTATGTATATGGGTATGTAGATGTGTATGTATATGGGTATGTAGATGTGTATGTATATGGGTATGTATATGTATATGTATATGGGTATGTATATGTATATGGGTATGTAGATGTGTATGTATATGTGTATGTATATGGGTATAGATGTATATGTATATGGGTATGTATATGTATATGGGTATGTATATGTATATGGGTATAGATGTGTATGTATATGGGTATGTATATGTATATGGGTATGTATATGTATATGGGTATGTAGATGTGTATGTAGATGGGTATGTATATATGTATGTATATTCAGCAGAGTCAGTCAGCTACTAAATCAAACAGCCAAGTTTCAGTCAGATGCAGACTCAGTCAGAACCTCTTACTGAGTCAGCTTCTTACTCAGTCAGATCTTACTCAGTCAGCGCAATCAAACAGCCCCTAATTTAGAAACGAAGAGGTTTATGTGAATGTATACATAATAATAAAGGTACCTAGTATAAAAGGTCCCTCATGAGTCATGAGTCATGGCTCATGAGTCGTGACGATCAATTGAAAATCTCCTCGATAACTTTCCCTCAAATCCAGAAGCATTTCGACTAACGGTACATCTGGTTACAAAACAATCAGCAATTGATTTGAAATCAAGATGAAGATCAACAAGGCCTGTGATCTCAGCTCGATTTCTGTTCTTCCTCCTCACACAAGGTTCAGTTTCATTTTTACAGCTCAAAATTTCCGTTGATTGCATGCATTTTGTCGATTCGTGTGTATATGTGTGTTCTTTGAGCTAGATTTGTGCGCGTCAAGTGACGAACTGGATTCAGATGAATATTATTCGTCTACGTGAAGCGATATCGTGCGTTTTTGTCTACTGAAGTTAATTTTAAATGCGTTTGAGTAATTGAGCGGAATCGACTCGTTTTATTTGCTAAACTGTGTGTTCTGTGGTGATTTGGAACTTCACATGTTAATCATCGTCTTCCTTAAGCCGAATTCGTATGCTTATGGTGAATATTGAATTTAGATATATATAACTGGTTAGAAACTGTATTTATGTTTGAAATCTAGACGTGTACATGTTTAGACAACAAACTGATTATGTTTACGCGTATGCCGGACATTGACAGGATTTCCGTGCAGAACTTCATTGTCGATTGTGATAAACTGATATGGACTTTTAAACGCAATGTGGAAAATTTTGTGCAACTCATGATCATCCAGGATACATAAGGGCTTGATTAGTCTATGATTGCTTGTTTTAAACGCAATTAACTTTCTGCATGTCTTTCATCTGCACGTGTGTGTATTTGAGTGAAGAACTGGTAATTTGAAGTGCTTGCAATTGAGTCTCTGTGCGAGTGTGTGTGACATTCAGATGATTATTTTTAATTTTATCTATGTGTTATGTGAAGGATTGAGGAATTAGCTTGCAGATAACTGTTTTCTTATGTCTGCACACTTAATTTGTGTTTATTCTTGTAATGTTATGAAATTTAGAAGGAGATCAGTTGTCTCATGTAGCCTGCCAGAGACGTCTTCAACTTTGAGGCTCAGCCAAGCACCATCACAGCAGCAGCGGTCACAGCAATCATTTTCTCAGGGGATTTCTTCTCAGCATAATGCTATTTACTCTCAGTTCTCACAGAATTCTCAGGATGACACGGTGACAAACGACCAGGTTTAACTGAATTTAGATTCAATGTTCACGTTTATAGTATATGGCCTAATCTACTTTTACTTGTTTTGTCGTATGAAATGTTTCCACTTGATGCTGCATCTTGTTACAAATCTCAAAAATAACCATGAACAAGCTTGATGTAAATCATACACAAGAACAATCCGTATATGAACAAAACAAGAAACAAAACACCTCTCTCAAGATTATCAATGTGATAACCTTGAAACACTCTTTAACAGAACAAATAAGAAACCCTAATTTTTGGTGAAGAATGATAGGAACCACAAGAAATAAGAGGAGCATGTATGTGAGGATATCTCTAAAAAACTGCTGCATATAAGAATATATAAGCAGCAAAAACCCTAGATGATCATCAGCAGTAAGTCTCGAACAAATCATCCATCTCACAAGCCCATATCAACAGCCCAATCATCCATGAGTAGCAGCCCAATAACTCATGTTCAGCAGCCCAAATATGATGCAAACAAACAAAGAAAGTTTAGACAATAAAACTGAAAAATAAGAAAACTAGAAAAATATATTAGAAAAATATATAATTTTGACACATCTGAATCTCTATGTTTTATTATGCACACACTGTCAGAAATGCATCTAAACTGATCTAACCAACTTCGAAAGGAGTAGAACTGATTTATATAAATATAAATTTATGCAAGTATCATTCTGCTTTTGGTGTTCACTAGCTCAAAATCAGAAATAATGAAATATGATTCTCACTTCTTCTCAAGTAATTACATTCATAGGTGAAATAGCAGATGGTGTACTTTTATAACATAATGTGGCACATGAGTGACATTATGACCACTAATACATATTAATTTTCACTCTTCATCTCTACTGTAGTTAATTTGCAGGATAAGTATTACACCCACCATATATAAATCCAATAACCAAGATGCTAAGAGCTAGAATCGATGTATACAGTTGATTTATCTTTTCAAGTGATACAAGAGTTTCTTTTGATGTATATGGTTGATAGAAGCATCATAGTAGTTTATTTACTTCCTTCACCAAAACTCTGTGTAGTTGATTGTCTCTCAAGAAAGAGAGAACTCTGTGAGACGGTTTTCATGCTTACCTCCAGTCAATCACACACGAGAAGAAAGTCAAATGCCGATATCAAGAACTTCCACAGCTGTAATCCGTAAATGGGGTTCTGGTATATCAGACCAAAGAAGTAAGTTTTTGGTGCAGTATACAGTTTGGCTTATACAACACAATTGTGCATGGTTTTGTTGATACTTTGAAATTCATGGGCAGGCCAAATGAGTGAAGAACTTGAGCGCAGGATAGGAACAATAGAAAGTTCACTAAGCAGGTTTGGGTTGATGATGGAATCACTTCAGACGGATATACTACAAGTCAATAAAGGAACAAAAGAATTAACTATGGATAGTAAGTACATCAATCTCATAGTTTACTGGATGGCAGGATTCATTGGGAAGTTTTTTCCAAACTTATTTACCATGGTGATAAGTAATATGATATATTATAAGATCTCTTTTAGTAAAGTTCTACAATGAACTACAATTCATCACATACTTGATGTGATGAATTTTTGAATAAATTAAGGTTGATTAACTTAGATTGATTAGTGAGCTGCTGGCTATGCCTTGCCAATATATTCTGATCCCAAATGACATACTGACATCTCTCTCCCTATTATTGTTGTCATCCAGTGGAAAGCATACGCCAAAAGTTGAATGCGCATGACAACTCCCTGCAGATAATTGTCAGAACACCTCAAATTGTTCTCATAATTTTAAACTTTTTTCATATATGATTTCTGTTTTCTTACCCAAGTGAATTAACATAATCAGAAAAAGGGACAAGAAGATGTTAAATCTAGCCTACAAGGAGAACTGAAGTTGATTTCTGATCAGCTCAATCAAAATACATGTCACCATAACTCACAAGACATTTCCATCCTGCTCTCCAATCTACAAGAAAAAATCAGTGTTTTCATATTAAACTTACTTAATGATCTCTCCACATCCTTCACTAACGAAATGCAGGTATGCGTATGTCTTTTATGCAAACCTGATGTAATTTCTGGCGTAATTGAATAATTGAATTACAATAATATATAAAAAAGTCTCCAGTGATTATCTGATCACTTGCAGGCATTGGGATGTAAGCTTAAAGCATTGGACCAAAAGAATCCAACACCCACCATTCTCCCACCTAAAGTACTTAAGTGTCAATTTTAAGCTTCTAATGTTTTAGGTGACAAGATATTCTTCCTCATAACATATGCTGTGTTCAATGCAGGCTGTAAGCTATTGTGCCAATCCTCAGGAAAAAGCCATAGCCCCGCGAAAGAAGTATGTCCATGTCTTCTATTTCTTGGGCTCTTTGAAGTATCAAACTCAACTATTTAAGGGGAAATGTTTCACTCTTTAGTTTCCAGTTTTCTAGCTACCATTGAACTAACAATTTATTACTGATTACAGTCCACAAGTGCCTCCCAAGGTCCAGCTGGGAACTCAGATTCCCAAGGTAGAAATGGGAACCTGGAACTCAGTAAAACGTGAAAGGGTAACTCTTGCAGATAAAGATTACAACAAGCAGGGACACAAATACAACAGTGTATCCCATACGGAACTGGTATTTACATTTTATTATTTCTTACTTTATATCTGCACTTTAGTTGGGGCCAACCATCCCTCTTTAACTAGGAAAACTAATGCTAAAATACCAAATTTAGTTTCTTAAAAACAGAGTTTGTTCCATTTAATTTCCTTCAATGTCTACTTTCTTGAACCTGAACCTCCATCATTTAGTAGCAATTTCACCTCAATTGCTTATTCATGCTCATTTGATTATGATTTTGTTAAATATAATCGCCATGATAAGTTGCATTAATCACATGACAGTGAGAGAAATATTCTTTCTGCAGAATTGCATATTTAGCTCTCCAGAAAGTGAAATCACATGTTTTGCATTAGAGTACAAGCCCGTCCTGCTGAAAATATGGAATACTAAGAAAATCCTAAGTTCAATACATGCAAACACGCACACACACATACACACACATATACAAGTGAACATTTACGCATGTATGCAACCACATATATAGATATGTACATGTATATATACACGCACATGCAGAAACATGCATATACTACATATGGCAGACATTGTTAATCAACCAATTGTGGTATATGTGACACAGGAGAGAGAATTGGGGGTTGTCACTGAATCTGATGAAGATATTGATGGCGGTTTTGCTTTCTTTTCCTTGGAAAACGAAACAGGTAAGTATAGAGCGGAGTTAATGAGATTATGTGATGTTTAATGTAAACACATTGTGTTCTCATGACGTGGAATACTGGTAAAGATGTAGGAAGGTATTCAATTGAAAAAACAAAGGAAGAAACTGCGCGTATCTTAAGGAAAGCAAGGAGAAGGAAGAGAAAACACTGCAATACAATAATTATAAACTGAAGATGGTGAGTCCTTTACTTTGATTACTATCCTTAACTACCATAGTAATCACTCTTTACAAATGAGGTTGAAATTACCAATTTGCCTATTGGCATTGTTCTAATTTCCTCAATATTGTAGGAATTTGACCAACAGTCAAAAATACTTTACCAATAGAATACAGTTTTACGAAACTACATATAAACTCATTATTGCAGATTATAAGAATAATATTAATCAAACTTCCCTAAGTTAGAGTTCATTCTTTTGGGTTTTACGTAGTTCTTTAGCATCAAGGCATCAAATATAAAAAAGAAACCCCAAACAGCATTAAACATTGCCATGCTTATGCTTGTAGGGGAAATTTCGTTTCTTGAATTGGGACTTTTTGGAAGCGAATTCGAGATCAAACAGAACTTAAAATAAAAATCAAGCAAATTCGAATTTGAAAAGTTTGAAAAAAAAATTATTAGAGGAATACACATACATGAATATAACCTATTTTGGTTTTCAGTTGTTTATAACTCCATTCGAAAACCAGAATTTGAATTCGTTTTGTTCTCTAAACTGAAAAGTGGATTCAAATTCATTCCTGTATAAATTTTGGTTTTTACATGTCCAATCCGAATACTGAACTTGATGTGTTTATTGCAGGTAGAACTGGGACGCTGCACCAATGCCCATTTCAATAAGGTGTGTAAAGGATATAACTCAAGTATACATAGGATATAGTAGTTTAAAGATTGCATAAAGGTTTCATTTAACGTGTTGGTGTACGATATTACCTTCACATTCTTTCATAGTGTTTGAAGTTTTTTGTTATGAAACATTTTCTATTTTTCTAATAAGCAAAGATGCTATTTCTGTAAATTGGACATTTGGAATTTTGGACCAGTGAGAGTGTGACACTAATCATTTATGTTATTTCATTCTTTGTATAAAGTAGTCCAATTGTTAACGTATGCTTCTTCGATGTTTAATGTGGTACTCATCATGTTGATCTCTTTTGTAAGGTTGGGTCTTTCAGCATGATTAGTGGTGGGGAAGAAATATAACCCGGTTCGTAACCCAAAACCAACCAGACTAAGGAGCTTGTTTTTATAGAAACTGGTTAGGAACTAACCCAACCCAGTGGTTTGAGTACCCCTCTGAAACCGGTTAAAACCGAACTGGTCAAAACCGTAACCGGTTTGGAACCGCAACCAATAACTTGGAAACCAGTTTGAAACCACAACCGGTTTGAGCAAATACTAGTTTTTGACTTTGTTTGACTAAATCAAACCCGTTTGGAGGTTTTGAAAATTACCTGATTTGTATGTCAGATATCCCTTAAGGTCTACTGGGCCTCATAATTGATATGGCCCACAAGAGCGTCTACTAATTTATGGACCTTACCGTTTATGAATATTTTGCTTGATTATCATAAATAATGATAAATGATTAATGAGTTATGTTTTACCCTTAAGATATGTTTTTAATGGTAATCGCAACATTCATATTGCTGGTCTAGTTATCTTGTTCATGGTAAACATGCTTTTCATCTTGTTTAGACAAGTTTTAGGTGTTTGAGGAGTCGATATTATCATGAATCAAATATGTAAGCTACAAAAGCTTAATTTTTCCAGATTAATTTTCAATATATTACCACTGAACTTTGAGCAACTTACCATGAAGCATGTTACAAAATATGATATCGAGTGAGAGGAGCAAAAAGATCTCAACTCAAGTCTAATGTCTAGTTTCATCTTAGATAACAAACTTTTTTTAATCAAGGGTCTTAAGTCTAGACAATATCAGGTTTAGACCGGTTGAACAAGCCCGTGCAGTAGAATATGGCCTAGTTTTATGTTTATCCGTGATTCTATTCGGGTTTTAGTGTGGTTAGAAAGCTTAAATAATCAAGAGTAACTCGTTGACTATTCACACTCTTCATCCATGATGGGTTTTAATTCAATTAATGGGCCGACCCACGAGTGTCATCGACTTTGGTTCAAAATCCAAACCGGTCCATCTTCAACGGGACTATTTCAACCTTTCATGTATTGATATTTTGTGATCAGCATCTCGTATATGGCTACTATAAAAAGGTTTACTCGAGCGGAATCAATGTGTTCCAATTTCTGGCCTTGCACCGACCATCCAATGATTTGGTTATGAATATGCTTGGCTGCAAGTTGCGGTGCATGTATGAATGTTAAAAGCTATCAAAAGAGCATATATACCTATCAAACAAGTGGTAGTCGATATTAGTTGTATAGTTGTACAAGTATATTAGCCAAACCTCTGGTAAAACTATTCATACTTATTATATGATGCATATCATATATTTTGTGAGGTATAATGTATTTAACATATTTTGTGAGTGGGGAAAAAATGATAAAGACTTAAGTTATCTAGTTCAAATTATGTCTCAGAAGATAACATTAATATTTTAAAAACGACTTAAAACTAAATTAGATTAGATTACGGTTTAATATCTTACTATAAGAGTTTAATGTTATCGGTATATAGATTTACCTCATTTTAGTTAACTTATATAAACATCAATTTGAGACAAGATGATTAGAGAAAAAGGGATTCCATTAAAAGAGCGTGAAGCGTCTCAAAGTTATTAATGGTTTATATTGTGTTTATCTAAAAATGGTGAATTTTAAAAGAATATAATCATAAAATAACACTGTTGTGTATATTTAGTATGTAAAACACAATGATAAATTAACAACTAATTAATCTAATGTATTAAAAACAATAACAAAAACAACAAAATGATATAAAACATTAAACACAACGATAAAAAAGGCCTATTCTGTTATTTGCTTGTCGTTGTACTACTCCGAAGACTATGAGTTTTAAAAAACACTGATACATAATATTATTGTATTTTTTTAATTGTAAAACATAATCATAGGATAACAAGTTTATATAATATATAAAACACAATGATGAAATGGTTCATTGTATTTTATGCTTGTCATTGTTTTATTTTGAATAATATGAGTTTTAAAAACACATCAATAAGTAACATTAGTGTGTACTTCTAATTGTAAAATACAATAATAAGATAACAACAAATTTATAAAATATATATATAAAAACAATCTTATAATGGCTTATTGTGTTTGAAAAATACATTGATAAATAACATCATTGAAAACACGCAATGACAAAAGTAACACAAAATGATCTAAACGTTAAACACGATGATGAAAAATATTTGACATAATAACTTAACGTATTAGACACAAATGACCTAACGTATTTGACACAATTACTAAATATCATCTGCATTTAAAATAATAGAAAGACACATTTCAAGCTTGAAATTATTTTTTAAACCTTTTAAATTAAAAATCTTTTTATTATAACACTATCCTAACCGGTTATACATGTTTGATTTCTGAACCTACACACAAAATCAGGTTGTGTACTTTGAATTGAAAAGAAAGGGCAGGAACTCAAATAAAAAACCTCGACATAAGTTAAATACCAATTGAAAAACCTTTAGGTTGAGTCAAATTGGATATTTGATAAACAAATAAAACTCTTGTGTTATAATAATAATAATAATTGAGTTGATAAAGAAGATGAGTTGATAGAGAGGAAAATAAACTGTGCTCAATTTGATGAAGAAGATGTGATCGATTTCACCAGCTCGCATATATGCATATATATATATACACATAGCACAAAAAAAAAACAAAAGGGGTGGGACCCATATGTTTGCCATTATAACACTCCCCCTCAGACATATGGTCTAAACATTTCTCTAATGTAATATGAGTGGATATACTGCCTCATTAAAAACCTTGCTAGGAAAAACCCATTGGGATAAAAACCATAGCTAAGGGAAAAAGAGTACAGTATATAGCTCCCCCTCAAATTATCATTTGTGTACATGACGCATCCCGATATTATAAATGTGCTTTCTGAAGATTGTTGTAGGAAGCGCCTTTGGGAAAAGATCTACGGAATTATTGGTAGACTGAACGTATCTCATTTCAACCTGACTATCTTTAATAAGTTCTTGAGTATATGAGAAAAATCTTGGGGGTATATGTTTCGTTCTGTCACTTTTGATATACCCTTCTTTCATCTGTGAGACACAAGCTGCATTGTCTTCATAGATTAGAGTTGGATTGTTATCTTTCTCTAGTCCACAAGAAGTCAATATATGTTGTGTCATGGATCTCAACCACACACATTCTCTAGAGGCTTCATGTAGTGCAATAACTTTAGCATGATTTGAGGATGTTGCAACAAGTGTTTGTTTTTTAGAACGCCATGAGATTGCAGTTCCTCCGTTCATAAATACATATCCGGTTTGAGATCTTGCTTTGTGAGGATCGGATAAATAACCTGCATCTACATAACCAACTAAACTTTCTTTTGATTCGTTAGAATAAAATAAGCCTAAATCAACTGTTCCTCGAAGGTATCGAAAAATATGTTTAATCCCATTCCAGTGTCTTTTGGTAGGGGATGAACTAAATTTTGCTAGCAAATTAACTGCAAAAGAAATGTCAAGTCTTGTACAGTTAGTAAGATACATAAGAGCTCCAATTGCACTGAGGTATGGTACTTCTGGACCAAGTACTTCTTCATTTTCTTCACAAGGACGAAATGGATCTTTTTCAATGTTAAGCGATCTACCAACCATTAGTGAGCTTAATGAATTTGCCTTGTCCATATTGAAACGTTTCAATAGTCTTTCGGTATAATTTGATTGATGTATAAGTATACCGTTGTTCATATGTTCAATCTATAAACCAAGACAATATCTGGTTTTTCCAAGATCTTTCATTTCAAATTCTTTCTTAAAAAGAATAACTGCTTCATGAATTTCCTTATGCGTATCGATTATGTTCAAATCATCAACATATACTACTATTATCACATATCCTGATGTTGTCCTCTTGATAAAGACGCATGGACATATAAGATTATTTGTGTATCCTTTACCTATCAATTAATCACTCAAACGATTATACCACATTCTCCCAGATTGTTTCAATCCATATAATGATCGTTGCAGTTTGATTGAGTACATTTCTTTAGACTTCGATTTTAATGCATCTGGGATTTTAAACCTTCTGAGATTTTCATATAAATATCATTATCAAGTGATCCATATAAATAAGTTGTAACTACATCCATAAGACGCATTTCTAATTTTTTAGAAACTGCTAAGCTGATTAAATATCTGAACGTGATTGCATCCATAACAGGGGAATATGTTTCCTCATAGTCAATTCCCGGCCTTTGAGAAAAACCTTGGGCTACAAGTCTGGCTTTATACCTTGTAACTTCATTTTTCTTATTTCTTTTTCTTACGAAAACCCATTTATATCCTACCGGCTTTACTTCCTTAGGTGTAAGTATAATAGGCCCAAAAACCTTTCGTTTGTTAAGTGAATTTAATTCAGTTTGCATAGCGTCTTTCCATTTATCCCAATCATGTCTATTACGACAATTATCTACAGATATTGGCTCAGAATCATCATCTTCATTCATAATCTCACTGGCCACAGAATAAGAAAATATATAATCATTTTCTATTTCATCTCGGTTCCATACTATATGTGTATGACCATAATTGATTGATAATTCTTGGTCGTTTACTTCCCCTGAGGGAAAGTAGTATCATTTACATTTTCCTGAGGGAATATTTCAATATTTGAATCATTTTCTTTATGGTCAATATCATTTTCAGTACATTTTCTTTTTCGAGGATGTTTATCCTTTGAACCGACTGGTCTACCACGTTTCAACCGTTTCTGTGATTCATTCGCCATATTATCCTTTTGTTTGTCGGGAATCTCAACTCGAGCTGGAGCATTTACAGCTGGTATATAAGATTTTGTTACCCTTTTTGTATCAGTAAATGCATCAGGCAATTGATTTGCAATTTCTTGTAGATGTACTATCTTTTGAACCTCTGTTTCACATTGTTTTGTTCTAGGATCTAGATATAACAATGAAGGTACACACCATGAAACATCATTTTCTTTACTTTTATTTTCTCCCCCTAATGTAGGGAAAACTGTCTCATCAAAATGACAATCAGCAAAACGTGCTGTAAAAACATCACCTGTTAAAGGTTCTAGATATCTTATGATAGAAGCGCTTTCATATCCAACATATATTCCCAACCTTCTTTGAGGTCCCATTTTGGTGCGTTGTGGTGGTGCAATAGAAACATATACTGCACAACCAAAAACTCTAAGATGGGAAATATTTGGCTCTTGACCAGAGACAAGTTGTATGGGGGAGTACTTGTGATTTGCACTTGGCCTTACACGAATTAATGATCCAGCATGCAAAATTGCATGACCCCAAATAGACACAGGGAGTTTTGTTCTCATTATTAATGGTCTAGCTATTAGCTGGAGACGTTTAATTAATGATTCCGCTAAACCGTTTTGTGTATGTACATGGGCAACTGGGTGTTCCACAACAATTCCAACATACATGCAATAATCATTAAAAGCATGTGATGTGAATTCTCCCGCATTATCAAGCCTTACTCTTTTAATTGTATAATCAGGAAAATGTGCTCGTAATTTAATAATTTGAGCCAAAAATTTTGCAAAGGCTACATTACGAGTTGATAATAAACATACATGAGACCATCTGCTGGATGCGTCTATTAGGATCATAAAATATCTAAACGGTCCACACGGTGGATGAATTGGTCCACATATATCACCTTGAATTCTTTCAAGGAATATTGGTGTTTCCTTTTCGATTTTTAGTGGCGAAGGCCTTGTAATTAATTTTCCAAGAGAACATGATGTACATAGTTGCATTTTATTTGCTTGGGGAATCCTTTGATTTTTTAATGGATGTCCATGTGTATTTTCAATGATTCTTTTCATCATTGTAGATCCGGGATGACCTAATCTATCATGCCATATGTTTAGCATACCAGAATCACAATATTTCTCTTTTACTGCCATATGTGCTTGAGGCACATTTATATATGTATAATGCAATCCAGAATGAAGCATTGGCAATTTTTCCAATATGTGATTTTCCTTCACAATATATAGATATTTCTTGTTACCAACAGTTCTTGACTGGGTATCATATCCATTTTGATATATATTTTTGAAACTTAATAAGTTTCTTGTTGATTTTAGGGAAAATAGAGCATTCTCTATTAAAATCTTTATACCGTTAGATAATTCTAAATTTGCTTTTCCCACACCTTCAATCAAGTCCGTAGGACCTGATATTGTATCAATATTTCCCTTTGTCGGTTTCAATTCATAAAAATATTTTCGATATTTAAGAATAGTATGTGTAGCATCACTATCTGCTATACATAAATCTCCATTACTTGTTCGGTCTTGTGCTCCATTGGAATTCATTTTAATCTTCAATTATAAGAAAAATAATAATAATAATAAGCACATATAATATTATACATTTTAAACAAAATATGTTACATGAAAAGAAAGAAATATATTACGAACATAATTAAACATAATTATAAAAGAAATTATTATTATTCAAAAGCATTTAAATTTCTTCATCATTGAAAAAATCCGAGTGGTGTAGTTTCGCGCTGACATCATCAATTTTATCTACATGGTTCACTTCTTTCTCTTTTAGAGATGCTTGATATAATTAACATAGATGTGAAGATGTGCGACAAAGTTTCGCCCAGTGATTATTACTTCCACATCTATAACACGAACTATCATTAGTTTGAGATGTTCCAGCTTCATTTGTGAACTTATTTTGTTGGTTAAACTTGTTACTTTGTGGTGCGTTTCGTCCACGACCACGACCACGACCTCGTCCACGGCCTCTATAATAATTGTTGGTCGACTTGAATAAGTTGTTATGACCACTAAAATGGTTTTTATTATAATAACCACGACCACGGCCGCGGCCACGACCTCGACCACGAACTTGGCCTTGTTCCCATTTTTCAAAATTATTAGCAACATTTGCTTCTGGTATTGTTAGCGATCCTGTGGGACGAGTTTCATGGTTTTTTATAAGCAGCTCATTATGCTTTTCTGCTACGAGGAGATATGCATTGAGATCGGAGTATTTATAAAACTTCAACAAACGATATTGTTGAGCCAAATTAATATTTGAAGCATGAAAAGTGGAATAAGTTTTCTCTAACTTTTCCTCCTCGGTAACAAGATGCCCACAAAATTTTAGTTTTGAGCATATTCTATATAAAGCAGAATTGTAATCATTTACTTTTTTAAAATCTTGGAACCTTAAATTGTTCCATTCATATTTGGCAGTAGGAAGTAAAACTTCCTTTTGATTATCAAATCTATTTTTTAGATCCTTCCATAACCCACATGGATCATCATAATTAAAGTATTCATGCTGCAATAATTCATCAATGTGTTTATGGATAAACACATCAGCTTTAGCCCTTTCTTCTTCCGAACATTGATTATTATCATTTATTGCTTCTAATACACCAAGTGGTGTCTCTTGATATTTGCTGACCAAGACATATAATTTTCCCCGAAAATATCGAGAGCCATAAATTCAAGTTTTGATAGATTCGACATTTTTCTAAACAATAAAATAGATATTAGAATTAATTTAGCATTATAAATAAACCTTTTAATAAATGTTAGTAATCGCTAGATTAGATATATGTTAGATGACATAAAAGTAAAAGTTAGAAGCGTAAATAAATGTTAGTTAACAGAATAATAAAAGTTAGGAGCATAAATAAATAAACGTTAGTTGACAGAATAATAAAAGTTAGAAGCGTAAATAAATGTTAGATTAGGAGGATAAATAAATGTTAGAAATGTTAGTAGTCCCAACTGTTATATTTATTAGTAGTCCCAAAAATTATAATTTCTCCATAGTAAGGGGTACCCTGCACTTATTTATCATCATAGTATTTATATATTCAATTTATATATATTTATGAAAAACTTACATTGATTGTTATGACAACTTCTTCTTTATTGATCTTCTTGGTTGAGCACCTCGTCCTGATAACGTGTTATAATAATAATAATAATTGAGTTGATGAAGAAGATGAGTTGATAGAGAGGAAAATAAACTGTGCTCAATTTGATGAAGAAGATGTGATCGATTTCACCAGCTCGCATATATACATATATATTACACATAGCACAAAAAAACAAAAGAGGTAGGACCCATATGTTTGCCGTTATAACATCTTGTATAATATAAATGATTTTTCCGAGGTCCATCTCTATCTCCTTATTGCATTAGCAGTGGTCCTAGGTTAGTGTCACTCATTTACCTTTTAACTTTTTATGATACTATACCACACATTTAGCATGTGTACTCCATATATATTATTTTTTACTAATTTGATTGTAATTCAATAACTATTATTTATTTATTTTTTTAAGAAAATAATTTGTGGTTGTGTTTAATTTAGTTTAGTTTTTCCTTCTTTTAAACATCATGATAAAATTTTTATTGAAAACTAAGTTGTGTTCCAATTGTGTTGCTTTTTTGGTATTCTAGATTATATCGACTAGCGGTAACATATTACTATATTAGTATCGTGATAAATGAGACGAACACCTACCGAAAAGCATCAGGACCCTTATATATTGTTTTCCATCTATGTTTTATCTACAGGACCAAGTTGTCGCAACTTCTTACGTTTTTCTTTTATGTATTAATCACACTGATTTGACCACGACAACACGCGTAACGAAGTTTGCAATACGTCGTGTCAGTAAATTTAATTTTTAGTTTTATCACATTTTGAAAAATTCCACTAAAAAGAAAGAACAGTTACAATTATGTTTCTTTAAAGACTATATAAAAGCAAAAAAGTATTATAGCTTAATCAACCGATAATATATATGTTCCTTCTCTGTTACGAATATCAAGCATATATAATAATATTAAAGAAGAAGATGACGATGATGAAAAGAAGGAAGAAGAAAGATTGACATCTCAACAACATCATTCACATTTAGGTCTCTACTTCCATAACCAACTTATCATAGTTGTTTTTCTTTTCGTTAGTTTGTTTCAAGTTAAACGTCTAATCCATTTTTAGTTTAAGTGGACATGTTAAGAAGATTAAACGTCTAATATTAAAGTAGTGTTTACGTGAACAAATATTTGTGTGTGAGCAGTAAAGTATATACTATAATAGTTTAGAAATTCAACATGGTATCATAGAATCACACCTTTTGGGGACTAAAATCTGATTTCAATATAAATAAACAAAATGATTATTTTTATAAAACAATCAAAAGTTCTTTAAAGTTATATAAAGCTGTTATTAATTAATTAGTGACATTTTCTACGTATATAAGTATATTTTCATCATGTAGCAGGATCACAATCCTTCCACGAGCTCATCTTTATTCACTCTACAAAATACTATATAGTGTTTAATTACTCCGAGTCATATGGATTAATGACCCCTAGTATCACTTCTAATGTTGTATCCTTCATTGGATTTGTGGCTATTGCGGACGAGGGAAGATGAAAGGACGCCTGTGAAGATTCCGACATGAAGAAGAGAGATCGTCGATCTCTTAATTTCGTTAGTAATCTAATACGAAAACTTAGAAGAAAAATAATACATATATTAGTTTGTATTTCTTCTTACAGCCACCAATATATAATGTTGGAGGGAGTAGAGTTTTGAATAAAGATGGTTGTTGGATCTAATGATGAGCTAAACACATCATTCCATTCCTTTTTTACTTTCCTTTTCCCTAATCTGATCATTAATTACATACTTATTAAAGTGGATTGTAGTTGGATATTGTCTTTTAGGTGCTTAAGCTTTACACATACTTGATGCAAGGACGTTTTACATGCATACAAAATCTAATATGAATATAACTAAACAAAATGATTCGATTATAGAGGAACTGGTTTTTTGTCGAACAGTAGGAATCGACGTTTGAAGATATCGATACCTTCCCTTTCTCATGTAAGCACAACTAGATTCCTTCACTTGTGATGGATCTAATAACCTTTCTACTTGTATCATTATTCAAAATTGTTCGATAAATCAGTTTTAGTTAAAAATTGGTAAAGTATATAATACATAAAAATATTAACATCGGATACTATATAATGTATAAAAACAAGGTTTCACTTGTTTCTTTAAACCGATAGCTAGTTAGTAGATATCAAAGGGAGGTTTGGGTAAAACCTATTAACAATTTGGTTCTCTAGGTCTATGAAATGTTTTGGTTAACTATGGTTAAATTTTATTATTAAAATATGTGGAATAATGTCCAACAAATTTAAAAAAGTAAACAAGAATGATTGAAAATTTTGAAAAGTTATTTATGGGTTGTACTTTTTTATCCTTTGAAATGTGGTGGAGACTTTTTGAATACAATGGATAGTTAACAAAACACAAGTCAAAAAATGCCTTAAATTTCAAGGAAACCCACAACCTTCTATCAAAGTCACCTCGGTTCTCAATTCGTAGCTTTCCCTTTTCATCACTTTATTTATATTTTCTTCTTCTTCCTTTAAGATTTCAAGGAAACCCACAATCTTTATAGCTCTATGATTGTTATTTAAGGGCATGTATACAAGCAAATAAATAAGTTAAACGGTTAAACAAAACCGTTAATTAGTATTTTTGAAACTAATTTAATCAACCGAATGGGTTTGGTTCGGTTAACAACTTGTAATAGGAAATAGGCCGATGGAAGATCCTTAACTCATCATGTTGGCTTGACGGGTTGCAGCTCTCATTCGTGATTTTATCGCGTCCACCTTTTAAACTGGTTTTTTAGTGTAGATGGCAATAAGGGCGGAGAATATTTGGAACAATTTTCCTCCGAATCCTCAAATCTTACTGCATCCACATCCATACTAGATATTAAAACTAAGGGACTGTTTGTTTCAGCTTTTTAACGATTTAGATTTTTGAATGATCCAGCACTTAATGATTCAGACTGTTTGTTTCGCGAGCAAATATCTGAATGGTTCAGACATTTGCCTCTGAATAGTTAAGAATTATACTAATGTTGAATGGTTAAGACCTTTTATCTGAATTGGTCAGACATTTGTCTTTGAATAACTAAACGATATACTAGCTCTTAATAGTTCAAAACTTAATGATTCAAATATCTTATTGGTTCAACACTTAGGGGCTGTTTGGTAATATCTGAATGATTAAGTGCTGAACCATTAAGTGCTGAACCATTAAGAGGGCTGAACCATTAAGAGCTAGTATATCGCTTAACTATTCAAAGACAAATGTCTGACCAATTCAGATAAGAGGTCTTAGCCATTCAGCATTAGACCTCTTAACCATTCAGTATTAGTATAATGCTTAACCATTCAGAGGCAAATGTCTTAACCATTCAGACATTTGCCCGTGAAACAAACAGTTTGAACCATTAAGTGCTGAATCATTCAGACGTCTGAACCATTAAGAGGCTACCAAACAACCCCTTAATCATTTAGAATTTGCCAAAGAGCCCCTAAATCCATATCCCCGTCCTCAACAAGGAATAGGAGATTATCTCCTTGATAAAATAAATTTTGTTATAGAAAGTATTATGACGTCTCTTTATATAGTATTTTGCAAACGAAGTTCTTTAACTTGAAATCGCGGCACATAAGAGGAGGGTGAAAACAAGCAAGCTAATCTATATCAAGTACGGAAGCATTTGCAAATTGCAATGTTAAATCATTTGAATGGCGCTTTTGGCGGCTAGTGTTAAAAAGCTAATATATATCCAAGTAAAGAACGTTTGAGACATACTTTAAGGGACTAAAAAACAATTTGGTAACGTTGTTTTTAATGGGTAGAGTCTTTTAACGGTTAGTGGATGAAATGACTAATGGGTAACGTCTAAGAGGATTCAGAGTTCATTTTTTTATCTTTATCCATATAATTACAATAAAGATACTACATTTTCTCTCATCTTTATAGTTTTTTATACCTTTGTCATTACCTTTTCTCTCTCTTTCACTCACAACAACTTTTAAAAATATTAAAAAAATTATAAGATTGAACAACAATTCCTTAAATTTAAGGATAGAACAGTAACATTTCTCTATCCTCTACTTACAACCACTCACAACCATTCTATATGATATAAGGATTACACTCGCATAAATGTACCAAACTGGCTGTGAATACTCTAACGTCAACTATCAAATATGCACTAGAGACGAATATAATTTCATATACCTCTTTAAAAATTTTCAGTATATTATATTTACTTATCCAAAGCCTACAACGTCACAGTATAGTATTTGTTCAAAGCACTTCCAAATTGCCATTAGAAAATACAAAAATATCATAAATATTAATAACCTTAGCACTTTAGATTATCTTCGAATTGAAAGATATATATTATTACACTGCAGAGCATAATGAATATTAGAAAACGATACTGTTTAAGTTAAATATTTTAAGATGTTTTGTTTTGTGATACTTAAAGTTAAACTCAACCAAGATTTGATTCAAAGTACTATATACTTGTATAATGAAGATAAGAAATTACATAATTCTGACTTGAAAAAACTTCAAATAGAGAAATCATTCCAACATTAAAAAGCAAATGTGTTTTTAAAGAAAGTTGATGGTCACAATTCACAAAGACATTATCATGCAATATCCATGTAATTTGACATCATTACCCTTATCCCCAACTTTGTTAACTGTGACAATTGAGATTAGATGAATGTAGGCTTTTCTAATCTAGGTCATACCGATCATGGATTATGATATAAGAACAAGATCAAAGGATAATTAAGCACCATAACCAACAACCATAGATGTGATATGAAGTGTTGAAACGTTAGTTTATTAAAAATGACATGATCAGAGAACACAAAATTACCAGAACTTGTACGGTCAATCTCATGATCAGACATGGCATCAACCGTAGGAGGTTTTCGATCCAGTGGTCTTCTCTCACGAGTTATGCTCGTATCAATAAGTTTTGTTTTTATTTTAGTTTGTCTCACTTTTACGACTAAACATATAATAACATGGGGCTTTTGCCTATTTTTTTGATGTGTATTTTTGAGTTATTCATTTATTTGGTTGATTCCGGGGTTTGAGCTATACATATGATCTAATAGTTAACTTTAGGTGGTATTTAACTTATATGATTTAACTTTTTAATATTATCAAAACAAAGAATACGCGGATATGCACCAACATTAAATTCCTCAAATTTGGATGATTTTAGAGAATTTCCGTTAAAAGAAATGTTCATCGAACAATTCGTGAACTGTTTGGTAAAAAGTTTGTTCACATTCATTTGTTTTAATAAATGAACGAATATAAACAAGAAATTGCGTTCATCTAGTTAGACGAACATGATGAATAGAGATCATGTTCGTTCATTTGTGTTCATTTACATTCGTTAACGTACATTACATTAAATAGAGATCGTGTTCATTCATTTGTGTTCGTTTACATTCGTTAACGTTCATTACATTTGTTCATCTTTGTTTGTTTATATTTGCTCATGTTCATTCATTAAATATTAATTATTTTTTTATAAATTTTATTTTTAATTAATCTACTTAACTTTATGTATTTCTGTATTTTTATTTTTTTAATCAGTCTAACGTCTATACTTTATAAATGTTTATATTTATGAATGTTCAGTAATAATATGTTTGTTCATATTCATGTATGTGATTATTATGTCAAAGCTTAACTTTAAATAGTATATAGTCGTTTGTGTTGGTGAATTGTTCGGTTTGTGTTCGTGAACAATTTCAATTCCTTCATGAACGAACATGAGCAAAAATTTCTTTTGATAAATGTTCGTGAACCATTAATGAACACTTTCAATTCTTAATGAACGAACATGGACAAAGCTGAACACTTTCAATTATTAATAAACGAACATAAACAAAGCTCTGTTTGGTACGTTTGGTTTGTTTTCATCGCTAATTTTTGTTGATATATAAATTTAACAATTAATGACCCAAAACCTTATATCTATAAAAGTGATTGATCTCACATTAAAAGAATATAGTATGTGTATTTATTTGAGAGAATTTAGGTTCAAAACTCCATCTTGAATTCCAATATAGTGTGTTTGTTTGTATTTGAGCTTTAACAAGACATTATGTTATGTTAAATTAACGTTTTACGCTGATCCCAAACTCCATATATATTATACTAGCTTTAATGAACCCGTATATTACACCGATTAAATAAATAAAATATTAAATAAAATAAAATTTTATTAATTATGAAATATGATTCAAATTATGTATGAGTAAGGACTAAAAGTAATAAAATAATAATTTCAACTTTTTAAAATTTTATTTTTAAACTTTGTTTTTCCCAAAAAATAAATTAAACATTTCGTTTCAAAACAAAACATGTTAAAAAATGTTATTTTTAAAAAATTTTGTGTTTTATATGGAAAATTTTCTTTTTATAAAAATTTATTTCTCTAGAAATAAACATTAAAAATGATCTATTTCTTAATTTTTTTAAAAATATTTTTTAACCAAAAATAATTATATAATATAAAAGTAATTAATGAAGTTATTTAATAGGAGAGAGAATCGGAAAAATTTTATTAAGAACTAATGTGATATTGCCATTTGGCATTTATAGTTAACCTTTTACTAGCCTAACGATCCGTGTTTACACGGGTTGAAAAATTAATTTTTTCACTAAATACATTTAAAATATAATAGTCATGAGCATATTAGTCTATAATGTATAAAAATATGAAAATCAAAAAAATATGTACAAAATAAATTACATTACAAATTTAAATAAAAAAACAAAATTTTATAAATCTTTAAAAACCTCTTTGTATAGAATATTTGAGTTTGTACTTGAAAGTTCATCGTTACCATCCAATATAATTAGCTTTAATCCATCTAATCTTGTAACTTTTAATAATTTGACATATAGTTGTTCGTGTGTAAAACAAGTTGTTTTAAAAACTAAATAACTTTTGATAATAATTGACCATGACTCATGTTTATAGTAATTGCAAAACACATGGCTAGGGGAAATTACATTTTTTGAAAGTTAAATGGCATCCTTTTGTTAGTAGGTATCAAGGAAATTCTAGGGATAATAGTACATTACTTCTAAGATATAAACGTACATAAGTTATAAAAAAAATAAAAGATACATAATTCAATTAGTAGCTTAAGAAACCTAGGAAACCACCATTTTAACTTTTTTTTTCACTTTTTAAATGAAAGCAAAACAAAAAAATGATATCATTTAATAACCTGATCGCTTGACTTATTATGTTTAACAAATATAGAACGAAGTAAATAAATTGTAAATACAAACGTGATAGTTAAATCATTTGTTTACTTTGATAACATGCACATTCGTTAAAACTCAATATAAAAAACTATGAATTGGTTAAAAATATATACATGCATATTAATTTATAAATTATTAAAATAAATATATAGAAATATTAAAAGGTGAAAACTCATTATTTTTGGTATAAATTAATATTTTCTAAATATATTAATGGCACGTTATAATATTTTAAACTGCTACACTTTTTGAAAATAGATTTTCAATCAAAGTATACATAAATTAGCAGTTTTAAATAATTGACTTAGATTATTGATTCTAATAAACACTTTCTTTTTTTTAACCATATTGCTAAGAAGACAAAATGTGACAATTATTTACTGAGAATGTGTCATGTGATAAATTATTTTTTAAAATTAAGTCACATTAACATCTGGTAAGAAATGCTAACATATGATAATAAACGATATTCAATAAGATTTTTTAAAATCTGACCTACATCATATCAGTGTATAATGTAGAAAAAGAACAAGATAAAATAAGAAGAATAACTCGAACCTTTTACCAAGCTGTACACCATAATAAAGTATTATCAAAACAAAAGCGATAGTGTGGAACAAAGAAATCAATTGTAGGTGTATTTTAGTAAGAATATAAATATAAATTTTTATATATATAACAAAGTTGTATAAAATTTTGCAATAATGTACGGCGATTATTTAGGGAAATTATGAAAGGAATATAATATTTTTTAGTTATTTTTAGCAACAACTTAAAATTCAAATTTTAAATTTAAATTTGCTAAAATATGATATTTTCAGAGAATGTATATTTTAGGTTATTTGATAATTAATAGTCATGATTATCAATTTTGAGAGAATAATATTTTTGGATGAGATTGACGAAATTGATGGCTAATTATAGTTGTAAATGGAAAGTAATAATGAATTTCGTAGTTGATTGACGAAATTAATAACTAATTGCAGTTACTATATAATCCGTATTAAAATCAAGTCACGTGGAAATTGTTTGCTGAAATCGTGTTGCTAATAAGACGATACGTGATAATTGTTTGCTAAGAATGTGCCATGTGATAACACATTGCTTAAAATCAATCCACGTGGCTAACCCCTTTCATTTATTACATATAGAGATAGGTAGATAGGCAAATTGCGATAACACGCAGACGAAATGTATCATTCCTTTTCGAAGCTTAAATAATAATAATATAAATGTAATGTTTATAGTTTTATCACTCATCCCTTCTGTATTTGTTTAAAAATAAACAAATAAGTTTCAATCTACTCAAAAAGTATAAGCACATTAGTTGGTGGTTTTTATGTATATAACCTACCGCGTATGTATTTGAAAGTATAAAATTTAAAAATTATGAAGCACAAATTAAAATATCAAATTAAGTGTTTTATGCTCTTCCTATAGATATTTTAGGTTATTTCTTTCTATTTTAAAGTGGATTAGGTTTTCATATTAATTACAAAAGTAATGTATAAAGTTGTATTTATTTATAAGGGTTTATGTAATAAAACGGATTTTTTTTCAACTAATGAAACAACAAACCAAACTATTATAATAGTTGTGATGGAACTTTCTTAAATTGGCGATATTTTTAACGGCATTTGTAAATATTCCTAATACCCGAGTTAGCCTCTTGAGACGGGACGTCAATCGTCCATACTGAACTTGATGTATTGCGCTTGACTCACCTAGGAACAATGTAAAGAAAGAAACCCATAATTATAAGAAAAAAACTTTTTTGAGTCAGATTTAAACCAGAGACTTTAAATATCTCAAACTAAATCATTTCTCTCTTGCCATTAGACAAAAATGTCAATTGCTTTTAAATTTTTAGCATTTAGTTATAATTTTAAATTATGACTTATTAATTTTTTATTGTCGAATATAAATTATTATTTGAAATAATTATAATCCAACGAATATATTTAAATGAAACATGTATCTTTGGTGATACCTTATGGTTGAAGAGCCCCCTGCCCCCCTCCCCTCTCTTATTATTTATTAAAAAGTCGTTAAAAGTTTGTCTTTGTTAGGTGTGGGTCTTGCCATACCAAGAAGGTGATTATGATTTAAGAGCTTTCTATAACTTCGAATTTATATTATTTGCATTTGTATGTCATGGAAATCGTACTTTTCTTTTCACTTAGATAACAATTTCATTATAATTTTAAAAGTAGTTATCGGGTTAGGAAAAAACACATAGCAAAAGTTAAGTACAAGTATCATATGTTTTGATTCGAACTTGATACTTTTTGTAAAAAACAATTAAAGCAAATAATGGTGATTTACTTAAGAATGATCATCAAATTCATAGAGAAAACGTGAAATGGGAATCTTATTATGGTTAGGTGGATTTAACACAATGACATAATCTTTCATCATTTCACAAATAAAAGTGATGATGTTTTTCATGATGTTTTGGTAAATTTATCATAACAAATGAGAATTTTGGTGTTTGTTTTTGAGGGTGTAATTGTCTTTTTACTCCAGCCATTTTTCAATTTTGGTGTTTGTTTTTGAGGGTGTAATTGTCTTTTTACTCCAGTCATTTTTCATAAAGTAAAATTTACTTTCATGATGCTTAATTAAACTGCTGTCATAAATGCTTAAAGATTGTGATTGGGTTAAAGTTATAATGAGTTTGAGGGTTGCATTATTTTATACTGTAACCTATAACATTATAATAAAATTATTGTGAGCTATACATAGTCAAAATGAAAGTGAATTTTTCATATTTTTTGAATATTACATTGAAGCAAATAATTAAAGATAAATACAATCTACAAAATGTAGAACTAACACTTAGTTCTATATAACTATAAAAAATCTATTATGTTTAGTACTTTTAGTTGAATTGTCATTTAAGTAGTATTATCATGACGAACCAAACTGAAAAACATCTTTGACAACATTGATATTTATTTTTATGTTTTTGAAGAGTCAAAAGGTCCAAAAGAATAATAACCAAACTTACGCTGCATAGTTAAAAACAATCAACTCTCGCCTATAGCAGGGGAATAAACCTAGTTAATTATATCTAATAACAGAGCTTGAAGTATAAAGTGACATAAAGGTAGTACTGTTCCTAATATGAAACTTGATTGTTATTTAGTGATTGTGTTACCCTTTACTAATTGAACACCCTGTTAGGTGTTATCTGGACGCCCTTTGACTTTTTTCACGGCCCGTAAGGCCGTAAGGTGTTCGAAATTTAAATTTCGCAGTTTTATCCGCTCACGGGCTGTGAAACACATCATGGCCCGTAAGCGTCTAACATCACGGCCCGTGAACAAGTGCCATAACGGCCCGTGAGTTCTCTCACGGGCCGTAGTAGTCCTTCTGAGAATTTATTTTCCTCGATTTGCGTGCATTTTTAAATTTTATAATTATGTGACGTGACGTATTATTCCTTGATTTGATTTAAGATTCTGTATAAAACGTTATATACATTACTTGTTATATACGGTTAGTGAGAAACGAAACAGTTAAAACGTCTTCTCGTAGAGGTAATAGAAGACGTCAAAATGAGTCCTCTTCAAACTCACGAGATATTGTGGAAACTATTCCTGATCCAATAGATAACCATAATTAGCAGAATGGGAGGAACTGGTCTGAAAATGTTATTCAGTTTATACGTAACGGTGATTTCCAAACATGTAGGGTGTATTACATGGGTAATTCCGATATTCAGTTAGAATATTGGCGTGAATTACTCGGAAACGTGTCTTTAGGTACAGAGGTATGATTTAAAGTTTTTTTTTGTAAATTTTATTTTATTTTAAAATTCTAACAATTAAAAAAATTGTTATTTTATAGCATGTTCGGGCGTGGACAAATAGACTCACAATATGGAGATACGAAGAAATACGTAGAACAGAAGAGTTGCCGGGTAGTGATCGTTGGACGATTCTCCCATTTGAGTGGTTTAACTTAATATACTCGGGGCGAATATGGTGACGGGAGTGACTATCTATATCCTGCGTTATGGGAAGTTGATACGGTAATACTGTTTTCATGTTTTACAATAAAAATCATGAATTTATAACAGCGAATTAAATTGTTTTGTAGGTTTACGTACCAATGACTGATTACGAAGAAAATTGGTATCTTTTTAAGATTTCTATGGACTCACTACAAGTTCGTATATATTCTCCATACGAATGCCGACCAAATACGTGTGATGATTCATGGTGCATTCATCGTAATGCCCGAATGATTTTCGTACAATTCGAATCGTACTTTTTACATTTTCTGTCACGTATACAATATTGGCAACACTTCGGACAAGAAGAAATCGAAGAACTGGTTGTATCCGGTGAAACCATGTGGCCTCCTAATGCCGGTCATATTGGTCGAGATTCGGGAGTTGTAATTTGTATGTTATTGCGTAGGTTGGTTCAAAATAGATCTTTAGAGTGGCAAGAGGTTAGCTTACAGGATGCTTGCTTTAGATTCCGAAGATTTATGGCAAACGAACTGTATTCTAGACGTATAATGTAGAACAATAATGAAATATTTTATTAAAACATAAATGTTTATTAGTACACTTTATTAAAACACACATAATTTTTAATCTTCTTAATCTTTATAAAAGATCCAAGCCGCAAAATGGTTAAAAGAAATTCCAAAAGTCTCCCGATATCGTTCTTGAGTTGTTGTCATAATATCTGTATGACGAGTTTGGGCTTATTAAGAGTTGTCTGTTCTATGGGCTGGATCCGTATGAAGAGAAATATCATTTTAAACTTTGTAAATTATCGAGATCCTAAAAAATACCCCTATGACGAGTTTGGGCTTATTAAGAGCTGTCTGTTCTATGGGCTGGATCCGTATGAAGAGAAATATCATTTTAAACTTTGGAAATTATCGAGATCCTAAAAAGTACCCCTATGTCGAGTTTGGGCTTATTAAAAGCTGTCTGTTCTATAGGCTGGATCCGTATGAAGAGAAATATCATTTTAAAGGTTAACGGCCGTGAAGGGTCTCACGACCCGTATTTGTAGGCAATCACGAGCCGTGAAGGAGTTAACGGGCCATGAGGCCCTTCAACGGTTGTTTTTTAAAATATATCCTGTCACACCCCAACCTTGACGGCGGAATCGTCGAGATGTGAGGAATAAGATTGTTCACAGCCACATAACGCTATTATTAATTCCAAATATATTATTCAAGATTCAATTGTAACAATACAAGTAAAAGTTCAAACAAAGATACATCCAGAATACAAAAATAAAAGTAACCAGATCATTCGTTTATTTCTCTAAGTCCAATCCTAAGTGTGATAAGCTTCAAAGAGTAAAACGCATACTTGGGTCATTCCTGAAACATGTTAAAAATAAAAGGTCAACATAAAAATATTGGTGAGCATTCCATAGTTTTCAATACATAGAATATATAAAAGATGGCAATTCAAGTTGTAAATTAGTGAATAAAGTGATTAGGGATGTTATGAACAATGCAACAATCAAACCTTGACAAAGTTTTACAAGTCTCAAACGTTAAAAGTATATACGATTAGCTAAGTGTACTTGGATCAACCAAGCAGGCTTGTCAGTCCCATAGATCTATGACGTCGCCAGGCTAGTAATAATTAATGATTGTACATATAACGCCATAACATGGTAACCACAAAAGTTCAACTAACCACAACATACAGGTGAAATGCCATAAGTTTACAAGAATTAAACGTTTTACAAGTGCAATGATATAAGTTAACATGTTTCACCCCAAAGTGTGAAAATAAGAAAAAGGGATATGGAAATACTCACATTGATATATGCATTACAAGATGATAATAAAAGATTAAACGATGATCCAAAGTATCCATTACAAGCACCTAAATATATATTACAAGTTTAAGGTTAATAATATGATTAACGTTCAAATAAGAATTAGGGTTTTGATAGAATTATGAGTTTTGTTAAGTAATTAAATTTATAAAGTAAATATCATACTTTTAATCCATTAGATGAATTATTAAGTGTTTGAGAAATGAATTTAGATATAATGATGAAGTTCAAAATGTAATTAAGTCTGTATGATTAACGAAGAATAATTACGAAAAATATTAATCTAAACCGTCCGTTAAAGTATATTTTATAAGAAAACAATATTTGTAAATTATTTGATAAAACTTTAATATAATCCAGTAAATTATCTGGTGCCCAAAATATATTTAAAGTTTACAAAAGTTATTTTTATATTTATTAAAAATTTTCTAAAATCAATATATGGCTGAAAAAACCTTAAAAAATACTTGAGGGTGCCCGGGGTCGAACCCGGGACCTCAAGGTTGTATGTGCTCGGGGAACCAGTGAACCAGGCTTACAGCCACGAAATAACCCCGGTTCCAAATTCTTTTAAGTTAATTTAACAAAGTGCCCCTAATTCTCAAGAACCCTAGATTTGGTTTAATCCCAATTGGACACCAATTTGACATTGTTAATGAAATCAAGTTTAGGGCTTTGATTGTCCATGTGAAACCGAGTATATAGATGTCTTGATTACCTGATAACATGATGAAATCAATGGGTTTTGAGTTCGAGTTAAGTTGCGGATGTGGTATTTTGATTTCACGAGATATAGGCGATTATACACAAATTCGTTGCACCAGAAGCTCCTAATGATGATGATGATCGAAAGCCCTCTAGAAATTTTAGTTTAAAGAGTGCAAAAGTTGGTGTTCGACCCAGTTGCAGGTCCGCGACTAAGATGAGAATCGAGTGTGTTAATTTTGATGGTTTCAGATGCAATTGAGTATGGGAGTCGATTAGAGACAGATATATAATCGTGTATGTGCGATTAATTTGATTATTTTAGTGTGTAGTGCTCGATCGTGGCATGGAATCCGGTCGAAAGTGGGGTGGTTGGGTCGATCGCACTAATCGACTCTAATTTTCAAATAAAGTGGGGCATAGGTTCGAATCTTCCACGTGAGTGTGTCGGGAGTGTTTGATTGAGCTGGAATCGCGTTAATTGGGGTGTTTGGTCTCGCCGGAGAAGCGGCCGGAAGTTGGCCGGAAAAAAGGGGTCTACGGGATGGGGGGCTGGTTTTAAAAAAATTACACAAATGGTCCCTGTGAATTCCAAGAGTTTCCATTTGAGTTTTATAGTTTTGATTAAGTTGTAATTAATTACAATTTAGCCCTTGAAGTTCTAAATTGTTGTTATTTTATGTAAAGAAAATATTATTAATCATAAGCGTTAATATATTATCATTATTATTAATGTTATTATTAACATTATTATTATTAGTATTACTATCAATAATAGTAATAATAATATCATTATTATTATCAGTATTATTACCATTAACATTATTATTATTAATATTAATATTATTATTAATAATAATGATAATAATATCATTATTATTATTATTATATCAATTATTTTTAAGATTTAACAAAGTTAATTTTTAAGTTAACGAAAATACGAGATGTTACATATCCAGCCTCACGACCGTGGCGTCTCTCACGGCCCGTTTTGGTACTCAGTAACGGGTCGTGAGGACCTTCACGACCGTGAAGTCGGATTATATATAGGACCTTACGGCCCATTTCTTCATTTACGCCCCCTAAACACACATCCGATTCACTCTGTCACGACCTCCGGATTTTCATCACTTTCATACCGCCGACTCCTTACTACGGTACGTATTCAAATTCGTATTTTATTTTTGTATATTTATCGTTTAAATATGTTAAAATTTAATTTAAAAACGAATAAATTCTGAAAAATTTGGGGGGTTACGGGTCGTGAACTGTTCTCACGGGCCGTAACCCTTTGGGTTTTTAACAGTCACGGGTCGTGACTGCGATAAAGGCGGTCGTAATTATAAGCGTATATGTCCGTCGTTGTAGAGTTAATAAGTACCGACCACACATGCTCAAAAGCACCCCAGTCTTTCATTTGAAAAACTCGCCTTTCAATATTTAGCAATATTTTCCGAAATATGCCATCTACAAAGTAATCGAACAGCACTTGGAAAAACTTCTTCTGACTCTTTCATCAGAGCGAGGTCTCGGTCGGTTAGTATAACACGGGGCTCCATACACTTTTCTTCCAGCATTGCTTTTAGTTGCTCTAACACCCATCTGAAGTTGGCTTCACGCTCATAATCAATGAATGCGTGAGCAACAGAAAAAGATTTCAGGGTGGATGTCACACCAACCATTTGAACAAATAACAATTTATACAAGTTAGTTTTGTAAGTTGTATCAATCATCAACACGTGTGGGTACGCACGCCATAATGTGTGAGATGTGGGATGTATAAAAAAAACCCCGTCGACGGTATTTGTCGGTTCATCTATGTGAGGGGTGTAAATATATTGATGTTGTTGTAGTATAGAAAAAAAACCTGCATTGGGGTTTCACCAATTCAGGTGGACTTTTTAATTTTTGCCCGAGCGTTATATATGGTTCGTAACACAGACACGTTATTGGGATTTTGTTCCCTCAAAGTGCCTAGAATGTTTCGAGGGTCAATATTTTGCTCGGTCAGATTCTTTACAGTAGAAAGCTCATTTTCGGTGAGCCTCATTGCGTATACATGTCCTTCCAGGTGTTCAGCAGGTTCATGGTTATAAGTATCGTCCACAACAACTATAATCCACCCATCTCTCTTCATCTCGTACTTACCCTGCAATTCAAATTGACAGTTTGTTTTTTTGATGCCACTTTTTCTTAGAGTGGATGCTCCCTTATATACGCCACCCTGATCACATTTCAACCAAATTTTAACCACCACACCATTCGAATTTCTTTTTGAACGTTTGGTGACAATAACAAACCATTTTCTCACCCTACGTTACTTGCCCAATCAACTAATTCTTCACGAGATGAGAAAATCTAGTAAATTTTATATTTTTAGTTAGTTATTACTAAATGAAAGTAAAACTAAATATGATATATCTTATAACCTGATTCGTGTCGTATAAACCTCTTTTACCGGAATCATAACCGTTATTATCACCGCTGCTATCACCACCGTTATCACCCCCGTCATCGCCGCCGTCATTCCCGCCGACTCTTCATTTACGGCCCATTTCTTCATTTACGCCCCCTAAACACACATCCGATTCACTCTGTCACGACCTCCGGATTTTCATCACTTTCATACCGCCGACTCCTTACTACGGTACGTATTCAAATTCGTATTTTATTTTTGTATATTTATCGTTTAAATATGTTAAAATTTAATTTATAAACGAATAAATTCTGAAAAATTTGGGGGGTTACGGGCCGTGAATTGTTCTCACGGGTCGTAACCCTTTGGGTTTTTAACAGTCACGGGCCGTGACTGCGATAAAGGCGGTCGTAATTATAAGCGTATATGTCCGTCGTTGCAGAGTTAATAAGTACCGACCACACATGCTCAAAAGCACCCCACTCTTTCATTTGAAAAACTCGCCTTTCAATGTTTAGCAATATTTTCCGAAATATGTCATCTACAAAGTAATCGAACAGCACTTGGAAAAACTTCTTCTGACGCTTTCATCAGAGCGAGGTCTCGGTCGGTTAGTATAACACGGGGCTCCATACACTTTTCTTCCAGCATTGCTTTTAGTTGCTCTAAGACCCATCTGAAGTTGGCTTCACGCTCATAATCAATGAATGCGTGAGCAACAGAAAAAGATTTCAGGGTGGATGTCACACCAACTATTTGAACAAATAGCAATTTATACAAGTTAGTTTTGTAAGTTGTATCAATCATCAACACGTGTGGGTACGCACGCCATAATGTGTGAGATGTGGGATGTATAAAAAAAACCCCGTCGACGGTATTTGTCGGTTCATCTATGTGAGGGGTGTAAATATATTGATGTTGTTGTAGTATAGAAAAAAAACCTGCATTGGGGTTTCACCAATTCAGGTGGACTTTTTAATTTTTGCCCGAGCGTTATATATGGTTCGTAACACAGACACGTTATTGGGATTTTGTTCCCTCAAAGTGCCTAGAATGTTTCGAGGGTCAATATTTTGCTCGGTCAGATTCTTTACAGTAGAAAGCTCATTTTCGGTGAGCCTCATTGCGTATGCATGTCCTTCCAGGTGTTCAGCAGGTTCATGGTTATAAGTATCGTCCACAACAACTATAATCCACTCATCTCTCTTCATCTCGTACTTACTCTGCAATTCAAATTGACAGTTTGTTTTTTTGATGCCACTTTTTCTTAGAGTGTTAGCTCCCTTATATACACCACCCTGATCACATTTCAACCAAATTTTAACCACCACACCATTCGAATTTCTTTTTGAACGTTTGGTGACAATAACAAACCCGTTTTCTCGCCCTACGTTACTTGCCCAATCAACTAATTCTTCACCAGATGAGAAAACCTAATAAATTTTATATTTTTAGTTAGTTATTACTAAATGAAAGTAAAATTAAATATGATATATCTTATAACCTGATTCGTGTCGTATAAACCTCTTTTACCGGAACCCGAACCGTTATTATCACCGCTGCTATCACCACCGTTATCACCCCTGTCATCGCCGCCGTCATTCCCGCCGTAATTGGATGCGAACTGTCCTAAATAGTTTGAAGCACCCTCATCGTAATAACCGTAACCCTCCTCAGGGTAATAGTTAGATTCCGAACCGAATAAATAGTTGCTATCCCAGAAAGACATCGTAACGTTAAATATTATTTCAAACTTATCATAGAAATTTGAATTATGAAATGAATTTATAACCTAACGTTTATATAGTAGTTCATATAGAATATTGCATCCCGTCACATAATTAACACGAATATCAAGGAATATTACGTTATATCAAATAACGTAATAAATACAAAATTACACGACTATCGAGGAATATTACGTCATATCAAATAACGTAATAAATACAAAATTACATGAAAAACGAGGAATAATATATCTCGTCAAATTATTAAAGGTGAAAATAGGACCCGTAAAACGGTTCACGGGCCGTAAGTGAAAGGGCTAACTGGCCGTGAAACGCTTAACGGGCCGTGAAAAATTAACACCGTGAACACCTTCACCGGCCGTTACGTTTTTGAATGACTGATTTGATTGCCCGACAGTCATTATGGCCCGTGAAGGGCCTTACGGCCCGTAAAGAGGGCGTCCAGATATCCATCTGTGCGTCTCTTTAGTAGGCCCCATTCTAAATAGGCTTAAATGAATTAATTTGAAATTTTGATTATTACTTACTAAGGTGCTGTTTGTTTTTTCTGCAGGAAAACGTCTGCAGTCTGCGGACCACATCTGCAGACATCTGCAGCAGAAGAGGTGGACCAAACGTCTGCAGTCTGCAAGAAAAAGACTGTTTGAGTTTTTAACATCTGCATACCTCTAAAATATTCTGTAATTAAAATGAAATTATAAACCAAATCAGAAAAAAAAAAACAAAGCTTCATTTCATTCTCACAACAATCATCATCCATAAAGCTCAAAACAACTACCAGAAACTATCGTAACGGAGCTCTCAGAGTCGTCGCCGAGAAGGTCGTCGGAATCGACCTCGGAACGACCAACTCCGCCGTGGGCGCGATGGAAGGCGGGAAGCCGGTGATCGTGACTGGACCACCTGAGGGCCACCGTCGATGGTGGCGTACACGAGGAGTGGTGATCGGTTGGTTGGACAGATTGCTAAGAGGCAGGCGGTTGTGAACCCTGAGAACACGTTCTTCTCGGTGAAGAGGTTTATCGGGAGGAAGATGTCCACCTCTTGACTGGACCACCGGAGGGCTGCTAGGGCTAGAGACTGGTTCACCGGAGGATTGCTAGGCCTCGTGACTGGACCACCGGAGGGCTGCTAGGGATCGAGACTGGTTCACCGGCAGGAGGGGGAGGTGGGAGGAGGGGGAGGTGGGTCGGCCGGTGGGGGAGGTGGGGGAGGTGAGGGAGGTGGGGGAGGTGAGGGAGGTGGGGGAGGTGAGGGAGGTGGGGGAGGTGAGGGAGGTGGGGTGAGAAGAGGTTAGAAGACCTCAGAAGTGGTAAGTCCACCTCTTCTCCACGCGTCTGTCAGGAAGACGTTTTTTAATAAAACGTCTTCCAAAAATCAAACAGTCTGCGCACTCAAAACCTCTTTCCGCGTCTGCGTGCGCGCAGATGAAGAGGTGGGGAAGAGCTTTTGAAGAAAAACAAACACCACCTAAATTACTTTTTCATAACTACCTCTTATTTCATATTAAACTTTAAAAAAATAGTCATTACATAGAACCAAGATTCATCAAAATTCTATTTAGGACACATAACCTGAAAAATATTTTGATAGTTATATAAGAAGTTCACAACAACGAAACTATATCAAAACTTAAGTGAATTTATAGTTAGAAAGAAAAAAAATGCTTGTGACTTTTGTATAAATATAATATGAAATTATTAAATTGACACTACAATGATGCAACAGTTTAAGATGCAGCTAAAATTACGTGACTCTATATGGTTTGAATGAAATGAAATGTTGGTAGGGGCTTTCTGACTCTATTTAGCCTGCACATTTCCCTTTCATTGGTTTTTATATGAATTCAAATAGTTCTATTATTATTGCATCATTTATTTCAAAGTTGTAAAAGAATTAATTGCATTTAAAGCTCCACATTTATAATAACGAATTCCTGTGGCTTATATATACACGAGTGATATTTACATATTCTAGCATTGGCCACACGTTATTTAAAGGTATTCCGTGTAATTATTTCGCACGATACAACAAGAATCTATCTATATTAATAAAACAAGGTTTTTGTAGGACACTTGTTATAATTCTAAAGCGAGTAAATTTTATTTCCCACTTCTTTCTTCTAATAAATATCATATTAATTATAAATAATATTATTTAATCATTTTCATATTAAAAATAATTTTTTATTAAATTAAAAAAAGATCTTTCTATAAAAGCTATTTGTAAAGAAATAAATTGTTATACAAAAAGAAATTTTTCAAAAATAACATCGAACTTCTAAAAAACACAATATATTTTAAAACTTGTATGTTTTAAAAATATAATTCTTATGAAATAAAATTAATTAAATTTCAAAGTTATCTTAAAGAAATTATTAAAAATGACATTTTTTTAAAATAGTTTGTTTTGAAATATTTTGTTTGAAAACCAACATTTTTTAGAAAAAAAACTTAACCAAAGTTTAAAAAATTATATCGTCCTTTTATCTCTCGTATATAATGTCAGTCATATTTTATATCAAAAGATCATTTTATAATTCATTAGTTTTTATTAATAACTATTTAATATTTTATTTATTTAACTCGTGTAATACATGGGGTACTAATCTAATTTTGTATACACACAAATACCCAATACCAAAAAATGTTTCTAGTGTAGTGTGAATTTTGAAAATTATGATGTTGTAAACGGAAGAACATGGTAAAAACACGCTTTTGACAAGTTTTGTATATATCTTGTGAATTGTTGACGAGCCTTGGTTTCAAATATAATTTATATCGTAATGTTGATAAGAAACATATAGCAAGCTATTCAATTATCCAAAGCTATTGGAATTTATGTTGAATATTAGAAAAAATAAATAATCAACTACATTTACGGATACACCATATAAGGTCATTACACGTGGCAACGTGATATTTTATTATTTGATTTAAATATATATAAAAAAATAATACATAGTGAAAAATTAATAAAATTATAATGAGGTATAGTGCATGTGAAAACCCCGCAAAACGAAAATTTAATTTTGTTAGAATTAACTTTTTATAGAACCGACGAAATAAGTGTTTACCCATACCCATCGTATATGACGTGTTTTTAACTTTTTATCGTTCCCAATATAAAATTCTCTGTTTCTCTTAATTAATTTTTTTCCTCTTACTTTAAATCTTAAAAAATAATCTAAGTTTTACCAAATAATCCTTTAAGTTGAGGCATCTTTATACTGTATTAAAATGATAGAGGTTTTGCGGTTTCAGGTTGGACCATGAGGTTCTCTCACTTATGGTGGGTTTCCTTTTAAGAGTGGTATCGGGTTCGAGACTGATATGTACATATTGATCTACACTTTTTTCTTCAGGGACGTGTCAGCCTAGTGCCCTGGGGTCTGTACACGAGTAATAGAGATGATTGATAGGACAGTGACTCGTTAGTGATCCAATTAACCGTTCAAAAAATAATCAAAATTAAACCATAACTTTTATGACAACTTTAAAACAAGTTTGTGTTGCAATGGGTATATGCGCGTAAAAGTAAGCATGCAGTAAAGATATGTTCAAAATCTAAAAATTGTTTTCCTAATCTATAACATATAATAAAAGAAGGTTTTTTTTAGACACGTGTCATCATTTTAGTACATTAAATGACACTTGTCATTATTCTAGCATATCAAAAAAAATATTTTCCCGCCTCTCTCTCATAATAAATACAAATTAATTTAACTTTTCTTTTTAACTAAAATATGTTAAAACAAATATGTCTATATTTGTGTTTCTTGTCTCTTTCATATTAAATGATAATTATTGTAAATAAGTAAACTAAACTATTAAACATCTAAAATATAAATGTACTAATTTTAAAATATATTAATACATATGAAATTTTATGATATCAAAAACATTTTCTTTAAATATAGAGAAATAATTTCTAATTCATTATGTGTTATAACTTTTAAAATATTCATTATATTTTTATTCCACCAATTGATAATAACATCTAAAAAATAAAATATTCATAAAACTAATGATTTTGATATGTTTTATTTATTCCACCCATGTAATACATGGGCTCTAAACTAGTAAAGTAATATAGGAAACATATAAACATTCCCTATAGTATACGAAACACAATCACAATATAGAAAATTTACGGTAAGGCTCTTAGATGATGGTGAGATTAGTCTAGTATTGTGTTTCATAACGGACCCAGAATCCTTTTTAGTAGTGCTACTCTCTAAAAATGTTACATAAATCAGTATAACATAGTTTGAGATACATAAATAACAATTAAAAAAAATGTAGTATACAACTATACATTATACAACTCATGAGATGGATAGTGAGTGTGGTGGTGGTGGTGAAACTGATGATGATTGAACATGGGAACCTGCAAACACAAGCAGCTGTAAAACATTGCAAACTTTATTCCAAAGATTTCTCCTTTTCAAGATTAGTGTGTGTTTTACAGTGTGTGTATCATGTTTTCATGGCCCCACCACACCATCTCCCAAGTGTCATCTTTCTTACCCTATTTTCACCACCATTTCACACACACAAAACCTCAAACTCACACATTACCCATTGTCATTAGTCCCTCCCTCTCTCTATCTCTCTCTTCCTTTTCTCGGGTTCATCCGCCACTCCGCCGCCACCGACCGACCGCCACCGGACCGCCACCGTTGCAGATTACCACGTCTCTAATGGCTAACACATGCCCACACCATGATCTTCACTACTTAATGCAACAGGTCTTTTTTACAACCGTTACCCGAGCCCTCTAATCCTACTTTTAAATCTTTATATCGCCATATATGAACTTTTATTCTTATAAATATTTACGTTTTTACTACACATCTTGATACCGTTAAATAAGTGAGGGTGGTTTGGACCATTTGGTCCTTAAAATAATAAGTGGGTAGTGTTTAGTCCATCTGGGCCTCTCTCTTTTTGGTCGGTTTAAGACACCCTTTTTCTCCATTTTCTTTCTTTTTATTCTGGAGCATAAAGCTTCTGACTTTAACACATTTTCTTGAAGAAAAGTCATATGCTTTGACAGATGATAACAATTCTGCAATCAAACTTCATGTGGGCATCAGTGTTTTGATATAAAGATTGCAAATTTCTGATATCCACATTGAATTAAGTTTCAATTTCTGCAAATTTTGGTAAAAAGATTCATCTTTGCATGTTCAATCTTCTGTCAATTTTGGGGATTTTTGGTTCAAGATTTGGCTTTCAGAGTTCTGAAAGTGTTCAATCTTGATGAACACATGCTTCAGCAATTGGGTTACAAGTCACATTAGATCAAAAGAGTAACAAGGGAAATCAAGTGTTGAACTTTGGTCAATTGGATATTCTGTGAGCTGAAGAGTCAAAATTAGAACTTATTTTGACTTGCTTTAGAGTAATTCTGATCAGCTGCTAAATTGTTGTTGCTGATATCATCAACAGGCTTTGATTTCAGGTACTGTTTCTTGTATACATTTTGTTTAGTTGTGTGTGTGTGTGTGTTTTGTCTTATTTCAGACCTACCACTTTTAACAGAGGTGAAATTGATGAATTTGATGAATTTGATCAACGTACAAGTTTTAATGCATGGTGTACAAGCTACTCTAAAGCTACTTAGATCGAATCTTGATGCATCATGATTCATGACCAACATCCTCCCTATAACCTCTCGGATTTCACAAAACAAAAACAAAAAAAACAAAAAAGATTATATTTTTGATTGTATAGGATTAATCCATGTGCATAAGAATCCAACAATATGATTTCAAAATTGTAAGAAAGTTGAAAACTTGTGAAATAAACGTAATTCCCGTTGGTGTAAAATAGAGGTAAAGTTTATTATCATCTCATTCATTTCACATTTTATTAGTTGAGCGAAATCATTTTGTTTTCTCATAAAATGAGTGAGATTATAAGTACAATAGAGGGTAAAGTTTATTATTATCTCATTCATTTCATATTTTTACTAAATCTTATTAGTGAGTGAGATTTAGCTGGATATATATATATATATATATATATATATATATATATATATATATATATATATATATATTTTTTCTCATGAATTTACATTTATTTACTAGATGAAAAAGAAAAAAAAGCTGTATAAATCATATTGAATATCATTGTGAATAATTATTTTCTTTCATAAGTACGAATTAAGTGTTACGTTACACAGATTTATATGATTATAACTCTGAAATACGATAACTTACATCGTGTATCTATGTATATTTCTTGTCGACATTTTACCATTTTTGTGCATGATTTTTTGTTGATTATATCGTTACATAGTTCTAAAAGTAGGGAGGTTTGTACATTTTAATATTACAAGGACGTCATCCTATAAATATAAAATATGATAGTTGTCGTGATATTTATAATAACTGTACCTAGAATAGAATTATTGTATTTTAGAGGTGAATCCATGTAAAAAGGTTTTTTTATATAGGTGAAGTATTGGTTTACAAGGGTGTTGATACATATATAATCTATTTATTTACCGGTTTTTAATTTGAATTCAAACAAACAAACAAACATACCCAGTGTATCCCGCTGAAGAGCAGGGTCTGGGAGGGGTATATGGTGGCAAGTCTTTCCTCTATCTTGAAAGATAGAGAGACCGCTTCCGAAGAGACCCCCGACTCGTTAACAAAGGCAATAACAATAACAATCATAATACAAGGCATACAACACAAAGATAGATATCACATGAAGAATTAGATAATGCGCTTATAAAAAAAACGGCATGTAACACCCAAAAAGGGTAGATGAGGAAAACTACACCTAACGTGTGGGGTCCGGCCATATGTCACCGTATACCCTTCTCACCCACAAAACCCACTAAAAGTCCTTAATTTTAATTCTACGCCTCCACTCACTTCTATCCTCGATCATGTTCTCAGAAAGATGCAAATCTATCATATCCCTCCTACTAACCTCGTCCCAAGTCAACCTAGGTCTACCTCTACTCCTCCTACCCTCTAAGCTGATGTTCTCTACTGCTCGGACAGGTGCTGCCATCGTTCTCCTCTTCACGTGCCCAAACCATCTTAATCTTCCCTCTCTTATTTTTTCTGTGATACAAGCCACCTCTAGCCTCTGGCAAAAAACATCGTTTCTTATCCGATCCAATCTGTGTGTCCACACATCCACCTCAGCATTCGCATTTCTGCGACCTCTATTTGTCTCTCGTGCGATTTCTTTATGGCCCAACAGTCTGTGCCGTATAACATAGCTGGACGTACTGCCACTCTGTATAGTTTTCCCTTTAGTTTTGCTGGGAACCTCTTATCACACAAAATCCCTGATGCTGCTCTCCACTTGCACCATCCTGATTGTATACGGTGTGCTACATCGCTGTGTATCTCTCCATCTTCCTGTACGTACGAGCCAAGGTATTTGAACCTAGACGTCCGGGGGACCGCCATGCCCTGAATACTGATTTGGGTGTCCTCTTCGGCCTCACCACTAAAGTTACAATACATGTATTCTGTCTTAGAGCGACTTATTTAAGAAAATTAAAATTAATCCGAAACCTAAAAACTAATCCGATGAGTATTCTTTTCTTTGCAGAAATGTTTTCAGAATCGCACCTCACAGTAAATTAGACGTCTTACAGTCCGCTAGTCGGACCGGTGTGTCCGGTCAGAGCGAATATAAGAACAGGATAAATTTATAATTATTTTAATGAATATATATAAAAAAATTACTGAAAAAATTAAAAGGTATATATATAAAAAACCGTTTCGACCGGTCCGGTTCCCGATCTGACCATTGGTTCAACGCCAAAATGGTTTTAAGCACCGAACCTGATTGGAGTTCGGTTCCCAATCCAACCAGCCGGCAGGGCTGGCAATTCCCGACCTGTTTATGACATGATTAAACCTGTTTAATAAAAATATATTTTTTATTTTTTTTTACATTTTTGAAAATAATTAAAATCAGAAGACTAGACTTTATTATTTCACATCCTTGGTTTATAAAAACCTATAAAAAATAGGTATAATATATGACTAGTTAAACAAGTTTTACATGTTTGATACTTGAGTTCTGCGCGTCATCTCTAACCTGTTAAACACGATAATATCTGTTTTGCCAGCCATGCTTGCGGATCCGGTCCGGTTTTCGAAAACAATGCTTAGCAGACTGAAACGACTTACATCCACGCGTGAATCATTGTAATTTGAGTTTTTGAGTATGTGCAATTGAATAGAATAACATTGATGCCAATTATAAAGAAATTAATCTAAAAAAAAAACATTTAAGATACGTATGTTGTTTTATTGTCGTTTATAACATTTTATGCCATTGTAAGATTCATAGCATTGTTTGTATGTATGTTTGTTTATCAGGCTTATTGTGACTCTTTACAAGAGAGGCATCAATGAAGTTGAAAAACTCGAACTTTGTTATGGCGAAAAGATTAAAACAACGTCATAATAGCGATCGGTCAGGTTGCATGTCGGGTATAGCAAGCATCTTTGATTTCCGCCATGGTCGGGTTACTAGACGACTGCTTTCAGATCATATAGGTCATATGATCGAAAGTACCACTAGTACGCATCTTGTCTGTTTCAACTTATTTACTTATAAATAGTTTTATTTGCGTGTGTTTTATTTATGATGGTCATATACGTCACGTCAAAAGGTTTAACCATTTATTATAGACCAAATTAATATGCTTATAACTTAATAACCAGCTACCAACCTATTTGACATGTTTAGATAAATATGTTAAACATGTTGTGTTTAGGTTTTATAATTTTAAGTGTGCCCGTGTTAGGGTAGATGTTTTTTACACGAATAAATATATGATCATGTTCGGATTATACAATTCAACCTACCAACCCGACACGATTGATCTTGGTTTCCACAGGTCCTTCGTGCCCTACATCCGAAGCGAGCTCGCTTATGGATTCCGAAGAGATGGATCGACAGATTAAATCTCCGAGAACAGAGAACACTGAACTGGCTCGAGTGAAGGAACTCATGGAGGAGGAAATGCAAGTTGATCAAACCGAAAAAACATCAAGTAGGTCATTCGACAATCATGAAATCAACAATGATAAACATAATCCATCTCAGAAAACATCACGATGCCATGATCTTGAAGATCTAATGAACAAACTCATCATGATCCATGAGAAAAGAAACGAAGAACCAAAACCGCCGTCATTCGAAAGATCAAACTCATTAGATCATAAACGAGACAATCCAAGATCAGAAGAACCCGTGACCCGTAGAAACAGAAACTTCTTCAGAAGAAGGAGCAAGTCACACGAATGCATATCGTTCAATGACAACGATACCCCTCTACCTTCAAACATGACCAATGGATATAAAATTCACCATGGAAGAAGTGTTTCACAGTTTTCATTCACAGAAATCAAGAAAAAGCTAAAGAATGCTATCAGAAAACCTTCACAGGATTCAGGATGTCTGGAAAAACGCGTTGTTGATGAAAATAGCGGGTGGAGATCTCCCACCAGAGACCATTTCTACTCAGAAAGATTTTCTAGAATTTCTTACGGGCTTAAGCACGATGCAGGTTCAAGATTATCTCAATCTGAAAGAAATCTTATTGGAAATAAGGAAATCGTAGACGTGAGTGATCGCGTATCAGACATATACATCGAGGCAAAGAAGCATATACATGAATTGGTGAACAATGAAGTTGAACATATAGGAGTGATGGTGGATAGCCATTCTAGAACTCTTGGAAATCTTCTATGTTTTCCAGGTTACAACTCTCATTCATCGGATTTGGAGCATAGAACCGAGCTGATGGTCAATGAAAGTCAACTTAGTGTGACGAATGACGGTCATCAAGAACCGGAGGTTTCAGATGAAGTCCATCAAGCTGAAGGTACTGTTTTTCTGCTTTCTGAACCATCTTACTTTCTTGGATAGAACTGTAGTTTGACTTTTGCAGTCAACCAATTAATTCCTGAATTGTACCTGAACTTGCTATAAATAGTATAACTTAGTGTTAGTTATATCAATTTGAGTAAAGAATCTGCAGAATAAATTCTTTACTTGAAACTGTTAGTAGAGACAGTAACATTTATGATGTTAATTAGTAACAAAAGTCATATAACTTTGACTTAAAAAAGTCAAATGTTGGATTTTGAAGGTATCTAAGCATTGCTGATCTATCTGGTAACACAAATGCAGGTGCTGTAGAGATATTAAAACCACTTCCAGCTGAAGTAATTGAAGTTTTCGATGCTGTGGTAATGAAAAACGTCTCTGATCGAGTAGATTTCTTGTTTATTGCAGCTTTATTTTATGAAACTGAAACTGAGAACTTTTTCGGTTTACAGGATTTGAAAGAAGAAGACGAGTTATCTTGTTCTCCGATAGTGTCCCCTTCGAGATCCTCACTTGCAAGTAACAGAAAGACTGAAGAAGTTGAAGTTACCTCGGACGATAGAACAGGCAAACCAAGTCCTGTATCTGTTCTCGAGCCGTTGTTCTCAGATGATGATATTAGCCCAGCTAGAACCATTTCGAGATCTGGTAAGCACTCATGGTTTATTGCTTCCTTGTAACCTTAAATAGGGTCGTTCAAAAGTTAAAACCGTAGTTAGCTGTTTGGCTCAAGTTGGCCGAATTGAGATCCAAACAACAGTTTAACAATTCGGGCTGTTTCGAAATTTGGAACGAACCGTATAGTGAAGCGGCCATTTTACCTTTGTTATTTATATATATTCTTTATAATTTGAAACTTGGTTTGTCATTTCTCCAAACCGTAGTTAGCTGTTCGGCTCGAAACTTTTGTCAAAACCATACGGGCAGGGCTGGACCGGACCTTATATTAAACACCCCTAAAGTCTTTACAATGGTCTTTTAGTGATGGCTCATGCTAACTCGGTTTGTTTCAATATTTTCAGCTGAATCTTCGATTCAACCGCTACGTATCCGCTTCGAGGAAGCTGTTACGTCAACAAAAGATCAAGAAACAAGCATCTTTACTCATGCCGAGAACGAGGAATCTGCATATGAATACGTTGAAACTGTGCTTCTGGCGTCTGATCTCAACTGGGACGAGTTTGAGAAAAGGTGGCTTTGTTCAGCCCGAATACTCGACCCATCGTTATATCATGAACTACAAATCTTCTCAAGTCGGGCCCCTAATGACCAACTTCTCCTCTTCGATACAACTAATGAAATCCTCAACGAGATTTGTGATTGTTATTTAGGTTTCTTTCCCAGGTTATCATATTGTAAACCGAGCATCCATCACATTCCAAAGGGGATGAACTTAATAAATGAAGTGTGGGAACGAATTGACACGCGCCTCAACTATCATTATCCTAGATCGTTAGATCAACTGGTGAAGAAAGACTTTGAAACATTTAGAACATGGATGGATCTTTGTTCGGAGACTCGAGAAATAGTTGCAGAAGTCGAAGAATCGATGTTTGAAGATATGATCGACGACACCGTTTTCAGCTTACTGCATGGTTAACTAGCATTGAAATAGTAGTTAATGTTACGTTTTTATGATCAGAAGGTCATTTGAGTTACGAATACAGCATAGGGTGAGGGTGGTGTGTATTTTGTTATGATTTTGAGCCTTAGTCTGTAACTATATAAATAATTTCATAATAAATGAGGTGTTTTTGGTGTGTAATTGCTACACTAATCTCTGTGTGTGCGCTTTCTTTACTAGAGTTTTAATAAACTTGTTGTGTTCGTTCATTGAGAAATAAACTTGTTCACGAACACTTATCGAACGGGTTTTCTTGTTCGTATTCGTTAATTAAGGAAATAAACATGTTCATAAACTATTCATGAACTCTTACCGAACGTAAACGAACACAAACAAAATCAAACAAAAACAAACAAATGATCATGAACATGAAAAACCCAAAGAAGTCCATGAAAACAAACAAATACAAATGATCATATATTTATTTTAGAATAAAATCAGCATTTTTATCATAAAATTCACCAAAAATAAATAAACACGTAACAAAAATATCTAAAAAGATTTGACATAATTGTCATAAAAAATAGCAAACAAAAAAATTAAGAACATAATCGAACACATTAACAAACACATTATCAAATGTTCACGAACAGACATTAACGACATAAACGAACACATTATCGAACGTTCACGAACATAAATAAACAAACATGACTTGTGTTCATGTTCGTTCACTAACTAACGAACAAAATTTTCTTGTTCTTGTTCGTGTTCATTCATTTACTAAACGAAAACAAACTTTAAGCCGAACTGTTCGCTGAACGTTCAGTTAATTTGTAGCCTTAAATTAACTGGGGTAAATGCTACATGCTCATGCCTATGGCTTAGAGAGTGGAAATGTTTTGACAAAATTTGAAAGCTAAAATCAAGTCGGAATCAGGGTCTATAGAGAGGGAGACCGACGTTATAGTTAAGGGAAAAATTGGTTTTTACGAACTGGTACAGAGTCAGGGACTCAAGATCTCCTATGTATATTTTTAAGACAACACAATGTTTGCTGTCAATGATTTTTGAGGATGGGTGACAGGGGGTTCACGCAGGTGTTGACCTGGTGCTAAAAACTTCAGAACTAGATAAGTATTCAGTAATCAAGTCGAACTAGATAATATCGTTACTAACCAAAAGGCTTACTTGCTTGAACCCAAATCAGTTTTTCAATCTCTACAACTTCACTTTGAATTCATCTAAGTTTTCAAAACCAGACCACAAACTGGGTACATAACCAATCCACTCAAGTCTATTTGAACCAGCCAGTTGTCGGTTGGCCTGGTAAACCAAGTACATAACCAGTCTAGTTAGTCTATCTGAAGTGGCAGGCTATAGGTCAGGCAGGTGGAACCGTTTAATCAAAGCTCTACAGCCTCTTGGCTCGTCATTCTGGCCTTATAGCAGGTCAAAAAGCCTAGAAAGTCTGATTGGCAAGCCTCAACTCTTAATGTTTGGCATTGCTTATTGATCAACTCATTGCCCAATTTGTATGTAATAGAACATCTAACTTGTGCATATTCTTGGAGATTTAAGAAGGTAAAAACTTACTATTTCTTGAATAACTGTAAATGAGTTGCGAATCAAAGTTGAAAAACATTCAGGCAAGGAGGTTCAACAAACAGTCAAAAACTCAAAACCACCAACTATAATCAGTACAAATAACAATAGACCTTTCAGCTGTAAACAACCAAACTTACTTCTTCTTCTCCACACCACCACCAGACCTGCATAAAAATAATATAGAAAATGTTATACGATAGTGTTAAAAGATATTGATGAATGTGTAAGTAAACGTAAAGATTCAAAGTTCACCTCATCTTGCGGAGAACGCTTGACATCTCCTCACGCTTCTTTTTCGCCCTCTTGTGAGTGCCTAGCTTCCGCTTGGCGACTTTGAGGGCACGTTTGTCTTTTCCAACCTTCAAAAGTTCAGTAATTCTCTTCTCGTAAGGAGCAAATCCAGCAACTTCTCTGATAAGGTTTCTCACAAAGTGTACTCTCTTGCTTGTTTTCTAAATTAACCACCAACAAAACAAAAGAAAGATACTTAGCAACAAGCAGTCAACGCCTTTATAATAATAAGCATACGTGAAACTGTGAAAGATAAATCGGTTAGTTAGTTACCCCTTTCCTGTCAGAAGGGCGTGGTGCTAATTCCTTCTTGGTTACAACATGCCCTTTGTTTAGACCGACAAAGAGTCCTGTGTTTGGCTGTTTTGGAGCCATTTTCTGCCGAAAACATCATATATTTTAGCACAAAGTACAACCCAATAGACATTTTACAAGTTAACACATAATAAGCACATATATACCTATTACACATGGTATTCATTATCATAATTCATAACACACAAAGGGGTAATAGCTCACAAAACCATGCATGTATCATAAAAACTTGATTAATGACTTATCAAGTTCAATGTTCTAGAAACTTAGAAATCAAAAATGCTCAAAACTAGTGACTTTTGTTGATTTGTTGTCAAAGTTGGTGTTAGTTTCTCATCTAAAAGCTCAAAAAATATCCTAAGTTAAATTTTAACATCATATATTGTAATCATTGATCACAGGTATTTACTGTGATCTGATACAACATGCACTTTTGCACTACTAAACCTCCATGAATAACTAGCGAGCACTTTCATTTATGTCAAATTAGATTGCAAAAACTGCGTTCATCACTTTGTTCAGCAATCTAAAACCTAAAAAGAAGAAGTTTTAGAAGCTAAAGTCATACTGTAAATTGGGCTAACAAAAATCAACATTACATACATTCAACATTGTCAAAGGCTTAAAGCAATTAAAACTAACTTCTCCTCAGGTAACAGTGACAACACAAAGCATATGATATCTGACGCAAATTGAGCTACAAACATTACAGACAGAAAGTGTAATCAAAATCTGCATCCTAATCAAAGTTTCGGATAACAATATCATAGCAATTGTGCGCTATATCACGCATCAAATCATTGAATTAGTGAGAAATAGAGTGAGAGATCGAACCCGATGAATTTCTCCGTGCGGTTGCGTTCACCCGACCACCGGCTGCTGAAGAAATGAAACCCTAATCAAATGTAATCTATATAGTAGGTGGGAGTTTTAATCCTTATGGGCTTTTTTTATTCATGGGTTATAGCCTATTTTATGGGCCGTAAAGTCTGGAGAATCTTTTCTAAATAACAAATCAACAATTATTAATAGAGGTGCACAGAGGAGTATAGGACCCCTGTTCAAGACCCAACCCGGGGATCCGACCCATAACCCGGTTCCGGCCTGGTTCACTAGAACCCGACCACGGTTCAATCAGGTTCGAATCGTTTTAAAAGCTTTTGAACGTTAGTAAATGGTCATTTGACCGTTTGAGGTCCCTTTTGACAATTCTTTTGTTTTTTTATCCATTTTGTCCAATCTATAACATCTAATAAAACAAGGGTTTTTTGTTACTTATCATTTTCTTATCCCATTTTTTTGTCACTTGTTCTTCTTCTAGACATTCGTATATCAATTTTTCATCCAAAAGGGTATTATAGTAATTTAAATACTCATGCAACTTTTTCTCTTTTATTAAAAATTAATTTTAGTAATTGCTATATTTATCTCTCTTATCTAATTTTTTTTAAAAGCAGACTATCTTTTTTAAAATAGACTTTATTAAGGAAACTAGAAATCACATCTTTTAATTAAAATCTAAATAATAAAAAATATTTTTATAATATGAAATTTTCTAAAACACTAAACATTTTTAAACAAAATATTTTAAATCATTTTGTTTTTAAAAAATTTATAAACAAATAAGCTAGTCACACGGTAACATCTAAAGTATTTAGTGTGAACAACACTTAAGAACACAAAAACATATTCCAAAACGCTCATGTTTTTAAATTACTTCAAACCTTGAGTTTGAACAAAATATTTTTCATGTAACAGATAATATCTCAAATAAATAAGCTAGTCACACTTAACATCTATAGAAATTGTAATTGATATTTTCTAAACTCTTTACAATTAATTAACTACATATGAATTACAAAAGGTTCATGAACGAGCCCGCTCGGCCTGAAGCTCAGCTTGTTTACAAACAACTAGAGTTTATCTAAACTTGAGCTCGTTAAGATAAACAAGTTAGCTCGGCTTGATTTGATTTAAAAACAAGTCAAGTCCAAGCCTGCTCTGACTCACTCGACTCGTTTACGGCCCCACTAAAGCAGTGAATAAACCGAATCCGAATTGCCCAACTGGTTTACACTCCTCCCACCAATCAACCATGGCGAGTTACTCAATGTTTCGCTTTTTACCCTTAAAACAATCACACCCTTTTACATTTCTTGGTAACTCAGTTTTCCCTTGTTCTTATTAGCATCTTCCTTAATACCATCGACCCATAATAATATTTACAAAGCTTCAATGCCGATCTTTAAACTGTTTCCTTTCATCTTCAACAACAGAATCTTGAATCTATGGATTCTTCAACAGCTCATACAGCATCATCACCTTCAACGGTCAGTTTTTACTCTTTTTGTAGGATTGAACTTATGTTGTATGTTTTCTTGGTGAAAATACCATCTGGTATTTTGTAATTTATGCATTTTGAGTTCCTTTAATCAATCTTTGAGATAAAGTTTGTATCTTGTTGTCAGAATAGTCACTTTTTGATTCTTAAATTTGATATGTTGGTGTTAGTTTGAGTTTTGAAGATGAAATCATGTCTATATTCTACATTTATTAATGACTCTTAGTTGTCTTTCATTTGAACTAAAAAGTCAAGCTTTTTGACCTACCCTTAAGTTATAGGTGCTATCTCTTTGAGTATATACAAGATTATACTATCTTACAATCAATCCGTTGGGTGCATTTGGGGAAAACAATCAAATAAGACTTGGGTTCTTGTTGTGTATGCATTTTGATACCTGTATCTTTACTTTTGAGACAACATGTTTCATATTGCAGTCAAACAAGTCTTCAAATCCAAATTAACATGTTACTAATATTAGTTTTTAAATATCTTTATTTTTGTAACATTTTATGCACAATTCTAACTAATAACCTTGTGATCTTCTATGCATAAGATTGTCTTTATTTATCAATCATAATGATAGCATGTTTGACAAAAAAGTCAAACTACATCTTTAGTTTTCAAGTCGCAGACTAGTTTTGGAATTGGATGTTTGTTTTCTCTTAGCAAGTGTGAAAAAAACATTAGAATTTGAGTGCATTACATGATACTATTTACTAGGAATTATTTGTAGCAAGTTTTTCTTTTTTTACAACATTTGTCCTTGTTTTACATGATCATGGTTCCATCTAACATTTGCAGCAAACTCAAGTGCAAAAAAACGACTCAGAGGGGCCATACCGCCTTCTTTACTGCTCTGGTAAGGGTAACAAATGGGGAGTTATGCAAGAGCTTGAGAAGGGTGTAGAACCCAATGTAGGAGATTATGATAAAAGAACAGCACTACATTTAGCTGCTTGTGAAGGTTGTACCGAAATTGTTCTTTTACTTCTCGAGAAAGGGGCGGATGTCAACTGTACTGACCGATGGGGTCGTACTGTAAGTTTTCCTTCTATTTATTTTCTTAATGAGATCAAGAAACTGTAGATTTAGTTGGTTATTGGATGTGCATTCTTATTATTATCTTCAAGCTGCAATAATCAGTTTCTAATATTGGTGATGATGTAATTAGGAGTTAAGTAATCACTTTTGAATACTATTTGCAGCCACTCTCTGATGCACGTAGCTTAGGCCACTTGGAAATTTGCAAAATCCTCGAGGCGCATGGTGGAATTGATCCGGTACGTCATTTCCTTAAACATATATAAGCCTTCCCATATCAAATATGACAAAATAAGTTCAAGATAATCTCTTTGACCTTATAAAAAAAACTGTATCTTTCTGCAGGCTGTAGTTGATTCTCAGACTCCATCTTACTGGATTCATCACTCTGAAGTTCAATTGAAAGGAGCAACTCTTATTGGCGAAGTAAATGCTTCATCGAATCTTAGAAAGGAATTATACTTTAATATAAATTTATGTTAAAGAAACCTCTATGGCCGCAGGGTGCATATGGTGAAGTTTATAAAGTAAAATGGCGTGGTACAGAAGTTGCTGCAAAGACAATCCGATCTTCAATTGCATCAAATGAGAAAGTGAGGTTAGCTTTGACCAATGAAAGTTAAACTTAATACTTTTCCAAAGTAGTCTGTTTGACCCTTAGAAAGTGAAACATGTACTCATGATATTCATTTGGTAATCTAAGCTTCTGTTTTTAAAATGTGTTTACAGGAAAGCATTTTTGAAGGAACTTGCGTTATGGCAAAAGTTGCGCCACCCGAACATAGTGCAATTTCTTGGTGTTTTGAAAGACTCGGATCGTCTTATTTTCTTGACGGAATATCTAAAGAATGTGAGTATCTTCAATTTTTTTCATTTAGTTTCAAATTTTCAATATGTACTTATAAATTGGGAATTTGTAGGGAAGTTTGTATGACATTCTAAATAAGAAAGGAAGACTTGATCCATTGACTGCTGTTTCTTATGCTTTGGATATTGCAAGGTATTATATTTCTCACTTCTTTTTCTCTTTTTTTCTTAACTTTTTCACTAATTTCACTTTGGGGTTTACTCTATGAAAGGATAGTTATACTTGAAGCAAAAAAAAAAAAAATTGAACATTGTTTGTGGGTTTCATCTTCATCCAAACATGTCCCAACGTGTACAGTTTAACTTAAATGAGGTCAAATTGACTATTTTTCCAATTCAACTTTGATGTAGACTTTCTTATTAAATTTCACATCAAATCGTTTTGAATGGTTTTACTTTTACGGACTTCGTTGTTATCATCTACTTTTCTTAAAAAGTTGAACAACTGGCTTGAATTTTTGACGTTTAAAGCGTGAATATTGTTATTTATGATCTGCAGGGGTATGAATTATCTTCATCACCATAAACCTCATGCTATAATTCACAGGGATTTGACCCCAAGGTAAGCATCCTAACAATCTTTATTTTATAATATGCACTAAAATAACAATTGTTCAAGTTTTACACTACTAATGTTTTTCATGACATGCATATGCTGAAGCTAATGTAGGTCCTACTTGTTTCTTTAAATTTATGACTTCTAAACTTATAATGTTTTTTTAATGTGAAAAAAAAAATCTACTAGAAATGTATTGCAAGACGAAGCCGGTCGTCTTAAAGTTACAGACTTTGGTTTGAGCAAAATTGCACAGGAGAAAGATGTTTATGGCTATAAAATGACTGGAGGAACTGGATCATGTATTGAAATCTGTCACTTTATCATAATAATGTAGTTTTTTTCAAACATTTTTCAGATGTTATGATACTTTTTTGTGTTTCTTTCAGATCGATATATGGCTCCTGAAGTATACCGCAGGGAGTCTTATGGCAAGAGTGTTGATGTTTTCTCATTTGCTTTGATTGTTCACGAAGTAAGTCGTACTCACTTCTTACTAGAAGATGCATAGTTTGACTTTTATGGTCAATATTAGTCAACTTTAGAATGCAAACTTGCATAATTTCTGTTTGGTTCAGCTAAAGATTCCAGGGCAAAAAATTTGGAGCTTTTTATGTATTTTAAGAGTCAAAGTATGCGTAGAAAAGACGGACAAATTTGATGCAATTTTGTTAAACCTGAACAAAGTAAAGTATCTTGCTAAATTACCTTTAAACATGGTATCGATAAAAAGTTTGTTATCTTGAAATCCAAACTATATTTTGCCAAAAAAGATAGACCTTTTTCTTTCATTTTTTGACTTTTAAAGTCAAAATATGCAAAGACATTGATCTTTGCGACTTCATTTCATCTGCATATTCTTTGTTCTTTGCATATTTAAATTTTGTATCTACATGTGGCTTTAGATGTTTCAGGGTGGGCCATCTAATAGAGCAGAACCACCAGAACACGTGGCGGACCAGCGGGCATACGAGGACTCAAGGCCGCCATTATCTTCATATCTATACCCCGAACCTGTGAGGATGTAAGTTACTTCAGTATGATGAATTTGCTCATTAACGCAGAATCTACTTCACATGACTAGATGTGATCATTTCAACTCAATCATATGAAACCGGCCTCTATTTGGGTTGTATTTTATCGGGTCAAACAGATTGTGTAAAAAATGGCCAATATATATTTTTTTAAGTCACACAATACATTTCTAAGGAAATATGCCAATTGCTTCTACTTTCAGTGTTATTAAATGCCCAAACTTACATTTGACAGTTAAAAGTTATTATTTTATAGGCTTCTTAAAAGATGTTGGCACCGGAATCCTGATGTGAGGCCAAAGTTTGAAGATATAATAACAGAACTTGAGCGCATTTTGGAGAATGAGCAAACAAAGGTGGGTGTTGGACTCTGCCGTACCTGTATAATCTTATGAGTTGATATCATTTCAAGGCATGTTTTTGGCATCCTGTGTTTATGGTGTATGCATACGTATAGGTTCTCTCGTTCTTAATGATGGTGTATTATGTTGGTGTATGTATATATATGGTATGATATGATATAAGGTGACATGGACGACTATGTGATCAAATATTTCATCTTACGAGATATCTATAAATAAAGCCGTTTTTAGTGTTTTTGGCGCTTTCTATTTGACTATTGCTTGTTGGAGCAACATTGAGGCCTTATTTCCAACATCACCCAATTGCTAAAAGTGAACCACTGGTTTGTCAAGGAGAATGCAAACAGAACAGTGGTCCTTCAGAATGAAATGACAGGGAGACCATTGCGATACACACAACCGTGAATATTATAACAGAATTATTTTTATTTACAGCAACACTCTACATGTTATCATAGATGTAATGAAAGTAAAAATTATAAGTGTTACATATATAAGAAAAAGTGATAAACAACTGTGACTGTATTCATACCAATACCAAACACCCCCTCCTCCATCTTCAACCTCACTTCTGATGCATCATCGAGATTCAAAACCCATCAATTATTATAAAGTAACTTTACGGCGAGTTTTTAGCCGACGACAATTTCGATCCTTTGCTACCTCCGGTCGAGCTTCAAATACATAAATTCTTGGTAAAATCAACGATTGCAATCAGAAATTTCTGAAATTTTCTACATTTCTGGTGGGGTTTCATTAACAATGTATTCACAGACGCTTCCAATTTCAAATTATAACATCAAGCCTACAAAGCCCTCATCTTGCTTTCACTGCTTAAACCCTAACCCACCGCTAACTCATTTTACTAAATTTCATTCGGTTTTCAAATTCAGACGTGGGTTTTGCAATTCAACTAGAAGGGTATCTGATTCACCAAACAATTTGAGGAAAAACGTGGGATTAGCTGGGATTAGAGTGGAAGGGTTGCGGGGGAAAGATGATGAGAAAGATAATGCTGATGATGGGTTTTATATAAGGAGGTGTGTGGAGCTTGCTAAAAAAGCTATTGGGTGTACTAGCCCTAATCCTATGGTTGGTTGTGTCATTGTTAAAGATGGGGAAATTGTTGGGGAAGGATTTCATCCCAAAGCTGGGCAACCTCATGCTGAGGTACTGACTCTGATGTTGCTCTTTCTGTTTCTAAGTTCATATATGTTACTTCATTTCAGATTCAAGTTTAATGTTGAAAAATGTTGTTTTTAACATCAAAACCAGATTTTGCTAACTTTTATAGATAGCTACAATGAAAAATAAAGTTCAAGGCTGATACATTTGATGCTGCAACTGTTTCTGATAGATACATTGGATTATAAAGTCAAATTTATGAATTTGTTGGATTTAGTTTGTTGCGGACTTGTTTTTATTGCTAAATTGCCAAACTTTTGTAATTTATGGACGTATGGTATTATAATTAAGTTTGGTGTAGTGTCTAATTTTCTTTTAACCACATTAGAATTTTATCACTGTGGAGGTTGATATTAGTTTGTTTGACCCTCTTAGTCAAATCACCTCTTTTTGTTTGTAATTTAGAAAGTTGCATTCTTTTGGCAACTTGGTTGTGACTTCTATAACGATAAGGCGGGGTTCCTCGGTGGACAGGGAATCCACAGTCAGATATATGTTTATTCTCTTAACATATAATAGCACCCAACTGACAGCTTCTATTTGGATCGGTTAGGATCGTATAAAGCTCATAGAGATCATAATCTACAAACATTATGAACTACGGGTCGTTACCAACTACCAAGTTCCATTTAGATGAGTTTGGATTATTTATAGTATCTAAGTTCAAAACAATCATTTGCACAACGAATTATGATTGGATTACTTACCTGGATAGGTTAACAAACTAGAAGCACAGCATTATTCTCTAGTCAAGATGGATATGCACAAGGCTTAAATTGTATTTTACAGTTCAAATTTCATGCTCAAATTTTATTTTTGTCTTTGCAGGTTTTGCTTTGAGAGATGCTGGGGAATTGGCAGAGAATGCAACTGCATATGTGAGCTTAGAACCATGTAATCACTTTGGAAGAACTCCCCCATGTTCTGAAGCATTAATCAAAGCAAAAGTTAAAAAAGTGGTGGTGGGAATGGTTGATCCGAACCCGATTGTAGCATCAAGAGGTGTTGCTAAACTAAGGGATGCAGGAATTGATGTTACTGTTGGTGTTGAAGAAGAAATGTGCAAGAAACTTAATGAGGCATGGATACATCAAATGCAAACTGGGAATCCTTTTGTTACTTTAAGGTACCCTTTGCCAAATTGTTGGCTTTTAAGGTCATTTACTAGCAATGCATGTGACAGTTTTGTCCCATTTTTTTTTTTTTTGAATGATTCTTAAAATAAGAAAAAAATAGCTCAAATAGATCATAACGGTTCAAATGGGTCAACGGCACATAGTGTAATTTTAATGCATAAAACCTCTTAAATCATTTTATTTAGAAAATTATATTATTACTGAAATGATATATAATCATATTTGGCTGCTAGTTATGTATAAAAGTAAAGAAATTTTGGACGGAAATTGCTTCATGAATCACGACAACCCCAATTGACCTGTTTCGTTTAGAGTCACACAAACAATTGCTTGTATTGGCCTGTTAGAGACCCACCCATTTTCCACCTCTAGTTAAGACTTTAATTATCATTTAAGTACTGGATTCTTGTGATAATATATCTTGAAAACGACAGATATTCCCTCACTATCGATGGTCACCTCTCAGATGATCTTGGGGAAGAATCTATGGACGCTGGTGGATACTACTCAAGGTTGTTACAGGAACATGATGCAGTTATAATTTCTTCAAAATCATTAGAAAAACATCCACTTCCTGTATCCAAGGAGCCAAAATCCAACCAACCGCTTTACATAATAATTGCAAAGAACCAAAGTCCCGTGATCAAGATCCCCGAACATTCTCATGAAGAATCAGCTTCAAAAGTCATCATATTCACAGACCAAGAGAGAGGTATAGGATTTGAACAGGGGATCGAGACACTTGGTTTGGATCAAATGAAGTTAACGACAATTTTGGAGAATGTAAAAGTTCGAGGACTGTGCAGTGTATTGTTGGATTTAAGAGGGGGTTTTGATGACTTTGATGAGATCTTGAAGGGTGCTGAGGGAAACATGTTGCAGAAGCTGGTGGTGGAAATGCTGCCAGTTTGGGGTGAAAGCAAAGAAGTTAATACAGCCCTTGAGGCAATAAAGATTAGCCAAAGAGCAGGTTTGAAGAACTTTGAACCTAAAAAAGAGGGTAAAAGTATATTACTTGAGGGTTACTTCTAATAGAAGCAAGCTCCTTAATGAGTAATTCGATTCACAAGTCACCGGATCGCGTTGGTTTTTTCGCAAACTGTAAGTGACTCATGTGTGAACTTGAAGTAAGTGGTTAATTACAAAAGTATATAAACTGATGATTTGATCAAAGAGCATATGTATTTGCCAACTTGTTGAAATGTGTCTTCTATAAACAAATATATACAGATTGCTACAGAAGTTATTTCTTGAATATTATTCATCGTATGAGATGAATCAGAAGTCAATGTTAGGCCAAGTCGTTTTACCACCTCCTGAAGTCGGATGCCCGTTTGATGACTGTTTTCTAGAAGCATGATCCTTCGTTTTTGCATCAAGTATTTCTTTAATCTTTTTCTCACTCGTTAATACTTCTTGGACGTTGTCATAAACTGATTTGCACAGCTCATCCAAAGCAAGCATCGGAAACGGTTCTTCGATTAGAACACCCACCTATAATCAAATAATATGTGAGAAAATCCGTCAATACTAGGCATTTAGAAAACACCAATCCTTGAGTGGCAAGTTTCTTTATGGTGAAACGTTCCTTCTTGAAAGTTCAAAATTGATGTTTTGATGTAAAATTTTGACACCAGATTGATGTATTTCTCATGCTTATGATAAAAAGATTAATTCTTAAATCGAAAGTTACTAGAAAAGATACAATTTATAGTGAAATTGGTGTTTAAAAATTGGTGTGTTTGACCTTGAAAGTCAAACTGTATTCGGATCAGTCTAGGAACATAGATGAGAGAAACCTCTTCGATACAGAATAGAGAAGCAGCGCTGATGAAGGTAGCAGGGACGACAATCCAGTGGCAATCATCCCAGAGAATGATCGGAAGTGTAAGGTGCCACAAAACGAGAAATCTTGAAGTCAAACGAGTGTATGAAACAGGGATGGGTATGCTTGTAATCTGTTCACAAACACCAATACCTTCATGGAAGCAAGAAACTTTTGATTCCTGAATTGTAATTAGCACAAAATTAGATTTCATACCTTCATTACTTCTAAGAAGGAGATATAGTTTGACTTTTTGAGGTCAAAATAAGGACTTTAAAATGGAAAAGTTACCAGTGAAATTCGCTTTGATGCCTCCAAATTCAACAACTGAAGACTTTGAGAGATGAATTGAATGATGCAGCGTGGACGGTGATTTGAACGGAGAACTACTGCTAGGTCATCATCCTCGAGCAGATTCTTTAGGTCTTTCCCTGTATCGGATCCATGAATTAAATGGCACTGCAGTTGACAGAAAAAGTCAGCATCGATCTCTAAACCTGTGTTTGTTAAGTACTGGAAATTTACCCTTAAAAACATCATATCATTAAGAAACATCAACTGAAACCACCTTAAAGTTCTTTGTGTCAAGACAAACAAAGGTCTAGTTTGACTTTTCAGGTCAAATACACCAGTCCCTCTGTCATAACTCATAATTGACATGAATTCTCATGGTCATTTGAGACAACCCTATGTCTTTACTTTAAATATGTATTGTTAACCTAATATAAACATATCAAAATCTTGAAAAAAACTACTAAAACATGAATATTCTGAAGCTAAAGAAACAAGAACAGTTGACTTCACAAGTCAAAGTAAAACCAGCATCATTAAATTCATAACTCACAAACCTTAAGAGCAACTGGGAACGCCATAATGTACTGCAAAAGTGCCATTTTCAACACAGAATCCATCTCCACACTAACAATCACTTGTCGAGCGAAATCATTCGTCCCCGAAATAACCTTAGTCCAAGCTTTCCTACCCTCTTCAAACCTCGAGTACGAAGCTTCGGTCCTGAAAACCAACAACAGTGCCAAAGCTGGTGCTGTCAGCTGGTAAGGCAAAGAAGAAGCCCTCAAAACCGGGAAAAACTCCGGCAACAACTCCCAAAACACCGCGGTGTTATAACTCGCCACCACCACCGCCACTGTCGTTAAGGCAATAACCGGCGGCACCAACGACAGAATCACCCTCGAGCTCAAACTCGACAACAGATGCCTGATATGCCTCAAGGAGCTTCTGTGTGCAACCCAATCTTCTTGCCTGTAAAGCGCCTTCGTCTGCTTCATTCTACTCTCCTTGATCGTGTCCGCCCAATCGGGTATTATTCTAAGAATCGAGATCAGGGCCGAGGGCGGTGGAGATGGTGGATTTGGTGTTTGAGAGCAGTGGATTTTGAAGGGTTTTGGTGGGAATTTGAAGGGTATCATAGTGGGAAAGTGTGAAGGAGATGATGATATGATATGAAGTGAAGATTTGAGGATAGCCATGGGGGGAAATTAGGGTTAGGGTTTGTATGAAAGCAGAGGAAGAGGACATTGTGAGGGGGAGATTGAGAGAAGTGAAGAGTGCAGAGGTTTTAAGTGATGGAGGGAGTGGATGTTTGTTAGAAACAGTTATGTGAATGAGGTTTTTTTGAATATATTTAATATTATTTGGGAATTGTATATCTTTGATAAAGACATGGAATATTTTTCTATAATTCTTTGTTCTTTTAGAATTATTTATCAAGATTAACACTTTTTGGTTTTGTTTCTTTTTTTTGGTATTTTGTTATTACAAAGATTATTTCAAAACAGCTTGAGAAGAAAAGAGAACCTTAGGTCTTGTGGTACACATTAACGTCTCGGACGTGATAGGCTGAGTTGGTTCTTAACAGACGTTTATCGAGTGTGAAGTGAATTTATATTTGTTTTTTTATTAAATTGAGGGACGTGAAAAGAGTTGAGATCATTTTTAAGTAGCAAGGTGAAGTGAAAAGAGATGAAGTGAATGATGTGACACCTACGTGAAGTGAGGGGATACAAGAACATACCTAATGATCTAAGATACAAAATTAATAAAAGAATCAATCAAAAAGCGGTAGGATTAGTTTTGTGTTTTATAGCATAGTTTTATGGTTGGAGTATATATTATGTGAATAAACTAAACCATCATTAAAACCAATCATTATACATTTTATTTTACAATAATGATAAGCTATATGTTTACTTTTTTATATTTTTATAGATGGTATATTACTTTTTAGCTCCAAAATAAGTAGGACCCTTTATTATTCGACTCAATCACTCAATGCCTTGTTTGATTTATAAACCGAAAATTATGGGTTTTGACACCTCTCCAATGACCAAACATTTTAAGGGTTAACAAAGAAACCAAAACATCAACTCCTAACTGAAAAAACTAAGGTAAACTAAGTGAACCGGACAAATAGTCAATGGTGGTTTTTAGTTTCGAGAATGACTTATACTTTCGGTTTGGTTTTGGTTAACATACATCCACAAAACAGATTTAACTGAACCGATCTCTATTCGATATTATGTACATTATACCACTGCCCACCGGTCATCTGCGCATATGCAGTTAATCAATAGCATGGATTGGATTTAATAAAAATTGAGGATTCACAACTTGAGCACACATATGAAGCTTATGTCACACGTTGCAGCATAAATTAAGCAACAATGCTTAAAAAAAGTAGATCCACATCTCAGGTTATAACTCACTGATAATTTCCTTCTGGCATGCCCAAATCCAATCTTATCAGCTTAATAGGCAGTTAACCGAAACATTGCATTAACCGAAACTGACCAGTTTCATAAAACATTTAACTGCAACAGAACAGATTCATAATACATAAACCGAATGGCTCATTTAGAGCCCAAAACCGACACAAAAAGACCCACACACACCCCTGTTTGTAACCGACCCAGTATGTTATATTATTATGGAAAACTAAAACCAAAAACATCAGTTAAAGATTCAACTTAACCCATAATGAAGCTGACCCATGCTCAACGGCCTCACCTTATTTTTATATTTTCATTATAGATAAATTCTCACTGCTGATTACTTGTTTGTTCATTAATCAGCATTTTTTTCAACTCATTTATGTGATATCAATAATAAAATGAGTAAAACTAAAAAACAGTTGAGTGAAATGTTAGATTGAACGCGGTCGAGCAGGTACGGTTTACGATTTCCCAAATCCAAACAGACAAACTGATGTTTGGCTAATATCTATTAACATATAAAACATGCAAGTAATCATGTTCAGAAAAAAACATATACTGATTCATGTTGAAAAAAAAATCTAAGCAAACATGTTTACAAGAGTGATTCAGAAGCTTCTATTTTGCAAAAACAAGTGACAGCCAACAAGGTTTTGCACAGTAGGTAACTCAAGATTTACATCTACATCAGTGGTGGTTCATCCAGGGTAAAGAGTAAAGATATCACATGAAACTTAGACAACCAGAAGAGAATTCCACCGTGTGCTCCGAAAGATTAAGGATGTTTCTCTGATGTGGTATCAGAGGTTGGTTTCTTGCCTTCTTGAACTTCTTGCTTCGATCCAAAGAAGAAATTCTTGACTGATTGTTCGCCAGATTGTATGGCGCTCTTGATCTATTAGTTTCAGTGCAGAACGCATATGTGAGATCAGGTATCATATACCAAATGTAAGAAATTACCATCCTTTTGCAAATGTCAGTAGAAAACTACAAAAAGAAGAAAAAAAAAGGAAATACTACCCAAACACATGAAGTGAAATTGTTGTCTGCAAAAGCTCAATTTGTACTTTGTAGTCTAAATTAGGGTTCATGACCAAGATTTTCTGACCTTGTCTGGTTTTGTGTTAAATCACAAATGTGATAATACAGGCACACGAAAGTTGGGCAGGGCATTCAATTCAGAATTTGATCCACAGTTCATAACGATTCCTGGATTCATTTCATGATTTGGAAACTATGATTGAAGCCATTTTAACAGAACCAGATTCTTAAACAACCACCTTCTTTCTAGTTAATAATCAACTTTTATTTTAAGAATGGAGACTCACACAGTCATTGACTCCACTCCTAAACTACACTAACTCTTAATCTACTCAAGCAAGTATTTGAACCATGATCTTCTCCAAAGAGTCCCGACTCTTACCATTGTGCTACCAAACCAGATGAATTAACAGAGGTTGACCGTTAGAAGGCGATCAACAGTCAACCTAAATTCTAAACAGATAGACAAGCTAATAGGCAGAATAACCAATGAAATTGATCAATAACAGTGGAACAATGAAATTAGCCAAACAGTATGCACCATCAATTTCATATCCATTAGGGTTTTAAATTATGAAAATCAAAGCTTAACTTTACCTATCGAACAAACCCTTAGCAAAACCTAAATCAATCACCATAACGAAACCCTAACGTATCCACAATGTCAAAATCGGAATCATGAACAGTATCAAAGCAGAAGTAGAAATAGGTCATAATATGATCACAACAAGCGCAACTAACAACTTATCAGTAATAAGTAAACGAAATAGGAATCTTACGGGATCAAGGACATTAGGTTCGGGGCCATAATCAGCAGTTAGAAGAAAATAACCAGCAACAACTGTGGCCACCATTGTTGTTCTTCTCACCAACTTATCAGTGCTCGGATTCATGGTTGAAATCGAAGACGATGAGAGTGATAGAGATCGGTTGCTGAAGGTTCTGGGCTTTGGAGATTGAAAGGGATGTACAGGTTTAGATGCACAACGTACATGGAGGGTTCTAGGAGTTGGCCTAATTATATATAAAAAAAAAACTACCTAAAACACTTCGCAAGTGCGGAGACTCGGAGAGGACGATCTTATCATACATCATGTCACATTATATTATACATTTAATTTGGTGACAGCAGCGTTATCATACCATATCATACGATCCACATTGCACCACACACACATATAACGCTCACAACTTCATGGCGAGAACATGAGGGGGTGGTCTCGACGGTGACGGGCGACGCCGAGGCTCGTTGTGGCCTCACGAAGCGTACGCTCCCTCCACCCTAAAATCGCACATTCTTCAAAATCTCAGATACATTTCCAATAGTGATCAGATACATTTCCAATAGTGAGACTAAAAACACATGCCATTAGAGATGAACTTGAAAAATAGAAAATTTACATGTACGTACATGATGGTTGTTTTAGTGCATCCAGATGACTCATTTCACGATCTTAATTATGAAGTTTTACCTTACAGTTTTTGTCATAAACTGTTTTTCACAATTGAATTTATCTTAAATGTTACAAAGCAATGAACTCGCCTATGACTTCAAGAAAAGTTATACAAAGAAAACTTTACAAAATATATTTTGTTTTTATAAACATGTCACTTTCAATTGTGTTTAAATAAAGAGTAAATTACTACTTGTATTCCCGCAGTTTTAAGGTCTTGATTTACCTCCTACCATGTCATTTTTGTCTCCATTTGAATCTAAATGATTAACTTCGTTAAATTATTCTGTTAACTTTTCATAAAAAAAAGACCTTAAGAATAAAAAATAAAAAAACTTTATGAAACCACTCATATCACCTCCTTCTTCTTCTTTTACCACCATAAACTCTCTTTCAAACATAAACACACACTCTCTTTCTCTCTTCTCTCTCTCTCTTTCTCTTTCTCTCTCTCTTTCTCTCTTCCTCTGTCTCTATCCCTCTCTCTCTCTTATCTCTCCACCACCATAAACACCACTAGCAAAAACACCACCACCATCACCACAACAACCTCCCCCTCATCACCATCATAGCAAACCATCAGATCAACCCACACCACCACCACCGCCCCTCACCACCACCTTAGCAACTCATCAGGTCAACCCACACCAGCAACACCGCCCCTCATCACCACTGCAACAACCCACCATTGTAGCCCCCTCACCACCACTATAGCAACCTATTAGGTCAACCCACACTGCCACCACCGCCCCTCACAACCACAACAACAACCCACCACCGTAGCCCTCACCACCACTCTAGCAACCTATTAGGTTAACCCCCCACTCCGCCACTCCGCCACTCCGCCACTCCGCCACTACCGCCCCTCACCACCACCGCAACAACACCCCCCCGTAGCCCCCTCACCACCACTGTAGCAACCTATTAGGTCAACCCACACCGCCACCACTGCCACCACCGCCCCACACCACCACCGTAGCAACTAGCAACCCATCAGGTCACACATACTCATTTCAAGCCCTAATTTCCATAACGCAACACTAGAAAGCCCCAGGGGGTGTTTGGGATTGAGTTTGAAAAGTCCTTTTTGACTTTTGGAGGGGTAAAAAGACGAAAATACCCCTCCAGAAGTCACAAGATGGAGTAACTTCTACTGACTTCTGGAGGGGTATTTTCGTCTTTTTACCCCTCCAAAAGTCAAAAAGGACTTTTCAAACTCAAAGCCAAACATGCAGCCACTGGAATCTGACCTATCGTCCCTGTCCGCCATAAAGTCAAGTCATCATCTCCCCATTCCCGCCCTACCGCCACCCCTTACGCCACTGAAACCCCCACTGTCGGCGCCCAATGTCGTATCGGCATTACCGTCTACCTCGATGACGAGAGCGCCTTCACTGTTAAGTGGGCAGTCCACCAGTACCCCCCCCCCCCGGTGACGCTATGATCCTCATCAATGGCTGCCCTACCTTCGTCCTTTACGGCGCCGACTGGGGCTCTGTTGACCTCTCCATCGAGAGAGATCGAGAGAGAGAGAGGATGGGGGGTTGGGGGAGAGTTTAGGTGTTTATGTTTGAGAAAGAGAGATAATGTTTAATGTTTATGATTGTTAAAGAAGATGATGTGTGTGGGTCCTATGTTTTTTTATTTTTTATTTCTGTGGGCAGTTTAGTCTTTTTTATAAAAACTTAATTGAAAAACTAACGGTGTTAGTCATTTGGATTCAAACGAAGACAATAATAAGACGTTAGGGGGTAAATCGAGACTTTAAAACTGCAAATATATAAATGGTTAAAATAAAAAAATATCAGGAATGTAAATAGTAATTTATTCTTAAATAAATATACATACCTATGCCGACCTTCTATTCTCTTATAAAATTTTCACAACAATCACCTCTACTTTTAGTTACCTACGAAAAAGTATGGAGTTATGCTTTAAGCACTTATCCGGGGTGTATTGTTTTCATGTTACTAAAATCTAGAGTTATGCTTTTAGCATTTGGTAGGAACTTTTACTATTTTTTGACTCGTAACAATGAGCATCCATTTGATTCGTGATATGATCCACAATGTCATCATCTGGGAACATCGTTGTTACTTTTCTTTATTTTAACATAAACATACATTTAAATACATAAAAATGTAACAACTTCTATCGAAACCCATCCACTATCGTTTTATGGTTACACACATTGTTTATCATACAAAAATGTGAAAGAACATATAAATTTAACAACTTTTGCTACTTTATGTCCAACATGTACACCATTAATACATGAATGATACTTGTATCATTTAAGGTTTGTCTATATCGTCTTGTGTATTTTGAAGATTTTTTACTTTCTCATCTCAAACAATTATTTTTCATCCTTGAAGGCTTTAACATGCTTTTCACTTATCTCAAACCTAGCTTAAGAATTATGTGTCTTCTTACGTTTGTGCTTTTAGCGGGATTGTAATTAAGAGAGATTTGTTGACACTTGTGCGCTTAACATGTTAAGTTATTATTAAGGTTTTTTGAGATTTAGTTTGTGAAGATTGTGATTACAAAAAATATATATATCCAAAAGAACGCCATGGTGATAAACATTTATGCCACCAAATATATATAGCAACCAAAGCATACACTTGCGTCAATTAAGGGTTGTTTAGAATGCCTGACTTTTTAGTCTTTTTAGCCTTGTATAAACAATAAATATATTGAAATGAGTTTATTATTATTACTAGCTTTAGTAAACTCATGTGCTATTATTACACTAGCTTTAGTAAACTCGTATTGTATTATTGTCACTAGTTTTAGTAAATCCGTATGTTATTATTATCACTAGTTTTAGTAAACCCGTATGTTATTATTATCACTAGCTTTAGTAAACCCATGTGTTATTATTATCACTAGCTTTAGTAAACTCGTGTGTTATTATTATCACTAGCTTTAGTAAACCCGTGTATTACATGGGTTGAATAAATAAAATATTAAAAAAATAAAAGTTTATTAATTATAAAATAATATTATAAGATAAGATACAATTAAAATGCACTATAAATAATAAACAGTGATATTAACTTTCTAAATTTTTTTTGTATTTCCAAAATAAATTAAATATTTTTCTTCAAAACAAACCGCTTTAAAAATTATCATTTTTAAAAATTTCCTTACTATAGCTTCCAATTTTAATTATTTTTTATTTTTAAAGTTTTTAATTTTTAAAACCACTAATTTTTAAAATGTTTTGTATTAAAAAGTTTGATGTTTTAAAAAAATCAAAAAAATTATTTCTTTAAATAACATTAATAAAAAGATTTCTTGCTTGGTTTATTAAAATACTTTTTTAACGTAAAAAAAGAACTAAATAAAATTATTAGTAATTAATATAGTAATTAATATGAGATAGAAACGAAAAATTAGATAATAACGAATGCGGTGGTAACATGTGTGACCATTAGTTATCATTTTATTAAAGTATGAAAATGAAGATAAATATACCAATGATCCTTAGCCTAACTGGTTAAGGTGATATACCCATGATATGTAAATAAAGATGGTTATGGATTCAAGTCTCACTCTGAGCAAAATGCTCAGAGTTGAGTCAAGTGGTTTTCTCATAAATGGGTTTCCTCCTGAGTGAGTTGGGGTGCGGTCTCGGCTGGAAAACGGATAGTTGAGTCCGATTAAGATAACACCTATCCTTCGAAGCAGGATCGTACATTTGTCGTTCAAAAAAAGGAAAGAAAAAAAATATAAAGATGAAGATAAAGATAAGGATGAAGATTTACAATTGATTCTCAAATAAAGGATTTTCAGAAAGTTAATGGCTCAGACTCACTCGATACTAGCACATTTATAAACAAAGCAAGCCTGAACTAAGATAAGCTCTTCTCGATGACAGCTCATTGGTTAACTTATTAGCTTGCTCGTTTAATCCGTTTAATTTTATTCTGTTTAAATTAAAGCCTAAATTTTAATAGACAAAAAGCATATATAAATATATTAGAAAATAATCACAGCTCACGAATTATGTTTTTCATTTGTAGTTTAATTGAGTTAAAAAATAAAAGAAAAAATATTATCTTTGTTTTTGTTTGCTAGTTATCAATATGTGTAAAGAATGACAAATATGACTTTTAATAAAATAAAGAGAAAGATGTGTAGATTAGAGGTGACCAAAAAAACCGGGCCGGGATCCGGAACCGGGTTTTTTAACCGTTTTTTTAATTTAACCGGGTTGGCCCAAACCGGTTTGGGCTCGGCCCGGCCCTTAGGTTTGAGATAGGGTTGTGAATTGGGTTGACGAAACCGGTTTAAAACCGGGTGGGAAAAAACCGGTTCAAAACTGGGTTATAAGAAAAACCTGGTTCAAAACCGGTTTGGATGGAAAACCCGGTTTATAAACCGGTTTGAAACAGGTTTTCGAGAGATTAAAAAAAGTAGCCATTATAGATCCGTTATACTAGCCGTTGGAGCAAAAAACTAGCTGTTTTTTGGTTTTTTTACCCATTTGACCCCCCAACTCCACTATAAATAAGTTGTGGGTGTTTTGGTTGATTCACAACAATCAAAAACTTTCTCTACACTCTAAAAACTCAAAAACGCTCACTACTCGCTAGATACGCTCTTCATATTCTAAAATACTCTCTCAAAAATGGCTCAATCATCTAGTTCTCAATCATCTGTTCGTTGTGATGCATCCTCTCAAAACGTGGTTGTTCGTATTATACCGACTACGAGGAACCCGAAAGTTTGGAGCAATTACAATATGTGTGAATTGTCAACGGGTGTGATTAAGGCTCGTTGCAAATTTTGTTTCAAAATTTTTGCACAAAATGCGAATACCACTTTGAAGAATCACACTCAAACATATTGCAAAGCTTTGAAAGGAGAACTGTCTCGTGGTCAAACATCGATGACAAATGAAGCAAATTTGTGGGCTTACAATGTCGATGCGGTTCGAGAGCAAATGACGCATTTTGTCATCCAAGAGGGCTTACCATTCAAGCACTTTGACAACGAACGTTTGAGTCGCCTCATTCAAAGAACACTCCAACCACGCTATTGTCACACCCCCAAACCATGGCGGTTTCCCGAGGGCGCGAACGTCATGGTTTCATAGTCACTGATCGACCACTACATGGTTTTGTAAAACATACGCCTCAAATAAGTTTAAGATACATTATTGTTCAGAGTTAAATTTACGGAAGCAATAGTAATAAGGTAAATTGTTTTCCAAACCTGACAAATACGAAAATGAATGTCCCAAACAGCATGAATGACCCTAAACATGAGATGATCCATGCTAGCTTAACTTGGTGTATCTATCAATTACCTGAGAAAACATGCATGAAAAATGTCAATATAATGTTGATGAGTTCACAAGTTTTAAGTAATGATAAATAGCGTAAAGGACCACAATACTTTCTATGATTTGATTGTTGTACATACAATGCTACAAATTATATAAGTGCCGCAACCGAAGCTAGACTGTAACTGTAATAAATTGCCCCTATCCATGCCTACCGTAAGCATGGGTGTGAACATGCTAATAATGCACCCGTTTAGACCTCCAGTCAAGATTAGGATAATTAACCCGGGTGGGGGTAGTCAAACCCAATAGTACTATCCATGATTACCTCGCTTTGGGAAATAAACTAACGGTTCGATAACAGGGGATTTTATACGGTAAGTAAACAACTTATATAATATGTGAAATCATTGACAAGTAAATGTGTCCAAGAAAATTAGTAATTTGCATATAATCTCCCCCAAAAGGAAAATAAGTGAAAATGGGGCCGTGAAACTCACATGTAATGCACGCGTGAATACTAGCAACAAACTGTACGTATGATTGGTCTAGGAATCTCCTAAACAAAATCACAATATATTCATGAGGTCATGATTACTAACCCTAGATGGTCATGCATAACTCATCCACAAAGTTAGTTTTGAAAATATCACTTGACTAATTAGACACGTCGAGTCGTAAATGTTTTATTTAGATTCTTGTCTTCATATTTATCTTCCTAAAGATACATAATATATTGAATGTGTTTTATATTAAATATAATGGTATTATACTTTCCATGTGTATGGGTTTCCTTTTTACCAAATATCTCCAAAAGTTTACTTTATCTAAATATAGGTATTTGACAGAATAAGGGGATTTTGGGTCTGGTTGTCATCCTCTTTTCATGGTACAAAGAATTTTTATAAAATCTGATACTTTTATCACATCTAGATCTATATCTTATTCTAAAAAGGTATAGCTTGTATCATGCAACTAACTTTAAGTGCCTCGAAATGGTTCATGAAGCAACAGATGTCAGTGCAGCATTTTTCTGTACATGTCTATGGAATTTACTTTTTTGAGGGGTCAAACCCTACATTCACAAATAGAGCCTATATTAATTTTAAACCCAACACCTTAAGCTAAGTTACCACAGAAGGAAAATCTTTATTTGATTACTTTAAGCATAACTTATGCATCATTCTTTCTGCCCTATATATTCTGCCAAAAATTCAAGTTCAACACTTTAATTTGTTTGTACGTTTTGGATAGGTTATCTCATCTAAAAATTTCATGGTTGGATGAGTTAGAAGCTAGACATCCTAAAGTTAATGTTAGGCTCAAGAAACGGTTCATTTGACCATATTTAGGTCGAGTTATGGTGTCAAAAACACAGAACATGATTCTGCCAGAATATGTCTTACATGTTTTGTTACTTTTTAAACTTTGCTAGAGCACTTTTGGATGAGTTAGTGAACATGAACACATCATGGTGATGTATAGAATATTAGAAACAAGGTGCTAACCTTAAACACGCAAAGAGAAAGAGATGGTAGTCTTGAAATGCAAGGAAAAAGAAGACTTGATCCTTTGAACTAAAAAACCCAACAAGACAAAGTGAAGAAGATGTTGTAGGATGCTTGGAAGCTTCAAAAATCACTTGGTCTTCAACAATAACAGTTGAATCACCTATGATTTAAAGAAAATAAGTTGAAAATCAAATGAAGTTGTGATGGGGATGCCTTGGCCAAAATTAGAAAGGGAGAGGAGGAGAAGAGATGTTGGGTGGTGGTCGTGGTGTATTATGCACCTTTATTTATAAGGAAGATTCATGTTTTAGGTCCACCTTTCTTGGTGCCTTGCTAGAAACCTATGGTCAAGTGGATGGAAGATGGAGGTGACTATTCTTGAAAGGGCAACATGATACCTTAAACAAGTGTAAAAGTTGTCACACAAAAATGGCATGACTACACCTTCAAGTCAAACAAGAAGAGTTCACCTCATTTGAGGTTGCATGGGGAAGAGAAGAAGGAGGGGGGGGGGGGGTAAAGGGGACGGCTTTAGGGGTGAGGGTTGGGTTGATTTTCAATTGTTGTATAGTATGGGGTATTTGGGTGGTATTTGTGTTACTATGGTAATTTTTATATATTTTTATATTTTACTTTTTACATTTTAAAATACATACAAATTATTATAAGAAATCATATAATATCATACATTTTAATATTGATGATATGTAAATAATAACTCATTTTAATTTATATTTTTTACTTTTTACCTTTTAAAATACATACAAATTATTCTAAGAAATCATATAATATCATACATTTTAATATTGATGATATGTAAATAATTACTCATTTATCTAGTAGTTGCGTTACACGCGTTTTATCCTGGTAACATATCAATTTACGCGTTAAAGTTTTTCTTAAATTTTGAACTTTTTCAATGTATTAATATTGGAACCTAAGATACTTTAAAACACTTTAAAGTATTTACTGACACATATATATTAATTATCACCAACGTTCTTGTGTGCTTGTATCGCGTGTAAAAATGATAACTACGCCGAATTACCGATGCATGAGATGTGACACCCCCGCAGGAAGGAGTACGAGAGCCGCAACGTGATATTGTCCGCTTTGGCCGCAGCCTCACGGATTTAAAAAGCGTCACGATGGGGAAGGTATCCAGCCCCTTGTAAAGAGACCTTAGTTCGCCTCCCCAACCGATGTGGGATGTCATAGCCATATTTTCAGGCATGTGTCCATCCACCCACCGAAGTGAGACCAGCGTCCTCGCTGGAACAACGGCCCGGCTGTAAGGCCCCGCTCCCGGGCGCCTTACGGTTGGTGGTTCATCGCACGTAAAACATACATAATGTATATAATCATAAAATAACGCACCGGAATTAATAAAATATACATTCTCATTGATAAAAGTCATTACATAATTAACATGATTACAAAATACAGCTTTCTCCACTTTGCCTCTCCTCATAGGGTCATACAGCGACCTCTAGAGAAGATATTAAGTTCAAACATATAAAAATTATGTTTTTATACTAAAGAATATTCCTTAAGTAATTCCGTACATCGGAACCCTTAAGGAACACTCTTGACACTCTCATGCAACATATTTTGTTGCATGTGCTATGCACACGCACATCCAGTGCGTGGCAGCATATTCAAAATTAAAGGAGATTTCTTAAGTAATCCCTTTAATGGGAATCCTCAATAAATCTCGTAATGGCATGCAACGTGATGAGTTGCGTGCGTTATGGGCTCACAACGCATGACGTTGCAGCATTATCAAATGGAGAATGCCATCCCAAAAGAGCTGAGTAGCCGCCTCGTGCCATCCCCAGCAACGCTACCTGCCAACTGGAAACACATAAAAAGTCAGCGTTGCTGAGTGAGTTCTAGTTTTATAATAAACATACTTTGTTTATATTAAAAATCGTTCATTCTTTACACGTGATCATACATCGTACATACACATAGATAATATCTTTATTATCTCATTCGTTCATTCGTTCGTTCATCATACATCGTTATCTTTCACTTCTCGTTTAGGTCCTGTCAGGCTTTACCCACTTCATGGCACGCAGCCATGATTACTGTGGTCGAATGACAAGGACCCCGTTACATCATTTTCTTGCACATTGGACATCTTTTGTACCACTACCATCTGCTATACCCCGAACGTTATTAGCTACCGGGCCGAAGTCATTAAATGAACAGCAAAACGTATGCCACGGTACTAGAGGTAAGCGGTAGGGATACCATACATATGGTCAATCACTAAGAAGGACCCGTTAAACTTATCCAATGTTTGCAAGACATCATTCGTTCGTTCGTTCGTTAATGCATGTATTCATCATCTTTTAAATCATTCGTTCATCCATTAATACATGCATTCGTCATCGTGTTCCTCTTTCATTGTCTTTCACTTTACGTTACATAATACTTCGTTCGTTCGTTCATTATTACGTAAAGCCATAGAAAGATATTCATGCGTTATTATAAGGAACACACACATCATACATACATCATCATACATAGCATCATACGTACATCGTCATACATAACATCATACATGCATCATCATTCATCATCATACTTAACCTCGTGCAATCATAACCTACATCATCAATCATCACTAGGCACTTACTCCCATATCCTTCCCGAATCCGGGACCTACTATGCGTCATCTTGGTGCAGTAGCACTAACTGTCCCTCCAAGAACGTGGGGACTCATACTAGGACCTTATATAACGTGCCGAGTCCACAACCATACCTTAGACGTATAACACAACATTATACCCAAATGGGTCATACATACATACGTCAGTAAACAAGTTTATATATGTTCCAGCCCCAAAAATCATTTAAAATCAGTAAATGAGGGGTCCTAGAACTCACCTGTGCTTGACAAGCAGCTTCTCAATCAAGCCTTAAAGTCGCGGGTCACACTACACTGCCTGCAGATAAGTTAACACTCAAAAGAGTTAATTTCTGCCTAATTTCGCTACCAAGTTCGCAGGTAGTTTCTCCCGTAAAATCGCCATCAGTTTCGCTGGGCAAATCGGCAGTTTCGCTGCTAGTTTCGCCGGGCAGCATTTCTGCCAGTTTCGCTGGACAGATTCGCTACCTCGAGCGCCCAACTTTCGTTGGAATTCCCTAGTTTCGCAATATCTAAGGTCAACTTGGGCATTGGCATAGTCATCAGCGAAACTATAGTTTCGCTAAGGCGAATATGTAGTTTCGCTGCAGCGAAACTGTAACTTCACTGTATATCCTTCCAGTTTCGCTGGACGAACTTACAGTTTCGCTGGTCGAGACCTTAAATTCGCAGAACGAGCTGAAATTTACGAATCAGCTCGTTTTAGCCCAAAAATCCAGTCCTTTCCACCCAAACCCTTGGATTATCATCCAGGAAGCTATATCCAAGCTCATTACACGTTTTCTTACCCTAAAACGTGTGTTTTGGGGTGATTTTTGCCACTTTAAAAACCCAAAAACCCAAACTCGGGTTTTTCACCAAATGTAGCAATTTAGATACGTTTCTTACCTTGATTCTTGTAGTTTAGGAGTCCACAAACACCAGCCTTCGATTCTCGACCACCCGAGCTTCAATCCAGCACTTTCTCTCTCTACACTTTCTCTCTCTAGAATGGGCGTTTGAGTGAAAATGAGAGTTGCTCAGCTGATCCATCTATTTATATGCCAGGCGTTCCCGGGACCCCAAACTCGTTAAACTCGTGACCCGGAGGGTTAACTCGGTGTAATACCCGCAACCATTTTATATTTATTAAATGGTTTTCATCCGAGCCCATCACTATCACTTGACTCGATTAGAAAATTTTCCGGGTGTTACACCGGCCCTGGCTCTGATACCAACTGTGACACCCCCCGTAGGAAGGTGTACGAGAGCCGCAACGTGATATTGTCCGCTTTGGCCGCAGCCTCACGGATTTAAAACGCGTCACGATGGGGAAGGTATCCAGCCCCTTATAAAGAGACCTTAGTTCGCCTCCCCAACCGATGTGGGATGAGTCATATCCATATTTTCAGGCATGTGTCCATCTGATACCATTCTGTCACACCCGGCCTCTCACACTAACAATATTGTCCGCTTCGCCCACGAGGAGCTCACGGATTTGCTTTTGGTTGCCCGGGTGAAAACTTCCCAGGGAGGTCACCCATCCCTGGATTGCTCCCACCTGAGCACGCTTAACTGTGGAGTTCTCCTCTCATCCACAGCCAATACGCCCAAAACGCGTTGTTGATATTAGAGGCCAGACATTCCTTATGAACTAGGAATCTATCCTGTCCACGGCCGATGTGGGATATGTGTAGGGTGTCACAAGCACCCCCTGTTTGGACTCATCGTCCTCGATGAGCCCGAGAAGTCACCATCCTTGGTGAGGTATGTCCCACACCCCGAACGGCACAGGAGTTATAAGTTAGTGAATAAAGTGATTAGGGATGTTATGAACAATGCAACAATCAAACCTCGACAATGTTTTACAAGTATCAAACGACGTTAATATTCTATTAACGTTAAAAGTATATACGATCAGCTAAGTGTACTTGGATCAACCAAGCAGGCTTGTCTTACCCATAGATCTATGACTTTGCTGGGCTAGCAATAGTTAATGATTGTACATATAACACCATAACATGGTAACCACAAAAGTTCAACTAACCACAACTTTAAGTAAATTGCCATAAAGTTTTCAAGTCTCGAATAAGTTTACAAGTGCAATGATATAAGTTAACATGTTTCACCCCAAAGTGTGAAAATAAGAAAAAGGGGTATGGAAATACTCACTTGATATATATAGGTGATGATAAGAATTTAAACGAGGCTCCAATGATTTCTTTTACGAGTTACCTAAATGTATTGATTTCAAGGTTAAGTTTAAAGGTAAGATTGACGAATAAACGTGAATTTATCAAGCCTTAAAATAAAATAAATTATAATAGAAAATTATATTATTTTATAAGTTTCAAGAACTTAAATAAAATTTTATGGAACAACTTATTAACTAATTATATGTAACATAGTTAGATGAATAACTAATATTTGAATAATTATTAAATAACTATTTGAATAATTAGTTATTTAACATGTAACTTTATAATGTTTTGAAATAATCTAAATTTGAATCATAAAATATTTTTAGCATTTAAATTACATAAAATAATTACTAATGTTTTATAACCTTTGTTATTCAAAAATAATAATTAAATTTTACAATCATAAGTTTTAATACTTTTAAAATTCATTTAATAATTCCTGAAATGTTTTAGTTAACCAAAATAATTTTTATTTTGATTTATTAATATAATAATAATTTTCTAAATGATAAAATGTTAAAAAAAACTAATTAAAAACGAGAGATGCTGGAGGCCCGGTTCGAACCCGGGACCTCCTGCTAGACATGGAGCGCAGGAACCAGTGGAACAAAGGCCGTGGCCGCGACAGAAGTAGGTTTTTAATTGTTTTAAACTTAGTTTCAATCAACCCCAATTCCATTACAAGCCCTAGTTCGAATCCACCCAAATTGAAGATCAAGATGCGAATGTTTATGTTTCAGATCATGGGGCTTTTGTTCCCCTAATGAAATCGAGTGTAATGATGTAAACAATTACCCGAATGGTGTTGATTTGGAACCAAACTCAATCAAGGACAGTCGCGACACTCGTGTTGATCGCTGGATGCTTCAAACAATGATTATAATCGAATTAAACTTGAGATTAGCTTCGAATGATGATATGGACCAACAACCCCTTATCAATTTTCATTAAAATCGATCGGAAGTTGGGATTTCTAAGAAGTTGCAGGTCGACGGGTTCGAGAGTTCGAATGGGGGTGTTTTTGGTCGTCTTTGATGAAATTGAAACCAAAGGGTGTTTATAAATCATCAAAGGTTCGTTAGTGCAGGATTTCTTTGATTATTAAAAGTCGGTAGTGGCCTGATTTTGCTCCACTTCGGCCGATTATGGAGAAAGCAATACGGGAACACAACGAAAGGGAAATGGGGGGTGGGGTTGGGTGTTTTGTAAAATTATAGAAATGGTCCTGAGCTTCTTATCAATTGTCAACTGAAATTCAAGATTTTGTTTTAGTTCTATCTAATTTACAAATTAACCCTTTGAAGTTTGAAAAATTATTATTTCATGTAAAAAAATTATTGATTATAGGTTTTTATATAACTTATGTGTTTATTATTATTATTATTATTATTATTATTGTTGTTATTATTATTATTATTATTATTATTATTATTATTATTATTATTATTGTTGTTGTTGTTGTTGTTGTTATTTTTTTAATTATCGTAAAATACGAGATGTTACAGTCTCCCCTACTTTAAGAAATTTCGTCCCGAAATTTAATCATGAGAAATAAATTTTAAGGTTATGAGGAGACTTAGATGTCATTTCGTGTTCACGAGTGCACTCTTGGTAATGTCTAAGTTCAATGAGTTTGACTATGATTCTTAAGTTTGTTAAGTTTCACTATTCATAATCTTATATGTCCTTGACAAAGTGTGCAAGTCATTCCTTTAAGATTTTTAATTGATAAACATTTGTATTTCAAACGGTTCAATACGGTTAAAAAAAGTTTTGTCATGTGTGAAACACCATACATTAGATCGATACGGGACTCGGCTTAACGAACATGAGAAATAAGTTCCGGATGTTTTTGGATGGAATTCATAAGAGCTTCTAGAGCAAGTAACTTTAACGGGTTTCTAGGTGATCGATTCTTGTTTACTCATGTCAATGAGGGTTCAAAGTGTTATTAGTGTAACGTTGATACAAGTATCGTGTTTGTTAAGATTAAGATTAACTTTAGTATGAGAAAAATCGTTGTAATGGGTTTTCAGAGTAAGTGTGGTTTTGAGGGAAAGACATTATTACTAGAGGTTGTTATGAGGAGTTAAAAGATGGTCCAAGAATTGACACAATAATAGGAATTGCATTGATCAATGAAGATAGCGTTCACGATTGGATTAAAATTTAAATAATTCAGGATATTACGGATAAAGGCAAACACAAGTAGCTTTCCAAGTACGGCTTGCACACGCGGTTCATCAAACCCATAAACACAGCTGAGAACATTCGTATGGCTAGGAAGCCATGAACACAAATTGGTAATGTCTTTATTTGGCAGGAAGATTGTTTAAGAAGCTATCATTACACAATCAGGTTTCAATGATAACTCAAAATAAAAGTTGATAAGTAGGAAATAAATGGTTCCATATAGCTAGATCAAATCAAAACATGAGAATAACGGGAAAGAAATCGATTTAAGAATTTAAATGCTCCAAGATTGGAATCAAAATCAACCTAAAGCGATCGGGTCTCCTTTCAAGTTCAGAGATCATGCGTTGGCTTGTTAGGTCGAAACACCAACATTGTTTCATCATTCAAGTTACTACATGCTTCTCGTCACTTGATTACAACCTTGGTAAATTGAGGATCAAGAAATAAGAGTAGTCATCAAGGTATGATTTTCACTCCTAACTTGATGGTGTATTCCCAAGATATGACCACTAACTTACCAATCAAAAAGTTCGATCCCAACTCATTGCTAAGGATCCACATAAATAAGACAAGGTAACGCACTATTAAGGTAAGGGAAATCACTCCTATCTTAACGATGAAGTTTTACAAAAACAAAATATAACAGGATGAACTTCTTCATCAAAATCCAGAATTCACTCCTACTTTGACGAGGTCGTTTCATTTGAGAAAATACAATTCATAAAAATGAAATTATCATCAAGGTATGGAATTCACGCCTATCTTAATGATTGAGCTTCATAATAACAAGAAAACAATCAAAGATTAACATTTGTCACCAAAGTACGGGTTTCAATCCTATTTTGGTGAGATCATGTCATTTGTGAAGTGCAAGTTCCAATGAGAATAATTAAAGTCAATCCTCAGGATGAGGAAATCATCCTAATCCAGAGAATGAAATTTCATAAAAACACACAATTGGAAACCATTTATTAAAACAAATAGAGATTCATCAAAGTAAGGGAATCACCCCTGTTTTGATGAGATAGAATCGTTTAGGAGGTACGAGTGTTCTTAGTTCATAGATTGACCTACAAACTCTCGCATCTCCCATAGTGCAGATGGTTCAAAGTTTGACTTAACGACGAAAGGAAAAGGATATCACATAGAATTTCAGAAAATTTCAAGTTACATCAATGTAACAAAAGGAAAATCATGCTTACAAAATTTAAGGTCAATGTTCGAGGTAACAGGATTTGTTATGATGGTATTCAAATCTTGGATGGTTTAAGTCCAAAAGACGAAATCAGGGACAAAATGATTAGACATCACAATGAGATGTCAACATTCGATTCATAATCGAAAGGAATACATGGACTTCTCAAGATATGAGGTCAACCATAACCTTATTGGAGACACGCGTACTTATAAGTGGTAACAAAGTTATAATTAGCTTACTCGATCATTGAGGTGAGTGACCACTTATAATATTTAAATTAACACAGTTAACATTCAATTAGCAAAGTATCTCGAGATGTAGGAATTCCACCTATAGCATTGCATGTTCTTAGTTATGGGACACATGTTGGATTCTGTATGCCCAAGACACATAGAACATTGATGTGGTTAGTACGTTGTGATCCAAGTCGGGTCATACCCAATAACAAGCTTAGCAAACACCAACTAATATTTAATTGATAATATGATCATGCAATTAAATAATTACACCAATTTGGAAATGGGTTTTCTAAATAAATTATATGTGAGAAAGAACAAACTATGAGGATATTTTGTTCATGGACATTATTTGTTATGTTGTTTAAATTAGTTAATCAACATTAAATAATAAAAGTGTGTGTGCATATTATGTATAATTAAAAGGTTAATTATGTTAAAAAAACATTTTGTAAAAACTTAGAAGGTTTTTAAAAGGGAAAACCCTAAAAGGGTTCGTTGTTGTTGTTTTCGGCCGCAAGGCCTTTTCTCCTCTCCTCCCCTTTCTTGTTTTTGAAACAAAAAACCTTTCTAAGAACACACACATCTGATCTACCTTTTTTCTCACATGAAAAATCGATTCAAGGGCTGGATTTCATCATCTAATAGATGGATTTCATGGCTGAAACAAAGTTCCAGCAGCCTTGTAAAAGTTCACTGCTGAAATACGATTTCAGCTTTGTTCTTGGTTCGAATTGGTGTACAAATCCTAGCAAAAGGTGTTGCTAAAAGGGCTTGTGGGTATGAACACTTGAGAACACCTTCTCTTGGTGTTTTGGCTGCTCAAGAACATCATTCTTTTCATCTACATCCACGATTTTCAGCAGTTTAACAAGCCTCGGCATCAGGAACGCTCCAAGCTGCCATAAGGGCGCTCCAAGCTGCCATAGGGGCGCTCCAAGCTGCCATAGGGGCGCTCCAAGCTGCCATAAGGGCGCTCCAAGCTGCCATAGGGGCGCTCCAAGCTGCCATAGGGCGCTAAGGGCTGGATCTTCATGATAAATCCACGGTTTTGACAGCTTCTTAAAGGTAGTTCATAATGTTGATTTGGTTGTTTGTTTGCTTCTTGATAACTAATCTATTCACATATATATGATCCTTTGTCTTTGGGTTTGTTGAAATAATGTTATGAACTTTAATTTTCAGATTATAGAATACGAAATTAAGTTATATTCCGCTGCGTTTTCTTGTTTAAAATGGTTAAACAACATTGTTTAGGTCCAACAAACCCAACAATGGCATCTAGAGCCGGTTATGTGGATGATTAGTTTCATATGTTCTTGTATATTTGGATATATAAGGTTTAACAACCTCAATAGGGCTGTTTTGTGATGATTTGATGATACCCCAACCTTTCAAGGTTGTAATCATACATGCTTATGATTGAATCTTGAAAGGAAAGATATCAATTTGGTTGATTGGTTTTGTTTGGATAAAAGACCCTAAATTCTTAGTTTGTGTTGGCTGAAAATTTAGGGTCAAATGGGGTTCATTTAGTTGATGAAATGATGTATATGGATACATGTTTTAGTGCATAACATAGCCTTGACCATGTATGTTTTGGATTTGGTTGATTGTGGAATTGTCATGTTGGTTGTATTATTTCTATTTGGGTTGTAATAATTCCTCTTGGTGTTTCTATTTGGATTGTAATTTGTTTATTCATTTGGCAATGTAATAAATAGATTAGGAGTATTTTTTCTTTTACTAGAAAATATGTATTAGGATATATATTTGTAAAAGAAGATGCTCGGGAAGGAAGCACAAAAGGAAGACACAAAGGATGGACTTGAAGCATTTGGATGCAAGTTCAAGTGGGAGTCTTTGGAGACCTCATCATTTGTGATTGTGTTCAACCCTTAGGAAAGACCTTATGACAACACTTGTGATGGCAAACAAGTGTAGTCAACTTAGTGGCTATAGTTATGCACATATGTTTGTATGATTGTGCTTGTTTGGTTGTTTGTTGTATGATTGTTATTTGACATTTGGATGTGCATAACAAACCAATTAACAAACTTAACAAGCTGAAATTTATGGTTCCTAATCATTAAGTGATTAATAAAAGGTTATTAAAAGGATTAATGATTTAATAAAAGAGGTTTTATTAAAAGTGAACCATAGGATACCTTGCATTTGAAAGCATGCAAATACAAGGTAAATAGAGTTTTCAAACTAGAATCAATGAAAACTAAAAATCCCTTTTCAAACAAGTTTAACACCGTCCTTTTGCACAACACTTAAGCCATTTGGAAACTCTTAATGGGATAAAGGTCACCTAACCATTTTGAGGGAACTTATGACTTAAGGTGGGAATACCACATTGGTGGGATAAAGGTCACCTAACCACTTGTGTTGGTAAACTCACATGTGTGTGCAAGTAGGGTAACTTGATTTGCAAACCATGTTGAATGGATCACCTAAAATATGGTTTCCAAATGGTGTTGATGGGATTAACATGCCGACTTTGCATATGATGTTTAAAGTCGATCCCATACTGCTAGAAGTTGCAAAAGGTTGCAATTGTCAAATGTTGACTACCTTGTTAATTTGAATAATGGGATAAAGGTCACCTAACCATTATTTGAATGTAACGTTGGATTTTAGATTTTAATTATTAATTGTCTATGAGACATAAAGGGTATTAATAATTAAATGAAATTTTTCAGAAATACTAAAAAGAACTTTGTAAAATTTGTAGTATGACCGCAAACAATAATGCTACCACCCCGGCCGTCCATACCCTATCACTGAGAACTATTTTAGAGAGGGATCGTCTCTACCATAATAACCTTATGGACCAGTCTCGAAACTTAAGAATTGTTCTCAAGCAAGAGCAAAGGCAAATGTCCTTGACGATCCTATTCCTAACCAACCCAACCCTGACGATGTTGAGGCCATTCCCGATCCCAAGGCAAATGTTGCCAAAGGAGGAGGGCACATCAAAGGGAAAGGGGAAGGGAAGATCAAAGCGGAACCTCCAAAACCTAAGCTTATGAAGCCTAAGGTAACCGAAAATGATCCATGCTTTGAGTATGGTGAGATAGGTCATTTGAAAGGGAATTGTCCAACCTATCTCAATGAGTTGAGTAATAAGAGGGATGCTGGGCAAACCTCAAGCACAACTTTCATAATCCATATTGACTTAAATGTTATTTCCTCAAAGCACATGGGTAATTGGATACCACATGTGGAACTCACTATTGCAATCTATTGCAAGGGTTCAGAAGAAATAAGCAGTTTTAAGAGAGGAGACTATGTTTTGAAACTTTCAAAAGGTTTGGAAGTTGTTCAAAACATGTTATATGCTCCTAGTTTGACTAGGAACATGATTTAAGTTTCCCTTTTAAAATGATATGGTTATGATTTACAGTTAGTAAATGATGGTATTTATATTTATATGGATGATGTATATTATTTCAAGGCTATGCCTTCTAATGATGTTGATGAATTGGTTCATGATGATTCATCCTATAATAAAATATTATACCAATCATGCACCAAGAGACTTAAAATGGTTTAAGTGACTCTTAATTTTGTCATTGTCATCTTGGTTACATAAACAAGAATTGGATCTAAACACTTTAAAAGAATGGTCTTTTGAAAACAATAAAATTGTTCATTTGATAAGTGTGAATCTAGTTTACAAGGTAAGATGACCAACACGCCCTTTAGTGGTACTAATGAGAGGGCAAAAAGACTTATTAGGAATCATACATTTGGATGTATGTGGTCCTTTTAATACAAGGACAAGGTATGGTGAAACTTACTTCATTACCTTAACCGACGATTATAGTCGCTATGGTTATGTGTACTTGATGGCACATAAACATGAAGAATTTGAAATGTTCAAAACTTCAAGAATGAAGTAGAAAATCAACTCGATAGAACTACCAAAGTTCTCCGTTTAGATAGAGAAGGTGAATACCTAAGTGAGACTTTTAGGGATCATCTAGGAAGTTGAAAGATTGTCTCACAACTTACTCCTCACAGAACACCATAACATAATGGTGTGTCTGAAAGGAGATCGAACCCTATTGGATATGGTTCGACCTATGATGGCTATAAGCTCACTACCTCTAAAATTTTGGGGTTTTCGCACTACTCTCCGAGGCTCGTATTTTGAATATGGCCCAAACCAAGAAAGTGGATTCGACACCTTTTGAAATATGAAATGGAATAGTTCCATCGCTATCATATTTAAAATTATGGTTATGAAGCTTATGTTAAGCTTAACACCCAAACCAACTGAGAGTCGATTCACTAAGTGTATATTTGTTGGATGTCCAAAAGGACTGTATAGGATACTATTTCTTTGATCCAACAGAGCAAATGGTATTCATTGCTCAAAAGGCAGAGTTCTTGGAAGCCAAGTTCCTTATGGAAGGAATGACGCATAGAACAGTGGAATTTGATGAGGATCAAGATCCACAAGCTGATACACGCTTGGTTGACACTAGCAATCAACAGAAGGTTGTTGATAATGATCAAGGGGGTTGATCAATACACACAAAACGTTCGCTAATCTGGTAAAGTTAGCATTCCACATGAAAGATATGGATTTTTCATAGATGGATGCTACGTTGTTGACTCCGAAGAGCCAACTACATACCATGATGCAATGTCCAATTCGGATTGTGACATATGGCTAGGAGCCATGAACGTAAAGATGCAATCCATGTATGACAACCAAGTTTGGGAATTGGTTGACTCTTCACTTAACTCCAAACCGGTTGGATGCAAGTGGGTTTTCAAGAAGGAAACTGACATGCATGGAAACTTGGATACTTACAAGGCATGACTTGTAGCAAAAGGTTTCACTCTAAGTCAAAGGGTTGATTATGATGAAACCTTCTCGCCAATCGCAATGCTAAAGTCATCCTGATAAAGTATGCAAGTTAAAGATTTCAATCTATGGATTGAGACAAGCATCGAGAAGTTGGAATCAACGTTTTGATGAAAAGATCAAGAAATTGGGTTTCATCAAGAACGCTGACGAGGATTGTGTGTATCAAGGCGCTAGTGGGAGTGTAATTACGTTCTTAGTATTGTATGTTGATGACATACTACACTTGGAAATTGTTTTTCCAAAAGGGATCTCCGTGAAGCCGTCTCTATTTTAGAAATAAAGATCTATAGGGATAGATCGAGGCGGTTGATAGGGTTAAACCAAAGTGCATACATTGATAAAATCTTGAAAAAGGTTCAAGATGGTAAACTCTAAGAAAGGTATAGTACCTATTCAAAGAGGGACAATATTGAGTGCATCTCAATGTCCAAGCTCAAAGGATGAGCAACATCGTATGAAGGACATCCCATATGCGTCTGCTATAGGATCCATCATGTATGCGATGATATGCACTAGACTGGATGTGTCATGCGGGTTAAGCATGACAAATAGATATCAGCAGAATCCAAGTAACAGCCATTGGATGGTTGTTGAAAGTATATTGGAATACCTTAGGAGGACTAAGGATATGTTTCTAATATACGGATCTGATGAAGAGGAACTGGTTGTAAAGGGTTATACGAATGCTAGGTTCCAAACTGATCGAGATGATCCTCGACCACAATCGGGGTACGTCTCCATTATGAATAGGGTAGCGTTGTCCGCTACAGAATTCGAATATATAGACGCCTCATTAGCAGCTTGGGAAGCTGCATGGATAAAAGGTTTATCACCAACCTAAGGATGGTCTCTACCATTCAAGACTCCTTAGAAATCTTTGTGATGACGAGGGTGCGATTGTTCAAATCAAGGAACCCCGTGCACATCAAAAGATTAGGTACAATGAGCGGAAATTCAACTACATAAGGGATGAAGTTGAAAAGGGAAAGATATGTATTCGCAAAGTTCACTTTGATCAAAACATTGCGGATCCACTCATGAAGCTCCTTGAAAGGGCAAAGCATGAAAGTCATACTTGTGCCTCAGGACTTCGATATTCTAGTGATTGGAATTGATCTGTTTAGTATTAATATTATTAATATGGAACAATTGTAATACTTAACTTATCTATGTATTTACGATATTTTAAGTGATGTTCCTTTTAGCATGTTTACATCCATGAATAATTTTATTATTCTAAATGTCCGTAGTCGGTCATATTTGTGGGAACAAATATGAATGTAAGATTATTATGAACTTGGATTGGTGGATATTCATAAGGCATGAATATAGAGCAATTGGTTGCTGCCAAGGTTCATAGATATTCGTGGGATACGAATATTGGACTGACCCGCATCTCAAATCTTACTACATGGAATCTTATTGATTGATCATAAGTAAATTTGAGTAAAGGCGAATATCATTTGGTATCCTCCGACCTGAGATACATATTGGGTTTTGATATTCACCAAGTGTTATACCTTGAGCTAGTTCTTCACTGATATGAAACAATTGTCAGTACATAAGGCTATGTTCAGGTATGACATAAGGTGATTGTGAGAAACGTATGTAGTCAAGATGGGATTTGTTCCTCTTATTCGTTGAGAGTATGATGTCTAAGGCCTGAATAAGTTAAATCAACAAGGAATGATCATTCTGTGTCCTTGGATTTAACATGACATCTGAAACAAAAGGATAAATGATTGATTCACCTAAATCATTTCAAGTTGGATACTTGAAGGGGATGATGTTATTGAATGGCTTCTAAGTCATGCGTATTAAGGGTAGTAAACCGTTGTTAGGCGGTATTTACTGCTTGCATCAATCTTCTATGTATCTTGTGCAAGTGGGAGATTGTTGGATTCTGTATGCCCAAGACACATAGAACATTGATGTGGTTAGTACGTTGTGATCCAAGTCGGGTCATACCCAATAACAAGCTTAGCAAACACCAACTAATATTTAATTGATAATATGATCATGCAATTAAATAATTACACCAATTTGGAAAATGGGTTTTCTAAATAAATTATATGTGAGAAAGAACAAACTATGAGGATATTTTGTTCATGGACATTATTTGTTATGTTGTTTAAATTAGTTAATCAACATTAAATAATAAAAGTGTGTGTGCATATTATGTATAATTAAAAGGTTAATTATGTTAAAAAAAACATTTTGTAAAAACTTAGAAGGTTTTTAAAAGGGAAAACCCTAAAAGGGTTCGTTGTTGTTGTTTTCGGCCGCAAGGCCTTTTCTCCTCTCCTCCCCTTTCTTGTTTTTGAAACAAAAACCTTTCTAAGAACACACACATCTGATCTACCTTTTTTCTCACATGCAAAATCGATTCAAGGGCTGGATTTCATCATCTAATAGATGGATTTCATGGCTGAAACAAAGTTCCAGCAGCCTTGTAAAAGTTCACTGCTGAAATACGATTTCAGCTTTGTTCTTGGTTCGAATTGGTGTACAAATCCTAGCAAAAGGTGTTGCTAAAAGGGCTTGTGGGTATGAACACTTGAGAACACCTTCTCTTGGTGTTTTGGCTGCTCAAGAACATCATTCTTTTCATCTACATCCACGATTTTCAGCAGTTTAACAAGCCTCGGCATCAGGAACGCTCCAAGCTGCCATAAGGGCGCTCCAAGCTGCCATAGGGGCGCTCCAAGCTGCCATAGGGGCGCTCCAAGCTGCCATAAGGCGCTCCAAGCTGCCATAGGGCGCTCCAAGCTGCCATAGGGGCGCTAAGGGCTGGATCTTCATGATAAATCCACGGTTTTGACAGCTTCTTAAAGGTAGTTCATAATGTTGATTTGGTTGTTTGTTTGCTTCTTGATAACTAATCTATTCACATATATATGATCCTTTGTCTTTGGGTTTGTTGAAATAATGTTATGAACTTTAATTTTCAGATTATAGAATACGAAATTAAGTTATATTCCGCTGCGTTTTCTTGTTTAAAATGGTTAAACAACATTGTTTAGGTCCAACAAACCCAACAACACATTCTTAGAAGATTTGAGAACCATAAGTAACGGTTTAAAGTTTTAAAGACCATACGGTTTAGATTCCCAATATCTTTAGGTATATTAAAAATCCATGTTCACGTTGGTCAAGGTATAGAAATAGTTACATGAAACGCTGAGTTCAATACCGTCACACGTTACACGTTGAGCGTTTAAACGTAAGAGTTGAAATGTAGGATGGGTTCAATATTAACAAGAATATTATTTAGGTTAAGAATGAGAAGGTATTTAAACTTTGGTGATAACCAGTTCAAGGATTCAAAAATTTTCAAGATGCAAGAGGATGGTTCCATTTGGTAACGCATTACCATTTGGAATCGTTGACACGTCAAGGTAAATTGACCCATTTGCCTTAGAGACTTGTGTATTAACCATAGTTTATCACTCATCCCAGAAATCCCCAGGTAAGCATAACTGGTCTCACAGTGAGATTTATACGATATGCTTGCCTTAGCCCGAAGGCCTTTTTGCCAGGAAATCCAGAATACAGGTGTCTATGTGTCACACAAATTTTTTGGTTCATAGAATCAAACCTTGATAGATTTTCATAGACTAGACGTAAAGTCTAAGGAATTGAACCACGATGATAAGTGTAGATTCCACATGTCGTTGAGAATAAGTTTAGGAAGTTCATTTATCGGGGAGAGTCAAAGAGTCAAAGTTAAGTTTAGGGAGTCAAGTAACTAAGTTTTAAGTATACATAAGGCGATCCTATGCTAAGGCATCAAGTTGCACAAAAGGCATAGCATTATGTAGCATTCAAACAATATGTAAGCACAAAAGTATAAGGATCTTTCTATGAGGTTCATGCAACTATAGTCTAGGTCACCATTTCTAATAACCTAAATCCCTAGAGTTATAGGCTCTGATACCAATCTGTCACACCCCAACCTAGACGGCGGAATCGTCGAGGTGTGAGAGTTACGAATGTTCACAGCCACATAACGCTATTATTAGTTCCAAATATATTAATCAAGATTCAACTATAACAATACAAGTAAATGTTCAAACAAAGATACATCCAGAATACAAGTATAAAAGTATCCAGATCATTCGTTTATTTCTCTAAGTCCAATCCTAAGTGTGATAAGCTTCAAAGAGTAACCTGAAACATGTTAAAAAATAAAAGGTCAACATAAAAATGTTGGTGAGCATTCCATAGTTTCCAATACATAAGTATATATAAAAGATGGCAATTAAAGTTATAAGTTAGTGAATAAAGTGATTAGGGATGTTATGAACAATGCAACAATCAAACCTCGACAATGTTTTACAAGTATCAAACGACGTTAATATTCTATAACGTTAAAAGTATATACGATCAGCTAAGTGTACTTGGATCAACCAAGCAGGCTTGTTTTACCCATAGATCTATGACTTCGCTGGGCTAGCAATAGTTAATGATTGTACATATAATGCCATAACTTGGTAACCACAAAAGTTCAACTAACCACAACTTTAAGTAAATTGCCATAAAGTTTTCAAGTCTCGAATAAGTTTACAAGTGCAATGATATAAGTTAACATGTTTCACCCCAAAGTGTGAAAATAAGAAAAAGGGGTATGAAAATACTCACTTGATATATATAAGGTGATGATAAGAATTTAAACGAGGCTCCAACGATTTCTTTTACGAGTTACCTAAATGTATTGATTCCAAGGTTAAGTTTAAAGGTAAGATTGACGAATAAACGTGAATTTATCAAGCCTTAAAATAAAATAAATTATAATAGAAAATTAGATTATTTTATAAGTTTCAAGAACTTAAATAAAATTTTATGGAACAACTTATTAACTAATTATATGTAACATAGTTAGATGAATAACTAATATTTGAATAATTATTAAATAACTATTTGAATAATTAGTTATTTAACATGTAACTTTATAATGTTTTGAAATAATCTAAATTTGAATCATAAAAGATTTTTAGCATTTAAATTACATAAAATAATTACTAATGTTTTATAACCTTTGTTATTCAAAATAATAATTAAATTTTACAATCATAAGTTTTAATACTTTTAAAATTTATTTAATAATTTCTGAAATGTTTTAGTTAACCAAAATAATTTTTATTTCGATTTATTAATATAATAATAATTTTCTAAATGATAAAATGTTAAAAAAACTAATTAAAAACGATCGAACCCGGGACCTCCTGCTAGACATGGAGCGCAGGAACCAGTGGAACAAAGGTCGTGGCCGCGACAGAAGTAGGTTTTTAATTGTTTTAAACTTAGTTTCAATCAACCCTAATTCCATTACAAGCCCTAGTTCGAATCCACCCAATTGAAGATCAAGATGCGAATGTTTATGTTTCAGATCATGGGGCTTTTGTTCCCCTAATGAAATCGAGTGTAATGATGTAAACAATTACCCGAATGGTGTTGATTTGGAACCAAACTCAATCAAGAACAGTCGCGACACTTGTGTTGATCGGTGGATGCTTCAAACAATGATTATAATCGAATTAAACTTGAGATTAGCTTCGAATGATGATATGAACCAACAGCCCCTTATCAATTTTCATTAAAATCGATCGGAAGTTGAGATTTCTAAGAAGTTGCAGGTCGACGGGTTCGAGAGTTCGAATGGGGGTGTTTTTGGTCGTCTTTGATGAAATTGAAACCAAAGGGTGTTTATAAATCATCAAAGGTTCGTTAGTGCAGGATTTCTTTGATTATTAAAAGTCGGTAGTGGCCTGATTTTGCTCCACTTCGGCCGATTGTGGAGAAAGCAATACGGGAACACAGCGAAAGGGAAATAGGGGGTGGGTTGGGTGTTTTGTAAAATTATAGAAATGGTCCCTGAGCTTCTTATCAATTGTCAACTGAAATTCAAGATTTTGTTTTAGTTCTATCTAATTTACAAATTAACCCTTTGAAGTTTGAAAAATTATTATTTCATGTAAAAAATTATTGATTATAGGTTTTTATATAACTTATATGTTTATTATTATTATTATTATTATTATTATTATTATTATTATTATTATTATTATTATTATTGTTATTATTATTATTATTGTTATTATTATTATTATTATTATTATTTTAATTATCGTAAAATACGAGATGTTACATGAGATGTTATACGTGAAAGTTTGCAATGCATAAAACGACTTCAATAATTGTAATTAAATTGGAAATCAAGTGTAATAGGTGTAATTATAACCAAGTCAAGACCGGGTATTGACCTGAAATTACCGGTTGTCACAACTATACACATGTAAGTCGTGCTACACTTAGAAGAGATTGTTTAAAAATGTAAAAAAAAAACTAAAACGAATTAATTTCTTATTTTGAAAAATTACAAACTTGTGTTAATTTTACTAGTGATTTTTGGTCGACTCTCCACGGTTCACCGGACTTGTACATTTGTGTCACCGCCCATTGGGTTGAACCCGATTCGTGGCAAATGATGAAACGTACTATTGCGTTTGAATTGTTTGATTATCCGCACACCGGTCAAAATTTTTTTTATCTAATTGACAAAGTTATTAAAACATATAAGTTGGAAAACAAAATTTTTTCAATATCTTTTGATAGTGCTTCTAATAATACACTTGTGATAGAATATCTTAAATTAAAATATAAACGAATTTGTGAAGGAGTGTTTTTTCATAGTAGATGTGTTGCGCACATCATCAACTTAGCGGTTCAAGACGGTTTAAAATGATTGGAAAAGTAAAAGATACTTTTAAACGAATGTTACGTGACATTTTTAGTTATAACCAAAGATATAGTAAGTATCGCAAGTTTTGTAAAGAGGCAAATTCAAGGTGTTTAAGTCCGAATTGAGACGTACCTACAAGATGAATTCCACTTGTAACATGTTTGAAAACGCAAATTCAACATTTCCAACTTAAAATAATTTCTTGTTTCTTATTTATGTATACTTTCATGTTTCTTATTTTATGTATTTATTTCAATATTTATAACTTAAAATAATAAATAAAAAAATTATTTTTAGTTAATTTTAAGAAAAAAAACGGACCGGTTTCCAACCCGATCCAAACCGGTTCGACCGAGTTGGGTTTTCTAGCCACTAAACCGGTTTAGAACCCAAACCGGTTTGGTTGAAACCGGGTTGGTCACAATACCATAAAACCCGAACCGCTTTAAAACCGGTTTCGGTTTAAAAAAACGATTTGTACATCTCTAGTGTAGATGGTCATTGTGGTTTGATCAAATTACACATTTGGTCTCTAAGCTTTAAAAATTATAAAGTTTAGTCTAAACTTTTGTATAGTAATTGTATATTTGGTGCTTCACATTAAATTCATTTAGTTTTTATACATTTTAAAAAGTTTGAACTAACTTTTAAATTTAACTTTAGTGATCAAAAGTGCAACGTTCATAAAAAATTTGAACTAAGTTTGTAATTTTTAAAAAATTGAAAACCAAACTTACAATTACTACGTAAAAAATTGACTAACTTTATAATTTTCAAAGTGTAAAGATAAAATATGTAATTTGATCATACAACATGAACCATTTATACAATTCCTTCTGAAATAAACAAACTAGGTCGACATCCAACATTTAGCTTTAACCTTTTACAAATAAAGCTCAAACATAATATTTCAATTTGTTTAGTGCATGTTTGGATAACCTACTTTTTTGGTAACTTATAACTTATTAACTTTTTAAAAGTTAATAAGTTATATTTAGTGTTTGGATAAGTTAAAAGTTATTTTTAAAATAACTTTTTAAGAGTTTAATAAGTTAAAATTGAAAAGTTAGAAGAGATCAACTTTTGAAGCCTTGTAAATAGAAAATTACGTGTTTACCCTTCCCTCATCTCCCTGTTGCTTACCCTCCTCCTCACAACCGATCCTCCTCACAACCGATCTCACCATCATCACCATTACTGCTGCAGCGATCTCCATTAATCGGGCTCCACCAACCTCACCATTAATCGGGCTCCACCAACCTCACCATTAATCGACCTGCGAGACAAGCGAACGCCATCAATCGACCTCTCCTCACCACCGTTGTACCTGCGAGACAAGTGACCGCCATTAATCGGGCTCCGCCAACCTCACCATTACTCCACTAATCAGGCTCCACCCACCTGCGACCGCCATCATGCGACACCCACCTGCAACCGCCATCAACCTGCGACCACCCTCAAGCTGTGACCGCCATCAATCTGTGACCGCCAACTACCTCATCATTAATCAGCGACTGACGGGCGACGTCAATAAAACCGAGTTGTGATGTTGTGATTTGAAGATTATGCTGTGAAGGTTGGATTTGAAAAGTTCTTCATCTCATCGTTTTGGTGATCTGAAATTGTTAGGATACAAAAGCTTTGAAGTTCTTCAACTTTTTGCTACAAAAGGTTTGATTTTCTCATATATTGTATGCTACAAAAGGATTCATCTGAAATTGTTAATCTGAAATTTGGTACAAAAGGATGTTGATCTGAATTTGGGGATTTCAGTGTATGATAGAATTAGGTTCACAATTTTGTTGTGTTCATATTGATTTTGCTACATGCTGTTAGATTTCAATTTTGTTATTCACTGTATGATAGAATTAGGATCACATTTGGCTGTTGATCTCAATTTGGTTAGATGTTGTATGGTAGAATGTTGTTGATCTCAATTTGATCTCAATGTGGTTGTTGTTGATTCATGTTGATCTCAATTTAGTTAATTACAATCTTCTTTGATCCATGTTTTGGTTTTGGTGTTCTTTAAGTAAAGAACAAGTAAAGTTTTGTGGTTTTAACAGTTACCTCAATGGATTATAAAAGGAGTAAATTTTTATGGGATGATATTATGTACAAGGAGTTTATTGATGCATGTTTGCTTGAAGTTAGAAGAGGGAATAAACCCGGTACATCCTTTAATAAGCTTGGGTGGAATAATATAGAAAAAAACATGTATGAAAAAATGGCAAAACCCTTGATAAAAAACAAATAAAAAACAAATGGGAGGGCATGAAAAAGAATGGAAGCTTTATGATCGCTTAGTGAGGCTTGAAACCGGGATCGGTGGAACGAGAAGCTTAATAGATGCATCGGCTGAGTGGTGGGAGGAGAAAATAAAGGTAAGTTCTACTTTTATAATCAATGGTAGTGATTGTTACATCCTGAAATCCATTAATTTATTTGTGTGTATTGTATGAAAATAAAGACTTCGCCAAATTCAAGGGTGCAAATTTGGAGATCTTTGAGACACATTATGCTCTATTGTTTCGGGATTCAGTTGCGGTAGGAGATCAAGCTTTAAATCCATTACAATTTCAAAGTGATATTGAGACACATTATGCTCTATGTTGTTGATGTCGGATCCCAAATACTAAAGGTTATCTTGCTCCGTACAATTTACAAAGGTCAAAACATTCGTTATCATATACCTGAATTTCAACGTGGACATACTAGTGCCATGCGTGCTCCTCGAGGACCAAAAGAGACATTTAACTATTACCACTCATCGTTGCCAAACATTATTGAAAGAACTTTTGGAGTGTGGAAAGCTAGATGGGCTTTATTAAGAGATATGCATGTCAACTATACATACAAACACCAAGGGAGTCTTGTGATAGCATCAATGGCGGTCCATAATTATATTAGAAAGGCTGGTAGCTTTGATGAAGCATTTAACACCACCCAGCAAGAATCTTACAATCCAAGAGAAGGTGGTACTACAAATGACAATAATAAAGAACTTCCGAATACAACTCGTTCGGATCATGATGTTACGTATATGGCAACAATAAGAGATATAATTGCGCAAGATTTGATGGACTCACAGAGATGAATGTAGAATGACATTAGTTTCATAACATTGTGCATTTTTGTGTTATTTTTAACAATCTCATGGAGATGAATGTTGTAGTATGACATTATCTTTTATAAGTTATGTGCATTTTTGTGTTATTTTTAACAATTAAAAAGTTAGTTTACATTTTATAATAGAAAAGCGTATTACAAAACTTAAATAAGCAATACCAAACATTAAAACAAAACAGCTTATTGATTTTTAACAGAATATTTTTTTTGATCATTTACATTAATAAGGTAAACCAAATACTTTTTTAAAAACAACTTATTAACTTTTTAGATTATAATCTAATCCAAACACTTTTTTTAAATCTACGTTAAAAACAACTTAGTTTGTAAACATAGCCAATGGGACTCGTTTAATATCTCTCTCAAACCAAAACCAAGTGGGTGTTTGGGGTGCTTTTTTCACTTGCTTTTTAACTTATTAACTTTTGAAAAGTTAAAAAGTTATTTTATAATGTTTGATAATTTGATGATCGTGAGAGAAATAAGTTAATAAGTCACTTCATACTAACTTATTAACTTATTTGACAAATCAATAAGTTAAAAAATAAACAAACAAACAAACCCAGTATATCCCACTCAATAAATCAAGCCGATCGAACTCTTGAGTTTACACTTGTGGGTTAAATCTTGCAAAACTCTTGAATCAACAATGGAGAACGCAAATCTTACCCAAAATCTCCAATCAAATCCCAAAAAGCGAACTTCTGATTGCAATGGTAGCATCCAAGACTCCAATTACTTCAAGATTCGAGCCCTTCTTAAGGATCTTCGTCCCCACTTACTTGAGGTAATCAACCTCTAACAAGAAATCTCATTAATTTCGTATTGTTTCGCGCTTTTCATCTTGTTGATATGAACCCTAATTTCATTTCTGTCGAATTCGTTTACCAATTTTCCATCTTTTGTGTTAAATTTATATCTTTTGCTAAATCATTATGTGGGAGTTTCTTGTTTTCACTATGGTGTTTCGATTACATTTGGGTTTCTATCTCTTTTATTAGGGGAAACTGTATGTTCATGAAAATTTCAGCCTGGAGACCTTGCATTGAACTCTTAGCATGTTGCTAGTTTAGTTAGGGCTTATAACATGAAACTTAATTTGAGCAAGATTAGTTAAAAGTTTGTAAATTTTTAAAAGTATGCTTGAATTGAGTTCTGTACTTCTGTTTAACACCCTCTGCACTCTGCAGTCTGCCCTAAAAGCTGAAACATTTTTCTCTTAGGCCAATTTTAAAGTTAAACTCGCCTTCAGGTTAGACTCATTGGTTTGGGGATGCAATCATTATAATCGATTTTGGTATTATACAGTTTTGTATGTTTCTACGTCTTACCCTTATGAAAGATATAACCTTTAAACTTTTCTTGGAGAATGATGTATTCAGGGTGTTTAAATTAAATCAAAAAAGTGCTATTTGATTGCTCATATGTGAGCTAGAACGATGTTATGTACAAACTTAAAATCCTGAGGTTATTAACTTAGCAGAAGAGCAGAGCAGGGCCAAAATCTTTCATGTAGTTGATTTTCACAAAATATCCGATTATTTAGTTATATGCGACATGATCTTTACACCTTATTCTGCAAGGAAGAAATAACAAATATCGTAAAACAGCACTACGAAACCATTCCTTTGCTTATTGCATTCTTTGTATCATAAAGCATCACAGTTCATATTTGTAATGTTTATCGTTTTCTTCTGTCAAGCTTTGTGAATATATGCTTTAGCGAAATTAAGTTCCCTTTTTCTACAGACGCACTTGTGGAAGTGTTTTAAAGTCCTTTGTAGATAGCTAGGCTCTTAACTATTTCTTAAGAATTGTAATGAACAATCTTTTGCAACATATTTGTGACTGAATGTAGAATATTTAATTACTGGCTTTGTGAAATTTGTTATTAATGGTTAAGCAAAAGTTAGGTACATTGCTCACTCTTACGGCCGATTATTAATACATTATTTATCCGATTGTCATGAAATATTAGTCAATACTTGGGTTCATTTTGATTATGTATTCACTAAAGTTTGGTATATCCACATCTCGTATGGTTCCAGCAAATTAGATATTCTGACTGACTTAGTTACTTCTGTTGACTGATTTGTTTTTTAACTTGAATTTATATTTGAACATTTTTTATGCTTGAGAAAAATAACTCTTTTAAGCTCATTGAAATTACCATTAAAGATTCATCGAGTTAGCAAAATAAAAACATCCATTTCAATTTTCAGTTACTATAACTTTGCTTTTGAAAATTAAAAATGACTTGACGAAGTGCCTTGAACTCTTATTTACTGCGGTATGCAAGTGTTTTTTAAACACTAATTCCTGTATTAAGTAGTTGTATGTAAACTTTTTGGTTCAATAAACACACATAGAATCCTCATGATTCACTCTTTATCAGGTTATATATTTTTTTACATAAGTTTCCCTATCAATTTCTCTTATCTTACAGGTTCTCCGGACTCCAGACTTTCAGACATCCAAAGCTGCTCAACAAATCAATCAACGTAAGTCTTTACTACAATCAGAGTGTTCTAAATAGAGGTGGCAAAAGGGCTGGTTAGGTTCGGGTCAAATGGGTAACCCAAACTGACCCATATCAGTCTTGTATGTATTTAATTATGTTTCACCATGAGCTCATAGAGGTACATACATTCTTCAGAAATGAAGGTCTTAATGAAGCTATACGAAGGGATGATATCCGAAACAAACACTATGGAGAAATGTAAAAACACCTCTGCTGACCCCAGTGTCATTGACCAGAAAAAGTCAACAGAAGTCAAACCCCCCGAGCCGCAGCCTCCATTAGAAAAGGAAAAACCAGTCGTCAGAAAACCCTCAGAAGAGAGACCTGCTACAGTTGAAGAAGTAGCAACACATGGTAGCTACGTTGTTGGCGGGTCTGCTTTTGGTTGGAATTTCATCATCTACCCCAGCACCAAATTGAGCACTTATTACGGTAGAAGTAAAGAGGATTTCCGAGCAGCAAATCCCATACCAACTTACTCATAAATGGTCGAGTAGCATACATGTTATTCGCGCATCACTGACTGTTTGTTCTGTTGATGTAGTTTAGTTCTGTAATAGCATATGGTTTGAACTTTGGTCGATGAGTATATGCGATGATGGTTTGTATGTTACTCCTTTGAGATGTACTTTTGATGAATAACTTTCTTGTTTGTAGTTTGTGTTTTCTATATTTCGTGGTTAGTGTCTCCTTTGACCAGGGCGTCTTTGAGTATCGCACGTGCTTGTGTCCTAGAGGGGACCTGGTTTTTTTCCCGTTTAACCGATTAACTACCGTAGTGCGACTAATATATACATTTTAAAACTCTATAACTAATTAACTATGGAATATGAAGAAGTTTGTTTTCAAAATGTTGGGAGAGCTTTATGACCCATGTAAGATAAGTCAATTTGGTGTGGTAATTTTTATTTACCGTTATCGAATTATCATATTATCAATGGATTTTGTTTCTACGTATAAGTTTTATGTTAACGGGTCCATTTTACTTGTCGCGCAAGGTTTTCGAAATCCACGGAGCGTCACGAGCGAGTTTTGTGATGGTGCAGGTTTCGTGCTTTGTGGGCAACAATAGTGCATTGATGGTTTTGCTTCGCATGTTGCACTTTGTGCATGCAATGTTGTACGAACTGACAGCTTGTACTTTATAACTCCGTTGATATATATTATTAATTTGAATCATAAACAACAAAGGGTCCATAGCTCAGTGGTAGAGCAATTGACTGCAGATCAATAGGTCACCGGTTTGAACCCGGTTGGGCCCTAGTTTTTTATATTCTCGACTTTCATATTGTAGCGTGCACAACAAAGCATAACTGACGGTTAACCACCGGTTCAGTTATCTGTTTGAATTTCTAGTGGCCTAGTGAGCATTGAACCTGATGGTCTAAGTTCTATCTTATTTTTGAACAACATGGTCTAAAGTTATACTTTTAAAGATAAGAAGTTGTATAAAACTCACAAGACCCACTAATGCCCCGCGGCTTGCTAACCAGTGGGTTCAAGAACTGAATTCGAGTCTTAATTCTTTCATCGATCAAATAAAAGATTATTTTAGTCTAGTTCTGTTCTAGAAAATATGAAATCAAAACAAAACAAACCGTGAGATTTTGGAACTACACCAAGGGAAAAGAAAAACTTTTTTGTACATAAACTAGAGTTAACAGATCTTGCTTTACATTCAAATCATCAACAAAAGAATGCATTTTTTCTATTTCAATCTCCAGTACCATAAATTACTCATAACATATATAAAATAATAGCTTAAACCGAAAGCCAACATGAAAAAACAGAAAAATCTTCACTCTCTTGAAACATAACTCTGTCTGGCCACTCGGTCAAAGTCAAACATTTCGGGTGAAGAAGAAACGGTGGAGATTTGCCACAAAAGATATCAACAACCTGATCACTGCCCATTTGTGGTGGCTGCAGCTCTCTTGGCTTCAAGGGATGCACCTTCTTTGAGTGCCACATGGGCTTCGTTTTCCATTTTGAGGGCAAAAAGTGCGGCAGCTTGTAGATATGAAGCAATGTGCCACACGGGCGAAACCACTTGAGCCTGCATTGCATCGTTTAATGCTTCTTGAGCCATGTCACTCATGAGGTAAGATAGACTACGTCGGGCATAAACTGTTGGCGACACCATTGGTCCGTGCTGAATGAACTGCATAATCTCAAAAAAGGAGTTTGTGTAAGGTCAGGTGTTTTAGACTTTCGTCTAGTAATCGTATATGACTTGCACAGTAAAAGTATGTAATACACATCCTCAGTTAACAAAATGTCAAAATCTGGCTAAATGTCTTTAGGATCACCAAATAGTGTCTAAAGTTCATATGGCACACAAGGGTATTCTAGACTTGACTAATAGTCATACATATGTCAACCTACATGCACATGTATTATTACTTTCACAGAAGATGTATGTAAAGGCAAGTCACAATCTTGAAGGGTATTCTAGACTTTTTGCTGAAGGGTATTTTAGTCAAAAGTGACGATTTCCCCTGATTTGGTGATTCTGAAGGGTGTTATATACTTTTTACTGATAGCCAGCAATTGACACATCCATTTAGTATCATAATTATTGAAAATGTGCAAGCGAAAAGAATAATTACCTGAGTATAGCACTCTATTGCATCTTTGAAATCCTTGTGTCGAAATGCTACATCGCCCTTTTTCTTTGAATTTAACGATTCTTGCATTTGATCAGTCCACATTTGAAACGAAAGCTGTTACCATGAATCACATGAATAAGAATCAAGATCCAGAATTTTATATAGTATACAAAATTTCATGCTTGATTCATCTTGCCTATGTCCCATTCATTTTGGGCTCAGTTTCGTAAACTCTTGACTTCTAATGTTTGACCTTGTTACAACAACACTATGTATACTTATACCCTGAACTCCAAAAAGTTTGTGGGTCCCATTTTCCTTCTGTTTCAAAGGTCCCACCTTATGCGAACGAAATCAGATAATAATTGGGACCCTCAACCTTTCGTGTTGGGATTTTTAATAATAGCAATAGACTAACCTCATTTGTTTGCCCTTCGTCATCTTTATACGAAAGTGTTTCCAAAATTTCATGTATTGCAGTCAAATCCATTCTCAAGCAAGCTTCACCAAGTGGTGATCTAGGTGAAAATGAAGTCGTGGCTGGGATGCCCATCAAAATGTAAGACGGAACCTACAACTCAAAGAAATAAGTAAAGTGTATTTTAGGCATTTGACTATAGTCAAACACTTTGTGCCAAGTCAAAAGATAGTCAATTAACCTCGGTTTCTTTTTGAAGAGCAGTCAATGCAGCCACCAGTGACTTTGAATTTGGGCGTTCTCTGGGTTCATATTGCAAACAACGAGAAGCCAAACGCACCAATTCGGTTCCATCATCATTAGAAAATTGTCCTTCCAAACATGAATCTGTAAGCATTTGAAGGTTTCTATCCCTTATTAAGTCAAGCGCCTGTATTATAAACCAAACGTCACATATATGAAACATATACATATGTACACACACATACAAACATGCATACATACATGTACATGCAGTCATACACACATATGGTGAAGTGGATGAGTATATTCTTACATGGCTTGGAGGAATATGCTTCCCACTAAGAAGGTCAAGCAAAAGAGTCCCAAAGCTATATATCACACTTTCGGGTGTCACTCTTCCTATGAGATGAGAACAAATTACAAAATTATAACAATAAAGAACTTATGTCAAAATTAAAGTTGAAAAGCAGTGCTTTTGACATCAAAAGTCAAAATGAATCTTTTTCACAACAGAATTATAAGTCATATTGAAATAAGCGCACATTGGTTCACAACAAGATCACAAAAAGTAAGTGCTGGATTTATGCGTTGGCATTAGAACAACATGAAAGAGTTGTCAAATTTAAAGTTGAAGTAACTTCCTTTGACTGTAAAAGGCAGAATGGATCTCCTTCTTAAGACATAACTACAAACTGCATACTCGAAACTGATATATCTTGGATTATAGTTATAGCATGAAAACAACAAACTTAGAAGCGCTAATATTAAAGTTGAGGTCAAAAAGATCAATACTTTTGACCTTAAAATTCAGAATAAGCTTTTTCAGAACACATTTGAGAATTACATTGAAACAAAAATGTACCTGTTCTCAAATACTCAGGAGGAGTAAATGCAAGATTCGTGCTATAACTTTTTCCATCCCGACTATTTTTCATCAAGCCAAAGCACGAAAGTCTAGGATTACCTTCCTGCAATAATCTAATGCATGAATACCAGGATCCATATGCAAAAGATAGGAAAAAAAATAAGAAAATAACTTAAGATTAAGAGTTTCACCTCATCAAATAAAATTCTATAAGCATTGAGGTCGTGATAAAGAGCACGGCCTTTACTTGTACAATATTCAAGAGCTTCGGCCAGATGTAAAACCACACGTAACCTCATTGCCCATTTCATTGGCTGCGACTCCCCTGAAGCAATTAGAAATTTGTTTGACTTCTCATAACTAACTAAACATGATTCTTGGTGTAACATATAGAAAAAACAGTAGAGTCAGCTTGAAAGAGTGCATTTGAACGAATTGTGGAAATAAACATAGTAATAGGCCTTTCTGTCTAAAATATTTCATTCTTTGTGGTAAGTCATGCTTCCTTTTTGCAGCAAAATGTCAAAGTCTGACTGTTTAAAAATTTTATCACTTATAAAAGACATGGTGAAACTTGTAAAGAACAATGGCTTACAGTGAAAAAGATGTTTTGCAAGTGTGTTATTGGGCAAATACTCAGCGACAAGTAACCGCTCATCGTGTTCACAGCAGCAACCAAGAAGATTTGCCAGCCTGGGGTTACGAAGTTGACCAACCAATTTTGCTTCTTCCTGAGTTTCAACAAAAAAAGAAAAAAAAAACCTTCATGATCATATAAAATTCAAAAATCAGACCATCAGTAGTAAGATGTGTTTCTATGTGAAGTCACAGTAATAAGATAGTCAAATGTTTGAGTGTTTGGAAATCTGATTATTTTAAGGAATTAACTGATAAAATCATATAAAATGACATAGCCTGGAAATTGGAGAGATATTTTGTTAAATTTGAGTGCAAGGTTCTCAAATAAGGTTAAAATTTGGGTAACGGTAACTCTACTTTACCTTCAGATAATGTATAAAACTGATAATCTAAAAATAATTATATGACCAATGATAAATAATCAGATAATCAGTTCCAAAAGGAAATCCAAACACCCTTAAATAGGGGCAGTCTTCCATCTACAAACGAATTACAGAATTTACAACATATAACAAAATCCTAACAAAAGTAATAAGTTTTTGTACCAGAAATTGACGGGAATCAGGCCAAGCCGAACGATTGAAGCGTTTAACCGCTATCCTTACTTGATTCTCAAGTTTTCCTTTATAAACTACATTTGGGGCCTTTTCACCATGCTCAGATACAATGTTTTCAACAGCAAAACCTGATGTTGCATTTTTAAGTTGCTCAAAAGTGAATTCTTTAAAAGCAGGTAAATTCCCAGCTTCCTCTTCATTCCCTATAACAAAAAAGATAAGAGGAACCAAAATTTTTTTGATTCAATTTGTTAAGATAAATCAATATCAAAGATAAACAGTTAATGGTAACTTATGGGATACAATACATCATACATACCGTTGTTTGGATCCTCAAGAATCGATGCCTTGTTCGGAGAAACTAAACATGGAATGAGCTTGGTGCAAACTGAACCCATGTTGCTGAAAGTAAACAACACCTAAATTTCAGAATGAATTGCATGTCTATGAATTTTCATGATTAAAAATATAAAGAAAATAACAAATCAGATCAATCAATTCAATTAACCACCACAATTTCATATCAGTGGAGCAGATGATCCTTCATAAACCAGACTTAAAGAAAGAAAAAGATCAGAATATACAAAGCGAGTTATTTTAGACAATTTTCAATGGTATTTTTGCAAGAAAACCACTTTGGTATTCAACAAATTTTTCTTTTTAATTTTAGCAAGATAACAAAACTGTAAGTACATTCACTCAAACTTCAATCATGTTTTCAATTCCTTAATTGGATTCAAGTTTGACCAACATCAACATAGAAAGCAACAAGATTGCACATACATAACACAGATTTTCATATCAGAATTAAACAGATAACAGGATCTTGAATTGGTACAAGAACCAAAAATAAATTAAGGGTTTTTAGCTAATTACACTATATGACACATACAAACACCAAAATCAACATACGCAGTTTCAATCATTAAACCAAATAGAAGAAAACCCAAATCCAAAACACTAAAATTCGCATAAAAATCCTACCTTTTGTGCACAATTCCCCTTGTTTGTTGATCAAATAGTGAAACGAAAAGATCAACCTTCACCTCTGTATGATTCCGATAAAGCAAAACCCTAATTGGTGGCTTCAAATCCTCTCAAAAAGTCAAAATTAGAATCCCTTTTTCTAGATCAAAAGAACTGATCTAAACCCCAATTTTAGGTTCCCACAAGATCCACATTTTCGCGTCAAAGTACCAAGATTCCCCCCACCCACCCACACAATCAACACTACCCACTTGAATTCTGAGATTAAACTCTTTACAAAAGATTCAAAGATTTATGCTTTTAAGAACCCACAAAAGAAATTTTTGAAGAAAGATTAAAAATAATAAAAACCCAATTACAAGATCCAAGATTGATATGACTATATAATATGACTATATAAATAGAACACACATTCGAGCTATATAACACCCACAATGAGATGTTTATAATCTTCTTGGAAGTGAGTGGTAATGCCGTTGGTCATTTTATAGTTTGTAACATGACAAATACATATTTTAATGTACTACTTTATATGAATCACACTTTTAAATATAATCAAATGTAATACAGTAGTTAGAGAGAGAGTTTGTAACATAACAATACATTTTTCTAATTTTAATAAAATGTTACTTTAAGATTTTACCATAATTTTAATATATGAAGATTTAAGATTAAGTATATTATATTGCATATATTTATCACTTAATAAAATAATAGAGGGATGGTCAAAGTGCATTGGTTATGAGAGATCAAGCCCATGATTCCTAAAGTCCCCACATCCAACACACAACTTCTGTCTTAATCATTTCATCTTATTTTTATACTTATTTACTTTAAAAAAGAATTAAATCATACCCAGTGTTCCCTGGAAAACTTAATAAAGTAGTTTTAAGTGTTTGATATAACTTTTGTGTAAAGTATTATTTAGTTTTTTGTGTACTTGACGGTAAATGTATAAGTAAAAGTCGTATAACATACGTATTGTTTTAAGGGTGAAGTTATTCTACAAAGTGTATTTTTGCTACAAAGTGTGAGAAGACACAATGAGCCTAAAAAAGTCACAAAAAATTAATATCTCACAATATAAATCGAATTTTAAAAAAGTAATTCGGAGTCTCTGTTCCTCTCGTTGTCCTCTTTCAGAAAAAAAATAAAAAATAATTTTTTTTTCATTGTGTCTTTATATGACACAATGATGTCATTGTGCCTTTTATAATGACACAATGATGTCATTGTGCCTTTTATAATGACACAATAAAGTTATTGTGTCTTTCATAAATGACACAATAAAAACGTTAATTTTTTTATTTTTTTTTAATTTTTCGTTTATTTTTTTTTCTTAGTGAGGACGACTAGGGGAACAAAAACTCCGAATTAGTTTTTTTAAATTCGATTTAGATTGTGAGATATAATTTTTTTGTGTTTTTTGACTCATTGTGTCTTCTCACACTTTGTAGTAAAAATAAAATTTTTATTTGAAACTTTTTTTTGTTTTAAATCACATCCCTGCCTCCCAATACATATGATTATTGCCTTTTACTTAATATTAGTTATGTTTTTAAACATATTAATGTATATATAGGTGATTGTTGAGAACTCTTTATGTTTAATGCACATATTTTAAATTAAATAGTATCTTGAATATCACTACAATAAAACCAAAATTTGTATTGTTCAATATCCTAAGTGAGTATAATTTATATATATATATATA